>OY997590.1:68884387-70084387 GCA_963921825.1 Erodium maritimum | reverse complement strand
ATCTGAAGCGGCCCTCTTCCGCACCCTACCCTCTCCTATCGGCTCCCTAACCGACCATGACCTTTCTCTGGTTCCGATTGATGGGGACAGAACACCTAGAGCACCGTTGACCACTGGTGATGGGATCGGGGTGTCTAGGGCTGGGACGTGTATCGATGTTAGTGGTGGGGACTATAGGGTTACGCCAACCCTTGGTGCTACCCCGACCCTACCTAGGGTTTCATCCCCTCCGAGCCTTGATCCGGATCGGGCTCCACCCCCTGAAATTACGTGGGCGCAGGTGGTCATCCCTAAATCTGATGAAGTGGAGCCTAACCCTAAGGTACCTCTCGCATTGCAGAGAGATCCGGTGATAGGGAAGGCCCCTATGGAGGAGCTTCCGAGAACGGCGGCCCTGGCCTTGAGGCTAGGGCGGTGTCTCCCTAACCCGGCCAACTTCCCAATCATACTGGCGGCTTTAACTACCCCATAAGAGATAACCCGGGACCGATCGAAGCACCTCCTCACAGAGGAATTCCCTTCATCCAGGACTGCCAAGGAGGAGGATCTTTAGTCTTCTCTAGAGGGCCTGCAGGACGGGTTTTCGTCTTGCTCTCTGGACGATGAAGAAGAGATTGAGGTGGTGGTCCCGACATCTCGGGCGACGACGTCAACGGTACTGGCTCGCCAACAATGGGGGTTGCTAGGCCGGCTTTGGTCGCCAAAGCCCCCACGGAAGGACATGCTCCTCTGTATCGTTACCAATGCATGAGGTAAGGCTGCGGAAGGGCTAGTGGTCAATGAACTTGGGGTGGGACTATTCGGTTTCTACTTTCGGTCTTCGGAGTCTAGGGCATGGGTCCGTGGTAACGAACCCTGATGCTTCGATGGCCGAGTCTTGTTTGTTAGGGACTTGGACCCGTGTGCCCGAGAGATGCCTGTTCTTGACTGGGTGCAACTATGGGTCTATGTTAGGGGACTACCGCCTTTGGTTCGTACGAGGGAGACGGGTGTCTCTATCGGGATGCCCTGGGGATGTGTATCGATGTATCATGTGACCAATGATGCATGTGCTGGGGAGGGACCGTCAGGGTCCGATTCTGGCACCTCCTGGAACGACCCCTGAGAAAGGGGCATGTGCTTTGGTTCCCAGAGTTCCTAGAGCCTATCAGTGTGGAGCTCACGTACTCGAGGCTGCCGAGCTTCTGCTATAACTGTGGCCGGCTAGGCCATATCCTGAAGGACTGTACGTGGGCCGTTCGGGGGCCACCTCGATTTGGTTCTTTCATGCTGGAGTATGACAGGGAGAAGCAGGTGAAACAGTATACCACAGACTGGGGGGAGACGGCCAGCCTACCTAACCTCTCCCCCCGGGTTCTGGCCCGTTAGGCCTTTTGAAGCTGAATCAAGCTCCCCGTACCCTCAAAAGGACGGCAAACGGGGACCCTCAAAAGGACGGAAAACGGGGACCCTCGTGAGGATCAAGTCAGGGCGGGCATGGAGCCCCGCCAGGAGGAATGAGTAGTGAAACATGCATTAGGGACTGGACCTGGGAGGGGTCCATGTATGATGCGCTGCCTCCCCCATCATTTTTACCGTTGAAGTCCCTCGAGATCTCCGGTCTTCTAGTCTCCCCACTCGTCTTCTATCATTGCATGTGAGGCATCAAAACACCGTCGGTGGTGGTTATGGTACTAAAAGGGTCAGAGAATCATTGTTCATTGATTCTGACCCTCTCTCAGTGGTCGGGGAGCTTGTTCCTCGATGCACATTTATGTAATCATGATTGATAAATAATACTGCACATTTCGCTAAAAAAAACTCGTCGTCATCTCCTATTTTCTTCTTATATACATATAAGCGTACTAGAAACTACTAGCTAGGAGAGCACATATGACTAACTGCCAAATCGTTTCTGTTATAGTCATACTTGCATTGCTTTTGTTGTTGAGTAGTGGGTTCTCATCGGCTGCCCCCAAATTTGGATCGAGAAATGCTACCCTTTGCGGGTTATTGGTGGAGCCACAAGACTATCCTTGTCACGAACATACTGTATGTGCATTATTTGAAATACATATACTAACATTAATATGTTATGTACTTAATTATACTAACATCCAAATTGATTTGAGGACATACAAAATTACAAGGTTGATATAATTTTAGGTGACGACTGAAGATGGTTACATTCTGAGCCTACAGAGGATCCCTAAGGGCCGGTCCGGGAAGATGGTGACAAAGCCACCGGTTCCGTTACAACATGTGTAAGTTTTAATCGATTGATAATCATGCAATTGAATCCTTAATACTGCATAAAACATAAAGCCTAGATCTTAGAACAATATGATTTTCACAATCAGTAATAGATCGAGATAACGTACCTTGATCCATAAGAACAATGGTAGGACTTGAGTGATGGAATTGATTTCTCTCCCTTGACTCCTTTAGGCTGCTTGATTTAGGTTTTGTGATGGTTAAGAAACCTAACATAAATGAGTAGAAAGATGACCAATTCCTAGAGTTTGGTTTATATATACCCACCATCAGGGTCATAATGAGAATTACCTTTAATTAAATAAACCAATAATAATTACCTTGATTAAACCAATATACTTGGGCCACATAATGGGCTTAGACATAATAAAATACAACATTCTCCCACTTGGCCCATGTATCATTATATTCGTATAATTTAGTTTATCATAATTTGCGCATTGTATAAGGTAAATTAATTATCATAATATTGGTTACGACATAAGTCATTATCGAATATGAAAACTAATAAGGATCATAGCGGTTGTACATCAATTTACGGCGTAATCCCTTCTATGTATCACAGTATTAGCATCACACTCAACAAGACACATAATAAGGTTTTCAATAATGGTCTCATAATGTCTTATTAAAGACGAAATCTTGTTTGTTCACATAATACATATGCCAAACATAAAACAAGATTCATAAATTATATTAGAAAAAAAAAGAGCTCAAGGTGTCAATCACATAAAACTTAAACTAACATTAACGATCACATCCATAATCCCCATGCTTTCAACATAATCTACAAATGTCTTAGGGGCAATCATTTCTTAATGGACCTGCAATCATAAGAATTGTGCTAATTTGTTTGATGGGGCACTTTCAAATGTTATCAACCCTTATTGTGTTACTTGTTACATAAATCTAAACCATTGAATTTTTAAATCCAATGGTTATAGATTTTCAGTCACAATTATCTATAAATTAAATAGAAAAAACATCAGAAGGGTAGTTTGGTAACTCTATATCCTTATCTGAATTTTTTAAAATTAAAATTTTAATTCAAATTTTCAATTGTTTCACAATTTTCATATACAGTATTACATACTATTGTATATGATATTACATAATTTTAGACCGGATGTTATATAAAGTTAATGTTGGTGTTTTAAAGTTTGAATTGATATTCCGACATAAAAATATAGAGTTTATAACCAAAAATTAAAGTTTGTAATACGAATATAATAAGTTATATAATAAAACTCAAAAAGTTACATAAATAAAAACTAAACATTACATAATTTCATGCTAAATGTTACAATAATAAAATACACATAAATAAAATAATAATGCCCAATATTATTAGCAATTAAAAAAAATTAGAAGTCTAAAAAGAACAAAAGTAATATAACAATAAATTATATATTAAAAACCAAAAAATTACATAAATAAAAACCAATAGTTACAAAATTTTGCGCTACATGTTACAAGAATATTTTGGTCAATGTTCTACCTGTGACCAACAACAAAAAACAAATCATCAAATTCAAGACCACTGTCTGCCTTCACCAAAGAGTAGCCTCAATGAACAAATATAATCAAATCAATAACCAAACAATAATATCATCAAATCAATAAAACCCAAAAACATTGTAATTTTTTTATCAGATCTGCACAGACCACGACCGACGACCTCCAGCTACCTCGAGGACAATTTCCACCGCAGCGAGCTCGAGCTTCTCTGGAGCAGCGGCGAGAGTTGCACAAACCACGGCCGGCGACCTCCAGCGACCTCGGGGACGAAGGAACAATAGCAAGCTCGAGCTTTCAGCTTTTCTCCGGCAAATAATCGAGCAGACCCGGGCAAGGCTCGACGCATGACGGAGGCGCGGCAGTGTGAGGAGAGAACAACGTCGACGAACGTGAACGCACGGCGGCGCTGGACAGCTATGGAGAACACCTTCTTCTCCGGTTGAGCTTCACGCTTGTTCGTGGTCGCTGCGAAGGAGGGCGGCAGCGAGCTTCACGGAGGTGGATCGGTACGGCATCGAGCTTCATGGAGGTGGATCTGAATATTTGATTTGGGTTTAAAATTGGGGGAGGAGGTGGAGAGATACGTGAGGTGTTTTGTAGATATATGATGGTGTGGGGTAATATTAGGGTTAGGATGAATTTAACAGTAAATAACTTTTTTGCCCTTGGCAGGCGCAAAATTACAAAAAGAAAATAATTGGTTTAATTACAATTATGTGCCATTGAATTCATAACCATTGGGTTAACTTCATCCAATGGTTTAAAATTATGTAACAATTAACCAATTAAGAAAATGGTAACACTTGAAAGCATACCTTTGTTTGATTAACACTCTTTATTTCTAAAATTCTTCTTTAATGACAAAGTATACCACTTACATATAATTATCACATTTATGATCCTTTGTGTTTCATAAAAAAAGACTACTACAAAATACCACGTTAGTTTTCAGCAACTTGACGATAAAGTCGACAATTTCAAGTCCTAAAATTAAATTCTGTAGTCATAAACCATAGACTCAAAGCATGCTACGAACTTAACCTCCATAGTGAAAATAGAAATGACATTCTATTTCACATTTTTTTATGAAATTTGAATCTGCATATTCATCACCCTTAAGGTGATAAGATCTCTCAAAAGTGTACATAAAAATTTCATTCTTGTAAATACATTAATACTTTCTTTGCAGCTTCACATAAAAAATTTCATAAAATTGTTTTCCAGTTCATTCACTGGTCGTTATTAGAGACTAAAATTAGAACTTAAATTGGAACAACAATTATAAAGCAGTTATTCATCTTGAATCTATCTAGAATTTTACAATGTATGATTTATGAGACAATCCCCACCATCCTTGCGATCCACTGATCAATAGATCACAAAGGATGTGTCAGTCATAAATTTCATTCCAAAATTTCTAGAGATAAATTTCTTGGTTCGACCATTATAAACCAAGATTATTAATAGCAAGCACGATATCGTCAACATACAAATCAAGAATTATAAACTTACTCCCACTGATCTCTACATACATACATACATCGATCAACGATGTTTTCATTAAAACCAAAGGATATGATAATATCATTGAACTTTAGATACTATCATTGGGAAAATAATCTAAGTTTGTATATTGACTCCTTAAGTTTACACACCGTGTGTTCTTTTCTATCAACCACAAAACCTTCAGCTTGACCCAAGAAAATTCTTCATCTAAGTTTCCATTCTAGAAAAGTAGTTTTCACTTCTATTTGGTGAAGGTCTAAAACATAATGATCTACAATTCACTTTTTATGGATTATGAAAAATAGAACTGTACCACTTTGCGATTTAAAAGTTATGCTAGGAATCCTATAGATAGACCACATAATCATTAGAAATAACAAGTTTTGTAATGTAGTTTCTAGTGATTTATGTATCATAGGCTCATTCATTTCAACTCCATCATGTGGTGTTTAGACATGAATTTTTTGTTCTTGTATATCATTATCATGATCAACATGTACATGAACAACAACTTGAGAAGAAAATGGAGACAAACAGACTTGTACTCTAACTTCTTGAATCTTTATTCCAAGCTCCCACTAACCATATGCATTAAGGTACAATTATGTCTTTTGCAACATCATTATGTTGGTGTATTCCATATATCACAACCTTTCAGGAACTTAGAAAATGAACCGGACACTATCCACTTTCATAATAAGTTTTGTAATCACCATCTCTTAACAATTCTCACCCTTTTGTCTAATTGTATCTCAACATCATTCAAAAACACCTCAAGGATATCTAACGATTGAGATTTGTCATGCAATAATTAGAAACAGTTGTAACACAAGAATCATCAATAAAGGTGAGAAAATATTTAATCCATCAAAATGATAGAACATTAAACCCCATAAATATCGGTGTGTACAACTTCAAGGAGCTATAAGCTTCTTGTGACTACTTTCGTAAGTATGTGTCATGTGTGTTTTCCCTAAATATACTCAACACGAACTTCAAGATCAAATAAATCCAAATCATGAAAGATTTTATTCTTTATTAACATTTCAATCATTTCCTTAGATATATGACCCTAACGTTATGCCACAAGTAAGCAAAGTACGCATTACGTAAACCATATTTAGTGCCAACATTAGGATGCAAGGTTTAGAGAGTCTCGGAAAAAAGGCGTCAATATTTATTTTTAGTTTCTACAAATTATCATAAAATCCCAAAACCTATAAAGAGATTTTTCTTGAACGAACTAAAAGGGTATTAATATTTAGTTTATACAAATTTATATAAATCCAATAGTCAAGGCGTGAAGAGCTTTTGGCGATTTATCGAAAACGTCTAGGGTTTCACTTTCAGGGATCGGCGTGATCGTCTCCTCGGCGACTGATCGTGTTATTAACCTTTGACGACGTATGTTGTTAAACGACGCGGTATTGTGGATCCATCGATCGGCACACAAGGAACGTTCTATGTCGAAATCGAGTGCTCCAGTTTACTATGAGAGATTGGTGGAGGGACAGGATGTTAAGGTTCTGAAGGTTGCCTCCATTATTTGCAGAATGGAGGAATCGGCTAGAGACGCATCGGACCTCTCAAATGGGCGGATCACGCTTCGGTCGGATTCGGAAAGGCGACAGGGTGTTCAGTCTAAGGGAGGGGGTCGGGAGTCGTTAGCCCATTCAGCTAGCTTCATCTCAGATCAACAGACCCAAGGGGGAACGAAGAAGGATCAACACAAGCTCTTCCTGTGCAATCTTCCTCCAGAAACTTCGAGAGCCAAGCTGCGCGATTGGCTGGATGAAATCAAACCGGTCTCCAGGGTGTTCGTATGCAAACGGAAGAATCCCGGGGGCAAGTTCTTCGGTTTTGTAACAGCCAACTCCAAAAAAGATGCTGACATCTTACTGCAAGCTTGCCACGGATACGTGTGGGAAGGTTATAAGCTATTTGTGTCGATGGCTTGGCCGGAGAGGTTGTCTAAGAGACTGGGACGTCAAGGAGGTTCTCAATTCCGCCCCAAATGGGTTTGGAAACCAAAGAGGACAGAGCCTACATTACCGAGTAGTTTGGACCCGACCTCCAAGGTTTCTAAAGCTGCACAGCCGATTTGGGGCTCCTTCTCCCAGTATTTATCGCCTTGGGTGAATGCTGGCATCCTAGGTGTAGCTAAGGAAGATATGTCAATTAAGGACCCGCGTGAATTACTTAAAGGAGAAGAGGCGGACCTGCAACTCCGATACCTGGGCAATAGAATATTTTTGTTTCTGTCCTCTGACCAAGACACTCTGTCTGATGTTTTGAACTCGAAATGGAGATGGTGTTCAGAGTCGTTCCTGATGTTTGATAGAGCTCAGGATTGGTTAAATAGAGCGGGGGGTTTTGCATGGTGGAAGGTAACGGGATTGCCGATCTCGGGTTGGTGTATGCAGACTTTTAAAGATATTGGTGACATCTGTGGGGCTTTTTTGCTAGCACTGAGAGATGAGACGTCATCTTCTTTTGATTGCAACTACTTCTTATTGCACTCCACTTTGGAGGAGTCTATTACAAACCGGTTTTTGGAGTTGGGTGGCACACTGTATCAGGTATGCCTGACAAAAGTGGCTGCGTCTGCATTAGGAGAGATTGAGGCTAAAGCAGATTACAGAGAGGCATTGATGTCAAATGCAAGCAGTCCGCAACAGCCAGCCACGGGGAAGGGCAAGGCAATCCTGCGATTCTCTACGCCGATAAGTAGAGTCTCTGAATCCTCTTATTCGAGCCCACAGTCTTGGCGTGGGCCTCAAGTTTCTCGAGCTAGGGTTTCAGCCAAAGACTTTTTACAGCCGAGTAGACCCAGTGGGGTCTTCCGTTCCTATACTGCTCGTAAAATTCCAATTGATAATGAGCTAGCTGATAGAGAAAGAAAGTGGAAGCTGATCAAGGCAAGCCAAAAACTTTTAGCAGAACACCCAGAGGCTGCTGATCAAATTGAAGAACTGGACTTTGAGTTAGGAGACTCAGTGGATCCTGAGTTTCAGGACGAGTCTGAGGACCAGCATTCTCGTGACGGGGAAGAGGTGGGAGACTCCCTCCCGTCTTCCTTACCTCTCTAATCCGAAGTATGGTGAAATTCATCTCCTGGAACGTGAGGGGGATGAATGCCGTCCAGAAGAGACGGTGCAATAGGGTGGCTCTTTCGAAACAGCACCCTGATATGGTTTTGTTTCAGGAAACAAAGCGAGAGGAGATTCAGCCTTTTATCCTTCGTAGCTGTGGTTTTCTGAATGGTTGGGACTTCGCCTTCATACCATCTGCTGGTGCTTCTGGGGGTGTCCTGTTGGTTTGGAGAAAGGTAGTTTTTTCGGTTACACATTCGTATAATATTGATAACGCCTTGGTTTGGAAGGGTTTGATCATTTCAGATTCCATCCCGATTACGGTTATTAATGTCTACGCCCCGACTGAAAGTGGCCCCCGTTCGGTTTTATGGGGAAAATTGTCTGCTGAAAGTGCTTCCTTCGATGACTGCTTATTGTTGGGGGGAGATTTTAATGTGGTTTGTGCTCGGGAAGAACGGGCTTTCAGCGAATTCTCCGAGGGTGATAGTGAAGCATTCAGGGACCTCATTTTCGATCTAGCAGTTTGTAAATTGCCTTTGATCGGAAGCTGTTACACCTGTTTCGGACCGGCTTCGAAGGCGGCAAGATTAGACAGGTTTCTTGTGTCGACAGACCTCTTAGCGTGCTTCCCAACTTTGATACAAAAGACTTTAAGCAGGGAACTCTCATATCATAAGCCGGTTGTCCTGGAATCTCGTTCAGTGAACTGGGGTCCAAAGCCTGTTCGTTTTTTAAACGTTTGGACGTCTCATCCGGAATTTTTTGGGTTGGTTAAATCTCAATGGGACAGCTTCTCCCCTCAGGGGGGGGGGCCTAGTTACATTTTATGGAAGAAGCTCCATAGCCTCAGGAAAGCTCTTCAGGGGTGGAATTCTGAAGTTTTTGGCAGGGTTGATAAAGAAATTGCTGAGCTAAATTTGGAAGTTGACAGATTGGACGCGATAGTTGAAAGTCGTCCACTCACGGGGGAAGAGTGCACAAGAAGGTCGCTGTGTAAGGCATCCTTGATTACGAAACACAAACTACTAGCAAAGATATGGGCGCAGAAAGGTAGATTCAAATGGTATTCGGAAGGCGATCAATGTTCTCTTGCTTCTTCTTCAAGCTTCAATTGAGGCTCTTCCTTCTCTCCCCTCTATGAAATTTTCGGCCACTATGAAAATATGGGCTGAAACATATCCCAATTGATGTATTAAACCTAGGGAAATTAATCCCCAAAATACCCCCTTGCCCTTTCCCTTCTCAAGTCCAACTATTAAGGGTAGAAGGGTCAATTCACACCCATTTCTTCCCTGCTAAGCTACCAGGGACAAGTTTCCATGTGTGGACCACCACCATTCTTAAGAAAATCCATCACACTAATTTAAATCGTTAAGATTCTTGACCGTTTGGCTAATTTTAACGCATCCATTAAGAGGATTGTGAGCATTCGGGTTGGGGATATGATGTTGAACGAGCCAAACCAAATTAAAGATCAAGCGGTGATTCATTTCAGCGAGAGATTTGCAAGACCTCGGGACGCTTTGATCCGTATTCCTCCACTTCAATTTAAACGTATCTCAGCAGTACAGGCAGCGGAATTGGAGGCTGGTTTCTCGGCTGAGGAAGTTTTTCAGTCGCTTACCGAGTGCAATAACAACAAAGCGCCAGGGCCGGACGGATTCTCGATGTTATTTTTTAAATCCTGTTGGGATATCATTCAGGCTGATCTGATGAGGTTTGTGGCTGAATTTCACGTTGATGGTGTGTTCGGGAAAGGCCTAAGTTCTGCCTTTATGGTCCTCATTCCAAAGATGGTTAGCCCGGAGAATTTCGACGATTTCAGGCCTATTAGCCTGATTTCGGGTCCTTATAAGATACTAGCCAAACTGCTTGCTAACAGGCTAAAGAAGGTCCTACCGGATTTGATTGGCGATACCCAAAGTGGTTTCATAGCTGGGCGACAACTGGTCGACGGTGTTCTGATCGCTTCAGAGGTAATTCATGTAGTAAAAAAGTCCAAGAAAGAGACAGTTATTCTGAAACTTGATTTCGAAAAAGCATATGATAAGGTCAGTTGGTCGTATCTGGTTGATGTGATGTGTATAATGGGTGTTCATGAGAAATGGAGATCATGGATGCTTAGCTGCTTCAAAGCTACTCTATCTGTCTTGATTAATGGGGCTCCTAGTGCAGATTTTGAGACAGGTAATGGTATCAGACAGGGGTGTCCCTTGTCTCCTTTTCTGTTTCTACTGGCGGCGGAGGGTCTAAATCAGATGGTGATGGACGGTTTAAGAGGCGGTTATTTCAATGGTGTGGAAGTGGGGCGGAACGGCCTGATTGTGTCGCACCTACAGTTCGCTGATGACACCATCTTGTTTATTAAGGGAGAGGAAGTGGGGTTGAAGAATATAAAGTACCTTCTGGACCTGTTTCAATCTGTTTCAGGTCTAAAGATTAATTATGCCAAATCCAAAGCGGTCCTACTGAATGAGAATGTTTTGTCGGCGGAAGTAATAAACTCTATTCTGGGTTGTGAAGTTTGTGATTTTCCTCTGCCGTACTTGGGTTTCCAATTGGGTATGTCACCCAAGAGAATCAAGTTTTGGGAGCCAGTTTTCGTTCGGATGAGGAAATACTTGAATGGGTGGAAAGCAAAGAACCTTAATATTGCTGGCCGAGTGGTTCTTTTGAAATCTACACTGGCGACGCTTCCTGTTTTCTACATGAGCTTGTTTAAGGCTCCTAGTGCGGTGATAAAGAAGCTGGAGAGATACCAAAGACGCTTTCTGTGGTCTCATAGTGTTGCACGCAGGATTATCCATAAAGTGAAATGGGACAAAGTTTGCCGTCCTAGGTCGGAGGGCGGGTTGGGCCTTAGACGCCTTGAGGAAGTTAATTTGAGCCTTCTTGCAAAATGGTTCTGGAGATTTGCTGAGGAGGAGGATTCTCTATGGAAGCAGATTATTTGTGTAAAATTTAAATGGAACCCGAGGGACTGGGATCTTCTTAGCCTTGATCAACCGAATGAATCCTCCTTGTTCGGCCATATAGTAAGTCTGGCGAGTGATCACAGATTTCAGACCTTGTTTGGAGGTCAAGGAATACACTGGAAGGTGGGGAATGGGGCAAAAGTGAGGTTTTGGGACGATGTTTGGCTGGGTGATGAAGCTTTTAGGTCCAAATTTCGGCATTTGTTTGTGGTGGCCAGAGATCAGGAGGCCCTGGTAAAAGATTACTGGAGAGACGGGTTTTGGGAGGTTGTATACCGCAGGACCCTGTTTGTTCGAGAAAGAGGGGAAGAAAGGGTTTTGCAGGAGTTACTTTCCTCGGCGTGTCTGACTGATTCTGAGGATAAATTGGTTTGGGTGAAAGGCCCCCGCTTCTCTGTAGGGGCGGTTTACATATTGATTACTCCTACCTTTGATAAGGTTAGTTGGGCTTCGGTCTTATGGGTAAAGGGGCTCCCCCCAAATTTTGCATGCTGTTGTGGTTAGCCTTACATTTGACAATTCCCACTATGACCTTTCTGGAGGAGAGAGGCTGTCGTATCCCTCTGAATGCCATGCTGTGTCACTTCTGCAAGTCATGCTTTGAGGACATAGATCATCTATTTCTGCATTGTGAATTCTCTTGGAAGTTTTGGGGTTTAATTGATGACTGGTGGTCCTTGCCGTGGGCAATGCCGAGTTCTTTCTTGGGGGCGTTTGAAGGGTGGTTTTTGTTGTCGGTAGGGGCGCGAGGCTCTGGTTGGGTGAAGCTCTGTTATCTAGCTTGTTGGTACATCTGGGTACAGCGTAATGCTGTAGTGTTTCAGAACACTAGGTTGACGGAGTTGGAGATGTTTGCAGACTTTCGGCCTCATGCTATGAGCTTGCTGAAATTGGCGGGTGACCTGGTTCCTGAGGTGTCCTTTGAGCAATGGAAGGTGGTGCCAGCTTTATGCCTGCGGTGACGTCGACGCAGGAGATTCTTGTTAAGGGATGTGTAATTTCTATTTTACTTCATGTACGTATTTCCTGTTTGCAGGTTGTCCTGTTGGATTCCTGTTTAATAAATTATCGCTTATCCAAAAAAAATGTAACATACTCAAAAGGTAATAAACTAAGGATAAGTGTGACTAGGAAATTTTCATTCACTTTCATTCTCATGGTCTTTAATCTTTTTGCAATATTCGTCATTTGAACAATATGCTTATGAATGGGATGAGAATCAACAAATTTCATGGTGGTTAACATACCCATTAATGTCTCAATAAGCAACATATAGTTGACTTAGACTAAGAACTTTCTTCCACAAACTTCATGAATTTCTTAAGTGTGAACTTAATTAATATTGTTTGCCACTGTCATTCGCACAAACATTAGGCTAAGTTTGTTGAATCTTTCTCAAGCTTTATAGAAAGTTATCTGCTCAATGCTGCTACTAGTATTCGTTAGAGCAACATGCTTCTCACTTAAGAGTGTTCAATAAAGATCCAGATTACGAAATTGAATATGAACTTATTCACACCATTGAAAGAAACTAAGTTCATTAAACTTAATAACAAACATGCCTGCGAACGAAGAAACAAGAACAAATACAGCAAAGCACATACCATATGCTTACACATTATTGCCTTGAGTAATAAACTTAATCTATAATACAAATTCATAAACATCAAGTATCATATTGAAGTTCACCTTTGGGTGTAACAACAATATATACTAAATATAAACATAATAGATGCTCAAAATAATTTCATGTAATTGGCAACTAACATACTACAGTTACGCATATTTGCAATTTTTGGATATACTAAACATACCTAACCGAACACATTAACTTGCTACTTGAACGTTCATAAATTATAAACGTATAATCAACCTTTAGGTGATCCATAATTTATTTGTAACTATGAACTTCAACATACTCAAGATAAAATTTAAAATAGCACAATGTCATTTTGTTATAACCACTCCCGGTCAACGCTAGTCAAATCTGCGAAAAACAGGAAAATTTAAAAAATTTAAGCAGACACTTAAATGAACCTAAATTTGACCCCGAGGGTCATACCGGACTTAAGTTGACCCTGATATCGACCAAAGTGAGTTCCGGGGGACTCAGGACAACTTTCTGACCAATTTGGGAAATGTTGACTTTCCGCTGGAAAAGTCAACCGAGCGACGTTTTGGTCCATTCGAGGACCGTTTTGGATCCAAAAAGCTTAGCCGTCGTCGCAACGGTCTTAGTTGAGCCGTTTCCTTGTAGCCCGTGAGTTTCGTAATTTCTTGGAAAAAGTGCCCGTTCGGGGCCCGAAACGTTCGAATTTCGCGAATCTGATTGGAAAATATCTAGAAGATATTTTCCAAAAAGGTGCGGGACCCACTTGCCACTTGTCAAACAAGTGGTGGTGTTAGGTTTTTGGGGCAAAACAAGAGAAGACACAAGAGGGGGGGGGGGGTCGGCCATGTTCAAAAAAGGAGAATTTGGTGTTTTTAGAAAGAGAAAGAAGAGAGAAGAAAGAAGAGAGAAAAGAGAGGTGGTGTTCTAGGGTTTGGCCTTTTCTCGTTCATCTAGCCATTGGATCGTCTCAACGATAGAAGATTCAAGCTCACATCGACATTCTCTACGGTGAGCACCTAACCGTTTTTCGATATGCTTAAGTTTGAAAGTTAGGGTTTGAGTAAAACTAGTAGTTTTGGTGGTATTGAGGTGTGGGGATCGTTGGAGACGTCTTGGAGACGTTTTGGAGCAAGGATTGAACGTTTTCCGGTGACCGGGAGCTCGGGGGGAGCTCCGGCCACTGTGTGTGGTGGCCGGCCGGCCATGGGGTGGATGGCCGGAGCTAGGGCCGGCCACCACCATGGTGAGCCGGGCCCAAAATGCCCTAGCTACCCACGGCCAAGGTTGCCCGGGTGGGGCCCACGTGCTCGGGTGTACGGATTTCGTGTTCGGGTGGTTTAGGACGTTCCCCGAGTCATTAATCTACACCCGGATCGAAATTTGGAATTAAAATGCGAAAGTTGTAATTGATGGGTTTAGAAACTTTAAACGTAAATTAAATTACTCGGAAGTCGGAATTCGATTTCGTCGAGTACATGGGAACCCTTGAATTATCCTAAGACCGTGGAAACGAAAACGGGAATTTTCGGAGCCCCGGAAGGGCGTTTCCAAAACCCGGGCAGATTCGCCATGTCGGGCGAATCGGGCTTTTCCGGGTCCATTATCGACAATGTCGAGTAATTGGGAAGTTTGGGAGTGATCGACATTGTCGGGGTTACTTGTGGGCGTCAAGTTTATTAAATTCCAGTTTATGTCTGCGAACTTAAAAGTATTTAAATTGTGTTCTTATTAGATCGTGCCGCAGACAGAGGAAAGGGAAAGCTAGGCGAGTGATCGAGATCACGCCGGAGCTTGTTAGTGCGCTTTTGGAGAAAGCATACGAGGTAGGGAAAAGTAGCCGGATCTCGGCCCTGATTAGGGAAAGTTAACAGTAGAAATGCATGTGACACCGGGGTGTCGTGGGTTAAGTAAGTTTATCGAATATTAGAAAGGCAGGCGACAGCGGGTGGTGTCGTATGATACGGGAACGTATCGAACAATAGAAATGCATGTGACACTTAGTAGTGCCGTAGGAGCAGTGAACTTTCGATATTAGAATTACTGGAGGCATTTGGTTATGCCCGGAGGTTGATTGTTTAATTTGTGTCTTGGGTGGCCATGAGAGCCCGTACTTTAATGTTTGTGTCTTGGGTGGCCATGAGAGCCCGTATTTTACTGCTGTGTCTTGGGTAGCCATGAGAGCCCGTGTCCTTACTGTTGGTGTCTTGGGTGGCCATGAGTGCCCGTGGGGTTGTTGAACCCGTGTCTTTACTTTTGGTGTCTTGGGTGGCCATGAGTGCCCGTGGGGTTGTTGAACCCGTGTTCTACCGTTGGTGTTTTGGGTGGCCTTAAGTGCCCGTGGGGTTGTTGAACCCGTGTTCTACCGTTGGTGTTTTGGGTGGCCTTGAGTGCCCGTGGGGTTGTTGAACCCGTGGTTTACCGTTGGTGTCTTGGGTGGCCATGAGTGCCTGTGGAGTGTCAAACCGGTGTTGTTGCTGTTTGTTGAACTTTGCTTGTGATTGTGATTGTGGTTACCTGGGGTTGGTGAGTGACAGGTCGACAGCCTGATCCGACTTTGTGTCGGGAAAAGTGCGACAAGTCGACTGCCTAATCCAACTGTCGCGTTGGGAAAAGAGCATTAGGTCGACAGCCTATCCGATTGGGGTCGGGAAAAGTGCGACATGTCGACAGCCTGATCCAACCGTCGCGTTGGGAAAAGTGCGACAGGTCGGCCGCATGATCCAACCGTCGCGTTGGGAAAAGGGCAGGGGGTTACTGAGCAACTGGAGTGCGATCCTTTGCGATCTTGTTTGGTGTGCGTTCCCTTGTGATCTTGGGTGTTGCGTGGTTATCTGTCGTGTCATTGGAGGAAGTCGTCGATCGTGGTGTCGGGTCTACATTACGGGTCCGAGTGTTGAGTCGGTTGAGGAAAGTAACTGTTTGTGTGTGTTAGTCGGGTTGTTGTTGGTGTTACCGACATTGTCTGCTAAGTATGCCGTAGTCAGTCAGTTATCCGTGGTGGTGAGCGAACGCTCACCCCTAGCTGCTTTTCCTACAGGTACTGGTCGCGGAATGGACTAGGTGAGCTCTCGAAGCTTGAAGAGCTAGGAGCGGAGTCCGGGTTTTTCTTTTGAGTCTAGCGACGTACACTTTGCTTTTGTCCGCTTTTTGGGACGTACTTTTGAGTTGTAAATAATTATTTTGATTAATTACTTGATGGTTTTAAAGTGATTTATTTAAAAGGATCGAAAATGTTTTATTGTTTTAAACGTTCGAGTTCCGAGTTCTATTCTACTGAATTTGGGGCGTGACACATTTAATTCGTATGCATCACATAAGCATGAGAAGTTGAGTTTATTTTAATTTGATGTTTAGAGTCTTTCAAATTTGGTCACTTTAGCGACTAACAAATTAATACATAATCTAAACATCAAATCAAGACAATCATACTCATTTGTCAAATAATTTCACTCTATTTGGCATTGTCTACAACTCCTTTTAATTTGGCCACTTTGGTGACTAACAAAGGTGGACTTGGTATTAGGAGATTGGGGGCTATGAATGCCAGCTTATTGGCCAAGTGGTGGTGGAGGTTCGCTTGTGATTCTGACTCCCTTTGGAAGAAGGTTATATGTGCACTTTTTGGTTGGGACATCTCTGATTGGGACCTGCTTAAGGTTGATAAGCCGGGGTCCTCTTTCTTGGTCAGTCATATCATTTCCTTGGCATTTGATCCTAGTTTTTAGGCACTTTTTGGGAATCAGAGTGTTCATTGGAGGTTGGGGAAGGGTGACCGGATATCTTTTTGGGACGATGTGTGGGTAGGATCCTCATCGCTACATTATTGTTTTCCAAATCTATATTCGTTGGCTGCAGCAAAGTTCGAGAAAGTGCATTTATTTTGGCTCTCGGGAGTTTGGAGAGTTGGTTACCTGCGTGAGCTTGACCCTTGGGAAGAAGAGGAGGCCTTGGTTTTGATGGGTTTGGTGGATGGAGTGGTGTTGAGACCGGATATGGAGGATTGTATCATTTGGGAGAAGCATGTTAAGGGATTCTCGGTCTCCTCTGCCTATCGTTGTTTGTCGGGGCCGGTAGGGGGAGTACCTTCTGTGGAATGGGGATCAATTTTGTGGGTGAAGAATGTCCCGCCGAAGTTCTGTGTGTTCGTGTGGCTGGCAACTCATAACGCTCTTCCCACCAAGGAGTTCTTGGAGAGCAGAGGTTTGCAAATATCTTTGAATAGTATGTTATGTCCTTTCTGCATGCTATTTTTTGAATCTGTTGATCATGTTTTACTACACTGTGAGTTTGCTTGGAAGATTTGGAGTAGGGTGTTTTTATGGTGGAAGGTGTGTGGTCCTATGCCGAGAAGTTTGAGGGATGTTTTACTTTGGTGGAAGGGGTGGGTTCGAGGCAGTGGTGGTCTGGTTGGGTTCGGGCTGCTTATGTGACGTTATGGTCTATTTGGGTTATTCGTAACGGTGTAGTGTTTAATAAGACCATGGACAGTGAGATTGGGGTGATGGCGAAGGTCCAGGCTCATTCTTTTGGGGTGTGTTGGAATTCAGGCTCTTTCCGCCTAGGGGTGACTTTTGAGGATTGGGTTAGAGACCCGTCTTGGTGCTTGTGGAGTGGCAGGAGGCAACAGCGAAGAAGGATTGTTTGATGGTCTCCTGTTATCTTTTTGGTCTTGTTTTCTGCTTAGTTTGGTTGTGTTTGTTTTTGGTATATGTTTTTGAACTGTTATTGAGATTTCGTAGCTGTTTTGGTATGGAGAAATGACCCTGTTTTGGAGTCATTTCTTTCGCTTCGTTCTATCCAGTTATAGAACGAATGCTGAATAAAATCTTTAGCCTATAAAAAAACAAATTAGTTCATAATGTAGACAATTAAACGAGTCATTATATTTATTTTAATTTGATGTCTATGGATCTTTCTAATTTGGCCACTTTGGTGACTAACAAACCAATTCATAATATATACATCATATTAAAATTGACATACTCGTAGTCAAACAATTACATTTAGTTTGACATTGTCAATAAATATTTCTAACTCGGTCACTTTGGCGACTAGCGAATTATTTCATAATATAAAAAACTATACGAGTTATAAATTATATTTAATTTGATATCTATATAACTTTATAATTTGGTCAATTTGGTGACTACAAATTAATTATAATTAGATATCAAATACATAAAATGCATCATGAACAATAAACTTCCATCTTGAAAACTTTAAGGTCAAATTACAAGTTTGGAAAACGTTAGAGCAAATCATAATTTCCAAAACTTTTTATGCCTAAAACAATAATTTCCAAAATTTATGGATCATTATAGAATTTCAAAAATCCAATAGCTATAACTTTAATTTTACAAAACCTAAAATATTGTTTTGTATTTCAGAAAATTTTAAAGATGAGCACATAATGAGATAAAACTTCTTCCGGTCGTAATCATGAATGTACAAAAGATTTTAGTCCTTTACAAAGCCATAATCTCATACATAAAATATAAGTTACATTAAAATTCAAAAGAATTATTAATATAACACTACTGTAACCGACAGTTTCCATGTCATAAAAGTTTCTCATCAATATTTTAAATTCAAAAACTATTTGTCCTTTTACGACAGAAAAATAAAAATAAAACATCAAATTTACATGTTAAGCGCATACATCATACTATGGGGAACAAATCCTCATGCTCCTTAGTAATTTCTAACATATTTACACACACTTAACACACCCACTGTTATGAGTAGAATTACAAGGTATAGGGTGCAAACAAAACTTTAGACTTAATCAAGCCTGGATTTTAATTTGATGACTGAGTTTGTTAATTATAATACAGAAGCACATGGCAAGAACATGTTAATGCAATTTTAAGCTTTCATCTTGTAAAGTACAGTGCACATGACATATATTTAAATATATTAAATAAATACAAACTTCATCCCCGCATGCACTATGAATTATACATCACAGCATAATCATAACATCACACATGCAAGCATATGGATCCCTCCGATGCACAAAAAAATATGACGGCAGCATAGATAAGATCCATAACATAAATTATACAATTTTTTTGGATAAACTCGAAATTTTTTATTAAGAAAAAGTTAAATCCAAGCATGATCTAACCAAAAGCAACCATTACAGGGGACATCTCATAAGGAGCTGCCATAACAAAACCCAGAACAAAAACAAAATAGATCAAAAAATCACCCATCAGTGACCCACTCTTCATCTTCCGAAGTCAAGGTCGGATCATCAAAAGCTTTAGCGGCGTGAGCCAAGTGAGCAGCTTTGAGTTTGTTGTAAGATCTGCTTCCTAATGTCCACAAGATTTACAACTCTCTCCCGGCTCCTAGAATGGGCTGGTTTGATATGAGCGGTATAGTAGTCCTCTAAGAACTTGGGAGGCTGACTTTGACGAATCGAAGTTCTAGAAGGTTTATTCGAAAGACGGCCCTTGTTCAAAGGTTTAGGGTTTGGAGGTTGAAGGATCGCCTCCTTCCACGGACTACTTGGAAGAACCCCGATCGGATCTCCATTTTCCACTTGGTGAGACATAGTAGCTCCCGGAATAACCACAACGGATGGTGGAATTTGGGTCACCAGGTACGAAATCGGCCCATTAGAACATGGCCCTGATTCTAATGGTTGGATCTTGCCTACCACATCATTCAAAACACCCTCACCCAAAACATTACCTAGGATTAAGTCATCAACCCCCAGAGACCTAGACACCACCACTGGCCCATTAGTTTGCAACCCAGTCGGAGAGTCAATTTCCGGACATGTGACATTACACTACTGTATATGGGCCGGTGAAATAGGCCCAGGACTAATAGGTTGAATCCGCCCAACCCATGCCTTACTTCCGGCCCACACTCCATCAACAGTGCATGATCTTTGCGAGAATTGCGGCCTACATATCCAACGCAATCCGGGATGATCACTTCAATCGAATCACGATCCTCAATCACAACTGGATTCTCTCCCAAGCCGGCCAGATCGGGGTTAGTAATTGAATCTAATATGGCGAGAATTTCGGGATCGCTAAAATCGATCGGAACCGATGAAACAGCAGCACCCCGAGTGCAAGTCTCAGGCGCGCATCCGGCTAGAACTCCCTCTTGAGTCGCCACTACAATTGTGGGACCACTTGACCAAAAACCTTGCACAGCTTCGCCTACTGTAAGAGAACACCGGCCTCCCTCTCGCATGCTCTGTTCTGGAGAAGCATCCATGGTCAAGATGTTCCGACGCCGGGTGATGGCGACAAACAAAATGAATTCGTTCCGTTTGAAGCCATTAAGGCTAGCAACAAGCTGACTTGCCTTCTCCTTTGATCGGAACCGAACGAAACCAAAAATCTACCCCTTGCTATTAGGTCGACGAAGAACAAAGGAGTTCACAACGTTTCCGAACTCTCCAAACTCATTATTGACCCAATCTGTTGTGATTTCATAAGGAAAATTTCGGATGTATACCTCATCTTCTTGCAGCTTGAAGGCCTTTGGCATCACACGTTTCACTGCACCAGATGAAACTATCCTATGTGATGCCTCAATTGTCCCCTGTTCAGAACTCAACAGACGTGTGTTCCCGGCCGTAAACGACGACTCCACAACTTGATAGTCGGGCAGGTAAGGCTCACTAGATCCATTTACCTTAACCCTGGCCTTTGGTTTGGCCTGAACCTTGGTGGTCGGAACTTTAACAAGGCCAACCTTGTCCTGAACCCCAAACGATACAGACTTAGGCTTGTCAGAGCGACGACGAGCAGGAATGCCTGATCGAGATACAATCTTACAATAAGATTCGCATGTCGAAAGCAATGTCGAAACGAAATCAGGGAATGAAAGGGGTTCTGCGACATTCATAGCTCCGAGCACAATCAAGCCAAGCTGTTATGTGACACTTGCTTGCTTCCGTTGAAAAGCAAAGACAAGAACATGAGATGATATTGGTACATGGGTTGTGCGACCTTCATAGCTCCTCCCTCTTGCTGATTGGTTGTTGACGTCTCTCCATGTAAAGCCCGCTTTTTTTTTATTAAAAAAGGTTTTTATTTTCTGTAATTGGAAACATCAGGGCAATAATTCGCAATAAGTGAAATTGTAACAATTGTTTTGAAAAAGAAAAAAAAGGGCAGGCCTGGTTCTGGTTCAGGGTGGAATTTGGGCTAGCTCTGCCCATCTGTCAAACCACGCAAGCCCGGAGAGAGAGAGAGAGCCTGCCCATTCTGATGAAACCCGGTCCAGCGCCTATTTAAACCCCCCAAACCCTAGAAGCCGGTATTGTTCACCTTCACACTTCGAGTCGCAGCTCCAGAGGTACCGCCCCTTTTCTCTCTGAACCCGTGCCCTCCCTCTCATCAATCTCCCGCCGGAGACGTCTCGCAATCACTCCCGGTCACGAGGCGAGACAAGTCTTCACAAGACGACGCTGAGCCACCGTCATCCAGCTCGCATCCGGAATCGCGCCTCGCCGTCGAGCAGATCTCGCGAGCCGGTTTTGGTTCGTCATCGCTGGCAACGACCACGTCTGGTTCTCTTCTCCAAACTCGATTATCACCGCGCCAAAGACGAGGGAAGAGAACCTGGTAAGGGACGCTCCGGGCCGTTCTTTTTCCGGCTTCTCTCCCGTTCTCCGAGCTCTCTCCTCGCCAGATCTGAGCGGAAGGACCAACAGGTCGTGTTTCTGTCACCGGTCGTCCCTACCACCACGCCGTGCTTCGCTTCTGACGCTCCCGGCTGGTCTTGCCTCCCTTCGAGCCTTTGACGCCACCGCCGGCGACCGAGGCGGACCTGGTTTCGCCGGCCTCGTGACCAGTCCGACACAATTCAAGCCAGGCCATTGTGCCTTGTGTTTCGGCCAAGAATGGCCTCGGTCCAGTGAGACTTTTGGGCCAGTTCTGCTGGGCTTGGAGACAGACCTGGGCCAGGCCCAGACTTCTGAACCGGATCTGACTCAGCCGGGTCGGTCAGAAATAATTAAATAATTAATTATTTAATTTGATTAAAAATAGATATTTAAAGGACGTTTTGGACCTTCCGGGGACTTTGGTTATACCGGAACTGAGTGGACCTTTTTACCTGTTAAAACCAGGTATGGGCTTCGCTCGAGAAGACCGGAGTTAAACCCAGACGCAGACTTCACCCTAGAAGATGATGTTGGCTCGGTCGTCCGTATCTAGAAGACGCCGCCGTGTTACCATCTTGAGGTAGGGAAAGTATCGACCCCTCCTTAATTATAGACTGTTAAACTAGTATGCAGGACTAGGGTTATTAATAACCGGAACGAACTAGTATGCATGACAAGGGTCATTAGTAACCGGAACGTCTTAGCGACAAATAGGTAAAACTGTTATATTATTAGTTTAATTGGACGAGTCTTGATAATACGAACATGTTTGATATCCATTTGACTTGCTTGTACTTTCTGGGAAATTGCTGTGCTGATAGACGGGCCATGTCTAGGTCCTAGAGTTGCGTGTTGTGTGTTTACTCGCTGTGTGGGAGTCTAATTAACGTCATAATCGCTGTGTGAGAATCTAAATAATATTATAACCGTTGTGTAAATGTCTAAATAGAACTATCATCGCTGTTGCATGATGTGCCTGTGTGGGCAAGTGTGCCATGTGTGACTATGTGAACCCTTGTTTGTGAAATGACCGGGTGAGTGATAGACCGGGTGTATGCTAAGATGGTTTGGCTGGTATACCGAGACCATCAGTGAGTGTGCTGTGTGCGAAACCCTGTGTGTGTTTAAGAGACGGCGTAGCCGGATGGATAATCATATCGAGACCAAGGACGGCGTGTTCAGATGACTCATAATCCGGGATGTGATTGATCGAGGAGTGTGCCGGTTTTATATTTACGTTGAGTAGAGCCCTTCATCTGTGTGAGGAGGAAGATATTGTGACTGACGCTGTGTGTTCCAGTGCGATATAAGCGGCTGTGTGCAAATCGATGGAGTTCCAATTCGGTACATATGAGAGTAGCGCCCTTCATCTGTGTGAGGAGGAAGATATCGTGACTGACGCTGTGTGTTCCGGTGCGATATAATCAGCTGTGTGCAAATCGATGGAGTTGACTCCCGCAATTTACGACATCTGTGTGCGTTTCGTCCGGACCCTTCCCCGTTGTTTGCTGTGTGTCGTCCTATGGACTCTATGTGTGTTCTGCTGTGTGCCTTTCTCTCTGGTTTGTCTGTGTGTATTACAAGGAGTTTTATACTGTGTGGTTGGGCTGGTAAGGGTTTTGCCTAGAGACAACTTGTTGGGTCTTCTTCCTAGTTTACCCTAATTACCGATTTACCGTGAGGTTAAAAGGTGTGTTTGGAGTCCTTTTACTTTTCCTACTGAGCGTAAGCTCATCCCTCCTGTCGTTGTGGTGTTTCAGGTGTTGAGCAGGAGCAGTACTAGCCGGACTCTCGGAGCTTGGGAGCTGCTGAGGGTTTAGCTAGGTTTAGAGACGTACACCTTTTTCGTTTATGTTGGACTGTGTGTTTTACTAGTTGAGCTGTGACTCTTTATCGTTTGGAAGTTTTACATCCTTTTTGGAACTTTATTTATCTTTATTCGTTTTGTTTCACTGTAAATCTCTAGTCGCGTCTCGAATTCGGTTAAAACCGGATTTGGGGCGTGACAATTTGGTATCAGAGCCCGGTTGCATTTTGAAATGATTTTTAAAACCTCGGACCGTACGTCACCTAGGTGGGTAGAGTTTGGTTGATAGGTTACTGTGTGTTGGTTACGCAACCTATGCGTTGAAACGAGACGGAATGAGTCTCGGGTTGGGCTGGTGTCCGGCCTGAGTGTCGTGGACTTTGTTAGAACTGTGTGGTTTTGTGGTGTTGACTGAACTTTGGTCCCAGTTTGGAGTTAGCTGGGCATTAAGAAGGAATGTACTAAGGCCCGAGTGTGGTATTGGGTAAACAGGTGTGTTTTTGGTAATTGCTGTTCCCGCATAAGCGGATGGTCGACCTAATTTACGAACGGGTCATGCCCGATTTTCTGCAGAAACTGAAGTGTATGTACCATCATAATTTAGCGATAGGGGCCACTATTGCTGGATGTGAATGGTGGGATGTCTAGTGGTTACAACGCAATTCGGGGACGCCTGAGCAGGGTTGTAACGACGAGAGATCAACATGAACGTTATATGCTTTAAGATATCAATAAGAACTTGAGTTGGTTGGAAGTTGAACTGTGTGATTTTGCTCTGTGAAGTAATTCGGTAGTCTGTGTGACATGTTTGTGCTGTTGCTAAGTGATTTGGGTTGTAACCCCTCTGTGTGTATATATACATATGTGTGAAGCACTAATGTGCAACTTCTCTGATGTGTGCATTTGTGTGACTATACTATATTAAGTATACTATTACTATAAGTACTAGGGTGTTGGTCTGTGTGGGGCGTTAGTTATTTTAAGTGTGTCGTTTCTAAGAGTAGAAACTGAGCGGGGGCATTACCGTGTTGAGGGTGAACGCGTCGTGGCACCTCGAAGTAGGAGAGGTAATCCGTTGGGGGCATAAGTAACCAGGTTACCCACTGGTGGGTTAGGAAGAGCAACGCCAACGGGTCCCAGACTGTAACAGAACGGAATATCCGAGATGAGGAACAAAGCCAGAGTTACGGCGTGGGCCGTTTGCACCAAGTTTGGGTGGCCGTCGAGGCGAATGGATACAAGGAGTTGGAGAGAGGGCCTCG
Organism: Erodium maritimum; assembly: GCA_963921825.1. Taxonomy (NCBI): domain Eukaryota; kingdom Viridiplantae; phylum Streptophyta; class Magnoliopsida; order Geraniales; family Geraniaceae; genus Erodium; species Erodium maritimum. Next base: position 70,059,721 of record OY997590.1, on the reverse strand, counting down.
AGCCCAGAGTGTGGATCGAGTTCTCAACTCGATGAATCAGGTGTAGTTTCGAGATGGTGGACACAATGACAACAGTGGAACGAGATCGCAGAAAGACCGCGGAAACCGTAGGACCCGGTAGCGACTGAGCAGGGTGGCGGGACCGTACGAGATACGGGAACTGAGGGGCGGAGAACCGCGCAGGGTTCTTCCGGCCACAGGCTCTGTCTGACGGTATGAGGTCGAGCTGACTAAGAGCATCGTTAAGGTCCGTCATGTTAGAACGGGGGCCCAGTGTGATCACACCGTCGGCATCCGGTGCGTTGGAGACGAGTACTGAGTGACGAAGGACCGCAGTGGTACCGACAGACGGTCAGACTGGTCAGGGAATGTGACCGAGTGGAGATGAAATCAGAGTGCCGCAGCGGAAGCGCGGTGGGCCCATAACCCACAAGTGTTGCACTCTTCCGTTTTCTTCTACTCTGGTTGAGGAGTTGGCTTAAGAGGAAAGCCTCGAGACGATCTTTTTGTTCTGATACCCCAGTTATGGGTGAGTTGGTTTGACAAAGTGCGTGCCATGCGCATGAGATTAGGGTGGACTGACCGTTCTTGGGGCCTTCTTGTGATGGACTACAACCGTATGTTATGTGGAGATCGATGAGTTGTGTTGTGGTAAGTTGGCTCGGTTGGTATACAGTGGTCAAACTATGGCTTTACGATGCGTGTTGTTCTCTTGATGTATGTTCCAAGAGAAGTTGTATTTCGGTACGGGATATCCTGACATAGGCTTTGAGTTCGTACATACGTCTATGTTCGGTAAGGCTATTTGATGGTGTGTTTCAGTTCGATGCCGTAGTCGGTGCTGTTCCAACAAGTTTTTTTCAGAGAGGGTGTTTTCAGTTCGGTATCGATATCGGTGGCGGTCCCGCTATGGATACGTCGACCCAGACTTCCAGGTGTGAGACTTATACCGACGAGAGATCCCGGTTTAGGATGTCTAGACCAGTGAGACGTCTTGGTAAATCGTGTCGATGAACGACTTGGGGGTGATGTGATCAACGTGTGTGGGTTGCATAGTACTGCATGTGTAATTTTATCCCGAGTGACGGAAAGATACTCGACCGAAGACATGCCGGTCCGGTATGTGGACTTGGGTTTTGCCCCGATGTGTGTTCCGGGAAGAACCCTAGACCGATGAGGTTTTTCGCTATGGCGTGATCGAGCCGAGCCATAGGAAGCTGGACCTTCGTTCTGGGATACCAGGGGTGACGTTGATGGTCGTTTTGACTTTGTGTTTGAACTGTGTTGACCGCGATGACTGCGGTGACAAGCAAGGGAACGAAACTTGCGCGAATTGGTGAGGGTGAGCACTCTTTTCCCGAGCGGAGGGCTCGTTTGACACCCCGACTGAGTACGTTGTGATTGATGAGTGTGTGCAGTACATGATAGAAGTGAGAGTACCTTACAAGGTTTCAGGAAACAAATCGATGAGTACAACATCCACAGCGCTTCCAGGCCAGTAACACTATGGCACCGTACGAAGCGTTGGATGGTAGGTCGGGACAATTGCCCAAGCAGGGCACAATTGAGGATTTACAGTTGACCTTTGTGGTCTCGAGTTTCTAGAAAAGGCGACTGGAAGGTCGCGTGGTTTCTGAACGATTGAGAACCGCGCAGAGTTGATGCGGAAGCGCGAGGATGTGATACGCGCAAGGTATCCAAACCGTTCGGAGCCTGAGAGACTGGTTTTTTTAGTGTCTTCAGTTTCGTGGTACGCTGGATGAATCGACGTGTAAATTGGTTGAGTTTGCGTGTTAATTACTTGTGTTATCGTGAGGGGTTGGTCAGGGCGTGACCACGCTTGGAGTCCAGTGACGGTTGTCCGAGTAACGGGGCGTGGACTTCTTTTGGTGGTTGAGTGTGCGATACTTGGTTAGACGAGTTTTGTGGCCGAGGAGAAATGTCTGTGTGCTAAATACATTTTTTTTAGTTCGATGTGAGAGGGGTTCTGATTTGACGCATATACCGACGGACGGTCCCGGTATAGGATGTTTCAACCAAGCGATGGACGTAGGCGCGACGTGTCAACCGAAGGAGAATTCCGGTATCGACTAACGGGTGTAAGTGTTCCCGTGTGCACGAGGGGTGAGGACTTGGGGGTTTTAATCGGTCTTTTCCTGAGACCGGATCAAGTGGAGCGCGTCCGTTTTTAATTTCGAGGACAAAATTCTTTTAAAGGGGGTAGACTGTAAAGCCCGCTTTTAAAAAAAAAGGGTTTTTATTTTCTATAATTGGAAACATCAGGGTAATAATTCGCAATAAGTGAAATTATAACAATTGTTTTGAAAAAGAAAAAAAAGGGCAGGCCTGGTTCTGGTTCAGGGTGGAATTTGGGCTAGCTCTGCCCATCTGTCAAACCACGCAGGCCCGGAGAGAGAGAGAGAGCCGGCCCATTCTGATGAAGCCCGGTCCAGCGCCTATTTAAACCCCCCAAACCCTAGAAGCCGGTACTGTTCATCTTCACACTTCGAGTCGCAGCTCCAGAGGTACCTCCCCTTTTCTCTCTGAACCCGTGCCCTCCCTCTCATCAATCTCCCGCCGGTGACGTCTCGCAATCACTCCCGGTCACGAGGCGAGACAAGTCTTCACAAGACGACGCTGAGCCACCGTCATCCAGCTCGCGTCCGGAATCGCGCCTCGCCGTCGAGCAGATCTCGCGAGTCGGTTTTGGTTTGTCATCGCTGGCAACGACCACGTCTGGTTCTCTTCTCCAAACTCGATTATCGCTGCGCCAAAGATGAGGGAAGAGAACCTGGTAAGGGACGCTCCGGGCCGTTCTTATTCCGGCTTCTCTCCCGTTCTCCGAGCTCTCTCCTCGCCAGATCTGAGCCGGAAGGACCAACAGGTCGCGTTTCTGTCACCGGTCGTCCCTACCACCACGCCGTGCTTCGCTTCTGACGCTCCCGGCTGGTCTTGCCTCCCTTCGAGCCTTTGACGCCACCGCCGGCGACCGGCGACCGGGGCGGACCTGGTTTCGCCGGCCTCGTGACCAGTCCGACACAATTCAAGCCAGGCCATTGTGCCTTGTGTTTGGGCCAAGAATGGCCTCGGACCAGTGAGACTTGTCACGCCCCAAATCCGATTCTTGCCCGGACTCAAGGCATGACTAGATTGAATGATTTAAAAAGGCAACAACTCAACAATAAGTTCTTGAAAACTCCAATATGAAACTCAAATCCACAACAATTCGGTTTAAAACATAAATAACCCTCCAGGGGTGTACTAATAATCCTCCACAAAATCTGTTCCAAACAGAAATAAAACAAAAACGAAGTCTCTATAGACACCCACACCGAGAAGCTCCCGAGCCTCTACTCCTCAATCAAGCCTGTAACACAACAATAAACTCATAGGGGTGAGCTTGCGCTCAGTGGGGAAAACACATAACAAGGTGAACCTTAAACTCCATAAATCAACAGCAAAGTCAACAAGATAGCTCATAACAAATACGGGTAATAGGTAAACCAGCCAATGCCGTGGCACAGAAGTCTCCACCCTCCGATCCACATATGATGTGTCCTCTCGGATTTTCCCTCAAATCCAGAGGAGACGCATAACATTGAGGCGACCGGAAACAACCCTTCGGGGCGCTTAACATCGGGATTCTCAGAAACGTCTCCAAAGGATTTTATGTCCTCGGGAACCAAGGTATTACTCCCATAGGAAGCATACACTTGGACAATTCAATAACAATCAGTTAATAATTGAATAACGCACTCAACCGAAACACGAAATAATCCAATCCCAACAACCACCAATTCATTGTCACACATAACTCACACATCACCAATTCATCACAACACACCGTACACGAATCACATACTCACAGCACACCAATCACACAATCACAACTTACTGTTCACTTACCAGCCTCGAACCAACGGGGCATCGATCACCTGATTGCACCGCTCGGCACAACCAATCATACTCGATGCTCCAAGCAACCATTTAAGTAAATCAAGTAATCATTCAAATACATTCAATAGTCAAGAGGGAGTTTAATCAACCAATCATAAAAACCTTCAATCGAGCATTCAAATATGCAATTTGATGTGGACATAAAATACATCTATTTTAGATGTCACTAGCCCACATTTATGCTCTTTTTAGTCCCGAGTTAAGATGAAATGATGCATTTTACCCTCGTATTGTGTATTTGGTCTTGTTTCAGGGTTCATCAAGTTTTCGGAGCAAAAAGGGGCAATTCGGGAGCGAAACGGAGCGAATTTGGAAGTTGGGCAGAAGTGTCAGCAACATGCACCAGTTTGTTGCACGCCGTGCAACAAACTGGTGCACTCAGAACAGAGGAGTCAAGAATCTGCACCATTTTCTTGCACGGCGTGCAACAAACTGGTGCAACTTAAGTGCACCAGAAACTTGCACGGTGTGCAAGCGACTGTGCAAGCGTCAAAAACGCGATTTCCAGCTGCGTTTCCTATTTTTTATCAGAGTTAACCCGTCATATAAAAGGGAATTTAGGTCAGATTGAAGGGGATCACGAATTGGAGGAGAAAAACACACTTTGGAGCTTGGAGAACTTGGAGAGAAGATCGAAGCAAGAGATTAGAACATCAAGGTTTTGTGTAATTGAATTGAAACTTGATATTGGTATTACTCTTAATGTTCAATATGAATCTCAGTGTTTTATTCATCTCTATGTGTTCTTATTCTCGCACTATGAACTAAACTCTCATGATCTAGGGCTAGGGGTGAAGATGTGATGAGTGGAATTAACTTGTTTGGGTTATGCATTTGTTAACTAGCATTAGGATTTCGTTTATTTAATTCCGTTCGTAATGCTACATTGCCTTGATCACGTACATGTATGATTTAATCTTGTTAACCAACAATTGAGAAATGAGGTTAGGAAGAGGAAAAAGGAATTAAATAGCTCGGGTTTTAATCTAAGCCAGAATATGGTTAGACTGACACGAGTGCAATAGCCATAGGAGTAAAACCCGAAAGTTAGAGGAATTCATAGAATATAATTGTATATACCGCTCTACACCTAGATTAGAGATAATTAGGTGGACCGAGTATGTTAGGGTCCTAATACGATCGAGAGATGGTTAGGACTATACTTAGAGAATTCCCGTTGCCCTTAGAATAGTATTAGTTACAAATGCATACCGAACTCCGTTAAGTCATTCATCACATTCGAACCCCGTTAATGTCCTAGATCGCCTTTTTATCTCTGATTTACAACCCCGTTGTGACTTTGTTCTTCGTTTCTGATCATTCATATATTCTCTATTTTCTGAAACAAAAACCAAACATCGTTATAGGAATAGCTTGACCATCGAATTAATTAACTAAAGTGTTTGTCTAATTGCTCCCTTGGGTACGATATCTCGGACTTAAAACCCGAATACTACTTGACGACCGGTACGCTTGCCGTACCATTCTGAGGGTTAAATCTCGGAGTGTCATGCACAAACACAAACAACTAAAACATAAACTTGCTATTTTCCCCTTTTTCACTCCAAACCCTAACATTACCTTTCATCTTCGTGACAAAGCCTCCTATTTCCATCTTCACTCTCATCCATCTCCATTAGCTTCCATCTTCCATAGCTTTCAACCTCAAGCTTCTCCATCTCCACTAATCAATTTCATCGTCCACCCATCACACCAAACCCGAAGCCCCACACCATAGCCATCCACACCACCAAACGAAAAAAAGGGGGGATTTAGCTAGGAAAAAAAAAAGTTGGGTCGAGCGTGTATCAAGGAACTAAGGGAGCTTGAGGAAGAACCCTGGTTGGAAAAAGGAGGGTTGCAGACGCACTGCGTGGACGCACGCCGTGCAGTTCAGACGCACGCCGCGCACCTGCGCAGACGCACGCCGTGCAGATTGTGACGCACGCCGTGCATATTCTGATGCACGCCGTGCATATTCTGACGCACGCCGTGCAAAGGTATACTTGTGGTGTTTTTGGGCAGTTTTTGGTGTGCAGGTCGAAATGTCTACTCGGGGCAGTGGAGGACGCAAGACGGTTGGAACCGGAGGACGTGCTTCATCATCTAGAGCAGGACGTGGGCGTGGTTCTCGAGAGGAACCCGCCAATAAGTGACAAAGAGAAGAGAAGCCCCCAAGCCCCCTTGCAGAAGAATTGCCCGACTATGACTCGAGTGATGAGGAGCCCGAGAACACCGAGGCAGGTACTCCTAATCGAGCTTGTATTTTCTTCTCTAATGATAGGAGGAAGAATATGGACCGAATCTGACTTAGACCCGTTTTGACAAATAGGTTCTTAGACCCCAAAATTTTAAGGGAATTCGGTATGGAAGCTTCATTTACCCGGAAGCTTAAGCACGTTGGGTGGCCCAAGTTGCTTACTTGGAGGGTTCCATCTTATGAGAGACTCACTCGAGAATTTCTCGCTTCATTTTCATTGTCCTATAAGGATAGTGAGATGGTTGTGAATTTTCGAGTGTGTGGGAGAGAATTCACAGTAACTCCACTAGAGTTTGGTGAACTTGTGGGTTTTGCACCTACTGACAAGGTGCATACCCCCTGTGAATCTAATGACTTTTTGTGGGAAGGCATTTGTGGTGATGGTAAGGGTTACTCCCGATCTCCAAAAGCATCCCGACTCAGAGATCCAGAACTCTTCTATTTTCATAGGCTTCTTGCATTTACACTCTTTGGTCGGGATGAAAGCCAAGGGACGGTAATGGTAAGGGAAATGTGTATAGTATACGATTTTGCAAGAGAGTCTAGGGCCCCACTTGAGCTTTTCTTGTTGAAGTATTTAGAAGAACAGACTAAGAAGAGTCATCCTATCCCTATCGTGTGTGGGGCGGTAGTGACTCAGGTGGCCATGTCTTTAGGCATGTGGGATCCTGAGTTGGTTCAGGAGGACCCTATTCCTGGGTCGGGGACGCTATTGGTGGACAAGAAAGTCCTCCCACGGTTTAAACCCGCGCTACCCGCACCTGAGATGCCTGAAGCAGGCCACCCTGAGGCCGGTGAGGGCACTTCCCAGCAGGAGAGGGGTGAGGGTAGTTCCCAGCAGGTGCCATTTTGGTACCCAGAGTTACAGGCCGGCATAGAGGCCAACAATATTGCCATTGCAGCCAATCGTCAGGTCCTTGATGATTGGCGCAATGAGTACACCCGGGACCAGTTATGGCTGAAAAGCCAGATGTCCACCCTATTCGGGCACTTGGGCATTTCCAGGCCCGATGATCCACCTCAGTAGGCCTCTGTGGCCTAACCCCAGTTAGAGTTTGTACATAGTAGTGGGTCGATTCTGATTGTCTTATCTTTTTGCATGCGGTGGGTATTATTGGGATTATTGTCAGGCCCGCATGTCACAGTTATCATGTTGAGAAGCATAATCAGTTATTTTGTTTGTTCAACAATTCAACTAGTTCCATTAGACTCTTTAGCCTATCCACTAAGCAACCAAACAACCAAGCATGCGATCCTAACACACAACTAATCCGAGGGCTTTGCCAAGGCCACTCTACCAGACAAACAATTCCCAAGTATTGAAAGCGAGTTACACTAGTGATTGGCATCCTATTCATTCACCACTAGACAATTCCGGTTATTAGTAATTGAAAGACAACTATTCTAGTTATTCGCATCCTATAGGCACATCTAGGACCTTTCCAATTTTATTAGCCTAACATGCATACTAAGCATCGTAAACGAGGGGTTAAGGCTTTCCCTACCTCGAGGTCTTCCTCTCAACACTTTGATGAAGCCCGGTGGTCACCACTCCGTTCTTCACTCGGGTCCCGGCGTGGTCTTTGCTCCTCTAGCTCGATCCCCAACGTCTTGGACACAATGAAACGTTAATTAGACTCCACTTAAATAGCAAGTAAGACCCCCAAAGCCCCTCTAAAGTTCAGCTCAAAACCAAGATCAACCAAGGTGAAAAATGTTGGACATTTCCGGTGTGGAAGGCTTGGAGGCGATCAGCTCAATAAAGCTTCACTAGAAGCGACTAGTATGAAAGATGGCTCTTCATGGCTTACGTTCTGTTAGTCATTGGAATGGGATTCCGGAGTCTGATCATAGATATCATGTGGGACATGATATTGGACGACCCGCCCTGAATATGTGCCATAGATTGAGTCATTAACATATTCAGTGTCGTAGCTTGTCATGTATCCTTAGACCAAGGAGTCTTTGTGATCACTATGCAGTCAACAACTAAGTTTGACCTGAGCCTAACGTTGTCCGTAACAGGGCTTCCATAACGGTCAGGATTGGCTTGGGGACGGGTTGCATGAGTGACACGAAAGACGGCTAAGGGATTTATCCCTCATACTGAGGTATGGGAAAGATATCGGTTCTCGGCCGCTTGATCGAGAGTGACTGAAAGAATAGCATGGCCATGCACATGATACTAGGTATCATATATTCAGTCATCTCACATATCAAGGAACAATGATTGAGAATAATAAGGATGACGGCTCTATGCCTTATCTCAATCAGGATATCGGAGATAAAAGGATAATGACAGGGACGACGGAAAGGTTAGAATCGACAGGGTCGATTCGTTATGCAGTGTCAGGCAATACTAAAGTCTCGTTAGTTGCCACTTAAATAGGATCAAGTAAAATGGGATTTTACGTTGATCTATTGACATGCATAAACCTAAGGGTCACACCGGAAGATGAAACTCATTGACACATTTATGGAGAATGGCCAAAAGGGAGTTGTCTCGGGACATGGCCAAAAGGGAGTTGTCTCGGGACATGACCAAAACTGGGTTTTGGGTCATGTGCCCGTAAGTGAATAGGACTTTATGGATCGAGACAAGGCTTGGAGTCTTGGTATTGATTGCGTCGGATAATGTTGGACATTTCCGGTATGGAAGGCTTGGAGGCGATGAGCGAATCACGGGACCTCGTTGGAAATGGCCACGGGCCATGTTCCAAGAGGCCCATGAAAGGCCCATGCAACCAAGGCCCATGGAACTAATTAATCAAGTCTTGATTAATTAGTACTAAGCAAGCAAGACAAGGATTAAGGTGTTGGTGATTCACCACCTAACCCAATCTTGTCTTGCCATACTTTGTCCTATTTACACCTTACTTGCACCATACTTGTCCCATGCCTTTAGTTGGACAAGTATGGGTTTTGTTATGTTTAAGTCATCTTTTTTCAACATAACAAACACAAGACAAGAATAGGAAACACAACTTCTCTCTCCCTTCCCTTGCAATTTCGGGTTTGGCAAGCTCCCACCTCCATTTTTGTGTTCTTGAGTCCTCAAAGAGAAGAACTACGTGGCTTTGATTCCCATGTGGATACATAGGCGTCTTGGAGACTCAAGCCAATCATTCGTTACCCGGTGTTCTTGTTTTGGTAAGAACTAGTGCTGAATTTTTCTCTTGTGAATCCATTCTTTGTTAGTTGTTTCATGGTTTTAATCGTCTCTTGGTTTTCCTTGATTTTCCGCTGCGAGTTGGTTCATCTCCAACCCTACCTCGAGACTCAACAAAGGCGATAGAAATACGAAGTTCTTTCAGCGATCGGCCACGAAAAGGCAGGCAAGGAAAAAACTCAAATCGTTGATTAATGATGAGGGGGTGGAAATGCAATGGCACACGGTGCTGAGGGAGATGATCCACAACTACTTCGCCAACATCTTCACTGCTGGGGACATTGATGACTACGACCTTCCTATGACGGTTCCTCATATGATATCCCCTGCTCAGAATCTCCGGTTGACAAAGCGGGTATCAGATGTGGGGGTTCGTAAGGCAGTCTTCTAGATGGGTCCGTCGAAGTCTCCGTGTCCGGATGGCCTTAATCCGAAATTCTTCCAACACTACTGGGATACCCTGCGCCCTGAAGTTATTGAGTTTGTACGATCTGCGGTGGCAACGGGCAACATCGACTACGATATCAACAAGACTACCCTTGTACTGATTCCTAAGAAGCATGAGGCGATGAGAATTGTAGATTTACGGCCTATAGCCCTGTGCAAAGTCATCTTCAGAATTCTGTCCAAAGTTCTGGCCAATCGCCTAAAACCACTTCTGGACCTTATTATATCCACCAACCAGAGAGCGTTTGTCCCGAGAGGTCACATTCAGGATGACGTGCTTATATCGCATGAAGTTATCCACTCACTCAGGCATCGGACCCAAGGGCAGAGAGGATTCATGGCCTTAAAGCTTGATATGAGTAAGGCCTATGATAGAGTGGAGTGGTCATTCCTATTATCCATGATGGGTGCATTTGGCTTCGATGTAGGGTGGAGACCTCTGGTTCTTGCCTGCATGCGGTCCATCCAATACACGGTTAGCTCAGATGGCAAGCAAACTGCCCATTTCAAAGCTGGCCGAGGGATTCGCCAAGGTGATCCTTTGTCTCCTTACCTATTTTTATTCTGCATGGAAGGTCTCTCACGTATGCTCAATCAAGCTGAAAGGAATGAGACTCTTCACGGGGTATCGGTGGCTAGGGGGCCCCGGTTGTGTCTCACATTTTCTTTGCAGACGACTGTTACATCTTCTGCAGGGCCGATAAGGATGAAGCTGAGAAAGTTAACCAAATTCTACAGTCTTTCGGCCAATTGTCGGGTCAGGTAGTTAACAAAGGCAATTCCTCCATATTCTTCAGTACCAACACCTCGCCAGAGAATCGAACGGTATGTTGCGGTATTAATGAGATCTCTGGCCCATCTATGTATTTGGGGGTCCCGAACATGCTGGGTAGACACAAAGGTCAGAGCCTCCAATTCTTATGCCATCAGATAGTGACAAAAATAGGGACTTGGGACGGGCAAATGTTGTCTGCAGGGGGTAAAGAGGTGATGATTCAATCGGTGCTTCAGGCCATGCCGATTTATGCAATGAGCGTATTTCTCCTACCGTAGGAATCCATCAACAAGATCCACGTTGCCCTAGCGTGATACTGGTGGACGGGGACCCCTAAGGGAAACAAGTCGATTATTTGGCAGGACTGGAAGAAACTCTATAGGCAGAAGGGGGGCGGGGGAATGGGATTCCAGGATATGAGAGACATGAATTTAGCCATGCTGGCCAAAATGGGATGGAAGTTCTTGACTCAGCCAGATAGCTTGGTCGCTCGCATTTTCAAGGCTCGGTACTATCAGACGGGTGACTTCTTATCCGCAGAGGGGGCACCAACCCTAGTCAGATATGGTTGGGTCTCCAGGCTACTAAAGAATTACTCAGGCAGGGTTTGATTCGTACTATCGGGGACGGTTGCTCGACCATGGTTGGCGGTTCTCCCTGGCTTTTAGGGAACGACCCCATCATACCACCTCATACCTGTATTATCCCGGACATGAGGGTATCATAGTTGACTTCAAGCCAAGGTCAGTCGTGGGACATTCTGAAGCTCCAGCACAACTTTCCTCCTGCCATAGTGGAGGATATCATGCAGGTCCCACCCCCTTCCACATCACTCAGACAAGTGGTCTTGGAAGTACAACATTCGGGGAGTGTATTTAGTTAAGGAAGAGTATAGGGCCCTATCCCGGGGGAATGGCTGATGGCACGTCTCGGTGGGCACAACGGTCTGGACGGGCATATGGGACTTAGATGTCCAACCGCGTATAAAGATTTTCCTCTGGCGGGCTTTATCCGGTACTCTCCAAGTGGCGGTCAATTTATGAACCAAATTCGTCCCGATTCCGAGCACCTGTCCGATCTGCCAGGGTAATCAGGAGACTACTGACCACCTCGTCCTTCATTGTTTGTTTGCCCAGGCAGTCTGGGCTTTATTAGGTACACACGTCCCTATTCCCCCTTCGGGTACTTTACATGCTTGGATGTCTCTGGTACTGCAACTGCCTGATATACAGATGAAGAGCAGACTGATTCTGATTCTCTAGGAGACCTGGAAAGCTCGAAATGAGAGGGTCTGGGACAATAGTCTTTCCACTCCTCAGGGTGTCATAGCCACTGTATTTAGTAACCAGTGCAGCTGGTCAGAGGCCCAGAGTGGCCGAACCAAACCTGCGGCCGCCCCCCTACAGGCAGACGATATGGAACCCACTGCCCCCGACCTAGTCGACAATCAATGTGGATGGTGCAACCTTTGCCGATTCAGGAGAATTTGGCTGGGGATTGCTCTATAGGACAGAAACGGGAGCGATCCTGGAAGGAAGGAGCGGTACGGGGCTCGATATGTTGGGACCCGAATTTTCTGAGGCTAAGGCGATCTGACAGGCTCTTCAATGGCTTCAAGCGTCACACCTTCCCAGATTCATTATTCGTAGCGATGCCCAATACCTGGTACATTTGATTCAGGGGACTCAACAAATGTTCTCCCCTTTAGGCCGACTGGTTGACGACTTTCGGACTCTTCTCGTGTTCTCGAGGATGCCAAACTCGAGTATATCTCTAGGTCAGCGAACGAAGCAGCCCACTGGCTAGCTCGGGAAGCCCGTTCTATGCATGTCCTTTCGTGGTCCGGGTTCACTATCCCGGATGCACTCAAATGTATTCTGCAACATTTCAAGTAATGAATCTATATCCTACCGTTTCAAAAAAAAACATTTCAAAGTTCAGTAACAGAGTGCCTTCATGGAATTGTAAACTAAATAATAACATACATCTCATGGACAGAATGTATAATCTGTATAAATATATAGAGAGAGTTGGCTAGGTCAACTTGCTTGCTACTACTCAAAAACCACTGCTGCCAATCTGTCTACGGAATAGCTTCCAACCACCCGTCTTGGTTGATGAATGTTGCAGGATTTGTAAGAAAACTTACTTCTCTTGGAGACAACTTCTTTTCCCACTTTACCCTTCTCGATTTGTTTGATCCAATACCAGTGCAACCCTCTTCTGCAAAGTCAATTGTCCCCCTACAACCCATCATCAACACAATAAATTAACATATATTTTTTTTCATTTATAACATTGACAATATTCTGAATTGGGAAAAAAGTCTCACTCTTTTCCTGTATAATCACATGCTCTCCAACCCTCTGGCAGAACATACTCAGACATGTATGTCTTGTAGAATAGAACTCTTGCATATGATTTATAAGCCCTCCCAAGATAAGCGGGACCATCTTCTGAGATAGAGCCACGATTGAACACGAAACCACTTGTTTCTGATATGTCATTCCGGCCTTGTGCGATAATGTATCCAGGTGAACCAGGCATAACTTTTGTTTTGATATATATTTTACAATCTTGTAAGAAAAACAACATTTTTTTTGTTTTTAGAAAAGAAAATATATTACTTATCTAAAGACAATCTATATAATCAAAGAGAAAGAGGAAGACAAACAAAGGCACCCAAAAAATGTAAGCCCCAAACAAATACCTTGTTGCCCAAGAAACCCAAAAGTCTCCTCAAACAACACTAACAGACCACAGAAATAAGTCACAAACCCAATTTTCCCAACAGTACTGAAAAGTTAGACCCCAATACAAAGGCCAAAAAGAAACAAGTACAACAAAAACCAAACACAACACTACCACAACAAATAAAGCACCAGAGCCTAGTGAACTACTACTATAACAAATAGTACAACAATAATGAACACCAGAGATAACCAAGCCAACCAAAATTTCCATAGAGTGATAGAACACCAGAGAAAAACAACATTTGTTGAAACCCTTTATACTAAGTAAAAAAATATTGAACGAAACCCGACACCAAGTACAAACAATGTTCCTAAATATAAATATAACAAACCTGATAAATTGAAGTTCCATTTCCCCAAATGAAATCTACAAAGCCTTTGATGTAGCAAGACTCAAAATAATGACGACCACGCGCGTCGTTAAGTGAGTCTCGTTGCCCAATAAAGGAGCAATTGAAGAATGTCACTTTATCACCACCTACATGCAGCGCGGTCGACCAAGTGAAATTACCATGTGCCCATTTTGAAGAACCTCCTGTAGGTTTGTTGTAGCTATTCTGTAAGTAACAAAGAAAATTAAGATGAAACGTTAACAAAATTAATTACAGTCAGGGGCGGATTTAGAGGGTCATAGGGTATGACATGGCATACCCTAGTGCCCAAAAGGTATATACAATCGTAGAGTTTTCAGATATCTTCGATTTGATATCTTACATGCCTAAATCGAAGTTCATATGAAAAAGTAATGGTCATTTTAAGATCTGCATTGCACGTAGTTTGCATGTGAGTGTAGTTTCCATTTATTTATTTTACCGCATTTAGAATTGGCGGTGGCATACCATAAATTATATTTCTATATCCGCCTTTGATTACAATAGATATCCAACGAACAAATCAAACTAAAATATACCACAAATGGTATGTTTCTGGCAACGAAGTTTTCAGTCAACACTGCGAAGGTTGCGTTTTGATATCCACTTCCAGTATCATCCCACTGAATAATTTTGTGGCTCCAATTTTCTCCATCAAGTAAAATAAAGGTTTTTTCCGCTACCACTCTGACCTTTTCACTTTGCAACAAAGAAAACACATAATCAGATGTATACAAATTCTTTCCTCACACAAATGTCTATTGATTAGCACAAAAACAAACAAATTAATACTTACTTGTAAACGCCTGCCTTCAATTTGATATTAATCCACTCCTTATTGTAGAACGGGATGGCGTCAATAGCTCCTTGCATGGTTATGAAATCCCCATGTCCAGAGGGATTCACATAAATGGTTTTTGATACCTTCCCAGATCCAAGAGGCACAAAGTTCACTTTTCTTGCTTGTGATATCCCAAACACGAAGAAAAGAGTCACCACTAAAGCCATTGATGTAATAAGAGACATTGAAGTAGTCATGTGCATTAAAGAAAAACGTAGAAGAAAACTCAAAAAACAAGTGATGTGCTCTTATGGTTTGTTATATAGATACAAGTTGTATTACCCATATCCACTACGAAAATGTAAGCTCTTGGTCAATGGTACTTGAAATAGGAACCGAGAACTAAACTCACACTATCTTCTCTACTAAAATTAAACTAACATGCAACCACAATGTATTAACATTTTTTGTTCGAATTATTAATATGACATATCTCTGCCATACATTTTGTTCCAAAGCTTATACCAAAGGTTGAGACTTTCCTAGTTGTTTCAACTTAAGGAAGGCACGGATGGCTGGTCAATCCCTCCAAATCAAAACCCACTCATCTAAACCCAATCTTTATCGTCCATTTCCATTCATCCATGCCTCCCAAGCAACCCTAATGATATTTTAACTAGTTTTTCCTAAATATGGTAAGTTTCTCAATACGGTTTATGCCACACTTTATCACTACTTTTGCACTATAAGAGTATGTACAGTTTGGGTTGAATAAGAATATGACACATTCTCGTGAGATTCTTATTCCTACTCCATGTTTTTAATACAACCGAACATAATTATTTACTAGAAAAGTAATACTATATACTTAAATCACATAAGTTACTCTTTATTGTTCATCTTTTGTCTGATAGAGTTTAATATATATATATCAATATGAGGTGAAATCGGCTACAAACCACTCTTAACCTAAGAACCGTGAGAACCAATCCTAACCACACACACCTAAGATCCAACATTCACCATGATGCCACATCATCACCCCAATTCCACCCAAATTCACGCCACTTTCATCCTTTCTCACACAAGCAAGGGCATAATTGTAATAGCATGGTGCCATGTGGACAAGCGTCCATTTCTTTTGAGGAGAAATCTAATACAAACTATGTATTAACCTAAGAACCGTGAGAACCAATCTAAGCCATCTATTTTAAGAATTGAGGGATGAGATACAATTGAGTTGTTGACTGCAAAAAAAATCACTTTTTAGTAAGTGGGAAGGGCTTTTTATTAAAACTATCATATTACTTTTTTTTTACCAATTCACTAATTTAATTTTTTCCGCTTCGTTTGAACTCCGATTGGCTTCAAACTTGCCCCATTAGTTTTGTTTTTCAAGTGATTTCTATCAAGATCACTCATGAATATATTTTGAAGCATGAATTTTTATTTATTTCGGGGCTGATTTTAAAAAAATTAAATATCAGTAATTTTTATCAACACTTTACTCTGGTTTTATCAACACTTTTACACTGGTTTTATCAACACTTTACACTGGTTTTATCACCTCATTTCCAAAACTGATCATGATTTTATCACATCATCACGTGTTTTTAAGAACACTAGTTTTATCAACATTAAACACTATGTTTATGATTAAATTACATGTGTTTTTATCACCCCATCACATGTTTTTTTTATCAGCGCTAAACTCCAGTTTATCACACTTATTATCAACATTGAACATGATTTTATCACATCATCACATGTTTTTATGAACACTAGTTTTATCATTAAATTACATGTGTTTTATCACCCTCATCACATGTTTTTTTTGAAGCACGAAAAAAAGAAATATTTCGGGGCTGATTTAAAAAAATATATAACTGGGTAATTTTTATCAACACTTTACACTGGTTTTATCAACACTGAACACTAGTTTTATCACCTCATTTTCCAAAATCGAACGTGATTTTTGTCACCTCATCACGTGTTTTGATGAACACTAGTTTTATCAAAACTAAACAATATGTTTATTATTAAATTACATGTGTTTTTATCACCCCCATCACATGTTTTTTTTATCAACGCTAAACTCTAGTTTATCACACTTATTATCAACATTGAACATGGTTTTTATCACCTCATTATTTGTTTTTTTATCACCCCAGTACATGTTTTATCAACATTTAGCACTAGTTTGATACATCCGATATAAAACATTTATTAGTGAAGATTTATCAACACTCAACATTATTTTTATCACCCCGATATACCTTTTTATTTTCGTGCCTCAAAATATATTCATGATTGATTTTGATTTAAAGCCCTTGAAAAAATAAAAATATTGGCGCAAGTTTGAAGGTAATCGGAGTTCAAACGAATCGGGAAATATTAAATTAGTGAATTGGTGAAGAAAAAAATGAAGGTGAAATCGGCTACAAGTGTCCATTTTTCTTCTTCGCCAATTCACTAATTTAATATTTCCCGATTCATTTGAACTCCGATTAGCTTCAAACTTGTGCCAATATTTTTATTTTTTCAAGGGATTTAAATCAAGATCAATCATGAATATATTTTGAAGCACGAAAATGAAAAGGTATATCGGGGTGATAAAAATAATGTTGAGTGTTGATAAATCTTCACTAATAAATGTTTTATATCGGAGGTATCAAACTAGTGATAAATATTGATAAATACATGTACTGAGGTGATAAAAAACAAATAATGAGGTGATAAAAACCATGTTCGATGTTGATACTAAGTGTGATAAACTAGAGTTTAGCGTTGATAAACAAAACATGTGATGGGGTGATAAAAACACATGTAATTTAATGATCAACATAGTGTTTAGTTTTGATAAAACTAGTGTTCATAAAAACACGTGATGAGGTGATAAAAATCATGTTCGATTTTGGAAAATGAGGTGATAAAACTAGTGTTCAGTGTTGATAAAACCAATGTAAAGTGTTGATAAAACATAATGTAAAGTGTTGATAAAAATCACCTAGGTATAATTTTTTTTTTAAATCAGCCCCGAAATAATTTTTTTTTTTGTGCTTCAAAAAAAACATGTGATGGGGGTGATAAAACACACGTAATTTAATGATAAACCTAGTGTTTGGTGTTGATAAAACTAGTGTTCATAAAAAGCACGTGATGATGTGATAAAATCATGATCACTTTTGGAAATGAGGTGATAAAACCAGTGTAAAGTGTTGATAAAACCAGTGTAAAAGTGTTGATAAAACCAGAGCAAAGTGTTGATAAAAATTACCCATGTATAATTTTTTTTAAATCAGCCCCGAAATAAAAACAAAATCGTGCTTCAAAATATATTCATGAGTGATCTTGATAGAAATCCCTTGAAAAAACAAAACTAATGGCGCAAGTTCGAAGTCAATCAGAGTTCAAATGAAGCGGGAAAAATTAAATTAGTGAATTGGTAAAAAAAAATGTAATATGATAGTTTTACTGAAAAGCTCTTCCCACCTACTAAAAAGTGCTGTTTTTTTGCAGTCAACAACTCAATAGATGGCTTAGATTGGTTAAAACATAATTAATAATGAGAACCAAATTATTAAGCTTATAATTTGTGTTTTATAAATATCAAGGTGGGTGTGTTTATTATTTTTAAAATTGAAAAAACAAAGTCCACTAACGATTCTCAATCACCATGGATTGAATCGGTTAGATTCAAAACTATTGGAGTGGAGTGCGTTTATATTGAAAATTGTTTCCATTTTTTTTTACAAAAAAGTGAACTATTATTTTTTTAGGTTTGCAATTACGACTGAATACATTAGAGACAGCTTTTGGACAACGAAGAACAGACAAAGAACAATAATATTCGTTATTCTTTTCATAGGGTTAAATATATTATGGTCCTTTTACGTTCGATCTACGAACGTTATGGTACCCTTATGATTTTTTTATTCTATTTTGGTACCTTTATATTCGTTCACGGGCCATTCTGTTAGAAAAGTAACAGAATATTCCAAATAAGTTAGTCATGTGACCCCATGTGTAGTTAAGTGAAGGGTGAAATAACGATTTTGTCTTTTCTCAATTTAACCTTATCAATTTGATACATAAAATTACCAATATACCCTCAATAATAATAAAATAAATAATTAAAAGAACAAAATAAAATAAAAATATTTAATTTATTTATTTAAAACTAATATATTTTTTTGAAACAATGATAAAATAAAATAAATAAAACAACTTATTTAACATAACTCTAACCTACATCTAACATCTCTCAACTAAATTCCAAAGTTAGTTTAAGAAAAAGCTCTTCACACACCTCCAGGTGAGGTTCCTCTCTACCCTACTTAGGGTTTATTGTCGTCGTCGCCGCCTTCACGCCACCAACCACGTCGCCGCCCCTCTCATCGTCGTCGTCTTTCCCACCGTCGCTCTTCTTCGCAGCCTGCAATTATCCCTCGCTCTCAGAGATGGCCCCCCCAGTTTCACGCCGTCAACTTAGTGGTGCGAGCCCTAGGTCGCCGGAGGATCCTCCCCGACCTCGCCCCATCATTCTCGGTCATCTGCAGCGGTCTCCCGCCCCAGGGTCACCCCTCGCCGGCATGGCTCCGCTCCCTCGATTCACTAGCACCCGAATTCGGGACTCTCAACCCCGAATAAGTTTTTGCAGTAGGGAGGTCTCGGGGAATATGTACTAAAAGCTAATTCTCTAGTAGGTTTCACTGTTTTAGTTCGAATAATCGTTTGGCTCAATAAGTTTAGGACTTTGGTTTATTATTTTTTTGTAACGTTGGATCGAGTAACTCTTGAGTTCGGATCTGCGAATCAAAGCAGACTGTATGTATGGAACCATGTGCACCCGACGGGCTACGGCCGGTTGGGACAAAAAGCTGGTATCTGGGACTGTTATGTCCCTCCTTGTAAGCATGATATGAAATCGTAATACAATTACCTATTTCCCGTTTCAAAAAAAAAACATCTCTCAACTACATCTAACTCAAACTAATTTGTCCTTTGCCAGTAGAAAACCTACTCATCCCTATATGTGCTTCATCAATATGTTCATAACCTCAGACCTAGCACCTCCGACCTCCGAGTCCATCTTCTCTGGCGAATAGATCTCTTTCTTCGGCGAATGGAATTGATCGGCAACAAGTCTACAGGCGGTGATCTAATTTTTGGGGCCAGTGAACACTAGAGAGAACGCAAGACCATCTCCGTCGCGTTTTCATCGTGGGTTACATGTATCAAAAACCCTTATCCAAGCTCCATGGGACCCATCTCCGCGCATACGACGACTCTGGGTTTGTCTGTGCCCTCGAAGCCACCAGATTCCATCGGCTACGCGGTAGATCTCACTCCCTCGGTGTACTGAACCATTTGTTACTTTCACAAAGTCTCCTGGTTCGTAGTCTTTCGAAGGAGTTTATGGAGGGTCGAGTTAGATTTCTAGATTTAATTTTGATTTTAATTTCTAGAGTTGTGATTTAGTATATGGGTATGGAGTTGTGATTTCTGAAGTTGATTGGTATGGAGTAGTGATTTTCTGATGTTTGGTCTGTAATTTGTTCTGCAAATTATGATTTTTGTTTGGTCTGCAATTTGCTCTGCAAATTATGATTTTTGTTCAACACAATTTCTGATTTTGATTTTAATTTGATACATTCAATTTTGGATCTATGTACGGTGATGAAGAATGAAGAAAATTTGTTCTTAGAGCACCCACATCGGTGCGAGGCGTCCGAGCGAGGCCGAGGCAGGAGCAGGCGGAGGAGGGTTCGGCTTCGAAGGTTCGCACGGTGTGGAGAGAGGGGCAGGCAGGGCGAGGGGCAGATCCACGTCGGACCGGGTGCGGGGGGCGAGGTGTGGAGCTGATTTCTGCCTCGCAGCCTCGAGCCCCGGTGATTCTCCGGCAGCAACTCTCCGCTTGACACCTGCCCTGGAACAAAAAAAACGCAGAGGTTGAAGAAGACACTGTTACATATTTTTTTATTTTGTGTTATTAGTATTATTAATTAGAATATAATTAGAATATAATTAGTATTAATTAGTAATCAGTTTGTATTAATTAGATAATAATTAATTAGGTAATAAACAGATTTTATCAATCAATTTATAATTTTATACATGGTAATTAGATCATTAATTAGGTAATTAATTAGGTAATAAAATTATTATTTTTACTAATTAGATAATTAGCAATCAGTTTATATATGTATTAATTAGTTAATTATTTAGAGTTGTAGTATTAGGTAATAATTTTGAATTAGTTTTAAATTTTAAAAATCAGTTTTAATATAAAAACTCAATTTTTAAATTTAATAATAATTTTTGAAATTTAAAAATCAATTTTTTATTTTAAAAATCATTTTCCTGTTGCGAAAAAAATGTCCGACGATGATGCGATAAAAATATATATGGTATTAGTAACGGTCATCAAACAATTCATCACTGCAGGAGCTTATCGACCAAATGAATTGTCAATTTAAATTATATATATTTTTTAAAGTTATGTATATTTTTAATTTTTCATTTTATTAATGAACTTTTATTTATATTTATTAATTTTATTTCTATTTTATTTAGTAGTTGTCGATTTAAAAATAACGTTAACAATTCAGTTAACAACTTAATTAATTACACAGTTAGCATTTCTGAAAATCAAGCCCCTCATGCAAGCCCCTCTGATGTGCAACACACTTTTTTTAGGGGGGCAGAACCCTGAACCCTGCCCAGTCAGCAGAGGGTTCTGTCTCAGGGTTTAGGGTTCTGCCCCCCCCCCCCCCCCCCCTTGATGTGGATGCTCTTATTTAGATCTGCATGGTCGCCAGCGAGGGAAAGGAAAAAAAGAAATAAATGAATGTAGAATAAAACAAATAAAAGAAAAATATTTTAAATTTTTTTATTTTATTAAAAAAAATTAATCAAATATCGAATTATTTAATTTTTTAAAAAGAAATAAATATAATTAGAAAAAAATATTAAAATTATTTTTTATAAAAAAAGAAATTATACAAATATATATTATAAAGATAATTAAATTAATATGAAAAAATTAATTTTAAAATAAATAAAAATTATCCAAATTAAAAAATAATTATAAAAATAATATTTTTATTATAAATTTTTAATATGAAATATTATAAAAAAAATAATAATAAATAATAAATGATTTTAAAAAACTAATGATATTATTATGAATTAATTAAAGTATTTAAAATTTATTAAAAAATTAAATATGAAGAGGGGAAAATAGTCCATCAACTCATAAGATATTTAGTTTGAATTGTGAAAGGGTAAAATGGTCATTTAACGTTTTTTTAGCTTTTAAACCCTAATGGTTCAAAACGTCTATGGACCGAACATAAGGGTACCAAAATGGAATAAAAAATCATAAGGTACCAAAATGTCCGTGGACCGAACATAAGGGTACCATAATGTATTTAACCTTTTTTTCATAATATAACTGTCATTGATGGTATTGGAATGGGCGCCTTATAGGCAAAGTAAAACTAAACTAAGGCGAAGCTAACTACGGCTAGTCGGCTACTCAAGGTATTGCCTAAACGCTGCATGCTCTATAGAGTGCGACCGAACCTGCTATCATCCACTTCTAAGGGAGGTAGAGCTCTTCCCAAGGAGCCACCCTAGGGCTAGTCCCTAGAGCACTGGATTTCTTTCATTCCTCCATGCGAGAATGTTTTCCCGCCCTTTCTTGGTCATCTCGGGGTTCCCCAACAAACCCCCGCTTCATTCCCCCAGTTACTGCTCCACCTCCAGCTCCAGACCCAGATCCAGATCCAAGTCCAGTTCTATCTCTGTGCCCAGGCAAGGCCGGAGTCTCAAGCTTCCAACTACGAAAGTTGGTCGGCCATCAGATTTTTCCAACCCGAATCCACCGACCGGTTCTGGGTGGCGCCCCGAGAACTCACACCATTAGGTGTAGTAGTCGAGGATACAATTAATCCCCTTCCCCGAGGCAAGGGTCCCTTAGGTACAGTTGGCAAGGACATTGGTTCGTGGGATCCCCGATGGTCCCAGTTTGTTGCATACGACTTGACTTGACGATCCCTCTGATACTCCAGCATGGATGAGTCATATCTTGGGGTACCAACCACCTCCCGATGACAGTTAGTAAAGGCATGGCCAATCAACCCATAGTTAAAACAAAAAAGCAGGCAACTTTGTATAAGTGAGGGAAACACGAACCAGATCGAGAAATTCCCGAAAGCAGAAGAGAAGTTGCTGAGGTAAGGGACGATCCACGAGATGCCAGAAAATGACCCTCACCGTTAATCCCTAACAAGTGCCCAATTTTTCACAGGGGGACATCAACACATAACCCCAACATCGAGTCGTTCGTCTCGCCCATGGTCCTAGTTCGTACTAAGGGAGGGAGTCCATGGGCATGAACACAAGATTGGATGTGATCTAGGGCAGGGGGGTCCTTAGCCATTGAGTCCAAGTCCCCAAGAAAGAGTGGCCTCCCTTTGAAACACCAGGGCTCGTTCCCACGAACCCATGCACGGGCCTCTTCCGTCTAACAGTAGAACCCGAAGACTCCAGGTTTGATATCCTTGATAACCAGCCCTTGAGCTGACTTACCCCACGCCTTGGTAATAACCTGGAGGAAGACCTCCTTCTGAGGGGGTTTAGAATCCCACGGTTTTGCCTAAAATGGAAAATTGTTGGCGAGCCAACAAGGAGGGGCTCAACAAGGCGTATGGCTCCAGTACCTCAGCCTCCTCCTCCTCCTCCAACAAACATGCCAAGAATCTGTCTTGAAGGTTTGTGAGGTTGGACTCCAAGGACGTCGGTATCGGTTGTTGCTCCGATGTAGAACCGACCTCCTTGGTTTTGAAGACCCAACGACGAGGGACCAAGTTGGGAATTTGGTGGCAAACTGAGCAATGCCGGGATGACGGGAACTTGGTCCAAGTTGGGAATTTGGACCCTTGCACGGAGGTCCTCCAATTCTATCATCCCCGGTTCTATCGTTGGATCCTTCCCTCGAAGAGGGTATCGATAGCTTGGAGGCAAAGGAACATGGTTGAGATCTTCTACCGTCGTGACTGGGGCGATGGGGTTATCGTGGTTGAGAGATAAGGGATCATAAAACCAGAGGAATTCTTGTGTGGCATCCTTCGTCTTCTCAATTTAATGGAGGACATTACGTACGAGGAAAGGCGAGGTGGCAGTACAAGTAGCGAGGCCTGCACCAGGGAAAGTGGCGATGGGACAGGTCCGACGAGAGGAGCACACATCTCGGCGACTTGAGTAGAAAACTCCATAGTATGGGTAGGGTTCCTCGGGAAGAGGCTCTCGACAAGGTAAGTGCGAGAGAAAAAAAAATATACGAGGTTAATCTAATTGACTACGTCTAGTTCACTTCCTAATTCTCGAATGCCATCAATAACGATGAACACCGAAAATCAAGTAGAACTAAGTAGAGTATCGAATCACGATACTCTGGTATTGCACAAGCATGAGAGGACTCTGAATAAATTGATGAGTTTACTTACCTACGCATAGTTCAATCAACCTGAAGACCGAATAAATCGATCATCAAGGAGAACTAGATAGAGCAACGAATCACGAAGCTCTGGTAATGCACAAGCATAAGTAAACTCTAAATCATGGACGAATCTACTTATCGAAAACTTAACACTATCGATCGAGATGGTTTCGGTAATCAAGCATAAGAAAATTCTACAAATGTGAAATCTTGTCTCACACTAGATCAAATCATGGATCGCTCCAAAAATGGATCTACATAGCGCACACAACAATCATGAGCAAATCCCTAAATCCTTCGGTCGACTTGAAACACACAAGAGATTAGAGAAAACACACCCTAGCATTTTTCTATCTCGTCAATAGGAAAACAAGACATGTGAATCTCGGAAATCCTAGATAAGTTCACAAAATGGATAAATTTTGAATGCCCTTCAATTGATTGTCGTCGCAGAATATAAAACCCGAGTGATTTTTGTATACTTGTACTATTTGTCAAGGGTGGGCATCGATCGACCGCCAGCACCGTCAGCCAATCCGCCCACCAGAACTGGTACCTCTTGTAGCATAGATGACACAACCGAAGTCGATGCCGAAAACCAGTGATAATACCGAAAACCAAGCGGTGAAAATCATAACTGGTTATGGGTTTTAACCGATTACACCGGCCCATTGGGCCATGGAATGAACTTTTTTAGGAATCATGGGTTGCTCCAAACATCAATCTACATAGCGTACACAACAATCATGGGAAAATCCCCAAATCGTTCAGCCGACTTGAAACACACAAGAGATTCGAGAAAACACATCCTGGCATTTTTCTATCTCGTCAATAGGAAACGGAGACATGTGAATGTCGGAATTTCTAGATAAGTTCACTAAATTGTTTCCATAATAGATACATGTAATATAATATATTGATTTTTAATTCAAGTAGAAATAAAAGAATAATGAGAGAGTGAATCATATGGGGGTTATTCGACACCTATTCATTTAATTATAATCGAGGGGCAGTCGGTTATATTAAAATATCCAGAAAAAGACCAAGAGAGACAAAAGCGTGGTAAAGTCAACTCTGACTCAACCTGAAGCCGACCATATGAGCCTGGAAGTATGTGGAACCTACTACGAGGTTTAATAAGGTATTGGATAATGCGCATGGTAAGAAAAGGGAACTCTAGAGTCGGTTAAAGAACCCCATACGAGGTCAGGTTCTCATTTTACCAGAACAACTTAAGGCCAGGAGATGGCCTCATTGATCATGGCGGGGGTGTTTACCAGCCTTTTCCTAATACTCCCATGTTGATCTTCCACATAGACCATCTTCCTGATCAGGGTCTTTTGAGTCTTGTTTCTCCCCGAAAGGCCACCTAGAGGGTTGGGGCTGAATCGTCCCCTCTAACCACGAGTACGACACAACATTTGAAGTCACTGATCCCTCCTCTATATCTAGTACATCAATGTCAGACCAAGCGGGATGTGGTCCTCGATGGTTTTAGTTGGGACATTGAGCGCTTCCTTCCGTTGGTTGCACGCAATAGGAAGAAACCAGGTGGTACCTCTAGAGAAGGCGGGATGAGAGGGCCTTCCAATCCCTGACGATCCATTTTCCAACCTTGGTTGGTCCATGAGCAGCAAGAGGGAGGTGAAACCTATGGGTCCTAGGTAATGGCATGTCACATTCATGAACCTCGTGCCCGTGACAGTGATAGTTGAAATAGAGGAGCGGGAGGCACTCATATTTCAATGTTACCCAAATCAGTTGAGCCAACTCCTTGAACTTAAGAACCATTGAGCGACGTAGGGGGCAATAATGTCATGCCAGAAGCGGACTCTAACCTTACCACCCCAGTGGAGGTTCCTTATCAAAACACCACGGTTCATCACACCTTACCTGATCCCGAGACTTAAATGATGTGAAGAAAAACCCATACACTCATAGAGCCAGGTCTTTGACGACTAGACCCTTAGCTGATGGACCCCAACCGTTTGTTATAATGTGCGTCAATACATCCTTATTATAGGGTCTCTACGTTATGAGTAGTCTCTCCATCCCATACAACATGCTGATCGGTGAGGAGTGATCGGGTTATGTGGGAGGAACGACACCATCCTCATCTAGAGGACTAGAACATGCGACAAAGGTGTCCTAGAGATCTTCGAGAGGTGACACCCCACGATACAAGTCCCGCAACGGGGGTTGCGGGGGCACCTGTTCCTTAGGAGACGGAGTGTGGCTCCTCTAAGGCACCCTATGATACCATAGGGGACTTATGATGACTAGTGAGGTTGGTTACCTAGCATCTCTATATCCCCATTAGTTCCATCCTCCTTGTCATGGCGAGTGTTATCATGTCCTTCTTGCATAGAAATGCCTGATCTTGTGGTTCTAGTAGGTGAAGAGGAGTCGGGTCTTTCTAGCTCCTGTTCAGCTAAGGAGCCATCAACTGCATGTTCTTATTATGGTCCGAGCGGCGGTGGAAATCTCCCCTTTTATGACGGTTGCCTCTTGGTCACTGCATGCTAGGATGTATATCCATAATTATGCGGATTCTGAGTAACATTGCCCTTACCCTTGGTATTGGTTGGGTACTTCGCGGCTTAGTCACCCTTTTCTTGTTGAAAGGTTATTCTCCACGAGTGAGATACCCTTTACATGAGGATCGTGTGGAGCGGGTTCTCCTACTTGATTCCAATTGGGCCTCGTAGGGTCCATTTTTTCTTATAGAATGGATGCGGTGCTAGAGTCCCTTGCGAGGAAAGTGCACCGGTGGAGTGGTCGTGATTCGGATTCAAATGAGATTCCGAACCCTAGCAGGTAGCGCAAAGCCCGTGGGCAACCATTGATGATGGAGGTCATTGTCTTCCTCACGAGTAAATCTCCAAGCTGGTGATAGGGCACGAGGAGCCATCATGGGAAGGATGTTCCATATCGGTATATAGGCTCCACAAACGGAGAAGAGGTTGCAGTGCACAACGAGGGCAGAGACGACTACCATAGGTTGGATCATTTATCCCCACGACATCGTGCGTCTCATGGGAAGGTGTAGGACATGAAGGGCAGGGGAAGTGCTTGGGGTGGCGGTGGGGTCATAGTGAGAAGGTGATGCTGGGTGCCAATTGTGGAGGTGGTTTGATCGTGACATGGAGGGGTGACGCATGTAGTGTTCTAAAAATCCCGATTGGGCGCCACCTAGGTGCCCGCCTCCGCCTAGCCGACCCGCCTAGGCGGCTACAACAATTTTGCGTAGTATACTGACTCAATTAAAAGAATTAGATGGTTATGCAGAGTTGTTTGGTGTTGGTGATATTAAGGGTTGTGCTTCAGAGTTGTTTGGTGTTATTTTTTAGGTATTTTAAATATTCTTTTTATCATTTTTAATAGAATGAAATTCATATTTTATTTTTATATATAATAATATATATATTAAAAATAAAAAAAATAGAAATCCGATTAATCCATGTCTAGTCCCTGATTAATCCCCGAAGGACCTAGCCGCCTGACTAGCGCCTAACAACTTTTAGAACCTTGGACGCATGTTAGGCCAGTGGCAAAAGGCGTGCCCGATGATGATAAAGGTGAGGCCATGATGGCTAGATCACTATAGAAATAAAAGGCATAAATACGAGGAGAATGGAGGATTTGAAAACACTAACACCAAGTCGATAACCAATAAGATTAACAATTTTTTTGATAAAGGGTAAGTGTTTGATTAATTAAGGTAAACCAACAACATACAACTAGTACAAGCGAAACCAAATAAAGTCTAGGGGTATACCCCGAAATAATCTAAGGAAAAAATCGGGATCCCCCTCTATAAAAACAAGAAGGTGACCCGATGCACATGGATAAGAAACTAAAATTTCTACCACCCGTTGTACAGCTCGAGATAGACAAAACATTCGCGCTTTAACGCACTGCCACGAAACTAGAAGTCGCTGAAGGGGGTTGTCCTTGCATGCAGAAGGGGGGGGGGGGTATAGAAGTTCGCACCAAGGGACATGGCTCGCCCAGATGGGGCCTGGACTCCCGTAAGGGACCAAAAGGCCAAGTCCCCCAAAACCCCACCGCTTTTCATAATTCCCGATGAGGTTGTTTCCCAGCCCTCATCGATAATCCGGAAAGGGTCCTTTCCGAGTGGCTGTCCTCCGGACCGAAGGTGGTCAGTTGGTGGAGCGTCCATTTTTACGGTACTTGTATAGCCGAGGCCCCCTTGGTACTCCCCCCAGTAAAATATGTCGTATAAAGTGTAATGATCCGTTCCCCATTCCTTTCTCGTAGGAATCATGTCACGCCCCGAATTCGGCATGACCGAACCCGGAACGCGAACGGTGAAACAGTAAAACGATTTTCAAACATTTTAATAAACCTTTTTACAATTGCCACTTACGTTAATCAAAAACAATATTTTTTACAGCGGAAAATACGTTCAAAACAATGAACAACACGAGCTACAAGGTACGTCACTAACTACCCAAGGACCCGGACTTCCGCTCCCAGCTCTTCAAGCTTCGAGGGTTCTCCTAGTCCGCCTCATGACCAGTACCTGTAGGAAAAGCAGCAGGGGGTGAGCACTTCGCTCACCGCCACGGATACCAGATTGACCACAACATACCAACAGAAATGCTGGGAACACAGGCAACAACAACAACCCCGGGGACTATTACCCCAAAAGCACAAATAAGACTGACGGTCACGCAATACAACTGTCAAAAACTTCCCAACCATCTCAAAGCCCAGACACGTAAAGTAAACCCCAAATCAGAGACCAAACAACCATTCCATAAGTCACACCGACAAGGTAGAGCACAACCCGCACACGATCCTATGTGCATTTACTTGTAACTTTCCACAACCAAACCAGTATTCGCTACTCGTCCCTACCTCAAAGGCATGCGGGAAAAGTAGTAAAAGGGATGAGCGTTACGCTCACCTCCACGGATACCCGTTCGATTATGGCATATTAGTAAAGCATCAACAACTTACCAATCTAAACAGGCAACAACTACCTCAAGACCTGACACCAAACTGTCACAACTGCTCACGATATCCATACCTCAAATACTCGCTCACGTAAGGGAAACCTCGAATGGGGATCATATTCTCAACTAAGAAAAACACTATTGCTCACCATATCAACACCCCAATTGCCCGATCACGTAAGGGAAACCTCAAAACGGGGATCACGTTCTCAACTAAGCAAACACTATCGCTCAACATATCGACGCCCCAATTGCCCGATCACGTAGGAGAAACCTCAAATGGGGAACACATTCTCAACTAAGCAAACATTATTGATCACCATATCAACACCCCAATTACCCGGTCATATAAGGGAAACCTCAAAACGGATATCACGTTCTCAACTAAGCCAACACCATTGATCTCCATATCAACACCCCAATTACCCGATCACGTAGGGGAAACCTCAAACGGGGATCACATTCTAAACTAAGTAAAACACTATTGCTCACCATAATATCAATACCCCAATTACCCGGTCACGTAGGGGAAGCCTCAAAACGGGGATCATGTTCTCAACTAAGCAAATCACTATTGCTCACAATATCAATACCCCAACTACCCGATCACATAGGGGAAACCTCAAACAACCCACTCACGTGAGGGAAACCTCAAACCACCCGTCCACGTAAGGGAAACCTCGAACAACCCGCTCGCGTAATGTAGACCCGATCCAACAGTCACGACCTCAATAACACACGCAATAGTAATCAAAATCACGCAGGGTCACACCAAACCAACCGATCACACAACACCCTAGATCACAAAGGATCGCACACCAGGTCAAGATCACAAAGGATCGCACACCAGCCAAGACCACAAAGGATCGCACACCAGCTAAGATCACAAAGGATCGCACAACAGCCAAGATCACAAAGGATCGCAAACCACAACCACAAGCCTTAGCACTTTACCGATCACGCGCCGGAAGGTACGACGCACCTGACGGGAACCACAGCCCTCAGCACTTTACCGACCGCGCATCAGAGGGTACGACACACCCCTCGGGCATAATTCCAGCCTCAGCACTTTACCAATCACGCGCCGGAAGGTAGGACGCACCTGACGGGAACCACAGCCTTCAGCACTTTACCGACCGCGCATTGGAAGGTACGACACACCTCTCGGGCACAACTCAAGCCTCAGCACTTTACCAATCACGCGCCGGAAGGTACGACGCACCTGACGGGAACCACAACCCTCAGCACTTTACCGACCACGCATTGGAAGGTACGACACACCTCTCGGGCACAACTCAAACAGATATCACCAGAACAATCACAGTCACAGCCAAATATCACACAATACTCCGCAATAGCAAAATTGACAACACGACTAACTACCATTCAGCAAGTCAGTCAACAACCATACCGGTTTAACACCCCACAGGCACTCATGGACATACCATGGCACCCCTTATCGATGGCAAATCGATAGGCGGGCCAACCTCCACGCCAGTCACACAAATCACACGAATACTCAACAACCAGCGAAAATAACATAATGACTCGCTACCACTCAGCAAGTCAGTCAACAACCATACATGTTTAACGCCCCACAGGCACTCATGGCCACACACAACAACAATCAGTTCATTAATCCCTACGACACCACCAAGTGCCACATGCATTTCTATTCTTCGACAGGTTCACTCAACCTACGACACCACCAAGTTTCACATGCAATTCTATTATTCGACAGGTTCACTAAACCTACGACACCACCAAGTGTCACATGCAATTCTATTATTCGACAGGTTCACTCAACCTACGACGCCACCAAGTGTCACATGCAATTCTATTATTCGACAGGTTCACTCAACTTACGACGCCACCAAGTGTCACATGCATTTCTATTGATAACTTTCCCTAGTCAAGACCGATATCCGGCTACTTTTCCCTACCTCTTGAAGCGTGTCAAACCCGATGCTCTCGCTCCGGCAAAGCTCTATGTTTCCCGCTTAGCCTCCTCTTTCCACGGTCGGCGACACGGTGTACAATTATCACAAATTGAAACACTTTTTAAGTTCGCAAGCAAAGCTGAAATTCAATGAATTTGACGCCTAAAAGCAACCCCGACAATGTCGATCACTCCCAAACCTCCCAATTACTCGACATTGTCAACCACGGGCTCGGAAAGGCCCGATTCGCCTGGCTCGGCGAATCTGCCCGGTATCGGAAAACGCCCTTCCGGGGCTCCGAAAATTCCCGTTTTCGTTTCTACGATCCTAAAATAATTCAAGGGTTCCAACGCAATTGTCGGAATCAATTTCCGACTTCCAAGCGATTTAATTCGCGTTTAAAGTTTCTAAACCCGAGATTTCCAACTTTCACAAATTAATTCCATAATTCGTTCCGGGTGTGAATTATCAACTTGGGGATCGTCCGACACCACCCGAACACGAAAACCCGAGGCCCGAACACGTGGGCCCCACCCGTCCACCACTTGTCGTGGGTGGCTGGACCAGTTTGGACCGGTTCACCACTGTTGTGGCCGGTCCTAGCTCCGGCCAGCCACCACCCACGGTGGCCGGAGCTCCCACGAGCCTCCGGTCACCGGAATCCGGCCAGTTTCGCCCCAAAACGTCCCCAACGAACCCTACACCTCAACCCAACCATATTTTACCCGTTTAAACTCAAACCCTAAATTTCAAACGTACCAAAATGAGAAAAGAATGGGTTCTCACCGTAGGGAATGACGAGGGGAGTTCGAATCCGCGGTCGTTGAGGAGATTCGTCGGTCGGAACGTCGGGAAATCGACAAAACCCCACCCTTTTTCTTTTCCTTTTTCCTTTCCTCCTTCTCTCTATTTTTTTCTCTCTCCTTCTCTTTTTTTGTTATGGCCGAACCCTCCTCTTCTTTTCCTTTTGTTTTGTTCAAAAACTAACAACTACCACCACTTGTGTGACATGTGGAAAGTGGGTCCCACCCTTTTGAAAAATATCTTTGTAGATATTTTTCAGTCAGATTCGCGAAATTCGACCGTCTCGAGCCCCGAACGGGCCCATTTTCCAAGTAATTAAGAAATTTCACATGATGTAAGGAAACGGCCCAACTAAGACCGTTGTAACGACGGCTAAGCTTTTTGGATCCAAATCGGGCCTCGAACGGACCAAAACGTCGCTCGGTTGACTTTTATTGCAAAAGGTCAACTTTTCCCGAATTGGTCAAAAAGTTGCCCTGAGTCACCCAGAACTAACTTTGGTCGATATCGGGGTCAACTTAAGTCCGATATGACCCTCGGGGTCAATTTTAGGTTCATTTAGGTGTCTTTCCAAAAATTTAAAATTTTTCCGTTTTTCTGCCGATTGACCAGCGTTGACCAGGAGCGGTCTTTACAAATCATGTTGTAGAGTGGGCGGCGAGGATTTCGTCGGGCATGTCGAAGTTGTCTTTCTCGGGCCCTTGTTACTTCCCGTATGAAGGAGAAAAATGAAACTCTTTTTGTCAGGTGGGATTATGGGTGGAGTAGTCTGTGCTGATAGGGGACTTCCAACTGGTCCCTTCCCCCTATCCCGATCACTTGTCCTCATGATCTGTTAGAATTCCTCGGTATTGTGGATTTTAGGTAGGAATGGAAAGTTAACGATAAGATCTCTCCATGTTGAGGAACCCTCATCTGATATCCCGGATGTTCCCGACGGGAAGGTCGAAACTAGTGACCTGGATCCTGCAAAGGAGAACAACAAAGAAGGCCCCACAGGGGTTCCCTTTAGAATAACCGTCTCAGGAGTACCCGAGTGCTCCTTTTTCCCTGTTGCCAGCTCTACATGCGAAGGGAGCGTGGTGGCCCGCATCCCATCTCCATATCTGAAAATATTGAAATCCACCCCCAGAAGTACGGCAATACAAGTGAAAGATGGGTGGTTAAGCCGATCACACCTGGAGAAAAAGGGTGGGAGCTTTTCGTATTCCAATCGGGCTTTGAACGAGGCCATATAATGGTCCAATTTCAAGGTGAGATGACACATAATGGATCTTGTGGCGTTAGTTTCCAATCGTAGACCGAGAAAAGGGAACCAACCCTTTTGTAACGTAGCCGATTCCGATAGGTGGCTTCTATGCTGCCCACCTCCTTTCCTAACATGGAACCTATGAAAGCTTGCATTTCTGGGGTACTTACTTCCACCGGGATATCATAAACAAGGACTAACATATGTATATTCTGAAAGATTAAGTGGTCTGTTTGCGTTAGGGGGGGACTAAGAGCAGGATTGCCTCGAAGAAATGTCGGGGTTCCTGGTTTCTGATATTATCAATGGAGGTTTGGGAAGGGAAGAAGAAAGTCATGATTTTTTCGCTAAGGGGATGGAAGGTCAGGTTTACCACGTTCCATTCTCTAAAACAACAGAGCAGAAGGTATTAGTACTTACATCTTTATCCACAAGAAGACGGGCGCCTAAAGCGTACTTATACCGGATATCATTCGATCTCGCAACTATGTTCGCCGGAAAAGGATTACGATATCGTCTTCCTCGTAAGCGTCTCGAATAGGTTCCACCACCGACACTTTTCTTGGACATTCTTGAGACGTCACCAGATTTAAGTAATTTGATTATTGGGCATTTGCCAGGGAGATCCCGTTCCACCAGTTGACCCATGCATAGTGTTTCAAAGGGCCGAAGTTGCATGACAGGGTGAGATTTAAGCTCAGTGACGTGGTTTAGTGTCGGTAGGATTTTCGGTAGGGGAACTTTGTTTGTGAGGGAGTTCATCCGGTTTGAGGGGGTTAAAGGTTAATCCATAGGATCTGATGTGTGATAGTAAGAGTACTGGTGATGGGTAAAGAAGCGGGAATGTGAAGAATGTTTGGGCTAGGTGGAAGAGGTGTTAATTGGTGTAGTTCGACGGTGGGAGACGAAGAAAGAGGAGTAAGATGAAGAAGGTTGAACCATCAATTCAGTACCTTGGGAAGGATGAGGAAATGACAAGACTTTGAGGACAAAGAGCACGCTAGAGAGGGAAGGGCTGAAGATAGATTAACAAGTTATTAGTTTAAAGTAGCTTTAAAAATGCATAAAAAAGAAAGGGTTATATACTTTTTGGTACCCTTATGTTCCGTCCACGGACGGAATTGACATATTCTGTTAGAAAACTAATGGAATATTCCTCCAAATAAATCATGTGACACCATGTGCAGTTAAGTGGAGTGTGAAATGACGATTTTGTCATTATCTATTTCAACCTTAAGAATTTTTAATGGGAAATTACCATACTTTCTTAATCATTTATAAATGTACCAATTATAAATGATTAAGAAAGTAATTTTAAAATAAATAAATAAAACCATTTCTCTTACGTAAATCATTTCATTTCTCTCTGACCTAAATCCTTTCAAATTCTCTCTACCAAAATCTAATCTAAGTTCATTCATTCAACTTATCCTTCGGCCTTCTTCATCTCCATGTGCGAGAGAGCTTGAATCTCAGGTTATTCAGTTCAATTTGTTCTTCTTCCTTCTTCCTCTCGGTGTGCGAGAGAGCTCGAGTTTGTAGAGGGGTCGCCGAGTCACCTCTTCGAGTTCTCGCTCCTGCTTTGAAGAAGGTAGAGAGCTCAAGTTTGGAACCCTTCTCCGACGTCGTTCGTTGATCCGCGGCGAGTTCTTCACGTAGACATGTCAGACGAAGGCTTGACTCCCTCGTCTCCTCCCATCTCTTTAAGTGGCAGCGAAGTCGGTGGCGAGTTCTTCGCGAGGCCATGACTTCAGATCTAAGAGTTTTCATCAAGATCTGCTCTTCTACGTGTCCGACAAGTTCGTCGTCTTATGTCGAAAAGTTCTTCCTCGACCGAGCCCGAGCTAACAACGATGTTACATTCAAGACACGATTGGGACTTGAATATAACGAATTGAGACCAGGAAAGCAAGGGATTTGGTTGATTAAAGCTAAAAAGGTTACAAATTGTTCTGGAAATGATGAAGAACTGAAATGAAAAACTAATTAACCAAAATATAAGAAGAAAATCAAATCAAAGACGAAGATAAGAATGAGGACGCAGCCCCTTTTAGAGTAGTGCTGGTACGACTGCAGAATCCGCACTCGACGCTGCAGAGGGAGGACCACTTGACACGCACGCAGAGACGAGGTTGAAGACGACAGGCGTGTGTGACGCAAGCCCTTCACTTAAGCCAAAACGCACCGTATTGATATCAAACGAAAAGTAATGGTATTAATAGTAATTCAAACTTGTCTGTTGCTTCAGAGTCAAGCAAACACGACAAATACCTCCCTCTTGAAATTTGGCTTGACCTCAAGCCAAAGCTTTGGCCAACCATTGTGGGAAATGGTTCTTGATTGTAGCAGCTTCTTCCCAAGTGGCATCTTCCTCACTTGATCTGTCCCATTGGATCAGATATTGAACTGCAGCAGCATTGTTACGGTTGACAATTCTCCTCTGAAGCAAAGCAATTGGATGAAGCTTGAGGTGACCTTCAGAAGTAGTGTCAGGCAGCTGAGGGAGGATTCTGTTCTTATGGCCAAGCTGTTTCTTCAGTAGAGACACATGGAACACTGGATGTATGAGAGAAGAATGAGGTAATTTTAGTTTGTAGGCAACCTTACCAACCTTTTCAATCACTTGGAAAGGACCATAGTACCTTGGAGATAGCTTCAAATTAGACCTCAAAGCCACAGAATTTTGCCTATAAGGCTGAAGCCTCAGATAGACCCAATCACCCAGTATAAACTCCCTTTCAGTCCTATGTTTATCAGCATATTGTTTCATCCTGGATTGGGCTTGTGTCAAGTTGTCCTTCAAAATCCTATTAAGCTCCTCCCTGGAGTTAATGAACCCTTCCACAGCTGCTACATAAGATTGGACAAGACCAAAACTAATCATAGGTGCTGGAAACCCATATATAGCTTCAAAAGGTGACATCTTTATGGCAGATTGATGGCTAGTATTGTACCAAAACTCAGCAAAGGACAACCAAGTGCTCCATTTCTTTGGGAACAGGTGAGTCATAGCCGTCAGTTAATTTTCCAAACACTGATTCACCCTCTCAGTTTGGTCATCTGATTGAGGGTGATAAGCAGTTGACATATTGAGTTTGACATCCATTTTCTTAAACAATTCCTTCCAAAAATTACTGAGAAATAATTGATCTCTATCTGAAACAATGGAAGATGGGAGGCCATGTAATTTGAATATACTGTCAAAGAATACCTGAGCCATAGTTGCTGCAGAGAAAGGATGAGACAAGGCCATAAAATGTGCATATTTACTAAACTTGTCCACCACAACCAGAATAGCATCTTTCACTCCAGATTTAGGGAGGCCTTCAATGAAGTCCATGGATATATCAGTCCATGGCTTGGAAGGGATTGGAAGAGGATTGAGCAATGCATCATAAGGAGTGTTTTCAGACTTGCATTTTTGGCATATATCACATTCTCTAATAAACTCATAAATATCTTTGTTCATATGAGGCCAGAAAAAATGCTGCTTGATTCTTCTTATGGTCACACTGATACTTGAATGGCCCCCAATAGGTGATTCATGTAAGCAAGATATAATTCTTTGTCTAATGCCTGAGTCAGAACCCAAATAGACCTTGCCCTCATAAAAAATAACTCCTTGCCTCAGATCATAAGATGGCATTGCTTCTTTGGCTAGTGCTAATTCCAGTAACAACCTCTGAGCTTCCAAATCATTGTCATATCTTGACTGAACCTCAGACATCCAAGCAGGTAAAACAGTTGATATAGTGGAAAGAGTACCTTGAGGCAGCCTGGATAGAGCATCTGCAGCTACATTTTCCTTCCCCTTTTTGAATTCAATAGAATAATTTAATCCCATAAGCTTTGCAAGCCACTTGTGTTGGAAAGAAGTGGTTAACTTCTGCTCAAGCAAAAGCTTTAGACTTTGATGATCAGTTCTTAGCACCACACTTCCAGAAGGAAAATAGTGTCCCCATTTCTGGATGCAAGTAATCACAGCTAATAGTTCCTTCTCATAGGTTGACATTGCAGCATGCTTTTGTCCCAGTGCTTTACTTAAGAAGGCAATGGGTCTCCCTTCTTGCATCAAAACACCCTCAACGCCCTTGTCACATGCATCAGCCTCAATAACAAATGGCTTGGTAAAGTCAGGCAGCCTCAATACTGGTGCAGTGCTCATGGCTTCCTTCAAATTATCAAAACTTATTTGTGCCTCAGGGCTCCAAAGAAAACAATTTTTCTTCAATAGATTGGTCAAGGGCCTAGCAATTGTCCCATAGCCCTAAATAAACCTCCTGTAATATCCAATCGATCCCAAAAAAACCTCTAAATGACTTGATGGTCTTAGGTGCAGGCCAATCCTTCATTGCTTGGATTTTTGAAGGGTTTGTTGCTACCCCATCCCCAGATATAATATGGCCTAGGTACTCAATCTGAGTCCTACCAAACTCACATTTAGACATTTTTTCATATAGTTGATGGTCCTGGAGCCTCTTAAGGACCAATCTCACATGATGAAGGTGTTCCTCCCAACTCTTAGAGTATATCAAAATATCATCAAAGAAGACAAGCACAAATTTTCTGAGGTAGTCATGCAGAATCTGGTTCATAAGGGATTGAAAGGTTGAGGGTGCATTGGTTAGCCCAAATGGCATAACCTTTAACTCATAGTGACCCTCATGAGTTCTAAAAGCAGTCTTAGATTTCTCACCCTCTGCTAGCCTCACTTGATGGTACCCTGACCTCAAATCAATCTTTGAAAAATACTTGCAACCAGCTAATTCATCAAGCAGTTCTTCAATGGTGGGTATTGGGAATTTATCTTTAATAGTTTGCTCATTCAACTGCCTAAAGTCAACACAGATTCTGAAGGACCCATCCTTTTTTATAACAAGTAAAACTGGGAAAGAATATGGGCTAGTACTATGTTGTATTACCCCAGCCTTTAGCATATCTTGCACTAATTTTTCAAGGATGTTCTTCTGCTCATAGGATTGCTTATTGAAGGAGGACTACTGCCAGGGATCAATGGTATTTTGTGGTCACAAAATCTCCTAGGAGGTAACTCAGTAGGAGCCTCAAATACATTTGGGAATTGACCAAGCACATATTTCATTTGGGGATCCAACAACACATCAGTTTGAGTATCAGCAACTACCAAAGTAAATTGAGCTAGAAATAAGGACTCACCAGCTTGTAGTTCATGCCTTACAGACCTGAGGCTAGATAAGGAGCAATGATCAGAAGAAGTAGTCTCCATGAGCTTAATTTTCTGGGCCCCCAATGTGATTGTTATAGACCTGGCTGCATAATCTAACTCAATGGGACTCATAGTTTGGAGCCAATCAACCCCCAATATCATATGGAAACCACCCAAGGGCATCACCAAGAATTTCCACTCCAATGTCAAGCCATGTAAAACCCAGCATATCTTTGCAGCAGCAGTGCAAGTCTGGACCAGACCATTCCCCATTTTTACAAGCATAGTAGGGCCAACATAAATGGTCAATCCCAATTTAGAAGCTGTAGATTGGTCCAGAAAAGATTTTTTGGCACCATTATCCACCAAAATAGAGACATGTGAGTTTCTGATAGAGCCTTGCACTCTAATAGATTTAGTATGATTGATGTGAACCATATGACCAAATGCTTCATGGGATAGCACACATAATTCTGGTTGTAGCAGCTCCTCAATAGCAGGCTCTATAGGATCCAATTCCAGCAGCTCATTGTCATAGTGATCAGTAGTTATCTGATACAATTTGTGCTTATTGGGACAGACATGGTCCTTAATGTATTTAGCAGGACATGTATAGCACAGACCCCTCCTTTTTTGCTCATCAAACACATGAGGATTAACCTTTGTAAAAGGCACTGTGGAAGTGTGATGTCTGGGCTGAGATGGTTGCAATTGTTGATGAGCTTACTGTGGTCTAGGCATGTAAGTACTTTGGCCATAAGATGATGTGCTAGGCTGAGAATATTTGACCTTTATCCTGTGCTCCTCCTTCTTGGCAATGTGCATTGCTTGTGAAAGGGTCTGAGGATCATACATCAGTACCTCCACTTCCATCTTGGGCTTCAAACCATCAATATAGTTAGAGACAAAGTATGCCTCAGAATAATGAGGATCTCTGCTCAAAACCAGAAACCTCAACTCCTCAAACTTGTCATCATAATCTCTCAATGACCCTTCCATTTTCAATTTCTTGAATTCACTTTCAACATCAGAATGACCCACTTCTTCATACTTCAGACATAAATCTTGGCAAAATCTCTCCCATGGTATAATACCCCTCCCAAAAGAGTACTCAGCATACCAATAATCAGTTGAACCAGTCATATGCAATGAGGCAACTCTAACTTTGTGTTCTTCAGGTATGGAGCAATATTGAAAGTAGCTATTACACTTCTTTATCCAATGTTTCACACCTTTTCCATCAAACAAAGGAAAAACCAGGTTGGGGGTTTTGAATGTGAGCTCATTCATTTGGTTCTGTGGGTACCCTTGCATCATTTGATTTTGGTGGGGGTAAATGTTATGTGCAAAGCCTTGGGGATTCAACTGCTGAGGGTTAATCAACTGAGGGTTGGCTATCTGTGGGTGTATCATTTGTGGGTTCATCAAAGGGGAGTCATCATCTGAGCAGGATAACCCATACAAGTCTGAGGAAAAATATTTTGGGCTCCTTGTAAAGGTATCTGGTTGTTTGGTGCCATAAAACCTTGACTCAACTGAGCTTGAGTTGTGGGATTTACTGGGTTTTGGTTGGTGGTTTGTGGGTGAGGGATTTGGGGTACTGGTGTGGATGTGAGTGGTATGGGAACTTGGCCATTTATCTGGTGCTGAGGGTTTGATACCCAGGAAGAAACATCTGAAACCTGGTTCACCCTGGGTCTTTATGGTGACTGTGGATCTGGAGGTTGGGTTTGATGAGGTGAATAGGTAAGGCACTATTGAGTTATGGGTACCGAAGGATTGTGAACCTTTGGTCCCATAGAAGTAGATGGGTCACGAGCTTGCTGTGCCTGAGCCTTCTCACGCAAGAGCATGGCAAGTTGTTGCTTCATCTCATCCATCTCTTCCAGGCGAAGTCGCAGTGCATCATTCTCAGCTCGGAGGCCCAAGTTCATGGCTCTGAGCTCCGGCGAGCCAACATCGGACTCTTGCTCCGTTTTAGGTGTTACCACTTGTTACACTCAAGACACGATTGGGACTTGAATATAACGAATTGAGACCAGGAAAGCAAGGGATTTGGTTGATTAAAGCTAAAAAGGTTACAAATTGTTCTGGAAATGATGAAGAACTGAAATGAAAACCTAATTAACCAAAATATAAGAAGAAAACCAAATCAAAGACGAAGATAAGAATGAGGACGCAACCCCTTTTAGAGTAGTGTTGGTACGACTGCAGAATTCGCACTCGACGCTGCAGAGGGAGGACCACTTGCCACGCACGCAGAGACGAGGTTGAAGACGACAGGCGCGTGTGACGCACGCCCTTCACTTAAGCCAAAACGCACTGTATTGATATCAAATGAAAAGTAATGGTATTAACAGTAATTCAAACTTGTATGTTGCTTCAGAGTCAAGCAAACACGACAAACGAGAAGGTTTTGCGAGCCAACAATAAGAGGGTTTCGCATCTCGGAATTTGGTTCTATTTTTGTTTTGTTTCTTATTTTTGCAATTTTTCGTTCGGTTTGTAAGTCTCGGTTGCGTTTGGAATTTTGTAATTTCTTGTTCGATCTGTAAATTTGGGTTGTATCTTCAATTTTTCCAATTTCTTATTCAACCTGTAAATCTAGGTTTGTATTTGTTTCAAGTTCCACACTCGTAACAATCGATTTGGGGCGAACATGATTTGGGATAAACAATCGAACATGTTGGAAAGCTCGTTGGATCGAATATGTTGGAATCTGAAATTTGTGTCTTTTTTTTTGTTCATTTCAATGGAGAACAAGTTTGATGTTGTTGAAGATGGAGAACTGGTTTGATATTGTCGAAGATGAAGAACGAACCGAATTTTTTTGAATAAGTTCGAGAAAAAAAAAAGAATTAAAAAGATATAAATAGATTTAAAAAAAATTGAAATACAAAATAATTAAAAAAATGAAAGAAAAATAATAAAAGTTAGAAACAAATGCAAATTGTGTAAAATTTATTTTAATAAAATAAATATTTTAAAAAAATGAATTAGTTATTGATATTTTAAGAAATAAACAAATGTATAATTTTAAATATTTTAAGAAATAATTATATTATTAGTATTTAATAATGAATTATTAAAAAATTAATGATCAAAAGGGTAAAATAGTCTTTTGAAATACCAAAGGGTAAAACTGTCAGTTCACATAATTCTGTTAGTTTTTTAACCCCAACAGCTCAAATTATTCGTGGACAGAACATAAGGGTACCAAATTGGAATAAAAATTCAAAAGGGTACCAAATCATTCGTGGACGGAACATAAGGGTACAAAAAAGTATATAACCCTTAGCTTAAAGTAGAGTGTTGTTCTTTCTTGAAAAAAGTGTAAGAAGCCATTGTTGCAATTTCGTAAGCATTTTCGTCTTTTCGGGTATTCTAGTTCTATTATTTGATTGCTATGTATGTGTATGCTTTCTTGACAGCCATATTAACTGCATACAATTTGAGTATATGTAACTGAAGTTCTTGAATGCAGTTAGTAATTGGTGTTCGTTCATTCTTGTAAATGAATGTTATGTGTGTCACACGGGGAAATGTATGCAAGCTTGAGTAGGTAGTGGTTTCAACTTGAGGCAACACCACTATGAGGATGGTACGCACCAATCCGGACCTCAACAGGCTTCACTTGGTCACTGTTTGTTGTAGTCTTGTAGAATGATGAATTCACGGTTGCAATGTTATGAACGACACCATCACAAAACTACGATGTTGGGTTAGTTTTTCTCTGAATAATAAACTCTCTTTTTTCGTTTATTATCTCTATTTCTTTACTTTTGTACTCTATAACTATCAACTCTATTAATCTCGAAATGAGATAGTTGAATAAAGAACGAGATAAAAGGTGTGTGTCTATGTTCTCCTTGGGGTACGACATCTAGACTTACATTCAGATTACTATTTGATGACCAGTGCAATTGTTGTAACCCCATTCCGTTGTAAAACCACGGGTTTCATGTTTTTGACACCGTTGCCGGAGAGCAACATAGTGGCTTGGAGGAGAAGAAATGGGTCTCTGAAGACCTATTTACCCTCTTATTTGCCAAATTGTAATGAAAGGAGCAAGGGGCACTATTGAACTTTCACCAAAGTAGGTTTTAAAGCAATTTGGAAGAGCATTTCAGCTCATTTTTTTGTGCTGGCCAAAAATTGCAAGGGGGGAGAGAGATTGGGAGCAACTTTGATTGGAGAAGAAGATAGTGAGGAAAGGAGGTGACTTTCAAGGGATTCTTCATCAAAACCTCTCCAAAACCTTCTAGTCTTCATCATCTACTCATCCTCAAGGTAAGTAAACTCTTGAATCCTTCTTCCAATCACTTTTGAGTTGTGGGTTTCTAAGAAAATTGCTAGAACTTGTTGGTTTTGTAATTAGTATTGTTAGATGGTTGTTTTTGGTGAAGAATAGTGAAGTTTACGTTGGTTTTGTTTAGATTGTTGAAGCTTTGATGAAACCCATTAAGGGTAGTGAAGTTTGGGAATTGGATTCACTGATTTTGAGGTTTGATGTGGATAAAATTGGAGTTTTGATGTTGTTTTTTCGTAAAATCGAAGTTGGAGAAGAAGGGTTGGGGCTGCCCAGATCTGACACGGAACGAGGCACGGAAATGGCTTGGTTTCGGCCCTCTGAGCGGCGCGGAACGAGCTCAGTGTCGGCCCTTCAGGTGGCACAGGTCGTTCCTGGTACCAGCCCTCTGAACGGCACGAACCGGGCTCGGTACCGGCCCTCTGAGGGGCACGGTCCAGGCCTGGCACCGGCCCTCTGAGGGGCACGGTCCGGGCCTGGCACCGGGCCTCTAAGGGGGATGGTCCGGGTCTGGTTCCGGGCCTCTGAGGGGCACGGCCCGGGTCAGTTCCAGATCTGTGGGCTGCCCAAATTGGGCCTAGTTTGGGCCCAATTCACCTTTTGGCCCTAGTGTTTGTAATTAGAATTAATTTTGGTAGTTTACTTTAAAACCGTCTTTGTTTAGTTATTAATTATAGTATTAATTGTGATCCAAGACCTTGGACCCAAGCTCGGAGGAGGAGGCCTTTGGACCGTGTGAGAGGACGAGGAGGAAGCTAGCCAGGTCGTCAGCTGTTAGGATTTGTTTGTTGTTTTCGAGGTAGGGAAGAGTATAAACTCCACTGTTAATTTAAAGAATGCTCTTAGTATGCCTGTAGGATAATAATAACCGGAAAGGTCCTAGTTTGCATATAGGATGTGATTCACTAGAATAACCGCTTCCAATTACAATAATAATCGGAATGGTCTTAGTATGCATATAGGATGTGATTCACTAGTTGA
The DNA here is from genome assembly GCA_963921825.1 of Erodium maritimum. Lineage (NCBI taxonomy): Eukaryota > Viridiplantae > Streptophyta > Magnoliopsida > Geraniales > Geraniaceae > Erodium > Erodium maritimum. Next base: position 70,016,253 of record OY997590.1, on the reverse strand, counting down.
CCGTTGTCAATATTTTGGGAAATTGTCGTGCTGGTAGAATGGTCATGTCGAGCCTTAGGATTGCGTGTTGGTTGTGTTTGATCATGATTGTTCGTCTTTAAACGTTGTTACTTAATACACTCTTAGTTAAAGAATTATAGTGAACCATGTGAGTCATGATGAATGCAATGTGAATGTTTGTGTCGTGATATGATTTGTTGAATGAATGAAATGAATGTGATATGATTGTGCCTTGTGATATGATCGGGTGAGTGATAGACCGATGGGATGTGATTGGTAAGTCATGCCGGTAAGCTTGGTTTGACAACGTGTATGGTTGTAGTGTGTTTGAAACGCCATTGTGTGGTCTTGATTGTGTACCCCGAGGGTGTAATTCCGGGAAGACATCTAGGCCGATGTGCAATTCCGGTATGATGTAGGTTGTTTACCCCGATGTGCGATTCTGGGAAGACATCTAGGCCGATGTGCATTCCGGTATGACGTGAGGTTGTTTACCCCGAGGGAGGTTGTTTACTACTTGCTTCACCCCGATGGTATGTGTTCCTTTGGGAACATTTCCGGGAGGATATCTTGCTTCACCCCAATGATCTGTGATCCTTTGGGGACATTCCCGGGAGCCCCGATGATATGTGTTCCATTGGGGACATTTCCGGGAGCCCCGATGATATGTGTCTCCGCTGGACCGAGGGGAATTCTGGTATGATGTGTTGGTTTGTGTGTGGTTCGGAGTCTTGGGGTTCTGATTATCTATATTTGTACGCGTGTGTTTCTTTAGTTGATTCCATTGCTGAGTAAAACTGTTTCCCCGTTAATCTCCTTTGAGTACTATTTTTATTAAGGGTTGCATTTCTTGTTGATCTATAATTAGTGTCATTTGGATAATTGTACTAATCGGGTTTCCTGTTGTCAAAGTGGGGGTTCCTTTACTCTACTACTTTTTCCTACTAAGCATAAGCTCACCCCCTTCGTGTTTACTGTTTTAACAGGTTTCATTGACGAGTAGGCCTAGAGTTTGCTTCAGGGCTATGAAGTTCCTTCAGGACCTGGGTGGTTTTTAGTAGAGAGACGTACTTTCCACTTTCGTCATAAACTATGTTTTCCTTACCATTGGTTTGAGCGTTGGACTCATGTTCTTTATAATAATAAAACTTGGAGTTTCATTGCATTTAAATTTACTTTATTTACTGTTTATTTATTATTCCTCGCTCACGTCTCGAGTCCGGTCAAAACCGGATTTGGGGCGTGACATAATGTTTATTGGAATTTATAGTTATTTTTCAACTTGTGCCCCTCCTGATCTTCCTTAAAATCAATATATAGTATTGTTTTTATATTTCCAATTTTTCTTTTTCTGATTAGAAATAGTTCAATCTTTAAAAAAAATTAGTAACTGTTAAATCTTTAAAATGTTTAATTAGATTTAAACGAGTATTAATATTCTCATTTACAACCCTTATCTTTCTTTTTTTTCTAATTAGAAGTAGCACTAATAAATAATTACTTAATATGAGTCAACTATGTATTAGGTGTACGGTGCTTTTGTATTTATTTTATTTTATTTTTTAATTATTTTGTACTTCTATTTTTTTTAATTTTCTAATTATATTTAGTTTATAAAAATGTATTCTTACTGAAGACATTTTCAAAATTTAGAGACTATATCAATTTAAGTTTCGAGTTTCATTCTATACAAAATATAAGTTTTTTTTAATTTGGTTACTTAATTTTTGAAAAATTCTAAAAATACTCATTAATTTTTGAAAAATTCTAAAAATACTCATATAGTTTCTTTCAATTTCCTAGTTGTTCCCCCTAAATATTTTTAACAGTTACGTATTACTATTGAAAATTTTGGTGCCCCCCTCACTGAAAAAGCTGGATCTGCCACTGTTCATACAAATAAAACACCAGGTTCAAGGAAATGGAACAACGGTTATTGAAAAAAAATGAAATAGTGCTTCAAACAAAAGGAATTGTGATGGTTTCAAAAAATCGGCATAAGATTACGACACATTGGTTATAAAATTATGAAAAACAATAGTGTTAGAAGAATGAAACAAAGGTTCTATAAAAATTACCTTGCTCAAAAATGGTGGATGGAGTCTCTTTGGAGCATCAACTCTTGCCCTTTTAATCCCCAATTATCTTTCCAAGGAATGTTCTAGCTAGAGGGAAGTATGAGTTCCGCAACCATGGTTGGCTCTCGTCGAGAGGTGGCTGAAGGTTGGAGAACTGAGTTCTTGAAAAAATTAAACAATGGTTTCCCAGAATTCTCTTCACTCAAAAATGATGGATATAGTCTCTTTGGAGCCTCCATTCTTGCCTTTTAAGCTCCAATGATATGTGTAAGGGATAGTCTACTTGGACGAAAGTCAAAGCTTCACAACGGTGGTTAGAGCTCGTTGGGCAATTGCGAGATCTAGGAGAACCGGATTCTTGAAAAGTGGAACAATGGATCTACGGAAATTGCTTCACTCTAAAACAATGGATGACGCTTCTTTAGAGCCTCGATTCTTGGATTTTCAAGGCCCAATGGTTTTTTCCGAAAGATAATCCTGTTAGTGGGAAGTGGAGTTTTGCAATGGTGGTTGGAACTCATATGAAAGTGTCGGGAGCTAAGAGAATCGAATTCTTAAATTCAGGAGGATCCGAGGACCGGGACAGTTCGGGTGCGGATCCGAGGACCGGAACAGTTCGGGTGCCTGACTCGCCTTTCAGGGGCGAGGCACTGGTGGCTAATGAAGTTGATAGGGGGGCACAGGTGGAGCTGGACCGTCAGATGGGGGCTATGCAGATCAGAGAAATCGTGGTCCCCGTTCAGGAGGTTACGGGCAGGGGAAACTTTTATAAGTACGCGATGGCAGCAAAGGTCCTGACCTCCAAGACCGTATTCTGGAAGTCAGTGGTGGCGCGTATGGAGGACGTCTGGGGGATGAAGGTCGAGGCAAAGCCACTGGAAGGTGGTCTTGTGGCCTTCTTCTTCAAGACGGCCAAGGAAAGGGAGAGGGTTCTTCTGGGAGAGCCCTGGTCCTTTAGAGACTCTTTGGTCCTGTTTACGGATCTGAGAGCGCATATGCAGGTTAGTGACCTGCAATTCCACCATTTCTCGGTTTGGGCGCGGGTCTCAAATCTGTCGGTAGGGGCCTGCACGAGGGATGTGGGCTTCAGGGTTGGCAACGCACTGGGCGTCTGTCAAGGTGTAGATGTTGATAAGGACGGGCTCTGTTGGGGGGACTTTATGAAGGTTCGGATCCGGGCAGATATCAGGATTCCTCTGCAGAGCCAGCTTTGGTTCCGCCTCTTTGTCTCGCAGGTACGGACCCGTCTGATAAGTTCCTATGAATTTCTACCTGAACATTGCTTCGGGTGCTGCTGTGCGGGTCACCTCTTTCCGGTCTGTCCGGTTGTGGGCAGCTCGAGGGGTGTATCCCTGAGAGCACCTAGGGACCCGCGGTCGGCCTTGGAGAAAGCGAAGCATGGGAAGGCCACCCCAGGAACGAACTGGACCTACTTAGGCGGGTCGGACAGAGGTGTAGGGGGGTCGGACAGAGGTGCCGAGCTAAGGATGCCCCACGAACATCAGGGCGAACGAAGGGGCCGGGGTGGTGGGGGCGCAGTCAAGCAAGGATCGAGGAGGACCGGGCCGCCTGGATGGCAAGGGATGTGGCCCCGTCACTGTCTGGGAATAAGAGACTAGTGCGGGAGGAGGAGACGGAGGAGGAAGAGGACTCGGCGGCGTCCAATGAGGTTTCACCTACAGCGGCGGGGGGCTTCAAGCACCCTCGCCTCTAGGAATGAGTCTGATAGGGGCCAGGGAGGGGTTGGTCGGTTGTACCTTCTCCCTGGTGTACAGGTGGCATTGGTACCACCAACAGCTGACATGTTACTACCCTACCATTTCGGGGTCAGCATTCCTGCGTTCAGGAGCCCTACCACTATCACGCAAGGGAGGACGACGCACGCTGACATACCGGGGGAGTAATTGGTCCACCATTGTTTACCTATCGTCTGGTCTGCTCGACCAGTTCCTTTTGGTTGGCGTACACTGTATCGGTATCTCCGGATGCTACCGCAGTCCCAAATCCCCGACCACAATTATGCTACAGAGCACATTTACTCTTTATGCACTTGTCTTTCCAGTTATTCTAGTTTGATTTATGTACGACGACTTCCCAATGTAGGGTCCCCGAGTTACGTTATATTAATGAATATCATCATTTCCTTTCAAAAAAAAAAATTATCCCCATCAACAAGTCAAAAACAATATCCCACTCAAGAATTAATTAGTCTTCGTGAAACGTGGCTGCTGAGATGTCAAATGGGACCATATCCCAAAACTGAGTAAAAGACGATGAGTTTGGCCTATTTTCAGCTTATTGCCAACCGTGAACATGTTAGATAAATTTGAACTTTTCCTTTAGTATCTATTTGAGTATTGTAGGTCGAACTATTCTCTTAATATTGTCCCGAATTTTCTTTTTGAGAAGAATATTGTCCCGAATTAGAAATGTGAATATGGTATGTATATTTATTTGTAGGATATCATAAAAAAAGCATGTTGATGTATTTAATTTTTCTTTTATTATTGTGGGGTTCTTTTTCTATAATTACAAAAAGCATGATCCACTTACTTTTTTTGTTACATTTCACATAAATTTATTTTAAAAACGATTTTATCATTTGAAATATAAATGTTTTACTTTATGTACAATACAAATAGAAAAAAAAAGGTATACAAAATTGAATTTAACTCATTAGTTTTTAAATTTAAATCTCTTCCACTTCCATTACCTATCTTGGTGGACTCATTCACTCATCGAAAATTAACGGGTGACATCGGAACGACTGACTGTTTGTATATGTTATTGTGTTATACGCTTTGATATCGTGAATTGGTTCTTCGATTGTTTTCATTGGTTTTTGTTCTCGTGCTTAATGAATACTCATATAATATGTTAGTTTTGGCGACGGCGTGGTCTTTCTTGGGCGTGCATGACCTCCATCTTTCACCAGTGATGGTCAGTGGTGATCGGAAAAGGCTTCAGAGAGGTCGGGAAGGTGATCCCGATCGGCTGGACGTGGTGGGCGGACTCCTCGAACGGGTTGGGTCTGCGATGGGGATGTTGCAACTCGGCCATGGTGACGCGTTTGGCCGGGCTTCTGGCAGGCGATCAAGGGACCCTCGGCGGTAGGGAGACTGGTTTGAAGCCAGCGAGTCTGAGAGGCAGGGACACAATACCTCCCGAGGTACGTGGAGACCGATTTCTCGCTCCAAGCCTGCTGGCCGTCGGAGTTCGGGTCAAGCTTCCTTCCTCGAGGCGACAATGAATGGGAACTATGGGGCCTTTTTAGTCAAACCGTGTGCCTTTATGGGATCAGTTTCTCTCCTCGTTTCTCTAGGCGAGGTGGGCCTTCTGTTTTTATTTACTATTCGCTTTACTCTGATTTGTTTAAGGCAGTAGCGTATCTGAATGGGTTTGTGTAGAGCTCGCACAAGCTAGTAGTTGAATTTGGTAGACGTGATAGACTTTTGCCTATTGTTGAGTAGACTAGCTCTTTTCCCTTGTCTGCTTCCTCTGTGGTTCTAATTGGCGATAAACCTAGATCTGAGGTGTTCCATACTAAAGTTGTTGTGGTGGGTCATGCTTTTATTAGCATTAACTCCCCTTCTGAGTGTAGCCCCCTTGAGACAAGACCCGGTGTAGGAGGTTCTGTTGATGAGCAGCACGCTCCTTCACCGACTTTGGAGGAGGTTAGTCTCCCTATGCCTAATCCCTATTTGGTAGGGCTGACTGATCTTAGTGTCCCCATGGTGCCCGCAAACTCGTCATCTGCCTCATCCCTAGTAGTTGCTATTGAGAGATCAGGCTTTACTAGTATAGAGTTGCTCGACCTGGGTTCGCATACTTTTCTCCTTACGTCTGTTGATCATTCGACTTGGGAGATCCTTTCCTCAGATGATTGGGCCAGTCTACGACCTTGGTTCTTCTTAGTTACTGGTTTTTTGGACAGGGTCCTTTCCTGTGGGTGGTTGTTGTAGGTTGACATCATAGGCTTACCCCCTATATGTGGTGTAGGGATATGACGGTTCGTGTCGTGAAGAGGGTTGGTTATCTGATTGCAGTTCATCCGTCTTCTCTAGCTGTAGACCAGATGGCTAGGGCACTAGCCCTCGTTTGCACTTCGGATGTCTCTTTTCATAGTTTGCTGTTACCGGTGCGGTGGGATGATATTCGTGCAGAAGTGTTGGTCAAGAGGACGCACGTAGATAGCATTATTGGTCTACATTTTGTTGTATGGATTGACCTAAGATGATTTTCCTTGGAAATTGGGTTTGTTGTCTCCTATCCATGCGCCACCTTTATTTTAGAATATGTTCACTCCCTTTAATTTTCTTATCTATGTAGATTGGCTAATGTCATGGTCATTTTTTTGTGCGAGGGCAGTTAAGAATTTTTTTGACGATCACAAGATCTGTTGGGGTATAACAACGTGGAACAATATTCAAGCAAGAAGAAACCAAGGGAAAATAAGCAATCACACAAGAACACAAGAATTTACGTGGTTCGGCAATTTGCCTACGTCCACGGTCTCACTACTCTCTTCTTATTGCTCTCACAATGAATGAATGATTTGGGGTTACAAGTACATGGTATTTATAGGAGGAGACAATGGGTAAAATAAGGTAGGAATTAGGTTTCCTAATCATAATAAGAAATCTCCTCTAATTTCCTACTCAAGTCTCTTACCTAAATTTATTAGGAAGACTAGACCTTTCCTAAATAAAATAGAAAGTCTCCACACAACCCTAACAATCTCCCACTTGGAGATTGTCCATGAATATCTTCACTTCACTCCTACTCATGTAACTCTAATAACACCCCAATGCACCATCAATAAGCTTCTGAGGTAGTGAGACATCTTCCTTCAACTAACCATGAAGGCCAGCTGAAGTTATGCATAACTTCAGCTTCTCCGTTGTAACAACCTTGGTCAACATATCTGCAGGATTCTTTGACCCAAGGATTTTCTCAAGGACAAAGTACCATCATTCATTAATCCTCTAATGAAATGATATCTCAACCAGATATGCTTCGTCCTAGCATGAAACACAGGATTCTTGGCGAGATGAATGGTGCTCTGACTGTCGCTATACAAAGGACTGTCTGCATGTTTCTTCCCTAACTCCTCCAAGAAATTCTTCAACCATTTCATTTCCTTTCCAGCTTCTGAAATAGCCATGTACTCAGCTTCAGTGGTTGAAAGAGAAACACTCTTCTACAGTCGAGACATCCAACTAACTGATGTGCCACCCAAGGTAAAGACGTACCATGTAGTACTCTTCCTTGTGTCCAAACATCCACCTAAGTTTGCATGTAATAACCACTCCCGGTCAACGCCAGTCAAATATGCGAAAAACAGGAAAATTTAAAAAAATTCAGCAGACGCTTATTTAAACCTAAAATTGACTCCGAGGGTCATACCGGACGTAAGTTGACCCCTTTATCGACCAAAGTAAGTTCCGGGGAACTCAGGGCAACTTTCTGATCAATTTGGGAAATGTTGACTTTTCGTTGGAAAAGTCAACCGAGCGACGTTTTGGTCCATTCGAGGACCGTTTTGGATCCAAAAAGCTTAGTCGTCGTCGCAGCGGTCTTAGTTGAGCCGTTTCCTTGTGGCCCGTGAATTTTCGTAATTTCTTGGAAAAAGTGCCCGTTCGGGGCCCGAAACGGTCGAATTTCGCGAATCTGACTGAAAATATCTATGAGATATTTTCAAAAAAGGTGGGGGACCCACATGACACATGTCATGAATTTGGTGGAAGGAAAAAGGGAGGACAACTTTGCCCTTGACTTTAAAGAAAAGACAAAATGAAAAGGGGGGTATTTTGGTCTTTTTGCTATGTGTTAGTTTTGAAAAAAATACAAAGATGAGTGTTGGAGGTGTTCGGCCATTTTGGTGAAAATAGGAGAGGTTTTTAGAGAGAGAAAATGCAAGGGAAGGAGGAGAGAAAAGAGAAGGTGTTGTTAGGGTTTTGACTTTTCTCGATCATCCGTCCGGTGGATCGTCTCAACGATAGAAGATTCAAGCTCACATTGACATTCTCTACGGTGAGGACCTAACCGATTTTCATTTTTTTAAGTTTGAAAATTTGGGTTTGGGTTAAAACTATTAGTTTTTGGTTGATTTGAGGTGTGGGGTTCGTTGGAGGTGTTTTGGAACGAAGAGATGAACGTTTTCCGGTGACCGGAGGCTCGGGGGAGCTCCGGCCACCGTGTATGGTGGCTGGCCGGTTTTGTAGGTTGGCTGGCCGGAGTTAGGACCAGCCACCACCTTGGTGGACCGGCCCCATACCGGCCCTAGCCACCCACGGCCAAAGGGGGTCGGGTGGGGCCCACATGCTCGGGTGCTCGGGTTTAGTGTTCGGGAGGTTTAAAACGTTCCCCGGACCATTTATCCATAACCGAATCGAAATTTGGAATTAAATTGGAAAAACTGTAATTAACGGGTTTTAGAAACTTTAAACGTTAATTAATTGACTTGGAATTCGGAATTTGATTCTGTCAAGTGCATTGGGGTCCTTGAATTATTCTAAGACCGTAGAAACAAAAACGGGAATTTTTGGAGCCCCGGAAGGGCATTTACAAAACCCGGGCAGATTCGCCATGTCGGGCGAATCGGGCCTTTACGGGTCCCTTATCGACAATGTCGAGTATTTGGGGAGTTTGGGAGTGATCAACATTGTCGGGGCTAAGTTTGGGCATCAAGTTTAATGATTTTCAGTTTATTCCTGCGAGTTGTTAAGTGCCTTTAAATTGTGTTCTTTTAGATCGTGCTGCGGACCGGGGCCAAGGAAAGCTAGGCGAGTGACGGAGATCACGCCGGGGCTTATTTGGGCACTTTTGGAGAACACGCACGAGGTAGGGAAAAGTAGCCGGATCTCGGCCCTGACTAGGGAAAGTTAACTGTAGAATTGCATGTGACACCGGGGTGTCGTGGGTTGAGTAGGTTATCGAACATTAGAAATGCATGATACGGGAACGTAGCAAATATTGGAAATGCATGTGACACTTAGTAGTGTCATACGAGCAGAGAATTTAGCGTTATTAGAATTACTGGAGGCATATGACCATGCCTGGAGGTTGATTGTGAACTTATCGATGTTAGGAGTACTGGAGGCATATGACCATGCCCGGAGGTTGATTGTGAAACTGTTGATATTAGGACTGTTGGAGGCATTGGTTATGCCAGAGGTTGTTTGTGTAATTGTGTCTTGGGTGGCCATGAAAGACCGTGTATTACTGTCGTGTCTTGGGTGGCCGTGAGAGCCTGGGTATTATTGTTGTGTCTTGGGTGGCCATGAGAGCCCGTGTACTAAGGTTGGTGTCTTTGGTTGGCCTGACCGAGTTAGAATCTCGGGGGGTTGCAAGCATTCTTAGCTGGCTTACGAGTTAGAGTTTCGGTAAGTTGCGAGCGTGTATTATTGTCGAGTTTTGGGTGGCCATGAGTGCCCGTGGGGTCGTTGAACCCGTGTCTTTACCTTTGGTGTTTTGGGTGGCCATGAGTGCCCGTGGGGTTGTGAACCCGTGTCTTTACTATTGGTGGTTTGAGTGGCTGTGAGTGCCCGTGGGGTTGTTGAGCCCGTGAGTTACAGTCGGTGTGTCTTGGGAGGCCGTGAGTGCCTGTGGGGCTGTTGAGTCCGTGTTTTACTGTCGGTGTGTCTTGGGAGGCCGTGAGTGCCTGTGGGGCTGTTGAGTCCGTGTTTTACTGTTGGTGTGTCTTGGGAGGCCATGAGTGCCTGTGGGGCTGTTGAGTCCGAGTTTGTACTGTTGGGGTCTTGGTGGCCATGAGTGCCTGTGAGTGTTGAACCTGTGTTGTTACTGGTTGTTGAACTTGCTTGTGATTGTGATTGCGGATCCCGGTAGGTTGCAAGCATTCTTTGGCTGGCCTGACCACGTTTGAGTACCAACAGGTTGCAAGCATTCTTTGGCTGGCCTGACACAGTTTAAGTATCAACAGGTTGCAAGCATTCTTTGGCTGGCCTGGTCCGAGTTTGAGTATCACAGGTTGTAAGCATTCTTTGGCTAGCCTGATCCGTGTTCTTGTAAGACAGGTCGACCGCCTGGAACGACTGGGATCGGAAAGGGCGAGGGACAGAGAAGTTGTAAGACAGGTCGACCGCCTGGACCGACTGGGATCGGAAAGGGCGAAGGACAGAGAGGTTACTGAGACAGGTCGACCGCGTGGCCCGACTGGGATCAGAAAGGGCGAGGGACAGAGATTGGTTACTGAGCAGCTGGTATGCGATCCTTTGTGATCTTGTTTGGTGTGTGATCCTTTGTGATCTTGTTTGGTGTGTGATCCTTTGTGATATTGTTTTGGTGTGCGATCCTTTGTGATCTTGGGTGTTGCGTGGTGGTCTTTTGAGTCTTGGGAAGAGGTTGTCAATCGTTGTGTCGGGTCTACTTACGTGTTTGAGTGTTGAGTCGTTCGAGGAAGGTCACCGTGGGTGTTTGTCAGTCGAAGTGCTTGAGTTGGGGACAGTGATCCCCGGAGTTGAGTTTGTTGTGGGTGTTACCGACATTGTCTGCTAATTATGTCGTGGTCAGTCTGTTATCCGTGGTGGTGAGCGAACGCTCACCCCTAGCTGCTTTTCCTACAGGTACCGATCGCAGGTTGGACTAGGTGAGCTTTTGAAGCTTGAAGAGCTAGGAGCGGGATTCTGGGTTCATTTTGAGTCTAGCGACGGATACCATACTTTTGTCCACTTGTTGGGACGTGTTTTAAGCTGTAAATACTATTTTGTTGAAAAAATGATGTTTTTAAAGTGTTTATTCAAAACAGGTTTCAAGTGTTGTATCTTTTTAAACGTTCGCGTCCCGAGTTCGGTTTTATTGAAATTGGGGCGTGACATTGCATCGGAATACCCTTCTAAGATTACATCCTTCTTCTTGAAATGTAGTGCAACCTTTGAAGTGCCTTTCAAGTAGTGAAACAACCACTTGACTGCTTCCCAATGCTCTCTCCCAAGATTAGACATGAATCTACTAACAACTCTCACTGCATGTGCAATGTCTGGCCTTGTGCAAATTATTGCGTACATCAAACTGCCCACTACTGATGCGTACGAGACTTTAGCCATTTCTTCCTTGTCTTTATCCGTTTTAGGTGACTGTTCTCGAGTGAGTTTGAAGTGACCTCCCAACAGCGTACTTCTTGTCTTAGCATCTTGGAGAATAAACTTGTTCAAGATCTTCTCAATATACTTCTCTTGAGATAGCTTTAAACTTCCATCAGATCGATCCATACTGATAAGTCCTTCATCTCAAACTCTTCAAACATCTGTCTCTTCAACTTGTTGATTTCTACCATGTTGGATCCTGCAATCAGCATGTCATCAACGTATAACAATAATATGATGTAGGATCCATTGAAATGCTTGACATAGCAACAATGATCCATGACACATCTTGAGTATCCACTCCTCATCATAAAATCGTCAAACTTCAAGTACCACTGTCTTGGTGCTTGTTTCATACCATACAAACTTTTCTGCAATTTGCAAACTAGGTCTTCACTTCCAGCTCTCTGGAAACCCTCAGGTTGTACCATATAAATATCTTCATCAAGATCACCATGTAAGAACATGGTCTTCACATCTAGTTGCTCTTGATGAAGATCCTCCACAGCCACGATACCTAACACAAGCCTGATAGTAGTCATCTTGACTACTGGAGAGAATATCTCATTGTAGTCAATCCCCTTCTTCTGTTGAAAGCCTTTGACTACTAACCTTTCCTTGTACCTCTTGCTACCATCATGTTCTTCCTTGACCCTGAACACCCATTTATTTTGTAGAGCCTTTTTCCCAGCCGGTAACTTAGTCAATGACCAAGTCTCATTCTTTTCAAGAGATTTCATCTCTTCATCCATGGCTGACTCCCACTTAATCGAATCATCCATTTGAACTGCCTCTGTATAACACTGAGGCTCTCCATTCTCAGTCAACAACAGAAAATGTAGTGATGGAGAGAACCGTTCTAGAGGTCTTGAAACTCTGCTCGATCTCCTCACTTCGGCTACTGGGGTAGCCAGTAGTATCTCCTCATTATTTTCTTCTAGTTGACTCATACTGCTGCCTGTAACATCTTCTATTGTAATATCTTCCAACATTGCTTCTTCCTTGCCTTCGGGTTCTTTAGTGATATCTTGTTCCACACTCAAGCGATCCTTGTACATAGCGCTTTCACAGAATGTGACATCTCTACTTCTGATGACTTTCATCTTTGACTCATCCTAGAATCTATACCCCATGTCATCAGATGCATAGCCTATTAATGCACACTTATTTTCTTTTGGATCAAGCTTGTCTCTGTCGGAATCCTTTACTCTCACATAAGAAACACAACCAAAAACTCGGAAATGTTGAAGATTTACCTCTTTTCCACGCCATTCTTCTTCAGGAATCTTGAATCCCAAAGGAACTGAGGGACCACGATTGATGAGGTATGCTGATGTGCTCACTGCGTCTGCCCAAAACCTTTTAGGCAATCCTGCTTGAATCATCATACTCTTCGCCCTCTCGTTCAGCGTTCTGTTCATCCTCTCAGCAACACCATTATGCTGAGGCGTCTCAGGCTCAGTCTTTAGCATCCTTATACCATGCTCATCGCAATAATCAATAAACTCATCACTACTATACTCACCACCATTGTCATACTTTAAACACTTCACTTTTAAGTCAGTTTCATTCTCAACAACAGCTTTCCACTTCTTAAAGGTATTAAAAACTTCATCTTTGTGCTTTAGAAAGTAAACCCATACCTTTCTTGTGGAATCATCAATGAAGGTGACATAGTAGCGAGATCCTCCAATGGATGGAACTTTTGTAGGTCCATACACGTCTGAATGCACCATTTCAAGCTTCTTTGCCTTAGGAGGTTTCCTTGACTTTGCAAAGCTAACTCGTTTATGCTTTTCGAACACACATGGTTCGCAAAAACTAACCTTTACATTCTTCAATTCTGGAATCTTCCCCTTTGAAGCTAACATCTTCATTCCTTTCTCACTCATATGCTCAAGTCGTTGGTGCCATAGAGTTGAAGGATCAGGCTCATCAGTAACTGCATTAACCTCTTCCACTGGCATCTCCGTCATGTACAAAGTTCCCCTCTTCCATCCTCGAGCAATAATCAAATTCACTTTCGATACCTTCCATTGGCCGTCTTTAAAGGTTATACCGTATCCCAAACTGCCCAGATGACTTACAGAGATCAACATTCTCCTTATGGTAGGGATATACCTTACATATTTTAACGTCCAAATTGTACCCATGAGAGTTTTGAGATTCATATCTACTATGCCCGCAATTTCTTCCGTCTCATCATTGGCTAGATGAACTATACCTTTAATAGGTCTAAAATTCACTAGCATATTTTTATAATGGGTAGTATGGAAAGAAGCACCTGAATCCATGATCCATGACTCAACCGGGCTCTCTACACAACAGATCAAAGCATCATCTTCAAATTCCTCTGTCGCATTCACCGAGTTGTTCTCCTTTCTTTCCTTCTTTGGGTTCGGGCATTGACTCTTGAAGTGGCCAATTTGTTGACAATTATAGCAAGTCACGTCTGCTCTGTTTTTAGATTGTCCTCTCCTTCTGGACTTCGATCTACCTCGCCCTTTGTTCTTCCCCCTTTCAGAGTTCCTACCTCTTCCGTCCACGTTCAACACGGAGCCTGGCGATTCTCCATAATTCCTTCTACGAATATCTTCCCCGAGAATCAAGTCTCTTATCCCCTCGAACGACATTTTAGTAGATCCATACGAACTACTAACTACTATGATGGTTCCTGACGAACTATCAGGTCACGAAGACAGCAACAATAGGGCTTGTACCTCATCATCGAATTTAATATCCACTGACACTAATCTGGATAGTATTGTATTAAACTCGTTCACATGATCGGTAACATTAACACCTTCCCTCATCTTCGTATTAACTAATAGACGAATCAAATATACCTTGTTTGATGCATACGGCTTTTCGTACATATTTGATAGCGCCTTTATTAGTCCGTAGGTAGTTGTCTCCTTCATTACATTGTAGGCAACGTTCCTTGTCAATGTCAACCTCACTGCACCAAGTGCTTGTCGATCTAGCAACTGCCAATCGGCCAAACTTAGCTTCTCTGGTTTGGTCTCTGACAACGGTTCGTGTAGCTTCTTCTGGTACAAACAATCCTCAATCTGCATCTTCCAGAATCCAAAGTCTTTCCCGTCGAACTTGTCGATTCGAACTTTCCCATCTTCTGCCATTGCTCCCACTTGCCATGAACCAGGCTCTAATACCAGTTGTTGGGGTATAACAACGTGGAACAATATTCAAGCAAGAAGAAACCAAGGGAAAATAAGCAATCACATAAGAACACAAGAATTTACGTGGTTCGGCAATTTTCCTACGTCCACGGTCTCACTACTCTCTTCTTATTGCTCTCACAATGAATGAATGATTTGGGGTTACAAGTACATGGTATTTATAGGAGAAGACAATGGGTAAAATAAGGTAGGAATTAGGTTTCCTAATCATAATAGGAAATCTCCTCTAATTGCCTACTCAAGTCTCTTACCTAAATCTATTAGGAAGACTAGACCTTTCCTAAATAAAATAGGAAGTCTCCACACAACCCTAACAAGATCAATAATGCATGGAGTCCGTTGGTTATCATTTTCACATCCATGAAGATCATGGAATTCATCTGTACATGGTTTCATCAGTGTCTTTTGGGGCTCTTCCATTATTATAAACTTTATTTTCTAATGGCTAATTTGTCCCGTTGTTTTGTTGACCCTTTTTCCATTAAGACAAATGTTTTCAACTTCTCTGTAACGTTGCTACAAAGATCTAGGTTAAATTGAAACATGAAACGGTGTACCGTTTGTGTGCAAAGTACACTCAAGATGCGCCGCAAGTTACCTTCCTAAATAGATTTCTTGGGTCGAACGGACAATTGATGAAGCAATGTCTGGGAACCATATGGTTGTTTTGAAGATCCTAGGTGCTAGGTGGGTGGATGAAAAAAAGGTTGAGTTTTTTTGTTTTTCCTCTTTACACCTTCCATAGTGGGAGCAGACTCAAATCGGTCTAATCTCGGTCTAATTAGGTAGATTTTAGGGAAAAAGAGAATAGACCCGATTCGCGAGTCTAGAGATTCTGCTGACGCAATGGGATTCCGAGTCTAATATATAGATAAAAAATTGAAAATGTGTTCAAAAGAATGTTAAAAAACAAAACACGACCGTACCCGATGCATATTTTTGTTTCTTGAAATGTTTGAATAGAAGTATAACGACATACGATCTACATGCCTTTCTCTTGGACGTTGAGTAATGGGTCTGGGGTGTAATATGACGACACGATTATTTCCGATAATCCGTAATCAAAGATGGAAAGTAACATGGAAGCTGTATTGGTAGTGTTGCTGGGAACATAGAAAATAGTGTCACGTGATCGTGTCAAATATATGGTACCGTGACAAAACTTGTTATGTTCCAGCTTGCACTGCCACTATAGTTTTCACGTCACTTGCATTCTTCGACTATGCGAAAATAAGGTCAAATTTACTACTCATGTAATCACATTACACCTCCAAACGAATTACTAGTTATTGGCTATCGAAAACCAGCTCCCCAGACTTGGGTAATCGGTCTGATGGTGTAATATGACAGACGACTTATGACTGTTTTCTTAGTATTTCATAATAAAAAAATGGCATATGACATGGATTCGCTAATGTCATTGCTCCAGGAACATATCTTCGACCATGTAGAAGATACGGTCACGGGACAATACTTGCTATGTTCTAGGAACAATGACATTAGGTACCCCACGTCACTTGTCATTTTTTATTATGGACAACTAAGGTACAATTTCAAGTCGTCCTGCACATTACACCTCCAAAAATAATTACAGGTTCTTCGGCATCGATGTGGATCCTCCTTTTTTTTTCCAAAGATAGCTATTTTTTCCAAACCATTTTCGGCTCACTTGCTATCTTTGATTACGGTTGTGTCTACGACCCCCTCCAACATGGATGGTCCCGCACAAGAATCCACCAATGTTGTCAGACGAACTCGTGTCTGTATCTCTCGGCATACACCTCCTCTGTAATGTTCATGACCTGAGCGGTAGACCAAATGGGTTGGTAAATGTGCTTCATCTCTGACCAGAACTTATTGAAAGACTTGACCTTCCGGTTGACGACGGTCCAATGATGGTTGCAGTTCTCGGCGGACGCTCAATCGTCGAACTTTGACGAGTCACGTGGGTGAGCTCCCCCCGTATGCCATCCCAATAGGCATCGCCATGTTGGTCAACCCCTTATTCTGCCATTTTGAGCCACACACACACACCAACATGACCTCCTCGGGTCGACTCCATTTCTGGTACATGCGTAGCATCCTCAGCAGGTTGAGGATAAGCCGTGCGTACAAGACTATCGACGGGATTTACGTTCTCGGTTTAGGCTGGTCGTGATACGGGGAGTTGAGCTCGATCCCGGCACCGTGGAAGACCCTTTGATAGTGGTGTTGTCGGCCATTGGAGGAGAATTGGACGTTGGAGACACATGAGGTGGACAAGCGGCAATGTCGACGTTATGCTGGTAGAGAAACAGTAGTGTCGCTCCTATGGTGGAGATACGACACTGGCTATACGGTGTTGACGTTCCGGTGGTGGAGAAACGACGGTGGAGAAACGGTGTTGTCGTCCGATCGAGAAAACACTTTGGTAGAAACGGTGGTGGAAGAAAGCTGGAGGTTTGAGAATGTGAGGGAGAAACGGAGAGGAAGAATCGTCGGTGGTAAAAAATGTGGTGAAGATACGCCAGAGGTGGAAACAGTGATGACAGAAACGGTGGTGGAGGAGGAATCATGTGATTGTGGTTCGCGGTTCGCGAATCACACACACCACATCGTATGAATCGCGAACTGCGAACCATAATTCTCATGATTCGCGAATTGTGGTTCGCTTGATGTAGTTGCTCTAAGCGGAAGTACATTCCACGTATGGTATATTAAGTCTTATTTTTCAATATCTAAGACTTGATCGGAAAAAAGGAGAGAATCTATCTTAAGCCAAAACAGATAACTATCTCTAGAAAAAAAGACAAACCCTAGCTCTTCTCATCCGCCACCCTCTGTCTCCACCGGTGACGGCGTGGTCTCCGACCACGTCGGTTGCCGGTGACGGTTACCTCTCCATACCCTCCTTCCCTCTTTCCCATGTCCCTTCTACCCCTCTCCTTCCTCTCTCATGTTTGTCTTCATTCTAAACTGTGACCGGAGCTTTGTCGAGCCCGGGTTGGGATGCTCCTCGTCTCCTTCCTCCAGACCTTCCGCTCGCTGCTCGGGATTGGTTCGTAGAGCTTCTTCGTCCAGATCTCCAGGAGGTGCTCGGCTTGTGGAGCTGGCCGGAGGTTCGCCGAGCTTCATCCCGCTCTTGCTGCTTGCTTGATTCGCAAATCTGGTCCCGGGATCTGCTCGAGTTTCTACCGGAGCTCGCCGTTCGGACTTCCGCTTGTGTCTTGGCACTATTCGTGTTGCGACTGGTCAAGAGGCTGCCGGCGTCGGGTTGGTCGAGTCAGAAGGCAGGTCGGGTAGGTCTGGTTTGGGGCCTGGGTTTGAGGCCTGGGTCTGGGCTTGGCCAGCTTTTGGTCTTCTGGAAGCTCTGGACATGTTCGATGGTAAGGTCCAGCTGTTCTAGATCTGACGTGGGACGGTGTTCTCGTGCAGATTTCCGCGGATCTAGGTTGGTGGCCTCTGCTTGATGGTGCTGGTTTTCCGTTTTATCGGGAAGGTCGTCTCAAACCCGGCATGAGACTATTTTCTTGTCCATTCGGATTAAGATTGTAGCGGATTTGGTCGATTGGCTCTCGGTACAAGCCAGATAGCTTTTCTCGTGTTCTTGGGCTGTCGGAGTTTTCCTTGCTTCCGGCGACTTGTTCAGTTCTCTCCTCCTTCCGGGTGTGAGTTTCTTGGCTGTTTTCCGGACCAGATCGTGGTGACTTTCGGGTATGTTCATCCAGATTCATCTTGGGAGGCGTTTCCGAGTTCGAATTCGTTGTGCTTCTGGCCTCGTCACTAATCGTCGTGGATGGTATGGTTTTTGTCTCTCCTTTGGCCTTATCTGTAGCTTGTAGGATTTCTGCTCAGCCTTAGATTTAGGCTCTTTCCGATTTCCTTTGTATCCCTGCATTTCTTGCGGGGCCCGTCATTCTTTAGGTGTTGGCCTATGACGGGTTGTACTGGGTCTTTAGGCCTTGGAAATCGAGTTGTCCTTCTTTCTTTGGGTAATGAGTTTCAGTGTTTTTGCACTGATTTATCTCTGCCGGTATGCGATGTTGGTCGTCGGCGTGTCGGTGACTTTTAACTCACTGAGTTGGGGTGCCGATGAGATACAATTTCTCCTCAAGTTTAGGTTAGGTCTTTGGTGTTTACTTTGGAAGACGGCTAGCTTTATCGAGCTTTATGGTTGACATATCCAGGTTTTTGACCTTTTTTCAGTGCTTCATGGTGGCTATATTCGGGCGTGAGTCTCAATTTTTTAGCCGCCTTTCAGTGTTTGTTTCTTTTTGGGTCTGCGTACCCTTTCACTTCTGGGTCTGCGTACCCATTCTCTTCAGAGTCTGCGTACCCGTTCATTTTGGCTGTCGACCTCCTCCCGGTGTGGGGCTTCTATGTTTGATGTACTTCATCCTGTAAAATCTCTATAGCTAGATGTTTTTTGTCATCCCATTTTAATATTTGGAATCAGAGAGATTTATATACTGATTTGCTTTTAAAAAAAAGACTTTATCGGAACCATAGTGCGTGTAAGCACGTAAAAAAAATAACCCCCTTGCACCGTGATTTTATAAAATATATTAATTGCACCTAACATTTTGTAAATTATTCCTAGCATATAGACTTTAAAATATTTGTTTAACGTATTTGGGAAAACATAAATTCATGGTATCTGTCAAAACAAAATGGTAGAAACAAAATCGGAAATCGGAAACATTAAAAGCTTTCCGGCAGCGCTCCGTCCCGTGGCCACCTCTGTGATTGACTAGGGTTGGTTGCTGGGACCCACAGCATCTCTCCGATTCCCGAGTATTTAAAGATCTACGATCCAAGGCCACTCGCCTACATGCTATACTCACTAGTACTCATTTCGACTTTTGCCGATACTGTGGCCTTCCATGTCTGCCACTCTCGACTCACCGGCGGTTCCGTCTCAGGTCACCGTCGACGACGACCCTCCCGGCGTCTCCATTGCACCGGAAAAGGTTTCATTTTTACGCTCCCATTCCCCTTTTTCGCCCATTCCTGTGTTTTGGTTCTCAACCGAGTGTTTATATTTTACCTCAGATTCCGTATATGTTCATTTCACCTGCAATTCTTGTGTAATTTGCTTCTTCTTTTTGTGTTTTCTTAGCATTCCTCTGTTTGTGTTTTCTGATTTGACAAGGGAAATAGTAGATGGGGAACTGTGGTGCTTGCGTACAAGACGCTTGGAGTTGTGTTCGGAGGGTTGGTGACTTCACCACTGTATGTGTACCCATCCATGCCGCTCACTTCCCCAACAGAGGAGGACTACTTGGGTATCTACAGCATCATGTTCTGGACTCTCACTCTCATTGGAGTCCTCAAGTATTCCTTCATAGCCCTCAAGGCTGATGATCAAGGCGAAGGTCCCTTTACTTTTCACCTACTTGTGTTTTATGTATGTCATTATGCCAATGTTTATTTATTTATGTTTTCTCTCCTTAGATTTTGGTTCTAGTATTCGTTTCAATAAGAATTTGATTGCATTATCGGATTATCCTTGTGGTTTTGTGAACATGTCAACTTATAAGTCCTACAAAATCATGCTTCTAACACCTTGCAGAGGCTTTCTAGAATAGTTGCCAAAATTTCCTTCTTATAATTGTATCAATATTTGTGTTCTTAACTCACACAGATAAATAACTTGATGCAGGTGGGACGTTTGCGCTATATTCAAAACTATGTAGGAATTTGGATATTGGAATCCTTTCATCCAGACGAGTAGATTCAAACTCAAGTATTTCACGCTCTATTCTGCGTGATGGCTGTGAAAAGCGAAGCAAGCTTGCAAAGTTTTTTGAAAGGAGTATAGTTGCAAGAAGAATACTGCTTTTCATTGCCATGTTGGGCATGTGCATGCTAATCGGTGATGGCATACTTACACCTGCAATTTCAGGTTCCTCACCATTTTTTAAAACTTAATATATCGTTACTTTAATTATCCATCTCCTTATCTGGGTTTTTTATTTGTTTTCAGTATTATCAGCAATGGAAGGATTAAGAGCGCCTTTTCCTTCCGTCAGTAAATGTAAGTCCTATCACACATTGAAGAAAAGCCCTATATTCTTAGCCACATGTGAAGGCATATGGATTAAGAGCACTACTTTCATAAGGTTTTATGGTTGATGTTTTTTGCAGCCACAGTGGAAGCTCTTTCTGCCATAGTTCTCATATTTCTGTTCCTGATGCAAAAGTTTGGTACTTCTCGTGTGAGCTTTCTCTTTTCCCCCATTATGGCTGCATGGACCTTAAGTACTCCACTTGTAGGAGTTTACAGCATCATACATTATTATCCTACAATATTCAAGGCTTTATCACCACACTACATCCTTCTTTTCTTTTTAAGAAAGGGAAAACAAGGTTGGCTGTTGCTTGGCGGCATTGTCCTTTGTATCACAGGTGTGTTTAAATTTGATTCTTCCACTTATATATATGGGATAAGATTAACGCTGTCTTCTTTGGCTTGACTTCGAAGATTAATGAAATCACATATACCAGACCAATATCAAGCACATGACCAATATATTGTGTATGCAGGTTCTGAAGCCTTATTCGCTGATCTTGGTCATTTTAATCAGTCCTCTATACAGGTATGGTGTTGTATGCATTACATGGTATCATTCAGGTCTTTGTTTGTGTGTGAAGTGGTTTTCTTACACCTTCTTTCAACAGATAGCATTCTTGTGCACAATATACCCCTCCCTAGTTCTGACTTATGCGGGCCAAACTGCATACTTGATCAAGAACCCGGATGATCACATCGACGGCTTCTACAAGTTCATACCAAAATCAATCTACTGGCCTATCTTCATCATAGCCACATCAGCCGCAATTGTTGCAAGCCAGTCGCTGATATCAGCCACCTTCTCTGTGATCAAGCAATCGGTTGTACTGGATTATTTCCCTCGAGTCAAGGTAGTGCACACATCTGGTAGCAAGGAAGGCGAGGTGTACTCCCCAGAAGTCAATTACATCCTCATGATTCTCTGTGTTGCTGTCATACTGATCTTCGGAGATGGAAAAGATATTGGAAATGCTTTTGGTATGGAGAAACAGTACATCTTGGATACTAATTTTCGATTGCATTGAATTCTAATTATGAAACGAATGTTTTTTCTTGCAGGTGTTGTGGTCAGCCTAGTTATGCTCATCACCACGATATTACTGACACTGGTTATGATCATGATATGGAGAACTCCACCATTGTTGGTGGGACTCTACTTCTTTGTGTTTTTCACAATGGAAGGTGTTTATGTAAGCGCGGTTTTCACTAAGATTCCAGAGGGAGGATGGATTCCGTTTGCCATTTCCATTATCCTAGCATTTATCATGTTTGGGTGGTTCTATGGGAGGCAGAGGAAGATGGAGTATGAGTTAACCCACAAAATAGGCTTGGACAGACTTGGACTACTGTTGTCTGACCCGAGCATTCAAAGGGTTCCTGGGATGTGCTTCTTCTACACTAACATCCAAGATGGGCTGACTCCTATTCTTGGGCATTACATAAAGAACATGAAATCCCTCCACAGAGTTATCATCTTCACAACACTGAGATACTTGCTGGTTCCAAAGGTGGATCCAAGTGAGAGGGTCGTTGTTAAGAAACTAGGGCTGAAAGGGGTTTATGGATGTGTCATCCAGTACGGCTATGCTGATTCCCTGAATCATGAAGAAGACGACTTTGTATGTCAAGTGATGAAAAGCTTGCACGAACATATACAGAATTGCAAACCTGATCTTTTGGAGATCAATGACTTGGAGGAGGCAAAGGCGGCCGGAGTTGTTCATATTAGAGGGAAGACAAGGTTCTATGTTGGCAAAAGCTGTAGCTGGTTTGATAAAATCATGCTTGCTTTCTATGAAGTCATGCACAGTAATTGCAGGTCTGCCCTCCCTGCTATGGGGGTGCCTCTACCCCAGCGCATTGAGGTTGGAATGCTCTATGAAGCTTGATACATCAGCCTTCTATTCCAGATTTCCCCATATTATGGTAAGAATGTTACATTTACATTCTCTCTACTAGCCTACTTCACATCTTATTTATCTTCCTCCGTCGTTTCTTGCAGGGCCGTCCACAAATGTTACGGAAAAAAAAAACATCACAGAACAGATGTACAATAATTGTTGTAAACCCTCATTGTTCTTCGTTTATTCTCAACATTTCCTCAACACTCGTATGTATTTTTGAATTGCCTATTATAAATGATTGTCTTAAATTGGATGGTTTGGTTGTTAAAATCGTTTGGATAGCAGAATGAGAATGAAAAAGAGGATAAACACCAATTAGGCTGTAATGTCTCCAGATTTGGTTGATTTGCTGCATCAACCTACTTATTGCCTATACAATAAAACATACACACAAATATATAGTTTAAACACGACTAATGTGCCCAGCCTCTCTGGTTATATGGTAGGAGAAAGAGATGAATTGCAACCAGGCATTCACGATGGTGGAAGCTTCGGATATTGTTTCTGCTCACTTTTTCTTCATAGATACAACAGAGCTTACCAAGACCAACTGTGACCACTTGCTATAAATAAACTTTCTAAGAACCTTGGCGGAAGGATAGCCGACTGGGTGAGTCTATCCTGACTATGAGTTCATCTTCGTCACTGGAATCATCTAAAATCTGACTGGTCTCATCGATATCCACACTTTGTTCCGGTGCTGGGGCAAGGCTCTGTGTCGAGAACTTAGATTTGAAGTTCTTTCTCACAGTTGTAGCACCTTCTGATTTAACAGAAACAAGCCGGTTTCCTGGATATGATAAACTATGCGACGCATTCACTGGAATACTTGTATGGAAACTTCGTGAGCGCCGTTTCAAATCAACCTTGCACATTAAGCAACATGAATAGTACTGAGAAAGAAAGAATGGAAAGAGTAATGTAGCAAGTGTAAGATACTGGAAATGACCCTCCTCTCCAGCTCGACCTTAAGCAGACTACTTAATGCAGGTTCTTCACTAGCCTCATCTATTACCTTCTATGATTTGGATTTCTTGTTATTGCCAACTAATCTACAATACTCTCCAGCAGGAATGTAAATAAGATGTACAAGACATAGGATTAATTATAAAAGAAAGATAAAGGTAGGCCATACCGTACTGCCATAGATGCTCAGCTGCATTGCTCTAGCAGACAAGCTGTTTGTTTGCCGATCAGCCACTCCAGTGCGCTTCTCGTGTTGCTTTGGCTTGTGAAAATGTTCAGGCCAAATCATTAGACCAGAATGCTCTTTACTTAGGGGTCTGTGAGGATGATCAACTGAATGTTGGATGAAGGAGGATGACCTTCTTTGAAGAGGACTGTCAGCTCCAAATGCTGCAATGTCAAATATTATTACTCTTGCTCTTGTCTCAACTTGAAACCGGGATCCTTGATGACAAAAACTGGCGGCCTTGGAACCTGCATCAGTCAAGAGAAAAGGAACATTAAAGACAAATCTAGTGGTTGTTAAGAAGTTAGAGTTCATATTTCACTTTGTTCATTTAAATGGAAGGTACTACTACTACGACATTGTACGAGGACTCGTGTCTCAAAATTATACAAGGAAGGTTTGCATACTGACATGGAGGAGAAAGCCTATTTGACTAAAAAAAAAAAAGAGGGTTGTCTCAGTTCAATCCTTGCATGAATCCATAATAATGACCAAATATTTCTCATCCTTACAAGTAAAGTTCAGAAAGAAATATGCATAATACAGAGAACCTTATAGACTGATTCGGAAACACGTTGGCTTGAACTATAACATGATGAGGAATCACTGTCATTGCGTACTAGCACTGTCCATCCAAGCACCTTTCGTAATGCTTTTGGATAATGTATAAAAAGCTTATGATCAAAGCATCACCAGTTCTAAAACCAACAAGCTAATGCCATTATGGATGTTTGAAGCATCAATATTAAACTGGTGGCTACCTTAAGGTTTCACCATGTTCAATAATTATGAACCACTGAAATAAATAATTTTTTGGGAGATCCTTACGATGGTAGATTAAATTACCTGATGGTTCTGAACTTCGGAAGCTAAAATTACCATGTGAAGACCACAGAGCTGCAGGTGAAGTGATTAGTTCTTCTTGGGTACTGTGGGCTTTAACGAATCCCTCTAGCAGAAAGCCAATGGAGTGTTGAGGTATTTCAATAATTTCTCCTCTTATACATATGGTCATATTTGATCTTTCTGCAACAAGAGCTCTCAACTCTTGCATTGCCATTTTTTCAAATATTTGGGGAAGCAAAAATTTTGCCAGGACAATAGCACTTTCCTGATAATAAAGATGAACTATATGAGCAAAAGCGTCATGTTGAAAACAAATCCAGTATCGTTTTTCATATTCATATTTATATTATCAAACTATCCATTTCAGAGGAGCCAACTAGTACACATCCTCAACTCTACTCAAAACTATATTCTTTTGCATGATCGCGTGTCAATACAATTCCATAACAAAGAACTTCTAACATTTGTACTTTGTACAAGTTGATATATTTCTTAAGCATATGATATCTACTAATTGTGGGGGGAGAAACAGTACCAAAAGTAAAAATGCAAATTAATTTGTACCTGCCATAGGAAATCTTCAACTGCAGGATCGGATTTCATTATTGATAGTATCTTGTCCCTTTCAATAAAAAAGCAGAGTACCACTGAATCTGTCATCATGTTGCAAATGTAGGGCTTTCCAACCAGCACTTCATATAGACCCAAAGTACTCCCATGTGTGAAGGTTGGATGCAAAGAGTGCTTGTTTCGTATGATCTTACTTGTCCACTGGCAAATGGTAATCTCATTTTTAACATTTATAAAAAATCAGAATCTCAAACTCAACAACAATTACTTCTCATTTACAAATTTGCGTAAGCAAAATTTCACGTACCTTAACAACTCCGCTGGAGACCAGCCATATACCATTTGGCTTCAAACCCTCCCTGTAAAGGGTTACACCACGCGTTTTCATTATTTCTTTTGAAGAACCTTTTAGTGGTTCACAAACCACAGTTGGAAGGGCTCCCAACAGAGGGTGCATGCTAATCAGATCATTCGTCCTCGGAATCTTGACTATAGGAGGATTTCTTAAAAGCCTTTTCAAGTCTCTCTGCATTGAGGATGGAATACGATATTTATGTATTATCAACCACAATCAATCATAGACATGGATCTAGAGAGAGGAGGGACAATGATACAGCCTTCTGATACCTGGACAGATTCTTGAAGATGAAGCATTTCTCTCTCTTCCAGCAACCCAGATTTCTCGAGATCGTGGACATAATCAATCAAATGGTTCAGCACAGAATGTGTTGCTTGTCTTGTTTTTACAACACGCAATACCTAAAATGAATAAAAGATATAATAATCATTCAACCATCTTAACATATTCTTTGTAGGCAAGCGTACATCTCTGCATCCGTGCGTGCTACATCATTCAAGTTCATTTGCCTTTATCCCTATAAAAAAGGGATAATTGTCCAAAACTACCCTAAAGTTTTGTCCACAAATGGGTTGGTGCACAAAGTTTGGTCCACACTGTGTGGTTACACTATAGTTTCGTCCACACACTTCTGTTAGAAAAACGAAAGGAATATTCCGTTTCTGTTATGCATGTGACCCATGTGTCTGTTAAGGGTAAAATGAAATTACCATTTTACCCTTAACATTTGAACCCTTTGACTTTTGCAAGGGAAAATACCATTTTACCCTTTTAAATAATAAATAAATAAATAAAATAATTTCTAATTAATTTATAAAATCTGTATTAAATCAAATATTAATTTTAAAAATATATAAATTAAAAAAATCAATTTCTAATTTATAAAGTATGTTATAATTCAGATTTTACTTTTAACCTTAATTAATTTATTTTGAAAAAATAAATTAAATAATTTATTTTGAAATAAGTAATTAAATAATTCAAATAATGCAACTAATTAATTGAATAATTTAAATAATTAATTAAATAAATTTATTTATTTTGAAAAAATTAATATTGAGAAATAAAAAAATTGAATAATTAAAGACTAAATAAAACATTAATGAGTTATTAAGGATTTAATGAAGGGGTATAATCGTCTTTCAATTCATCTACTTAACATTCAATTCAAACATAGATGGGTAAAATAGTCATTCCAGATTTTCCTGTTAAGTTTTCTTGACAGAAGTGTGGACAAAACTATAGTGTAGCCACACAGTTTGTGCACCAATCCGTTTGTGAACGAAACTTTATGGTAGTTTTGGACAATTATCCCTATAAAAAAACATAGTGCTGAGACTCACTAACCTGGGGATATGTCACACGAACATCTTCCAAGAACTTTCTTGCTTCTTCTCCTTCTGATTCACTTTCATTAATGATTATAGAAGCAATATCACTATCACCTATAGGAACAACAATCAGGTACAAAAAATATAGAAATCTCTTGACAGCCGTAACAACCCTTAAGGACTATATTTATATAGGTTGAAGTTGTCCTACACCGAATGTGGAATTAGTGACCAATAGATAAGAATATTGAGGCAACCACCCATAAGTTTCAGCTTATGAGTTAAATCAGGTGTTAACATGGCATAAGAACTGGTTTGGGTCTGTAGTTCAACCCGGGAATGCAGAACGTTCCTTAAAGTGCCCTAGTGTGCCCCTTTCCCTTGGGCCACAAGCAGGATTGAGGCAGGATCGGGCATTAATGAAAATTCAACTACAATAGAACATAAAAATTATGTTTCATACTGTTGCACTTTTAGACAACAAGAAAACACAACATTCATGGTTTAAAGCTGTCAAGTTAAAATTTGCAGAAATATCCAAAAAAAAATCTCATTGCTGAAGAAGTATCCTAAAAGTGCAGGCATTATAAAAAAAAATTGTTCTGATTATGCTAACTATGATTGCCAAACCCATGAAAGAAATAAGGGTAAACTACAAATGCATACCCTGAAGTTGGCACGTTTAACCGATGATTACCCTGAAGTTTAAAGTTAACTGGTGCATACCCTGAAGTTACGACTTGTAACTAAAAACCCCTTATGTCAGCTAAAATGACGAAAATACCCTCAGTGCTTTTTTAAATATTTTTTTTAAAATATAAATGAAGTGATTTTTAAATAAAAATGAAGTCATTTAATAAGTAAATATATAACAAAAGTAATTTTTAAATAATTTTTAAAACATAATTATTGAAGTGTAGTTGAGGGTATTTTCGTCATTTTAACCGGCGGAGGGGTTTTGAGTTACAACTCATAACTTCAGGGTAATCATCGGTTAAACGTGACAACTTCAGGGTATGCATTTGTAGTTTACCCAAGAAATAAATTCATGATATCAAAGAAAAATGCCTTCAAAACATGTTAAACTTATACCAAGAGGTCACTACTAAATCAACATTCTTTCCATGTGGGACACTTAACAGAAACGAAGCTGATATCCTAACACTACTGGGAAGGTCGTTACCTATAAAGTCATGTAGCTGTCGCCGTGCAAGTCTATGGGCACGAAGAAATGCAGCACAGATGTAACATGCTGATTCCAGCCTTTCCACAATGAAGTATGTGACCAGTTTTTGTGGGCAAATGCTTGTCTGAAGGAACTTGTAATAATATGGGAAATGAACATTAGATTTTAAACCTTTCCAATCACATAGGGGCCCTTGAGGAACCAGGTCAATTGCTTCATCCACGGATTGCATCAATATATTTGCTGTAGTTTGTGTTATCCTTCCTTCATCAAGCATCCCCCAATAAGCAGCTTGGACACCTAGTTTGAGAAAAAAAAAATTAGACCAGAAAGCATTGTTACTTGAAGAAATTAAGGACATGAGATAGTGCTGCTGCATAGTATAGGGCATCTTAATGCTGCAGATAAATAATCCCAAATAACATATATGCAGCTCAGCAGTGAAATCTCCTGACAAACTTAAAACTTAGTTTATATTATTTTGTGCCCAACAATTAAACATTTTATTATATCTTTAAACCAAAGCTCACATTAACTGAAACTTCATCACTTGAAAAACTTTAAGTTGTTTAATTTAGCATTGAAAACATAAGCCAGTTTGCTACTTAAGCCAACCTTGTTTCACCAATGCAGACTCTTAATAATAGCAAAAACTTGGCAAGCCTATGATTCATTATTCTTGTCAAATGAAGCCATAGCTTTTGGTATTGCATATAATGAATACATAAACAAGCTGATATACTTTTTGTCGATGAGGTTTTTTCTCTTGCAAAGAAAAGAGCCATGCTCCTAGTGGACAAACAAAGTCTCTTGCAAAAAATGGCAGCTAATGCACAAGGCTCCCACCTTTATGGGGTCAGGGGAGGGACAACACAATGTACAAAACGTTACCCCTGCTTTGAGGAGGGACTGTTTCACATTTGAAACCATGACACTCATATTACAGGGCAACAACCTAACCATTTAATAGCAGGACTGGTAGGTATCAAAGATAATAACATCCTTACCATTCAAAAGCCGTATGCGTATATCTTTCAAATTCATAGAATCAAGATTATCAACACTTTCTGTTGCACTATGGGGATGTACACTTTCCCCTTCTAAGTTATTTAAACTTGAAATATATCTTTTCACAGATGGCCAGTCAACAGGTCCCAGTTCCTCATCATCTCCCAGATCACCAAAGGCCTCTAGTGCTTTGTTCAACATTTCATACTTCGTGTATTCAAGTATGCGCCTCTACCACCAAAACAGAAAACCACAAATCAAGTAAAAGGCAAGGTCTGGAAATGGAAGTTTGTACTAACGCGGAAAAATAAATAAATTCCCAAAGTCAGTTCAGGTTAGATATGGTATCTGGAAAATATTGTCACTTTTAACCAGTCAGACTTAAAACTAAATCTGCACCAAATCATGGTAATGTGAATGGATGCTACAATTTTGTTTCAACAATATCTGAAATAATGACATATTGTTAGCCCTCACCTTAGCAGCTGATATCTTATCCATCCCAAGAAGATGTAAGAGAAACTGAGTAGTTGACCCATTCACAATTAGTGTCAAGAACACTATTCCACCAGTGAAAAAAACAAACTGTCAATGTTAAACAATTTATATTAGTACACCAAATATGATTAACAATTACATATTCTGAAGCAACTAGTTCCAAACTAAGCACGTAATCAAGACTCATATACTCCTAACATACCAGGCTTCCTGTCTCAGAAGTGAGAAGAGTTGATTCACTGCTAGAACGCTGGAATAACAAGAGTGCATGTGTATTAGAAAAAGACCTTAAACGATGCCCAAATGCATAAATAATATAAGGATAGATTATTCATTTTATGGACATCCAACTTAACTCTATCTACTACATGGAAAAGAACAGGGATGGGGATTTGCGATCGAGGGTTTATTTTAACCCTTCCTTCTCCCAGGGCAAAAGAACGAATATAGCTAACATGAAAATCTAACTAGAGT
This sequence comes from Erodium maritimum, assembly GCA_963921825.1. NCBI lineage: Eukaryota > Viridiplantae > Streptophyta > Magnoliopsida > Geraniales > Geraniaceae > Erodium > Erodium maritimum. Next base: position 69,986,452 of record OY997590.1, on the reverse strand, counting down.
TCATATGTTTTCAAATGAAAATCAAATACCTCATAAGTGCAATATATGCAGTGTACATTTCATCCATTTCTAGTATATTGCACATTTAAAGTGAAATAATGAGACTATTAAAGCATGATCACTTAAAACCCAGTTTCAGCTTTCCACTGAAGAAAACCGTCACTGGGAAATATGAGAAAGAGAATCACATTGAATACCTGAGAAATACTACAACATATATTCAAAAGGTTTGAGGATGTGAGATTAGAAACACAACATAATAAAATTGTAACAACCTGATCCAGGGAAACTTACCTTAACAGATAGTGAAAGAGATAATGCAACGGCCCCTCGCAAACCTGACCATGTAAGAACACTAGCTTCCTTCCAGTCTAAACCATACCCGAAATACCTTAAGAAGGGGAATAATACTACTACTACAACGAACCGAGATGCTTGCACCAAAACGTAGAGAAGGATGAGGTAGCCCCATGCAAATTCTGAAAGAAAACTAATTAGAGTTGTGGTGATACCTCCCTGTGGAGCACAAATAAGTGAATTTCATGCATTGTAGTATTATACAGTCATATAATTCAGAAACAAGGAAAATACATGAATGGCCATATTTTTTTACAATTACTTTTTCTCTTAAACGTGTGACAGAACTACTATATGCAGTACCTTCAGCCAAACAATATCGTATATCCAAACATACATTTCAAAATGACTGCCTAAATTTGGATCCCAGAATATTTTTCTACGAAGTTAATTTAATCCCCCTTTAATTTTAATAGTCAACTATCTTTACCACAAACAATGAGCTATCCCTATCTATTTTTAATAATATGTTTCTAAGACCAAGACGCAACCTTTGCCATCTTCCCCTCTACCTTACTAGAGTCCCAGACCCTATTTCAACATATACCATGGGAGGAAGAAGAGAAACAAAATTCATTTAGTTATTTTCTAACAGTACAAGGGAATCTTAATAAGAGACACATTCAAAGAATAGTGAAATACCATTTTTTTCAAAAATACTGTCACTCCCAAGAACGCCTTCGGCTATAACAACTCCACTGCACAAGAAAATAGAGCAATTTGATAGCAACTAATGTATGCAAGGCATAATTGAATATGTAGAGAGAAAATTCAGGAAACAACTTATTTCTTCAGTTAAAAGGGCAAAAACAGTTAATTAACGAAAAAAAACATAAACAAAATCCATTATGAGGAAATGTTAAAAGCTTTTGTGACAATAGCTTCTCAACGGTCCAGCAAAACCATAATATGTTACAGTGTTGTCTAGGTTCAAAATATTTACCCGAGGTTCATTTTAATTGATGAATCAAGGGTTAAACTATTGAGATTATTTAAGAGCATATAGATTTGAAACCCCCTGTATGATATTGAATCTGCTCCTACCACCAAGCTATTTATGAGTTTGTTTGAAGCATATAGATTTAATTTAACATGATAAGGATTCATACTCATCATTCTCTTGTTTTGAGCCTCGTCACTTTAAACTCTCATACATTTATTTGATGAGCAAATATCAACCAAGAAGAAACTACAACATTGTACTTTATTAAATCCCAACCCACCTAAAAGCTCAAGCTAATGGGTGGAGGCCTCATTATGCTTATGGTGACAAGTTAATTTCCCGGGCAATCTGGCCTTCTGCTTATGTCCTAGAGATTCTCATCGAAGAGAGGGCAGAAGATTTAGAACCAATTGCTACAGTAACATGCAAGAGAGTCCAAATTTCTTTTCTAATTTTCTTCTAGTCACCAAAATGTACAGGTTGTAAAAATGATAAAATAAGATCTTTACCTCAATATAAAGATTAATGTATTTGCAATGTAAGCAACCATTTCCCTGAAGAAAAAACAAGAGATCAGAACAACATGCAATCCACGACAGAGATGATGACATATATTAGCAAATCCACACAGGTTCACATCCTATAAAAATATATGTCAATACAAATCAAGATTCCAAAGACCAATGCATTTTGATAAGACATGTGAGTGTGACATGGATATTTGGGTACATGGTGCACAGGGTTCGCATGTTCCAATACGTACCTTAAAAACGTAAAAGGTATTCCTGTTTTAGCAATTCCCTTTACAATTTTTCCAACTGTTTAGGTTCTGTTCTTTGTTACCATGTAGCTTGGAGTAGATATCATCTCACCCCCAAGGTTCCTTTAATGGCCTACTACAAACCCTTATAAAGAAAACTTGACAATTATTCCACAAATGGATCAGCAACCTAAGAGCATGACACTGAAAACTAATCCTGGTGAAGTTCAATGCTAGCCTAAAGCAGTCATTTCATTGAAGGGCATCCTTGTAGACCCCTGCGGTGCTACTAATCAATCTGTAGAGTTGTTACCATCAATGGGGGAAAAAGCACGTTTCTTAATCAAGAGACCAATTAATAAAACATGTCTTCTGATGAGAAGTTGTAGTACCTTCCACCGCATCCTTTGATTTTTTATTATACGTAATCCTTTTGATGTGGGACAACTTCAGAACTTTTTCTTACGTTTAGGCATCACATATTGTAATTAATAGTGGGAGTTGATAAGTTTCCAGTAATGAACTCTTCATTAATGGGGTAGTTAGCTAGCCTTGATCTTTGTGTACAAATAGATGTATCATGCCTTTAATCTAATCAAGTTAAAGAAAACATTTCTACATGGTATCAGAGTTGTGGTTATCAACTCTGAGGGATTAGAAAATTTAGGAGCAAAGTCTTCATTTGTGCCCCGGTGTGCACTACCTTTGCCCAAGAGTACAGATTGGTATTTCTTTCTCGAAGTTATTTTCTCACCTCCTATCTCGCAAGATAGAGGATCTTCTGGGTTGCCTACATCTGAAATCGCAGACCCATCCGACCACTACCGGAGTCGCACTTGTCGGAACAAGTTACGAGTATTTGGGAACTGTTTATGATTTTTTACAAAGTTCCAGACGTCTTTTTCTCTCACCGCCGGCGAGTGAAGGGTCCACAGGCCAAAACCGACCGATCTGAATTTTCTGGGCTCAGGACGTCCGCGCGTGAGTCACATGCGCCGCCGTCTGCAACCGCGCGTGGGTTACACGCGCCGCCGTTCGTGGCTGTCACGCGCCATTGCGAACGGATTCCGTCTCTGCCAGTTGTTCGATCAGTTTTTTGCCGGGTAATTTGTGCATTTCGTTGTCTTTTGTTGTTGCCCTTTGCTGATTTCTTTCAAAGATGAACGAAGAAAACAAAATTTCTATTATGAAAGGCTGGATTGGAATCAAGAATTTCACCCACGACCAGCTGCTAATCGAACTATCACTCTATCTGCTATAGAGTATGATCAATTCCGTCAGTACCAGGACGTACTCACGCACTCGTCACACTCGTCTCTCTTCGCTTCTGCCGCCAAGTCAGGTAATCTACCTATGCGTTCAATTCCATCACAATCCTCTTCTTAATGGGTACTTGATTCTAGTGCAACAGATCACATGACAGGTAATCCTAAATTACTTAACACTTATGAGCCTCGTACCTCCTGTTCTTCTGTAACATTAGTTAATGGATCTGAGTGTCCGGTTCTCGGTTCTGGGACAGCCCACCTCACGCCGTCCATTTTCTTACCATCTGTCTTAAGTTTGCCTGGATTTTCTTTTAATTTGATGTCCATCAATAAAATAATTCGTGCCCTCAATTGTTGTGTCTCATTTTACCCTGATCATTGTTTGTTTCGGGATCTTTTGACGAAGCGGATTATAGGCAAAGAACATGTACCAGGGGGCTTTACATTATAGATATCCATAGACCCGCACCACCAATCGCCTGTTCAACATGTTTAACCTTGCTTGGAGCTCATTGTCGTTCAGGTCACCCATTACTTTTGGTTCTGAAGCGCCTCTATCCCCAGTTTGAAAAGGTACAATCTTTCGATTGTGAAGCATGTCGTTTGCTAAACATCATCGTCTCCCTTTTACTCCTAGAGTCAAAAAAAGAGTGTTCCCCTTTTGAATTAGTTCATTATGATGTTTAGGGTCCGTCGCCCGTGGTGTCTAAAACTGGAGTTCAATATTTTCTCTTTTGTGTGATTTTTCCCGAACTACATCCTTCATTTCATGAAAAATCGTTCTGAATTATTTTCTCATTTTACTGTTTTTTGTGCTGAAATACAAACGTAGTTTGGTACAAATGTTCGTATCTTGAGAAGTGACAATGAAAAAGAATATTTTTCTGAGTCATTCACTACTTACATGGTCAGAATGGTATCTTTCATGAATCTTCATGTGTTGACACTACATCTCAAAATGGCGTTGCTGAATGAAAAAATACATCCTCTTGAAAATACGAGAGCCATTTTATTCAGACGCATGTGCCAAAATATTTTTGGGCTGACGCTGTCTCCACTGCATGTTTTCTTATAATCCTATGCCTTCGTCTGTCCTTCAAGGTGACATCCTGTATCAGGTTTTATTTCCCACTTAACCTCTTTTTTCTATTACTCCTCGTATCTTTGGGAGTACATGTCTTGTTCGTGATGTTCGTCCTAATCGTACAAAACTGGATCCAAAATCGGTCAAGTGCGTTTTCTTGTGGTACTCTCGGTTACGGAAAGGATATCGTTGTTATTATCCAGATCTCCACCAATATCTTGTCTCCATTGATATCATTTTTATGGAGCATTGTCCTTTCTTTCATTCAGCAATTCCTTACACTAACAGTGGGAGAACGATGACTTGTTAGTTTACCACATCTCTCATCGAAAACTGATTGTACCTACACCTACCACCACGCCAACACCATCTATGCATACTGTTCTGGATCCACCACTACCACCACTGTCAATCCAATACATTTATTCCCGTCGACAGGCCCCACCCGCTACACAGGCACCTCCCGCTACATGTCCGGAGTCCGGAGCTAAGTTCCCTTTCACCAACAGATCCTAATGATGATCTCCACATCGCCCTCCGTAGAGGTAAACGACAGTGTACGTATCCTATCTCTTTTTTTGTGTCATATGATCAGTTGTCTCCTATATCGTGTTCCTTTATTGCCTCCCTTGATTCAGTCTCGGTTTCTAAAACTCTTCACGAGGCTTCATCCCATTCTGGCTGGCGTTCAGCAATGACAGAAGAGATGAGTGCATTGGATGCTAATGGTACTTGGCGATTGGTTCCGCTGCCTCCCAGGAAAAAGGTTATTGGTTGTAAGTGGTATTTGCTACTAAATTCAACTCTAATAGCTCTGTAGCACGTCTTAAGGCTCGACTCGTGGCAAAAGGCTTTTTCCAAACTTATGGTGTGACACTTTCTCTCTCATTGTTAAACTGACTTCTGTGCGATTATTTATCTTCATGACAACAACTTATGATTGGCCCTTACACCAATTAGATATCAAAAATGTCTTCTTACATGGAGACTTGCACGAGGAAGTCTATATAGAGCAACCTCCAAGTTTTGTTGCTCAGGAGAGTGTGTACTGGTTTGTCATCTCCAGAAGTCGTTATATGGACTCAAACAGAGTCCTCGAGCTTGGTTTGAAAAGTTTAGTCAAACAATTGAAAATTTTGGAATGAACAAGAACAAGTTCAATCATTCTGTGTTTTCCAAGAACTCTCCAGCAAATGTTATTCTTCTAGTGGTATATTTGGTTGACATTGTTATCAATTCAATACCAAAGATTTGGGAGTCTTGAAGTACTTTCTTGGAATAGAAGTATCAAGAAGCAATAAGGGAATTTTCTTATCGAGAGAAAATATGTGCTAGACTTGTTAATGGAAACTGGGAAGCTAGAAGCCAAACCATGTTTAGCCTTAATACCTCAGAATACGCAACTCATGAACGTAGAATTATTTGAGAATCCAGAAAGACATAGAAGAATGGTGGAAAAACTAAACTATCTTACGGTAACCCGACAAGATATTGCGTACTCAGTGAGTATTGTAAGTCAATTTATGTCTTCCCCTACAGTTGAGCATATTCTGACTTATCTAAAAGGAGTACATGGACGATGTATACTCTATCAGAACCACGGTCATACTTACATGGAGTGTTTTACAGATGCAGATTGGGAAAGATGCAAGATTGATCGTTGATCCACTTCAGGGTATTGTGTGTTCGTAGGAGGGAATTTAGTCTCATGGAAAAGCAAGAAACAAAATGTCGTTTCTCGCTCTAGTGCTGAATCGGAATACAGAGCTATGGCCCAGTCTGTAAGTGAAATAATATGGATTTACCAACTCTTTTCAGAACTTGGTCTCAAAGTCTCCATGCCCGCAAAGTTATGGTCTGATAATCAAGTTGATCTTCATATTGCCTCAAATCCCGTGCTTCATGAGCGAACCAAGCATAAATAGATAGATTATCATTTGTCCGTGAAAAACTTCAGCAAAATTTGATTACCGCCACATATGTAAAGACCGGAGATCAATTAGGAAACTTGTTCACCAAAACGCTTTCGGGTATTCGGGTAGATTAAGGTAGGTTGATTAATATCTATGCCTCAGCTTGAAGGGGGTGTAATTAATAGTGGATAGTTGATAAGTTTCCATTAATGAACTCTTCATTAATGGGGTAGTTAGAAAGCCTTTATCTTTGTGTATAAATAAATGTATGGGATAATTGTCAAAACATGCACTAATGTTTCGTCCACAAACGAAATAGTGCACAATCTTTTGTCCATGTCGTCTGGCTACCCTTATGAATCGTCCACGCACTTCTGTTAGAAAAGTGTAACAGCAGAACCTGAATTGACAATTTTGCCCTTTTGGTTTGAAATTCAAAAATAAGAATGAGTTAAAAGACTGATATACCCTCAATTTTGCCCTTTTGGTTTGAAATTCAAAAATTCATATTTTAATTTAAAAAATAAATAAAAATCAGAGTTTTTTTAAAAAAAAATACAAAAAATCAGTTTTTTTTAATTTAATTAATATTTTTTATATATTTTTTTTATTTTTCTTTTTGGTTTTTTCTTTTTTCTACCCAAAACCTCCCCAAAAAATTAAAATATATTTATAATTAAATTATAATTAAATAAAAAAAACTGATTTTTATGTATTTTTAAATAAAAATCTGAATTTTTGAAAATAAAAATAATTTTTATAAAAAAATTGAATTTATAAAAAAAAACTGATTTCTATGTATTTTCTTAAATTAAAATCTGAATTTTTGAAAATAAAAACTGAATTTATAAAAAAAAAAACTGATTTTATAAAAAAAAAAAATTTATTTGTCTACTTATTTATTTTTAGGGATAATTGTCAAAACATGCACTTATGTTTCGTCCACAAACGAAATAGTGCACAATGTTTTGTCCACGTCGTCTAGCTACCCTTAAGAATCGTTCACGCACTTCTGTTAGAAAAGTTTAACAGCAGAACCTGAATTGACAATTTTGCCCTTTTGCAAAAATAAGAATTTCGTCCAAAAAAGTGAGTGGCTGAGGATTGTTAGGGCAATTTCGTCCAAAAAAAATTCAGACACAAGCACATGATAGCACGTGAGGCTACAGATTTGAATATTCTGTTAATTTTACTGACAGAAGTGCGTGGACGATTCATAAGGGTAGCCAGACGACGTGGACGAAACATTGTGCACTATTTCGTTTGTGGACAAAACATAAGTGCATGTTTTGACAATTATGCATTATTTTTATTAGAAAGGGTAGAATGGCAATGTCTCATGCAAAAGTCAAAAAGAAAAATCAAAAGATTCATGATAAGGGTAAAATGGTCATTTGAGTTATACTTTAACTGCACATGTATAACAGAAATAGAATATTCCGTTAATTTTTCTAACAAAAGTGCGTGGACGATTCATAAGGGTAGCCAAACGACGTGGACAAAACATTGTGCATTATTTCGTTTGTGGACGAAACATTAGTGCATGTTTTGACAATTATCCCTAAATGGTATCATGCCTTTAATCTAGTCAACTCAAAGAAAACAATTTCTCATTTCGACACATACGGACCAAGAAACAGGTGCGCAATAAAACACCTAAGGCAATGACCAGCATTCTAGGGCAGAATCACATGCCAAAACCACCTCTAATGCTATGCCAAAATCCACTCCAACCAAAAGCTCGAGTTGATAAGTGGAGGCCTTTAACATGCTTATCAAGTGGCCACTTAATCCATACTCTTCCGATGTGCGAAGAGATGAACAAAAAGATTCTAAAACGGGAGAATTACTGAAAAGTGCTCTCATGAACTGGTCACAGACGGAAAACTGCCCTTTGAAAGAAAAACGTGCTATGCACTGTACTATGATTTGGGGAGTGTTATTCGTTAGTAAAAAACTAACAGAAATTCGATTTTCGTCAGCCACATTTCCCATAAAGGGCTTATTAATCATGTGGAAATTCATAAGGCCTTTATGGGAAATGTGGACAACTCATAAGACCTTTATCGAATTTTCGTTCGTTTTTACAATAGGAGAACCACACCCAATACATAAGGCAGTGCATAGCACTTGTCTTTCAAAGAGTTGTTTCCGTCCCTGGCTAATTCATGATGACATTTTCATTAAAAAAAAAATAGAACAAACTGGATACTCATAAATTGGTTCTTCATAAACTGAAACTGGATATTCTGAAACAGGTTATTCCCTAAATTCTAGAGGTTTATCCTACGAACTCAAAGAATGAATGCAAAGCCGTCCTATTAGCAGCATCCCTGTATTAGATTTCATTCAATCCAATAAAACACCTCTTTGATTGATAATATAGGTTTTACTAGTTTTAAAAATGCCTCGAGGCGAGGCGGTCTAAAATAAGCTTTGAGGCTACGCCTTACAAAAAGGCTTACGCCACACCGCCTCTCGAACATAAGCCATAAGCCCATACACCCTAGCTAACTTGACAAATTTGATAGTTTAATATGTTCTTAGGGGCTTTTTTAAGTTTAGTATCAGTATGCTATGCAATATGATTACTCTTAAAAAAATGGCAAAGTTTTAGAAATCCCTTGAGGCTTACGCCTAACCATGTACTTCTATGATAATCAATATTAAAATGCTCTGCCATGTGGGTATTATTAAACATTGCATTCTCCCAATACCTAGCACCTATTCAAGAGTTGCATAGTTTAAAGTAGGGATAATTGTCCAAAACTCTCATAAAGTTTCGTCCACAAACGAGCTGATGCACAAAGTTTTGGTCACGTTGTGTGGCTACCCTGAAGTTTTGTCCACGCTTTTGTGGTGCATTGAAGTTTTGCCCACGCTTTTGTGCGTGCATTGAATTTTTGTCCACGCTTCTATTCAATCCGGGAAGCACTGCCCAGAGGCCCCAGACCATCATTCTGAACATCCTTATCACGTCAAAACTAAAAAAGTCGTGGACAAAACTTCAGGGTAAGCACACAGCGTGGACAAAACTTTGTGCATCAACTCGTTTGTGGACGAAACTTCAGGTTTGTTTTGGACAATTATCCCTTTAAAGTATTTTCATAGTTTCTTCTGTAATAAACACAAGAGAATATAAACAAACATGCTACAGTCCTACCAAAAATAATGCAAGCTTTGTTGACCATCTCCCTTAAAAGCTGTCCGAGCAAACGCAGCATAGAACCTGTTCATGAAAAGTGTAAGAGATATATTTCACGCATGTTGCATAAAGACTATGCAGATCAACTCATCTTACATTCCTAATGTCATCACTGCCAAGACACCAGAAACACCTGCACCTTCTTGAGCCTGCCACATTTGTAAGTCTTGTTGTTTTCTCAAATAGTAAAGATGAAGAGAATTATCAAAACTGATCCATAAAAGTTTAAGTTACAACTTCCACTCTATTCGAAAAAGAAATGCACGCCTTGTCAAATTTGGTAGTTCCAAAACAAGCGTACACTTCCCATTTTGCGATGTGAATATAGTTTAAACGACCAATAAAACCCATCCCCTAAACTATAACATTAGAATGTAGCATATGAGAGCAGATGGAATATATATATGCATGCCTGAAGAACTTACTGTGCATTAGATTAGGATATGGGACATCCCTAGTAATTACTTAAAAAAAAATTAAGCAATTGCACAATTGTGCTTGATATTGCACATTGTAGGATAGAATTCCACTAGTAATGAAATTGTTGAAGTATAAGTCTCACATTGAAAGTGTATGGACAAATGGAACACTTGATAAGCATATTGATGCCTCCACCCATTATTTCAAGCTTTTGGGTTTGATAGGGCTTTTACATGATTTCAGAGCTGGTTCGGCCTACGGCCCGTTTGTCACCTCCACCCTGTGGTCTCCGGTCCATATGCTATGGCCCACGTGTAGATGGCCAGTTCTACACGTGAGGGGAGTGTTGAAGTATAAGCCTTACATTGGAAGTGTATGGAAAAATGGAACACTTAATAAGCATATTGATGCCTCCACCCATTAGTTCGAGCTTTTGAGTTTGATAGGGCTTTAACAAAAATAACCACAAATTGAAGGGTCACTTACTTAGAAACTTCCTTGAACCTTGATTTTTACCAAGTACTACATTTATATGAGTTCTGATTTGAGAAACGCACAAACTCAGAAGTCATAACTAGGAAGGTGCAGTAAAGGCCAGAGCCTAAAGCTCAATTAGTTATACATCTATATGGTTACCTAGGAAGGTTAGTGGGGCTTTCTGTCAAGGCTTGATGCAAAAGTAACCAACCTATGATGGTATAAGTATCTCACCAGATAGACAAAAGTACAAGCAGCTTGCAATTATGGATTTACATAATCCAGCTAAATGGAATATCAGTATACAACCATCTTGTAGCTCAATTTTCCAGATCATCATTAGATTCTTAGAACTTCCCATAATATCACATATACATTTTCATTAATCAAACAAGACAAACAAAACTATTAAATAGAATGAGTTAGGTCAAGCTTTCAAAGAAACCATACAGTGAAATACGCAATGTAGCTCACTGCAAGAGTAAGAGCAATTTCTATCACTGTGTCATTGAAAATAAACCAGAGCCACAAAACAGATGCAATCCCGAAAGCAGTGCCTACACCTACACTGGAAAAAGAAGCAGGCCTCATCACGGTTTTAAAATCTGTCACAGCTACTAATCAAAAGAAAGTGTTACATACGCTCCAAGAGACACTTGTGCCAAAAATTTGACAATGGCACCCGAAGTGAAGCTTTGCCCGAGGACCATTTTAAAAAATAGTTGATAGACCACAATCGCTGTCCTGGAGACATAAATCCATCACTTTCAGGGAAAACCAAATAATTGAACGACTGTAAAACATATTGTTCAAATATTAAAATAATTCTAGGGAGTGGTTGGTCAAAATAAAAAGGAAGAAAATGAAGAGATACATACCCATCATTCATCAAGGATTCTCCTTCAATTATCGTGCTCAGTTTTTTGCTTGCACCAAGGTCTTTTAACAGAGCAACAACAGCCACAGGATCTGTAGCACTCAAGAGCCCCCCAAGCAACAATGATGTTTTCCAACTCCAATCATAGGGAAAAGTTAGCTGCAGTATGGAATTGCGGTTGTTATAACATGGTGAAATGTCATTAGGTGAATGCAAGAGACCGTAATACCTTCAAAGCAGACCCAAGGCAGATAGTTGAAATTACGACGCCTGGACCAGCAAGTATAAGCATTTGCACCATGCATCTCTGGACATAATATAAAACATCTAGGTCATTCAAAGTCTGAACAAATTGGAAATCATGATCCATTGGCCTACATAATGTTACCTAACATACACAATTATTATATAGCTCAACAAAGCAATATAATGTGAATATATGCCAAGATACTTGCAGACAACAACTCGGTACAGGGAGAAAAGTTGGATTTTGAATCTATACGAAGACCTATCAGCAGAAGCATATACCAAATGGTGGCATGTGGGGAAAAGTGAAAGTTCTATCTTTGTGGTTGGGATGCAATCACGCACTGCCGATGACATCAAATTAGTTGCAAACTCTTTCAAATAAGGCATATCTGGAGTATACGGATTGCATGGATAATTTGCAAACCCCTCAACAGGCACTAAGATCAGGAATTACTAATAACTGGAGAACATGTTTCAATCATGGTTTACTCAGATGGTATCAGCAAATACAACATTTTAGTGCATTTTCTAATTTTTTAAAGTAGCATGACACACATTATCGAGCAGTTAGGTTGAACCAGGTGAGGATCAATATCTGCAATTAGATTAGGCTGGAAAGACCTTGATTTGGTGCACTTCCATAGAAAATGAACTCTCGAAAAGAAGGGCAGGAAGGAACACAGCCAATAAAAGGTCAGGATCAATGTTTGCCCCTGCAAATAAACAGCATTCTAACCATTATTATACGTTAGCATTTACAAAGTAAAGGACAGCCTATCATGAATCGAAATCGTAACAATGTCACACGGGTATTCTTGTTAGGATGCCAATAAGTGTCTAAAAAGCAAAAGAGAAATTAAGATTGAACTTACAAATACGAATTCCATCCCCAATCTTCCCCAATTCATGGCTGGTATGATACTCTGCATATTAATTAATCTGTAAGATTTAGAACCAATTCTAGAACAGAAGCAATTTTTTCAACGACTTCGAAAAATACACCATATTTCCAGATAACAGTTGCTACCTCTGTCACAAAATGAATTTCCTACATCCCTAATTTGGATGCCCTATAAATGAGGGTCCATTTTCCTTTTTGAAAGTTAGTTATGCATGAAATATCAATCATATGCTTCTAGTAGTTAGTTTTTCGAATAGAAAATAAGGAAATTTATTGAACGGAAGGTAAGTTCCCGAAATGGGATCAGCACGCACTCGGCCACTAAAGTGGTGAAATTACAACGGAAAAAATGAAAAATATATGAGTTACAAACCCTTAGCGGTTTAACATATGGTAGAATATATGAGGACGTGTTGATGTCAACCAATAATTTCCAGTATCCTTGATTTTTACAAAAAAAAAAAAGAGTCAAATAGTACACTAATTGTTGGAGGGAGAACATTGCAGACAAATGTAAGCAATACATCAAAACTGAGCATAGATATTCAAGACCCAAGAAGGTATCCAACTCAGGCATCCACTTCAAAAAAAAGTAAACTATGTGTTAAAGACTTCTGATAGCCAAATACTATTACAACAGCGTAATGGGACATATATACTTTCGAACAAAATGTAGAATAGAAACACGGAGTACTTGAGCTTTTGAAAAAGGAAGACTGGCCACCTTAGGTACGATAAACTAATGTATTGGTGAACTATCAATGCAAACTATAATTATATAGGCCAACAAAACATAACCTTCTTATCTATAAAAAAAAGGTGGCTAGGCGCATACTAACATAAACACATTACTTGAGTAAATGAAAGTAGAAGATGGTGTCCATAAGAATTAAATAAGCACGCTAAATTTCAGCTCCTATTAGGCCAAGTGATAAAGTGTTAGTTTTCCTCAAGCAATGTCTTGGGTACAAACCTTGTGGGCAGAAGTATTGCTGATAAAAAACCTGCTAAATATGAAATCAAAATGCATATTTTACATGTATCATTCAATATCCAGCACTGTAACTATAGCCTCATCATTCAATGTGGGACCACTTCAAGGTTATAACCAAATCATGGCAGTTAAATGGCGAGAAGTTTCTATCCACATTTACTGGCCTATGTGGCTTTCCAAGATGGCTCCTAGTTACTCACCCTTGGTTTCATTGCCAGTTCTCCCACACCATTTGTTCCATTTTGTAGTTTATGGGGTATAACAGCCATATTCACTTGTCAGTAGCCTCCACACTTACACTGGGGCCAGTAAGTCAGCACAGTATATACCTACTCCCGGACGAAACCAACCTATTCTAGATGCTAAATGGACATCCTTGGCTGGTCTAGGCAGCCAACTAAAATCCCATACCACACACACCACTACATGCCTAATCAGAAGCATCTATTCTACTCACTTAGGAGATGACAGCAATAGTTGTGACAAGCGAGAACAAGAAGCAGGTTGCAGAATAATACTATAAGTAGCTGCCCCATAAATGGACAAGAATCAAGTTCCCTCCTGCCTAAACTAGTGGTCATGGGAGCAAAGACACTCTTCATCCCAGCATAGTATTAGTGCTCACTACCCCCCATAAGTTACTTGCATCTTCTTTATTAGAATGAAAAAAAATACAACTAGAAGCTACAAAATGCAGCCGCAGTTAGAAATGAAGTAGAAAAAGCCAATTTGTTTGCACAATTTACAGTACCAGGAGCTTGTGATCAATTTCTCCTGAAGATTCATTAGAAAATATAAGCAAAAGTTGACTTTTCAATAAGAATTGAGCTACAACTTTTTTCCAATTGTCATTCTCTAGGGCGAAAGAAGAGCGAAGTCAATTAAGAGAAAGAGGTTGAAATTGAAGAAGAAACGGACCTAGGGCGCCTAGGCCGATGCCAATGATGAGCAAGGCGACAGTGTACGGCACTCTGGTGCCACGCAGCACGTGCCTGCTAGCAATTCCGAGCACCAAAGACAGCCCCACGAAGATCACTGCATCCACCGGATTCGAACCGGAACTCTCCTCCTCCGCCAATATCATGAACGGCAACACCTCCTCCGTCACCGCCTCCATGAACTCCGAAACACTTTCACTCCTATTCGGCTTCGCTTTCGGTTCCTTATAACAAATGGGAGAGAGAGAACAGTGACGTGTTTGGATACTATTCCACCGTTTTCAGCTCCACCAATAGCTGAAGCAGAGTCTCTTTGTCGCCGAGTCAGCTATTTTGTCGACGAGCTTCGCTTCTACTCTACCGTCACATCCCACCACCGCCAACTCCCCTGACAGACGAATCAATGGCGCCACAAATCATTCGGAGACCGAGATTTGATTGGTCCGTCGTGGGCAGAATACAGTGATGAGATACTTTAGTGTACAAGTTTAAAGGGCTAATTTAATTGATGAAATGGCCGATCCGATCCGATCCCGAATCGTTAGGCTACGGAAGTGGACAAAGCACTCGTACTTATCAGTCTTAGTTTAGAATTTAACTTGTCGGCGGATAACGCTATTGGGAATTAATTTAAACTATAATTTATGTGATGATTAATGTGGCTTACAAACCTGAAAACTCTTCAAAGAGTTTTATAATTAAGGTCAGTAATAAATAGATTTAAGTATATTGTCGGGCAAGACTACGCACACAAGCTCTTGGATTTACTCCATTCTCGTATGTCGATCGTGCGCTCTTCTCGAGAAAACCTATCTCTACCTACGTTGATATCATTATCTGCAATCGTCGGTCTTATAGCCACCACACCTATTCTCTCACTGCTCTCATCTCCAATAATAGATGAGAAGGAGGTCTCACCTCCACGACCCTCCTTAGAAGTGGTCAACCCATTAAAAGGGTGTCGAAGGAGGAAGCCAAAGCCCTCCATAATCCCATCATCGACTATGGAATCGCCTATGTCGCTGTCGTATCCTTCTACGGCAATCGTGGCGTTCTCCCCGGAGTCCTAGTCTCCGGAACCCTCGCGAGCACCACCTAAACGGGCAGGCCACCCAAAACCCTAGTTCTTTCGGTTGCAAACAATGGACCGCAGTGTTGGGTCACGAGGTAGGGTTGGAGATGAACCAACTCGCAGCGGAAAATCAATGAAAACAAGAGACGATTAAAACCATGAAAAAACTAACAAATAATGGATTCACAAGAGAAAAATTCAGCACTATTTCTTACCAAAACAAGAACATCGGGTAATGAATGATTGACTTGAGTCTCCAAGACGCCTGTGTATCCACATGGGAATCAAAGCCACATAGTTCTTCTCTTTGAGGACTAAAGAACGCAAAAATGGAGGTGGGAGCTTGCCTTGGCCGAAATTGCAAGGGAGAGGAGGGAGAAGTTGTGTTTCCTTTTCTTGTCTTGTGTTTGTTATGTTGAAAAAAGATGACTTAAACATAACAAACTTCATACTTGTCAAACTAAAGGCATGAGACAAGCATGGTGACGAGTAAGGTGTAAATATGACAAAGTATGCCTAGACAAGATGGGGTTAAGTGGTGAATCACCAACACCTTAATCCTTGTCATGCTTACTTAGTACTAATTAATCAAGACTTGATTAATTAGTTCCATGGGCCTTTCATGGGGCTCTTGGAACATGGCCCGTGGCCATTTCCAACGAGGTCCCGTGATTCGCTCATCGCCTCCAAGCCTTCCATACCGGAAATGTCCAACATTATTCGATGCGATCAATCCCAATACTCTAAGCCTTGTCTCGATCCATAAAGTCATATTCACTTACGGTCACATGACCCAAAACCCAGTTTTGGTCATGTCCTGAGACAACTCCCTTTTGGCAATTCTCCATAAATGTGTCAATGAGTTTCACCCTCCGGTGTGACCCTTAGGTTTATGCATGTCAATAGGTCTACGTAAAATCTCATTTTACTTGATCCTATATAAGTGGCAACTAACGAGACTTTAGTAATGTCGCTATCCTTTTATCTCCGATATCCCGATTGAGATAAGGCATAGAGTCGTCATCCTTATTATTCTAAATCACTGTTCCTTGATATGTGAGATGACTGAATATATGATACCCAGTATCATGTGCATGGCCATGCTATTCTTTCAGTCACTCTCGATCAAGCGGTCGAGAACCAATATCTTTCTCATACCTCAGTATGAGGAATAAATCACTTAGCCGTCATTTGTGTCACTAATGTAGCCCGTCCCCAAGCAAATCTTGGCCGTTATGGAAGCCCTATTACGGACAACGTTAGGCTTAGGTCAAACTCAGTTGTTGACTACATAGCGATCACAAAGACTCCTTGGTCTAAGGATACATGACAAGCTACGACACTGAATATGTTCATGACTTAATCTATGGCACATACTCAGGGCGGGTCATCCAATATCATGTCCCACATGATATCTATGATAAGCCATAAAGAGCCATCTTTCATACTAGTCGCTTCTAGTGAAGCTTTGTTGACTAGGGACCCATCGAGTGTGATTTATCTCGATCTATGGTTCTATTCGCATTGTTGGCATAGATCAGAGCACACATCGATATATTACTCCAACACATAAGTAATATAAAGCCGCTTTAATTGTATTGCTAACGATGATATATACATTTGGACATTTAGGATTGAACTACGGGCACTAAGACTAACACGCAGCCTCCTCTTCCCCTTGTCGATGATTCTACATCATCACAAGGTGTCATTCCGGCGTGTATACCGACATTAGGTCTGCTGAATCACGATCACGTGCGTGTGCGAAAGCTTCTCTCGTCGTCGGGACCGTTCCCACTGCCAAACGCGGATTGGATCCCGATCATCCCTTCCATACCTTCCATCCCGGCGTATCTGCTGTATCAGGAGGGCACGGTTCCTTCACCATTAGAGGTTGTCCTTTCTTTGACTGTTTGGGTCCCACCTAGCTTGAAGGCCTCTCCGATAGCGAGCCTCCAGGAGAGCATGTCCATATGCTCGTTGGGGGATGAGCACGACATGGAGATCCTAATCCCCGATGCGTCGGTGGATCCGAGGGTGCTGGCTCGCCAGTAATTTAGGATGATTGGGAAGCTTATGGCCCTGCGTCCACCCCGAAAGGAATCCTTCCTGAGGATCATCACCAACGCGTGGGGACGCTTAGGAGCAGGTATAGTCATCAAGGATGTCGAGCTAGGGGTGTTCGGCTTTTATTTTGAGACGGAGGAGGCTCGTTCTTGGGTTTGGGGGAACGAACTGTGGTGTTTTGAAGGACACCCCCTCCTACTTTGCGATCTCAGCCCTCTGGCCAAGGACCTCCCAACCTTGGACAGACTGTAGCTGTGGGTCCATGCCAACGGTATTCCACCACTGGTAAGGACGAGGAAGACAGGGGAGACGATTAGATCTGCCTTAGGATCTTATGTGGATACGATCTGTGATGGAGGGGGAAATGTTGGTGGGGAGTTCAAAGTGTGTTTCTGGCACTTACTGGATCAACCCTTATGTCGAAGCCTCTTGCTACGCTACAAGGAATTTTGGCACCTGGTCCAGTGCTCTCTCACTTATACCAAACTGCCAACATTTTGTGGGAACTATGGCCATATTGGCCATGGGCCGCAGGCATGTGATCAGGAGGTACCGGGGGCCCTCGTTTTAACATGTCGCTACTAGAGTTTCATAAAGACCAGGATGTATGTGACTGATTGGGGGCGATTTCCACAACACCCCAGGTTTTTGCCCGTTGATATCGGTTATCCCACCTAAGATCTCATCATCTCGCGGAAGGGAGTCAATTGTAACCTCACATTATTGGGTCTCGAGGTAGGGTAGGAGATGAACCAAATCGTAGCGGAATGAAAATTAAAATCAAAAGACCATTAAAACCATGAATCAACTATCAAATATTAGAATCACAAGAAAAAAATCAACATTTTCATACCAAAACAAGAACACCGGGTAATTAATGATTTGGCTTGAGTCTCCAAGACGCCTACGTATCCACTTAGGAATCAAAGCCACGTAATTCTTCTAAAGAGGACTCAAGAACACCAAACATGGAGGAAGAACACCCCTTGGCCGAAATTCTAGAGGGGGAGGGAGAAGTTGTTTGTGTCTTCTGTTTGTTATGTTGGAAAAGGATGACTTACACCAATTAAATCCCATCAACATAATAAACAGTAGTATAGGACAAGCATGGTGTAAATAGGACACGTATGGTGCTAAGTATGGCTAGACAAGATGGGGTTAGGTGGTGAATCACCAACACCTTAATCCTTGTCTTGCTTACTTAATACTAATTAATCAAGACTTGATTAATTAGTTTCATGAGCCTCTTGGAACATGGCCCTTGGTCATTCCCAATGAGGTCCCGTGATGCGTTCATCGCCTCTAAACCTTCCATACCAGAAATGTCCAACATTACCCGACGTGATCAATCCAAGACTCCAAGCCTTGTCTCGATCCGTAAAGTACTATTCACTTACGGGCACATGACCCAAAACCCATTTTTGGTCATGTCCCGAGACAACTCCCTTTTGGCCATTCTCCATAAATGTGTCAATGAGTTTCATCCTTCGGTGTGACTCTTAGGTTTATGCATGTGAATAGATCAACATAAAATCTCATTTTACTTGATCCTATATAAGTGGAAACTAACGAGACTTTAGTATTGTCTAACACTGCATAACTAATCGAACTTGTCGATTCTAACCTTTCCGTCGTCTATGTCACTATCATTTTATCTCTGATATCCTGATTGAGATAAGGCATAGAGCCGTCATCCTTATTATTCTCAATCACTCTTCCTAGATATGTGAGGTGACTGAATATATGATACCCAGTATCATATGCATGGCCATGCTATTCTTTCAGTCACTCTCGATCAAGCGACCGAGAACCGATATCTTTCCCATACCTCAGTATGAAGGATAAATCCCTTAGCTGTCTTTCGTGTCACTCATGCAACCCGTCCCTAAGCCAATCCTAGCTGTTATGGAAGCCCTGTTACAGACAACGTTAGGCTCAGGTCAAACTCAATTGTTGACTGCATATCGATCACACAAACTCCTTGGTCTAAGGATACATGACAAGCTACGATACTGAATATGTTCATGACTAAATCTATGGAACATATTTAGGGTGGGTCGTCCAATATCATGTCTCACATGATATCTATCATCAGACTCTGGTATCCCATTCCAATTACTAATTGAACGTAAGCCATAAAGAGCCACCTTTCATATTAATAGCTTCTAGTGAAACTTTTTTGACTAGGGACCCATCAAGTGTGATCTATTCGATCTATGGTTCTATTCGCATGGTGGGCATAGATCAGGACACACATCGATATATCGCTCCAACACATAAGTCATATAAAGTCGCTTTAATTTTATTACTAATGATAATATTTACAATTGAACATTTACGATTGGACTACGGGCACTAAGATTAACAATCTTCCACTTGCCCTAATTCCAATGTAAATTCCAATATATTCCTATTGATTTTACATGTCTAACATGATCTAATGGGGTGGATATGCCGCAGTACATGTTTGGATTTGTTATGCGATCTGGGATTTTAGCTCGCACAATGACCCTTGTGTTGTCGCAAAATAGATTCACCGGGTTGGACGGGTTTTTAATTACACCCAACTCTGCCGTGAATTCCTAAATCCACATAGCCTCCTTAGTTGCCACTGCAGCAACCATGTACTCGGCCTCTATCGTAGATTCAGCGACGGTATCTTGTTTTACGCTCTCCCAGCTAAAAGCTCCGTTATTCAGTGTAAACACATATCATGACTGACTTCTAAAGTCATTTGGATTTGTCTAGAAACTAGCGTCTACATATCCATTGACGACTAGTTCAACATCATCTTTCCCCAAGGTTAGACTAATGTCCGCTGGTACAACTTATGGCATATCATGACATATATGATCGATTCTTCCCTCATGCGCATGGGATTCTCATCATCCTTTTCAGCTCATCAAGTCTCTTAGGACACTGAGTCTTGCTGAGATGAATGCCATGACGAGTGGGTAAGATTTCTTTCTTTGAATCGAGCATTGAGAACCTACTCAATGACTTGTTCACATAGGAACTCTGACTTAAATCCAAGACTCTCTTGGTGCGATCTTTATACATCTTAATCCCTAAGATATAAGCAACATCGCCTAAGTCCTTTATTGAGAAACACTTCATCAACCTAACTTTTAATCTCGTGCAAGGTTGGGATGTCATTTCCAATGAGCACCAGAAAGAAAATCTTGCTCCCATTAGCCTTCTTATAAACGCAAGGTTCATCCTCCTTCTTGATAAAGCCAAATCCAATTACAGTTTCATCAAAATGAGGGTTCCAACTCCGGGAAGTTTGTTTCAATCCATAAATGGATTTCAAAAACTTACAAATCATTCCCTTATTATTCGGATCATCAAAACCTTTGGGCTGAGACATACAAATGTCCTCAGTCAAGTTTTCATCTGAGAAAGCAGTTTTGACATCCACTTTTCATATCTCGTAATCAAGACACGAGACTATGTCAAGAAGAATCTGAATAGATTTGAGTGTTACTTCATGTAATCACTGTAACTGTACAGTACCAAAATGAGCGGTTAACAATCCATTATTTATGATACGAAAAGATAGTCAAATAATAGTTATAACCTACAAAAATTCTCCCGCGGCCTCTTTTCCTAGGAAAAAACCCTAGCAACCCATTTTCCCCATCTTCGATCTCTCTCCCCGACGGCGACAGCCGTAGCTCGGTCTCGGTTGTTGTCGACGGAGGTCAACCCTTTCATTTTCACCATCTTCTCTCGGGGTTTCTATATCGCTGGCCATGGTTACTTGGTTCTCATTCGTTCGTCACAATCCCTTTTCCTTTTTCAAATTTCGGATCCTTTAGTTTCTTTGTTGCTTCGTTTTTCGCAGTTTAGGCCAGAGAGTCCATTGAGGCTGCGTCGGATTTATACTACAACTATGGAAGGGGCATTGTGGGAGGAGATTTGAGGTGCTATGTGTAAGAACCGCCCCCGGTTGAACCGGAGGTTTTTGGCGAAAGTTGACTTTTTGCCGGAAAAGTCAACAGATGACTCCGGGAGTCATTCGGGACCTTCCCGGGGCCCAAAAAAAACTTAGCCGTCGTTACCGTTAGCTTAATTGTGCTGTTTCCTTTCAAATGACTGTAATTGTGGAAAAGTCAACTATCGGTCGATTTCGGGTCAAACATCGGTTAATTAAGGACTAAAGCTAATTAATTAGAAGTGTTGGTTTCTAATTTGATTAGAGATGGTCCCCACATGGAAACTTGTCCATGTTGGTTTGAGGGAGAAGAAAGAGGGTAGGAATGACCCTTTTACCCTTAAAAAGTGGGCATGAGAGACATTTGGACATGGGGGTATTTTGGGAACTTCCCCTTTAGGGTATATGACTCACCTTTGATGCATTTCAGACCATTATTCTATTGTTGGCCGAAATTGAGAGAGAGAGGAAGAAGAAAAGGAGTTTTGGAAGCTTGAAGAAGAAGAAAGGAGGAAAAAGGGTGTCTTGAACCCATTTTATACCCAAATCCTCCCAAAATCTCTTGTTTTTTCACCTATTCTCCATTCTCAAGGTATTTTTTCATTTTTGATTGATTTGGTTCATGGGGTTTGAGGAGAAATGATGAACTTGGTTGGGTTTTTGAGATTTTGATGTTGGATGATGATTTATGGAGAGAAAAGGTTGTTAGATGATTGGTTTTAATTGGACTTGTGGAGTTTTGATGAAAACCCATGATGGGTGTTGAAGTAGAGACGTTTTAGGGTCTGTTGTGGAGCTTTGGGAGGTCATCAATGGAGGTTTTGAGGGTTAAATTCGTGAAAACCGAAGCTGGAGGAAGAAGAAGGCGAACAGTATCAGACCCGTCACGGATCCGTGACGGGAGACGTCACGGCTCCGTGAGGGAGACCGTGATGGCACCAGTCATGGCTCCGTGAGGAGAACCGTGACGGTGCAGACCACGGATCCGTGGTCTGATCCGTTACGGAGCCCGTCAAGGCTCCGTGACCAGAACCGTGACAGACCTGTGTTGGGCCTTTTGGGCCCATTTTGTTGGACTTTGAGTAATGGGGACGGTTATCTATAACCGAGTCCTTTGGGGATAAATTTGGAATATTTTCCTCTTTAAACCTTTGTGAATTACTCTTGATTCGAATGTTTAATTGTGATCCAAGACCTTAGACCCGAGCTTGACGGAGGAGGAGGCCTTTGGACCGCGTGAGAGGACAAGGAGGAAGCTAGCCAGGTCGTCAACTGCTAGGATTGGATTGCTTTCGAGGTAGGGAAGAGTAGTAAATTTCCGTCTTTAATTTATGAATGCTAATAGTATGTATATAGGAAAATAATAACTGGAAAGGTCCTAGTTTGCATATAGGATGTGATTCACTAGAATAACCGCTTTCAATTACGATAATAACCGGAAGAGTCTTAGTATGCATATAGGATGTGATTCACTAGTTAACCGCTTTCAATTATTGGGAAATTGCCGTGCTGGTAGAATGGTCATGTCGAGCCTTAGGATTGCGTGTTGATTGCATTTTATGATGGTTGTTCGTCCTTAATGTCGATGCATGTTACACTCTTAGTTAAGTTTAGAATCATAGTATATCAAGTGAATTATGATGAATGCACTGTGAATGTTTGTCTCGTGTTATGATTGGTTGAATGAATGAGGTGAATGTGATATGATTGTTTGTCTTATGAAATGATCGGGTGAATGATAGACTGATGCGGTGTTCTTGGTAAGTTGTGACGATAAGCGTCGTTGGTATGATGAGTTCGATGTAGTGTGGTTTGTGTGGTATTATTTGTTGTGACTTGTACCTCGAGTGACGGGAAGATACCCGACCGAGGTGTGTGCCGGTCCGGTATGTGTGCATTGAGATTTGCCCCAATGTGTGTTCCGGGAAGACATCAAGGCCGAGGGTTATTCTGGTATGATGTCTGTGGTTTCACCCCGATGATGTGTTTCCGGGAAGACATCTAGACCGATGGACATTCCGGTATGATGTAGAGTTTCACCCCGATGCTGTGTGTACGGGATGACATCTAGACCGATGGACATTCTGGTACGATGTAGTGTTCCACCCCGATGCTGTGTGTCCGGGAAGACATCTAGACCGATGGGTATTCCGGTATGATGTATTTTCTTCACCCCGATGTTGTGTGTCCGGGAAGACATCTAGACCGAGGGTATATTCTGGTATGATGTATTGATTGGGTGTGTGATGATCGGTTCCTGAGTACTTGTCTTATGTTATGTGGTATTGAGTCTGAGTAACGTCCGCAATGGTCTTAGCGGTGTAATGTCATGTTGCTCGTTTGTTTACTTAATTTGGTGCTATTATCAATATCATTTGTTCTTGTCGGTTTCTATTTGCGTTTTCAGCTTTTAGTAAGAATTATTGACCGTTTTATTCTAACAACGGAGTGGAAGTCCTTTCCCTTTTTACTACTTTTTCCTACTGAGCGTAAGCTCACCCCCTCTGTTTTTACTGTTTTACATGTTTCGTTGGTGAGTAGGCTTGTAGGACATCTCAGGGCTCGGGAGCTTATTGAGGGTCCGGGTGGTTACCGTAGTAGAGACATACTTGTTCTTCTCGTATTTAAACATTGACTTATTTATTATATTTTGAGCCTTTGACTCATAGCATCGGATTTTGATTTTGATTATCGGAGTTATTTATGTTGAAACTAAATTTGGAGATTTAATTCGTCTAAGTCTGCTTTTATATTTGTCTTTTAATTATTATTCTAGTTCACGTCTCGAGTCCGGTCAAAACTAGATTTGGGGTGTGACACTATGTGTGAGACTTATGTTCTCCGGTGTTTGTTCCTCGGATATCGGCGATTAAAATTAGATGGAGGAGTACTGAGATGGTCGGCGTGGTTGGATCCCAAGGAGATAAGGTCTTATTTCAAGGTTTTTTTTTTGTTCTTTGTTGTTAGGTTTTGGTTTTGGTTGTGGTCTGTAAGAACCGCCCCGATCGATCCCGGTCGAACCGGTGATTTTTGGCGAAGTTTGACTCTCGGTCGGAAAAGTCAACCGATGACTCCGGGAGTCATTCGGGACCTTTCCGGGACCCAAAAAGCTTATTCGTCGTTACGGTTAGCTTAGTTGGGTCATTTCCATTCGAAAAAGGGTCTTCGCAGAAAAAGTCAAATTTGGTCAAACGGGGGCTCGAATCGGGTTTTTACCAAGTAAAATAAGTGAGCTGGGAATTTTGGTTGGACGTGAACCCCACAAGGAAATTTGAAATTTAAATAATTGGAGGAAAGACAAAATAGGTGGGAAAGGTCTAGTTTACCCTTGCTTTTACCTAGTTTGTGGAAACATGGAAAAGGCTTTTTGGCTGAACCTTTTTTTGGATAAAACCCACATGTGAATAAAATATTCACCATTTACACCCCAAATCCGAAAATTGTAGAGAGAGAAGCTCTCTTGAACTTCATTGTTGCTCAAGGAAGAAGAAGAAAGGTCATCCAAGCTCCATTTCTCCATTGAAATTCCATTTTTCTTCCATATTCCTTCTCCTCTCTTCATTCCCTACGGTAAGAACTCTTTTATTTTCGTTTTTGAGCAACTAAAATCCGTGGGTCTTGGAAGAATCAACTTGTTTTGGAGTGGGAGTGGTTGGAAACAAGAAAACAAGGTTGGCTTTGTTAGGAGATATAAAGAAAACGTTGGATTTGAAGACTGGAGTTGAAACCTTAACTTGGAAAATTGGAGAAAATGTAAAATTGGGACTATTATTACGGGGCTTTTGATGAAACTTGTTGGATTAAGGACCTAAAGCACATTTGGAACGAATTTGGAGAAAAAGGGAAATTTTCCAGCGACCGGAGGCTCGTCGGAGCGCCGACCGGCCGCCGGAGTTTGGGAACACGGGTTGGGCACCTCGGGAACCGTGCCTCGGGACCCATGCATGGGGAACCGTGCCTCGGGGGCCGTGCACCGGGAACCGTGCACTCGGGGCTCGGTTGTTCGAAGCCCGATTGTTCGTGAATCTCGTGCTTAAAACCGTTTAAATTGAAAAAGGGCGAATTGTTGGTTTAATTTCGGTTTTCGTCACTTTAAATCAATGTTGGAATCGTTATTAATTTATCGTGTTCCATGTTAATTTAGAGTCCGGCTTCGTCCACGTAAGTGGTGATTAGCCAAGGTCGTCAGCGCAAGTTTGGATAGCTTTCGAGGTAGAGAAGAGTAGTAAACTCTACCTTCAATTTAAAGAATGCTAATAGTATGCCTATAGGATAATAATAATAACCGGAAAGGTCCTAGTTTGCATATAGTATGTGATTCACTAGAATAACCGCTTTCAATTACGATAAGAACCGGAAGAGTCTTAGTATGCATATAGGATGTGATTCACTAGTTTAACCGCTTTCAATTATTGGGAATTGTCGTGCTGGTAGAATGGTCATGTCGAGCCTTAGGATTGATTGTTGATTGTGCTTGATTGTAGTCTTTAGTCCTTAAACGTTGATGCATGTTATCTTCTTTGATTACTTTAAGAGTCATAACATGCCTTATGAATTATGATGAATGTGATATGAATGGTTTTTCGTGATATGATTGGTTGGATGAATGTGATGACTGTAATAGTGAATGTTGACTCGTGTTATGATCGGGTGAATGATAGACCTATGTGGTGTGTTTGGTAAGTATGTTGGTAAGCTATGACGATGCGACGAGATTGGTTTGGTATGTTGAATTGATATGGTTGGTATTGCGAGATGTGGTGTATTGTTGCTTGCCCCGATGCTTAGTGTTCCGGGAAGACATCTAGACCGAGGAGCATTCCGGTACGATGTATGTGGTTTCACCCCGATGCTTAGTGTTCTGGGAAGATATCCGATCGAGGTGTATGCCGGTCCGGTATGTTTATTATGTGGCTTTACCCCAATGTTTTGTGTTCCGGGAAGACATCTAGACCGAGGGACATTCCGGTACGATGTATATTGTTTCACCCCGATGCTCTGTGTTCCGGGAAGACATCTAGACCAAGGGATATTCCGGTATGATGTAACCGTTTCACCCCGATGCTTTGTGTTCTGGGAAGATATCTAGGCCGATGTGTGTTCCGGTACGATATATTCATTGAGTTGTGCGTGATGTTTGAATTGTCTTGAATACTTGTCTTATGCTTGTGTGTTCTGGATCCATTTAATGTTTGCGGCGGTCTTGGTAGCATCATGTTCCATTGTTTTCATGTCTCCTCAGTTCAAAGCTTTATGGATTGGTTCTTGTGGTATGATTATCTTACATTTCGGTTGTCTTGGTTACCTATCTTGAGTTGTGTGGCATCGGATCTGGGTAACGTTCGTAGAGGTCTTAGTAGTTTAATTGTACCGTTGTTCGGGTGTTCCGTTAGTCGGATGCCCTTATCAATATCATTGTGTCCCTGTTGGTTTCTATTTACATTATCAGTTTTTAGTAAGCTTTACTAATCGATAATTTTTGGTGTTGGAGCGGGAGTCCTTCTTCCCTTTACTACTTTTTCCTACTGAGTGTAAGCTCACCCCCCTTTGTTTTACTGTTTTATAGGTTTCATTGTTGAGTTTGCTTAGAGGACGTCTCAGGGCTTGGGAGCTCATTGAGGGTCCGAGTTGTTTTACTTCTTAGAGACGTACTTCCAGTTTCGGATTAAACTTTGTCCTTACTTTATTTGGATATTGAATTTGAATGTGGATTTTCAGACTTTTATTTTGAGATTCTTGTAAATTAAATTTGTTTTTATTATTGGGGCGTGACATGGTCTCTTTGGGCCAAATAACTGCACTTGATGTTTAGTTTTGTCGGGTTGTGTTTATTCCAAATAACTACACTTGTTGCAACTTGGTGTGCATTGGTTGCACGTTTGTGTGCACCAGTAGTACTTTGGTGTGCCCGTTATGTGGCACTTATGGTGTGCACTTTGTTTCACTTTTGACGTGTACGGTATGGTTGCACGTTTTGGGAACATTATGTTGCGTTGCAGGTTTTGATCAAGGGTCAATAATATTATGGTCTAGCTTGTTTGGAGTCTGTAATATTTACCGTTGTGTTTGTGCGATCAACGAGTGTAAGTTGTGAATGATTGTTTGTATGTCTTCACCAAGTGATTTATAAAATCCAACAATATTATGTTTTCCAGATAAAAAACCGTTATAACCTAAAAGAAACTTCCTTTTATAAAGTTTAAGGAGTGGGAAACGGTTACAGAAAGAGAGAGTGGGAAAAGGTTACTGATCTTTTTGATTTAATTAAATTATTATCTTTCTTGAGTTGGTTTTTCAATGTTAATAGGTCAGCTTCAATCCGATGTATTTTATTTGCAAAAGAGATGCCCGATAGAGTAATCTGCTTTCTCCTCTCTCTCTCTCTCTTTTTTTTTTTTTTTTTTTGCAAAAGAGACGCCTGATAGAGTAGTCTGCTTTCTCTTTTTTGTTCAACATCTCTTATTTTTGAAGAGGAATGTGATGGCTACAAAAATCAAGGGCTATTTCGTACATAAAATTGTTCAGTATATGAGGCTCGATATTACGATTTTTTGAAGCTTAAGGGTTTTTATTTGTCTTTTAGTTACCTCTAGATTCTTTTATTCAAAGGCGCTCCTCTGAATATTGAGGGTGCAATCAATTGCATATAAGATTATGAGCAAATTTGCATGTAGAAAGGGTCCGTCTCTTGTTGGCCAAGTAACACTGGTGAATTCATCCGTTGACCTTATTTTCTTCCTTTTTGCGTGTACTCTTGCCGGTTAATCTGCTATTTGAGTTGTTGAGAAAATGATTTGCACGGGTATTATTGGTATTATAAAATTAATCAATGTTGTCCGTAAGAAACAAAAGGGTGGTTTCAAAAAGTTGAACTTCAAAAATGGGTCTATGTGGACATACGCTTAAACTAATACCCAAGTATGGGAGGGAGGAGCTTCGGGGCAATTTCGGAGAGTCAACGAACCTAGCGTATATATAGAAGCGGTAACGAGGACTCATCACATTCACATCACACATGGCCAATCGGGTTGTTGTTCCAGAGGTGCGTCTGGGCTTGGGCGACCGAACCATCCCGGTAATCGGGATGGGAACGTCGTCGGATCCTCCCGCCGATCCGGAGACGGCCAAGACGGCCATCCTTGAGGCCATCAGAGCAGGCTACCGCCACTTCGACACGGCCTTCGCGTACGGGTCGGAGCAGCCTCTCGGGGAAGCCATAGCCGAAGCTCTGGATCTCGGTCTCATCAAGTCCAGAGCTGAGCTCTTCGTCACCACAAAACTCTGGGCCAGCTTCGCCCAGAGAGATCTTGTTGTCCCTGCCCTCAACATGAGTTTAAGGTATCACTACACTACACACACCTCGTTGACTTTGCATAGAAATTTGCCTAGGAATAGGATGCAACTACTTATGATTAACAATGACAAGGCAATCTCCTGGCCAATGATCATCCCTTTCGCATCTAAACAAAAAACCCTTTTAGCTACTGATGCTTGACCTCCTTCGAGCTCCTCTGACGCGCCTTGCCTCGTCTCGGAACTGTCTCTTTTGGTGGCCTCCTTGTCTTTCCGGTCCGCTTTTGACTCGAGCTCCGCCTTCTTTCTCGGCTCGAAAGCCCCCTTGCGTCTCTTGGTTCGCCGGCTCTCTGGGTGTTTCGGTCTGGGTGGTTGTTTGCCTCTCTTTGCACCTTCCAGCCGATGTCTCTCATCGGAACTTGGCCATGCTTGTATATGCTCATGTTGGATCCTCTTCTCCCTGTCCTCCTTTGCTGTCGTCTTCCTTTGGGTGTTGGCCCCGACGCGTTCCTCTGCTACCTCGCTAGCTTCTCAGGCCTTCCGTTGCAGTCCTTGTGGTGCTGGCCACCGTTGACCGTGCTCGTTCTCTGTCCGCGTGCGTGGATTCCCGAGATAGCTGAGTCGTGGTCCCAAGGCGTGTGTGCGATTGTTTCACGCGTTTCCTCGTGATGCGTTTTCATTTCTGCGTTAGCGTTTCCTCTTCTCAGCTTCTTCAGCCCATCTAACTTCTGGGCGTGTTGTTCCTTCTCTTTTTTCTACTTTAATTGTAATTCTTTGAATTTTATGTTCAAGGGAATAATAACCATTATTTTTCCTGATAAAAAAAAAACTACTTATGATTAATTAACGTTGTTATGGATATAAAATTGTTATGCCTAGGATGTTTGTTGACAGTGCACATATAATTTAGGAAGTTGCAATTGGAGTATGTTGATTTGTACCTGATCCATTGGCCGATGAAACTGAGTCAACAAGTTCGCAAAATGCCCGTGGAGAATAAGGAACACATATCTCCTTTGGACATTAAGTCAGTATGGGAAGGCATGGAAGAATGCCAGCAGCTTGGCCTCGCCAAGGCCATTGGTGTCAGCAATTTCTCTTGCAACAAGCTCCGGGAGCTCTTGTCCGTCGCCAAAATCCCTCCTGCCCTGAACCAAGTTAGTTTCAATGCCCCCGTCTATAATGTCCGTCTATCATCTTAATATTTGTGCATGAAACAGGTGGAGATGAATCCCTTTTGGCATCAGAAGACACTGAGGGAGTTTTGCAAGGAAAATGGCATACACATCACAGCTTACACACCTCTGGGTGCGAGTGGGACCAAATGGGGCAGCGACAAAGTCATAGCAAGTGATGTTCTGGGAGAAATTGCCAAGACGAGAGGCAAGAGCATTGCTCAGATTGCTCTGAGGTGGGTTCATGAACAAGGAGTGAGTGTTGTGGCCAAGAGCTTCAATAAGGAGAGGATGAGGCAGAACCTTGACATATTTGATTTCTCTTTGACTGAGGAGGAATCTAACATGATCAGCCAGCTCCCACAGACCAAAAGTGTCACCTTTGCCGCTACTTTGGGGGCTCATGATTTAGTTCTCGAGGTTGATTCAGATATATGATTTTACAACACTATTTTCTCCATCACCCATTCCTTGCCTATTTCACTGTCTATGTAAGGCTTGCTTTCGACTACTTGTCTTGTTAAAATAAATATGCTAGTCATGTGTATTCATCATTTACTCTGTTAATGTTTCCATCTGAATAATATACTACACGGATATTGTTAACATTGTTGTGAATATGACAATAATAATAAATTGCAACGTTGTTAACAAACTGAGTTTAGGCTAGTACCATTTCTTATAAGAATCGGTCATTTGTCTCTTGTTTATTGATGGAATAATGTATCATACACGGTACCACATGTTGGAAAAAGGAAATTAAAAGGAATTTAATTCATTTGAATTTTAAATGAGATTTAATACCAATAAATATAGTTAATGAAGATTAATGGGTAGCATAGAAAATCTCATAATACCCTTTCTCATAGTCTATATAATTCTTTGTATTTCATTTTACTATATAAACAACATGAAATCTCTCACTATCTCAAATATCTTGCGTATTGTTTAGTAAGTTCCACACTTAATGGATGCGGGCTTGTAACTCGAGGCGAGGGCATTAAAGGTGGTCAAGGAAAGGTTTAGGGCCTCCGATTATATATATATTGTAATAACCACTCCCGGTCAACGCCAGTCAAACCTGCGAAAAACAGGAAAATTTAAATTTTTTAAGACT
Source organism: Erodium maritimum (assembly GCA_963921825.1). Taxonomy (NCBI): domain Eukaryota; kingdom Viridiplantae; phylum Streptophyta; class Magnoliopsida; order Geraniales; family Geraniaceae; genus Erodium; species Erodium maritimum. Next base: position 69,955,405 of record OY997590.1, on the reverse strand, counting down.
GACACTAAACTGAACCTATAATGACCCCGAGTGTCATACCAGACTTAAGTTGACCCCGTTATTGACCAAAGTGAGTTCCGGGGGACTCAGGGCAACTTTCTGATCAATTTGGGAAATGTTGACTTTTCGCTGGAAAAGTCAACCGAGCGACGTTTTGGTCCATTCGAAGACCGTTTTGGATCCAAAAAGCTTAGCCGTCGTCGTAGCGGTCTTAGTTGAGTCGTTTCCTTGTAGCCCGTCAAGTTTCGTAATTTCTTGGGAAAAGTGCCCGTTCGGGGCCCGAAACGTCCGTTTTTCGCGAATCTGATTGGAAAATATCAAGTAGATATTTTCCAAAAGGTGTGGGACCCACCTTGACACTTGTCCACTTTGTGGTGGTGTTAGTTTTGGGGGGAAAATATGAGGGGACATAAGGTGGTCGGCCATATAGGGTTAAAAGAAGAAAAAAATAGAAAATGAGTTAGTTTATTTGAAATAGAAAGGAAGAGAGTGTTTAGAGAGAGAAGGAGAAGAAGAAGAAGAGAGAAGAGAGGGAAAGCTAGGGTTTGGAGAGTTTCAAGCCTTTGGATCGTCTCAAGACAAAGAGAAATCGTCTTCCCCTCGTCTTCCTCGTTGGTAAGACCTAACCCGATCTTCGTTTCGTTAACTTTTGAAAGTTAGGGTTTTGTATAAAACTATGAGTTAGGGTTGTAGTGAGTTTGGGGGTTTGTTGGAGACGTTTTAGAGGTGGTTGGAGGTGTTATTGGACGTTTTCCGGTGATCGGAGGCTCGGGAGGAGCTCCGGCCACCGTGGGTGGTGGTCGGCCGGCCATGGGGTGGCTGGCCGGAGCTGGTACCATCCACCACATGGTGGCCGAGCACCACCTTGAATCTTAGGGCTCTCGGCCAAGTGGGTGGGGTGGGGCCCACGTGCTCGGGTTTTAACGTTCGGGTGGTTTAAAACGTTCCCCGGACCATTTATCCTTAACCGAATCGAAAATTGGAATTAAATTGGAGAAGTTGTAATTAACGGGGTTTAGAAACTTTAAACGTTAATTAATTGACTCGGAAGTCGGAATTCGATTCCGTCAAGTGCATTGGGTTCCTTGAACTATTCTAAGACCGTAAAAACGAAAACGGGGGCTTTTGGAGCCCCGGAAGGCAATTTACAAAAACCGGGAAGATTCGCCATGTCGGGCGAATCGGGCCTTTACGGGTCCCTTATCGACAATGTCGAGTAATTGGGAAGTTTGGGAGTGATCGACATTGTCGGGGTTAAGTTTGGGCATCGAGTTTATGTTTTTCAGTTTATTCCTGCGGGTTGTTAAGTGCCTTTAAATTGTGTTCTTTTAGATCGTGCCACGGACAGAGGCAAGGGAAAGCTGGGTGAGTGACTGAGATCATCACCGGAGCTCGTGGTTTGACTTTTGGGAGAACACGCACAAGGTAGGGAAAAGTAGCCGGATCTCAGCCCTGACTAGGGAAAGTTAACTGTAGAATTGCATGTGACACCGGGGTGTCGTGGGTTGTGTAGGTTATCGAATATTAGAAATGCATGTTACGGGAACTTAGCAATTATGGGAAATGCATGTGACACTTAGTAGTGTCGTAGGAGCAGAGAACTTAGCGTTCTTAGAATTACTGGAGGCATATGACCATGCCCGGAGGTTGTTTGTGAACTTACCGATATTAGGAGTACTGGAGGCATATGACCATGCCCAAAGGTTGATTGAGAAACTGTTGATATTAGGACTGTTGGAGGCTTTGCTTAAGCCGGAGGTTGTTTGATCTTTTGGTGTCTTGGGTGGCCTTGAGAGCCCGTGTATTATTATCGAGTTTTGGGTGGCCTTGAGAGCCCGTATTATTATTGTTGAGTCTTGGGTGGCCATGAGAGCCCGTATTATTATTGTTGAGTCTTGGGTGGCCATGAGAGCCCGTGTTATTATTCGTGTTTGGGTGGCCATAAGAGCCCGCACTTTACTGTTGGTGTTTTAGCTGGCTTACGAGTTAGAGTCTCGGTAAGTTGCGAGCGTGTTTCATCGTTGAGTTTTGGGTGGCCATGAGTGCCCGTGGGGTTGTTGACCCGTGTCTTTACCTTTGGTGTTTTGGGTGGCCATGAGTGCCCGTGGGGTCGTCAAACCCGTGGCTTTACCTTTGGTGTTTTGGGTGGCCATGAGTGCCCGTGGGGTTGTGAACCTGTGTCTTTACTGTTGGTGGTTTGAGTGGCCGTGAGTGCCCGTGGGGTTGTTGAGCCCGTGAGTTACTGTTGGTGTGTCTTGGGTGGCCATGAGAGCCCGTACTTTACTGTTGAGTCTTGGGTGGCCATGAGAGCCCGTGTTTGACTGTTGAGTCTTGGGTGGCCATGAGAGCCCGTGTTTGACTGTTGGTGTCTGGGGAGGTCGTGTGTGCCCGTGGGGTTGTTGAACCTGTGTCCTTACTGTTGGTGTGTCTTGGGAGGCCGTGAGTGTCTGTGGGGTTGTTGAACCCGTGTCTTTATCGTGGTGTGTCTTGGGAGGCCGTGAGTGCCCGTGGGGTTGTTGAGCCGTGAGTTACTGTTGGTGTGTCTTGGGAGGCCGTGAGTGTCTGTGGGGCTGTTGAGTCTGTGTTTTATGGTTGGTGTCTTGGGTGGCCATGAGTGCCTGTGGAGTGCTGAACCTGTGTTGTTGTTGTTTGTTGAACTTGCTTGTGATTGTGATTGTGGTTACCTGAGTGAGAGAGGTTACTGAGACAGGTCGACCGCCTGGCCCGACTTTGTGTCGGGGAAGCGCGTGAGTGAGGGAAGTTGTAAGACAGGTCGACCGCCTGGACCGACTGGGATCGGAAAGGGCGAAGGACAGAGAAGTTGTAAGACAGGTCGACCGCCTGGACCGACTGGGATCGGAAAGGGCGAAGGACAGAGAGGTTACTGAGACAGGTCGACCGCCTGGCCCGACTGAGATCGGAAAGGGCGAGAAACAGAATTGGTTACTGAGCAGCTGGTTTGCGATCCTTTGTGATCTTGTTTGGTGTGTGATCCTTTGTGATCTTGTTTGGTGTTGCGTAGTTTCTTTTGAGTCCTTGGAAGAGGTCGTGATCGTTGTGTCGGGTCTACTTTACGTGTCAGAGTGTTGAGTTGGTCAAGGAAGGTAACAGTGGGTGTATGTTCAGTCAGGGTACTTGGGTTGGGGACAGTGTTCCCCGGTGTTGACTTTGTTATTGGTGTTACCGGCATTGTCTACTAATTATGCCGTAGTCAGTCTGCTATCCGTGGTGGTGAGCGAACGCTCACCCCTAGCTGCTTTTCCTACATGTACCGGTCGCAGGTTGGACTAGGTGAGCTTCTGAAGCTTGAAGAGCTAGGAGCGGGATTCTGGGTTTATTTTGAGTCTAGCGACGGATACCATACTTTTGTCCACTTGTTGGGACGTATTTTTAAGTTGTATTATTATTTTGTTGAACAAATGGTGTTTTTAAAGTGATTTAATGAAAACAGGTTTCAAGTATTGTATCTTTTTAAATGTTCGCGTCCCGAGTTCGGTTTGCTGAAATTGGGGCGTGACATATATAGGGTTGGTATCAAGTACAAACCACCCCTTATTGTGCAAACTACGAACCAATCTAAGCCATAGGATCCCCCAAAGTGATGTTAGCAGAGCGCACCAGATGCTGACACGTGGACAATAAATATATAAAACATCGCGCCTTATTGTGCAAACTACGAACTCACCAGGTGCTGACACGTGGCGCGCACAGTGCTAATAGTTTGGGCGCACAGTGCTGATAGTTTGGCACTGTGCTAAACTATCATCACTGTGCGCCCAAACTATTAGCATCGTGCTGTGCAAACTATCAGCACTGTGCGCGCCACGTGTCAACACTTGGTGAGTTCGTAGTTTGCACAATAAGGGTGGTTTTTACTGGATAGCTACCCTATATATATAATAAATATCAAATTCAAACTACCTCTTATTGTGAAAACTACAGACGCACGAGAGCCATAGGATGCGCGCGCGCTGACGTCACCGGAGTGCACAAGACGCTGACACGTGTGCGCTTCGCTGCTGATGCGCGCACCAAGCATTGATAGCTTACCTAACAGAGTGTTGATACCTACATACAAAGTGCTGATACCTACATACAGAGTGCTGATACTATGACAAAGTGCTGATAGTTTACCTAACACGATACTGATACCTTACCTTACATGGTACTGATACCATACACAGTACTGATACTATACAGAGTACTGATATCATTCGTTCTGCGCGCATGATCAACACTCACTACGTGTTGTCAAAGGCGTGCATGGAATGGGCCATGTGTCAACATCGCGCACTCTGATGACGTCATCTTGATTGCATTCTGTGGCTCTCGTGCATCCGTAGTTTGCACATAAGAGTGGTTTGTATTGGATACCATATATATATATATATATATATAGGAGAGCAATCAGGTGCGAACCATGAGTTATGGTGTGAACATGCGAACTCAACCAGATTGCGCCATGTGTCGCGCTCAGAAAATGCCTTTTTTTTTTATAATCAAGTTTATTAATTCGATTTTTCCCGTTACGTTTCAACTCCGATTTCATTTTTTCTTGCGCCAATATTCTTATTTTTTCAAGAGTTTTCTAACAAGTAGTGGATTGCATATATTTTGATGTGTTTTTGAATAAGTGTGTGGATGTGTGAATATGAGTGCGAAAAGTGTGACGTGTTTTGCAAATTTAGTGTATATGGTTTGCAGATTTAGTGTATATGGTTTGCGGATTTAGTGTATATGGTTTGCGAATTTAGTGTATTGCATACTTATGTACATATGATATATATGGTTCAACTCCATGTTTGAATATAAGCTTACAAATATTAATGTCATTTAAACTTTCCTACCATATACAGTAAGTTGCTTATTCAAGATTTATCATTTAAACTTTCCTACCATATACAGTAAGTTGCATACTAAATAATATATATGGTTTAACTCCATGTTTGAATATAAGCTTACAAATATTAATGCCATTTAAACTTTCCTACCATATATAGTAAGTTGCTTATTCAAGATTTATCATCCTCAAATTAGATAATCTTCTAATAAACCAATAAGATTAACTTCAATTCCAGGTTTTAAAATTATATGCAAGTTATGACTCCAACATTTATCATAAATTTATTTAAAGTCTTAGTAGTATACATATACTTCCTCCATCCTACAATATTCTACAATGAGTGTCTCATTTATTTGACAAAGATTTAGTTTTAGTAAAGTGTGAAAATTACACTAAATTCGCAAACCATATACACTAAATTCGCAAACCATATACACTAAATCCGCAAACCATATACACTAAATTTGCAAAACACACTAATTTCGCAAACCATATACACTAAATCCGCAAACCATATACATTAAATCTGCAAACCATATACACTAAATCCGCAAACCATATACACTAAATTTGCAAAACACATCACACTTTTTCGCACTCATATTCACACATCCACACACGTATTCAAAAACACATCAAAATATATGCAATCCACTACTTGTTAGAAAGCTCTTGAAAAAATAAGAATATTGGCGCAAAAAAAATTAAATCAGAGTTGAAACGAAGCGGGAAAAATTAAATTAATAAACTTGGTGGGGAAAAAAAAGATGAGCATTTCTAAGCGCGACACGTGTCATGTTGTTGTTGAGTTCGCAGGTTCGCATTTTAAGAGGGGTTCGCACGTGATTGCTTCCCTATATATATATAGGAGAACAATCAAGTACAAACCTTATTTCGGGTCAGAACGTAGAACTAATCTGGGCCATTGATTACTCAGATCGAATGACCACCGAAATTCAGGGGGGTGGTGATTGATTACGAAATCAATTACAAGATTCGCATTAATTAAAAAGATATTAAAAGATATGCATTAAATCTGGGCCATTAATTCTACGATCCAAGGGCCCAGATTGATAGTTCTACGTTCTGCGAAAGATACAAGTTTGTACCTGATTGTTATCCTATATATATATATATGGTAGCTATCCAGTACAAACGCCTCTTACTGTGCAAACTGCGAACGCATGAGAGCCACATGATCCGCCCAAAGTGACGTCAACAGAGCGCACCAAATGCTAACACGTGGCGCGCATTGCTGGTGCGCGCGCGCACAGTGCTGGTAGTTTAGTACAAATGTAACCTATCAACACATTTTGTACTAAACTATCAGCACCGTGCTATGTAAACTATCAGCACTGTGCGCGCGCGCACCCACGTGTCAGCGCCAACAGCGCGCGCCACGTGTCAGTATCTGGGGCGCTCTACTGACGTCACTTTGGGTGGATCCTATGGCTCTCGTGCGTTCGCAGTTTGCACAATAAAGCCCTGTTTGTACATGATACCAATCCTGTATATATATATATAGTATCAAATGCGAACCAGGCCTTATTGTGCGAATTACGAACTCACAAGAGAGCGACACATGGCCTTTTTGCGCGCGCGTGCACACATAGTTACTATTTACGCGCGTGCATACCAGCACCCATGTATATGTAGTACCAACACTTGTGCATGTAATGTACCAGCACTGTGTGCGTATTCTACCAACACTTGTGTATGTATTGAATCAGCATAACTGAATCGGCAGAATTGAACCTGAGCTGGAGTTAGTGTTAGAATTTGACAAAACCCTAGCATTTTTTGAGTGGAAACGGCCTTTCGATCAATAATCACTTCTATGATATGATGTATGATGTTTTTGGCCATCCGAGGTCATCTAGAGGGTCAAAATCGTACTTTTAGATTCTGTTTTATTTTTTATTTTTTTGGGTTTTCTGATTTTATTTATTCATATTAGGACTTTGAGATTACTTTCCTTAAGGTTTAGGGTTTAGTTGTACCAGCACTGTGTGCGTATTGTACCAACACTGCATGTATTGTACACGCACTATATGTGTATTGTATTGTATTGTACTAGCAATGTGTGCGTATTGTACCAACACTGCGTGCGTATTGTACTAGCACTGTGTCCGTATTGTACCAACACCACCACAGACGATCGACCAGCACCAGGGCCGATCGGCCAACAAAATCCGCGTGCTACCAGCAGCATGCGCGTGCGTTACCCTCCTGTGCATCCGTAGTTCGCACAATAAGCCTGGTTCTCACGTTATCCCATCCCTATATATATATATATATAGGATAACAATCAGGTACAAACTTGTATCTTTCGTCAGAACGTAGAACTATCTATCTGGGCCCTTGGATCGTAGAATTAATGGCCCAGATTTAATGCATATCTTTCAATATCTTTTTAATTAATGCATATCTTGTAATTGATTTCGTAATCAATCACCCCCCCTTGAATTTCGGTGGCCATCCGATCTGGATAATCAATGGCCCAGATTAGTTCTACGTTCTGACCCGAAATAGGGTTTGTACTTGATTATTCCCCTATATATATATATATTATGTGCTTCACATCGTGGTTGGTGCTCGTCGGCACACCACTGTTTGTGTTCGCTGCCAATGACCACGACGAAGATGAAGGCAGAAGGGGTTTTAGTGAGAAACAACTTCAATTCGGTTTTGTTCCTAAACGTTTTCAACATCAGTTTCTTAGAATTCAATTCCAAATTTCATCCTTAAAAACGGGTTTTTGGAATTGTATTTCTCTTATCAGTTTCTGGGATTTAGAATTGAAAAGGAAAAAATTCAAGGAGATTTTTATCGGTTTTCCTAGAACTGACAACAAAAGTTTGGAACAAATCCTTGAATTTCGTTTACAAAAATTTCAAAAAAAAAAACTAAATGTTTGAAATCGGTTTTAGAAATCTTACATGGGTTTTGATTTCTGAGGCAAGGAACGTTTTTCGTCAAGGCTCTGAAGCTCGATTTTCTCTCCTGCATTTGTTGCGTGAGTTTTGCGTCTGGAGGTTAAAGAAGTTAACGTAAAACTTAAAAAAATGCAAAGGGTTTGTGTGGTTTTATTTGGGCTGAAATATGCTGCTACTGTACAAGCCGAAAAGAAAAAATATTTTAAACAAAGGCCAACAACACAAAGAATATAATAAAAAGGAGCACGTAAGGCTTCAACTGAGGCAGCTCGCAGGTCATGATCCGGGCCAGGTCAGGAGCGGGTCGTGGACCAATCGCGGGTCAAGTGGACCCACTGGATCGGGCCACAGGACGTCCGGGTCGGTAGCTGGGGCAGTTCGGGTCAGGATCGGGTCGCGGGTCATCTAACTTGACTGGACAACAAAAAATAAAATAAAACCATAGCAACACCTTGTGACCGGTAATTCATAAACCCTAGAAGTGCTCATTCTGGGCAATAATGAATCGTTGGATGGATACAAGGTACGATTCTTTGTTTTATTTAGTGATAAATTGGCTTGAGATGGATTGTTATGGTCTGCACTATTTTATTACTCTTGATAGTAATGCTTATCGTTTGATAGTTTTGGTAGTCCACTAAAACTGGTTTATACATATAAGATTATGGTGATTTGTTGTATATATGTATATATGTGCAGTTCTTCTGGTTTTAGAATGGAAAATACAATGAAACCGGTGCTTGCTCTTCAATCAAGTAAGTGATTGTATTTCATTAATATGTTCGTTAGAGTACAATTCTTAACTTGAATTATATCGTTCATATTCTTTACTCCCCGTTTTTGGATATCGAGACTCCAAAATTAAGGATAGAGAGCCTTAGATAAAGGAACTAATTTCCTTTATGATTGAAACATTGGGTTTCAAATGTGGTTAATATTGTGTTTTTAAAGTTCAGATCTTTTCGATGAAATGTGGGGGGTTGTTCGGTTACACTAAGTCTTTTAAACCGCCAAGAAAATTATTACTGCATATAAAACCTATAATCGTTTTCATTGGTTATCACTTAATAGTGTTGTATAGAGTTTTTGATCTAATGTACCCGTTATTTCTTCTATGCATGTATAGTCTATTTGTGTGACAATTTGCATGCTAGTACCTTCATTTTGTTATTCATGTTGATGAACATAAAAGGCAGCGAAAGGCATAGATTAAGAAATTATGGGGAGATGAATTTCTTATAAACCTTGTGAGAAATTATTATATACCAGGCAATTTGATTCACTTTTATATTCAGATATGATATCCATAGGCTATATGATTATTAGCTTATGCTATTGACATGCTGATTCTTGGTAGTAATGTTGTTGTGAACAAAAACTAAAGAAATATTTTGTCATCAAAGAATAATGTCTAAATAGGACGAAAAGACTTATTCAAATTAGACACATTGTGTTGTATAAATTACTAAAATAGTGAGTAATTTCATTACACTACATCCGAAAGAAATCCTTATGATCCTCACTAAGGATCAACCAAGGAGAGTCTTCCTTAATGTGTCGAGAGGGAAGAGGCTCAAGCCCACAGGTCAAGAAAGTATGGGTGACACGTGCTAGTGGTCATATGCAGTCATACTAGTCTTGATACACTACATCTCCCATTCCTATGATATTAGTAGTGCTTGATGATCTATAACCAATATTGGTAGTGCTTGTGAGAAGCACTTGATAGATTGGAATCCATAACCAGTTTTGGTGGTGCTATAGGGAGGCATTTGATGGATTCTACTGACAAGATGTATTTCATGTCCTTAATAGCTCAAAGACCCAATTGGGACAGTTCTAGTAAGAAGCATTTGATACAGCTGCCTACGTTGGTGTAATGGTGGGTCGTCATCTATAAAAGACTTGGGCTAAGTTTTTCTAGAGAATTCATTAGACTCGAGGTATATGCATGGCCTTTAATAACGTTGTTGATAGTTCGCGGAACTTACGGAATTTGAAGCTATGATATGTTTCATAAGGCGTATCAACCGAAGCTGATCAAGTTCAAGACTTGTTTCACTTGTTCTAAGTAAGTTATTACCTTATGTCACTACGTGTCAATTCAAATCGAAAGATATTGGCATTAAAGTATCTCGTTCTTGTTGTACCCAGGAATTTCCTTATCCTTTTCCTATAATATATAACCTTCATTGCATTTTGTGGGGGATTGTTGAAAAAATGCAATTAAAAGGAATTTAATTCAATTGAATTCAATTAAATGAGATTTCATACAAATAAATATAGTTAATGAGGATTAACGGGTAGCATGGAAAATCCCATAATACCCTTCCTTATACTCTATGTATAACTCTTTTTGTATTTCATTTTACTATATGAACAACATGAAATCTCTCACTATCTCAAAAGTTATCCTAGGTGTTACACTGTAAGTTCCAGGGCTCTATATGTGAGTGGGCACGGATCCAGCTAGCAACTGTGTAACCTTGGGGAGCAACCGATTATTGATCGCCACCGAGGTCAAACAGACAAATTGCTTTCAAGTCATTGGCCTCCATACCACGCCACAGTTTGAATCCTCAAATCCAATAAGTCTTTCCTACTTAATCTTGTTATACGAATGTTATTTTCTACACAATAGAGCACCAAAGTGCTTAAGCCGAAAAGAAAAGAAAAGGAACACCTCTGAACTAGGAGAGCTTGTCTTATTTAGAAGCCAAAGCCTCGTGACCTTACACCGCCTTCAAGGCTTATGGGAGAAGTAAGCTTACTGGATAAGCTCATGTAGGATCCACTATAAATTATAACACTCCCTTTCGCCACAACTTAAAAAATACTTACATTAAAAAAATTGGTTTTTGAATTTTCTCCAACATCTATTCTTGGTGGTAGATTAACGATCAAGGTATCATGTGCGGGATCTCAGGGAAAAGAATTGGTTTCATAATAAAATACCATAGATCAACCAGAGATTATGATTTATTGATTCTGGGTTGCGCTGGTATTTTCGCCTACAATTGTTTCAAAGTTTGATGCAGTCAAGGAGCCTGTGATTACAAAGATGGGCGTGAAATCCTCTGTGATAGTGAAGTCAAAATCGTTTACATATGATATTGTGTTGGTTTTAGCGGCTACTAGTGAATGTAGTGATGTAAATGGGTCCGATGTGGTGACTCAGGTTGCTAATGGGTTGTCTCATTCGGGACTATGTGATGCTCATGCCTTGGCTATTGTGTTTGGCATGACAAATGTAGTTGAAGTTTCTTTGGATGCCGAGGAACAATATAAGAAGCGTTTAAGTGATATTGGTTCATGACCAATTGTCACGATTGCTTGCGTGACAAGCAAGTCCGAGGAAGAAGAAGGATATAACGAAGCGTTACATGTCAACACTTAAGTGAAACAGTGTGTTCTAAGTCGTAGAGAGTCGTTGTTGATTTTTTGTGAGAGGGCCACGTGCACACATGTGATTGGTAGCCAAAGTCAAGGCTACAATTTTTCTTCTTCCCTTGTCTAAGGAGCCAAGTTGTAGAGTCAGAACAGAGCAGATGTAGAAGTGATCGCAAGAGACACGAAACATGTGGGTTGTTCTATCTATTTATAGTTAAGGTTGTTCTAGGGTTTAGGTGTCTGATGAATGAATGTATTTGTAGTATAGGAGTACAAATTATTGATAATTGTGTTTGTAAGAGCCGTTGAGCTCCTCTTCTATTTCAATCAAAGAAATTTCTCTTTCCATTCAATTTTAAGAATATTCTACCTTTTGAAAGTGGTATTAGAGCCAACATCCATTACCTTGGGAAGATGGTGTCTAGAGAAATGATAGAGGAATGTGTGACCCAATCAGGGGTAAACAAGCTTCGAGTAGAGGTGGTCAGCATCAAGGCAATGGGAGAAAAAAACCAAACTGATAGGACAGCCTGCGCAATGGGGCGGAAACCTTGCCAGAACGCCTTCAGTTCCTTACAGCTTCGACTCCTCATGAAGGATTTACCAACTTCAATAGATGTAAATACATTGCCTCCTTAGTCATGGCCAACCCTTCTTCTCCTTCTGTGCACCCGGGTGGCACCAAGATGTATCGGGATGTCAGGCGGCAGTTTTGGTGGAACGGGATGCGGAGAGCAGTTGTAGAGTTCGTCTCGAGTTGCCTCACTTGTCAGCAAGTGAAGGCCGAGCATTAGCGTCCCGCCGGTCTATTGCAGCCACTGCCGATCACGCAGTGGAAGTTGGAGCACGTCACGATGGATTTCGTGTGTGGATTACAGAGGTCGCCGAGAGGGCACGACGTTGTTCGGGTAGTGGTCGACCGACTGACCAAGTCGGCGCACTTATTAGCCATGAGGATGACCGACACGGTTGACACGCTGAGCCGTTTGTACGTTCGAGAGATTATCCGACTGCACGGGGTTCCAGTGTCGGTGGTGTCTGACAGAGATCCTCGTTTCACCTCGAGATTCTGGAAGAGCTTGCAGAGAGCTTTGGGGACCGAGGTCCTTCTTTGTACAACGTATCATCCGCAGACGGACGGGCAGTCAGAGCGCACGATACAAATCTTAGAGGATATGCTGCGGGCATGTGTGTTGGACTTCCGAGGGTCATGGGATGACCACTTACCATTGATCGAGTTCGCCTACTACAAAAGCTTCCAGGCCAGTATTGGGATGGCACCGTTTGAGGCGTTGTATGGTAGGCCGTGCAGATCGCCCGTGTGTTGGGCAGAGGTAGGAGACAGGAGTTTGCTTGGGCTGGAGCTTGTCCGGGAGACGACCGAGAAGGTCGCGTTGATTCGGGAGCGGTTGAAGACCGCGCAGAGCCGACAGAAGAGTTATGCGGATAGACGACGCCGACCTCTCGAGTTTACAGTTGGTGATCATGTTTTTCTGAGAGTGAGCCGAAGAAGAGTTTATTGTGGTTCAACCGCGGCGGAGGCCAGTTGGCCCCGCGGTTTATCGGACCTTTTGAGGTTTTGGGCAGAGTGGGAGCAGTTTCTTACCGTCTTGCATTACCACCGCAGCTTAGGAACGTGCATAACGTCTTCCACGTTTCCCAACTGCGGAAGTACACTACGGACCCCTCCCACGTTATCGAGTGGACGGACATCGAGGTAGCTGAGGATGTTTCGTATGAGGAGCAGGCAGTCAGGATTTTGGATACGTGGGAGCAGGTCTTGCATGGCAAGACTATCCCACTTGTACGTGTGCAGTGGCGGCACCACGGAGTTGAGTCGACCTAGGAGCGCGAGGATGAGGTTCGCGCGAAGTACCCCAGCCTGTTTGACCCTTGAGGTACTTTCGTTTTAAATTTCGAGGAAGAAATTATTTTAAGGGGGTAGATTGTAAGAACCGCCCCCGGTCGTTCCCAGTCGAACCGGTGATTTTTGGCGAAGTTTGACTTTCGGCCGGAAAAGTCAATCGATGACTCCGGGAGTCATTCAGAACCTTCCCGGGACCCAAAAAGCTTAGCCATCATTACTATTAGCTTAATTGGGTCGTTTCCTTTCAATTGACTATCTTTGCAAAAAAAAGTCAAACTCGGGTCAAACTTAGGCCAATTAACGACTAAATCCTAATTAATTTAAGTGTGCTGGAAGTAATTAAAGACAAGATGGGGACCCACTTGGACACTTTTCCATAGTGGCTTGGAGAAGAAATGGGTCCCTAATGATCCATTTGCCCTCACATGTGCCTAAGGAAAGGAAAGAGAAAAAGGGGGTAGATTAGACTTTTCTCACAAATAGGTTTTAAGTACACATGAAGCTACCAATTCAGCTCATTGTAGACCTTGTAGCCGAAAATTGCGAGGAAGAGAGGAGGAGAAGAACATCAATGCTTGGATAAGAAGATAGTGAAGAAAGGAGACAATTTTGAGGGATTTTCTTCACCAAATCATCTCCAAATTAGCTCATCTTCATCTCCATTCCATTCTCAAGGTAAGTAGCCTCTTAACTTCTATTTTCAATCAACTTGGGACTTTGGGTTTTCATTGAAATTGCATGAACTAGTTGAGTTTTGTTGTTTTTGTTGTTAGATGGTTATTGTGTTGAAGATTAATGGAGGTTTTAGTTAGAAATCCTTTGTTTGTTGATGGTTGGAGGAAACCCATTATGGGTGTTGAAGTTTGAGGGTTTTTGTGACTGATTTTTGGGGTTTGTTGGTGTTAGAAATGGAGGTTTTGAAGTAGATTTTCGTGGAATGGAAGTTGAGGGAAGAATAAGAGGGGTTCTGCCCAGTTTGGCACAGAGGGGGCTTAGTTCTGGCCCTCTGAGAAGCACGGTCCGTGTCTGGTACCGGCCCTCTGAGCGGCACGGTCCGGGCTCGGTACCGGCCCTCTAAGCTGCACGGTCCAGGTCCCAGACTGGCCCTATGAGGGGCACAGTCTGGGTCCCAGACCGGCCCTCTGAGGGGCACGGTCTGGGTCCCAGACCGGCCCTCTGAGGGGCATGGTCCGGGCCTGGTGCTGGGCCGGATTCTGGATCTTCGGGCTGCCCGAATTGGGCCTTGTTCGGGCCCAATTTACCCTTTTGGCCCAAGTTTTGTCATTAGGGGCACTTTAGGTATTTCACTTTAAAACCGACTTTGATTGTTTTTTAATTGTAGTATTAATTTATGTTCCTAGACCCTTTTCTCGAGCTCGGAGGAGGAGACTACTAGGCGGCTTTGGTGATTAAGCGTTGGAGAGTATTTGAGGTAGGGAAGAGTAGTAAATTTCCGCTTTGCTGATAGTATGCATATATGATGATAATAACCGGAAGAGTCTTAGTTTGCATATAGGATGTGATTCACTAGAATAACCGCTTTCAATTATGGAAATTGCCGTACTGGAGATTCATATGTGGCCATGTCGAGCCTTAGGATTGATTGTTGTTTGTGTTGATTGTGGTTAATGGTCCTTAATTGTCTGTGTATAATATGTTCTTTGGTTAGTCTAAGAATCGTATTAAACTATATGAATTATGATGATTGTGATATGAATGGTTTCTCCGTGACATGAGTGGTTGCGTGAATGTGTCGAATGTGATATGATTGTACCTTGTGATGTGATCGGGTGAATGATAGACCGATGGGACGAGTGTGGTAAGTCGTATCGGTAAGCTTGGTTGATAAGATGAGTTCGGTGTAATGTGTGTTTATTTGGTATTGTGTGTTATTGTTGTTTACTTGCCCCGAGGGTGTTTCCGGGAAGATATCCGACCGAGGGGTGTGCCGGTCTGATATGTTTATTATGTTGTTTCACCCCTATGCTACGTGTTCCGGGAAGACACCTAGACCGATGGATATTCCGGTATGGTGTATTGTTGTCTCAACCCGATGCTACGTGTTCTGGGAAGACTTGTTTCACCCCGATGCTACGTGTTCTGGGAAGACACCTAGGCCGATGGGTATTTCGGTATGGTGTATTGTTGTCTCACCCCGATGCTACGTGTTCTGGGAAGACTTGTTTTACCCCGATGATGTGTGTTCCGGGAAGATATATAGGCCGATGTGTGTTCCGGTACGATATGTTGAGTTCGTGTGTGGATCAGAGTCTTGTGGTTTAATTATCTATATTTGGTACTCGTATGTTTCTTTCATTTGAGTCTTTTGGCGGATAAGTTGTATTCCTGTTGATCTCTAAATGTATTGTCTTTTAGCAACTGTACTAATCGAGAATTTTGGTGACGAAGAGGGAGTCCTTTTTCCCATTACTACTTTTTCCTACTGAGCGTAAGCTCACCCCCTCTGTTTTTACTATTTTACAGGTTTTGTTGGTGAGTAGGCTTCTCAGGGCTCGGGAGCTCATTGAGGATCCGGGTGGTTATATGTAGTAGAGACGTACTTTCCATTTTTGTGCCAAACTATGTTTTTATTTACTTGGTTGGAATTGAACGTTGACTCATATTTATCGAAGTTGTTAGTTTGGAACTAAAATTTGGAGTTTGATTTCGTTTACATTTACTTTTATTATTGTTTTTATTATTAATCCTAGTTCACGTCTCGGGTCCGGTCAAACCGGATTTGGGGCGTGACATTTTCGATTCCTACCATTGATGAGCTCCTCGATGAATAGTATGGTATGGATTTCTTCCCCAAAATTGATTTACGGCCTGATTATCACCAAATTCGTTTGCAGGAAGGCGAAGAGTTCAAGACTACCTTTTGCACCCATAAAGGTCATTACGAGTTTCACATGATGTCATTCGGTCTCATCAATGCTCCGACGAGCTTCCAAGCTCTTATGAACCAGGTCCTGAGCCCGTATTTGAGATGCTTTGCTCTGGTCTTTTTTGACGACATCTTGATTTACAGTGCTTCGTGGGAGGATCATCTACAACATCTCCGTCTGGTCCTGCAACGTCTCAGAGAACAGAGCCTCTTTGTAAAGCTTAGTAAGTACGATTTTCCAAGGAACGAATTTCTTACCTTGGCCATGTGATCACAAGGGCTGGTGTCTCAACCATTCCAGAGAAGATTGAGCCTATGTGTAGTTGGCTACAACCAAGAAACATCAAAGCTCTTAGGGAATTTTTTGGGTTTGCAGGCTATTATCGAAAATTCGTTCAAAGTTACGGATCCCTGTCTCGTCCTCTTTCAACTTTATTAAAACGTAACTCGTTTACTTGGTCCGTGGAGGCACAGACGAGCTTCGAAGCTCTCAAGCTTGCAATGTCTTTGACCCCAGACCTCGCCTTACCTGATTTTTCCAAGCCTTTAATCATCGAGGCCGACACTTTACAGTTAAGAACTGGTGGTGTCATAATGCAATCAGGTCGACCTACAGCTTAAATGAGTAAGGCTCTGGGAGATCTTAGCAATTCTCTAAGCACGTACGAGAAGGAACTCATGGCAATTGTTGATTGCATTAAAAAAATGGTGTCACTATATCGCGAATAACCCAATCAAAGAAATTTCTCTTGACATTCCATCTCAATAGTATTTTAGCTCATAAAGTACTGGTACTTCGCACACATAAAAATGTTGGTACCTTACACAGGAGTGCTAGTACTTTACATACACATGTGTTGGTAGCTTCGTGCATTCTAGGTGTGGTCAACACGCGCTATAGTGCAGTCAAATGATGCGAAAGTTCGTGTTATTTACAAAATTGCTACCATGCGATAAAAGCTAAGGGTACGCATCTGGTGTGCTTCGATGACATCAACGTGCATCCTAGTTTTCTATATTTAAGTTTTCCTTTTTTTTCTTTTGAGGTACCTTACCTTATTGTCTCTATTAACTTTTTTTCATTTTTCTTCAACACGCCAATATCTAATCCAACTACTTTTCTTTACTTCTTTGCCCATACCTAATAATATTCAAAGCCTCACCTTCTCGTTTTCATCGCCTTCTCCCTTCCTATTGTTGACGAATGGGACAATGAGCGGGAGGCTTGATCTATCTTCATTGGGAAAAGGTTAAGAAGGCATTGTTTTAATTCCATAAGTACTTCCATCTTTTCAAGTATTTTAATTTCATTATTTTCTTTCTTTATATATGTATGCTTTTCTTGACAACCATACTATCTGCATATAATTTGAGTATGTGTAGCTAAAGTTCTTGAATCTAGGATCGTAATTAGAAATTGGTGTTCGTTCATGCATGTGAATGAATAATATGTGTGTAGCATGGGGAAAAGTAAACAATATTGAGCATGTAACAATTTCCAATTAAGGCAATACAATTACGAGGATGGTACATATTGATTCGGACCTCAAGCGACTTCAATTGGTCGCTATAAGTGAAAGATACTATAGACTCATTCGCTCTGCTGAGTTTTATAAATAACAATGCTCGCACGATGAATTTGATGATGAACATGAGTTTTCTAAGCATATTATTGTTACGTGATTGAGATTATTGCAAGTATGACTTGTTTTTTCTCTAGAGATGTGTTGTTAGTGGAATCCAGTCCTTTTTTATGCACCTTTCCATCATCTTCATCCATTATATATTCTATATCCCCATAGTGCTAACTAAATATGGAAAGGGAGAAAAATATCTTATAAGCACATCAGAGTATATTCAAGATTGAATTTGCCATGCACTTAGATTACGACCATATATAGACATATTATTAGTTTGATTCTTTATTTTTATGTTTCTATATTGGATTTAGTGATTATATAGCCTATGTATATGCTTGGATTGGGCAATGTACCATTAAGGATATCATGGCTTCTTTGGAGGACTGTGTGATTGGATTGATAAAGGGTCGTACACTGAGTAGCTTCATTACACTGTCAAGATAGGTTGAATAAAGGAATCATGATTTTTTTAGAGGGTAAACTACAAATACCTACCCCATACTTTACACGATTAACCGATACCTACCCCCAAACTATTTTTATAACCAATACCTACTCAACTGTTACCGAAATATAACAGATAGCCCATTCCGTTAGGCTGCTGTGACTGAAATGCTCACGTGATGCGCACATGGGCGAGCAACTTTCAAAATATGGCCAAAATGCCCTTGTTTCCTTTCTTCAACCTAAAGAATCATTCACGAGCTACGCAGAAGAGGGGAATGGGTGGGTCAGTGGTGAGTTATAGCTGCTCGAAGTCAGAGGGAGAAGACGATGTCAAGCGTTGCTATTGTGGTCTCCCAGCTCCGATAAGGACGTCGAAGAACATGGACAACCCTGGTAGGAGATTTTCCGGATGCGCGAGGTACCAGGTAAGGTTTAAAACTCAGATGACCTAATTTTGATTTCTAGGGTTTCTAAATTTTCCTATATTTCTTGGTTGTCAGTCATATGGAAATTGGGGCTGTAGAAACTGTGTATGAACAAGATTTGGTTTTCAATTTCAGAGTTCCCAAAAATGCAAAATTTTCAAGTGGATTGATGCTCCAACTTGTGATGCTGGGAGGGTGTTGTTGCCTGGTTTGTATGCACGAATCAGTGCAATGGAGGGCACTATCAGGAGCTTGGATGAAGAGAATTTGAAGCTACATAAGGATTTAGGTGAAATGTCAAGAAAAAACACAAGTCTGGAAATGGAAATTCGAGGAAAGAATGCAGGTATTGAAGAGCTAGAGCTGGAGATTGTTGGACTCCTTACTGAAAAAGCTGAGTTGGAAAGGAAGAATGCAACAATTGAGAAAGAGGTAGTTGAATTGGAGAAGAAGATGAAATGGAAAAAATTTATTGTTAACTGTTTATGTATGTTAATATGCATTTGTGTAGCCTATAATGTACAAAAGTTTGGTTAAATCAATGAAATGAGGCTCATGTGTTGCATTACTAATTGTCAAAAAGTTTGTAAATTTGAATTGTGTATGTTAATTATTAGTTGGTAAGATGAATGAGAGTAGTCTCTTGTGTGTTCATAAGTTTGCTGCATAAGTAAAGGGTCAAATTTTGCTGCATAATGATGTTAATTTTGCTTCATAATTGTGCAGCAGTTTGATGCAAAATTGGGCATCAAACTGATGCAAAATTGTGCATCAAACTGATGCAAAATTGTGCATCTGTGTGATGCACAATTGAGCATCAAACTGATGCAAAATTGTGCATCTGTTTGATGCAAGTTGTTGCATGATTTTCCTGTACACATCAACTGTACTGAACAGTAAAGGCACATACACTTGAAATGAAGTTCAAATTCATCATAAATTCAGTACATAAATTCAGCTCAAATCCATTCAGTACACACAAAGCATAAATTAACCTAATCAAAGTTGTTGGAATATTGTTGGAGTCTTAAAGGAACCATAAAGGTTCCATCTACCTAGACAAAAGGGCACTACTTGTGCCAACATTCAGAATCTTTCCCACAAAATAATACACATCGTCATAACCCTTGGGACCACATCAAAAAACCCTAAATAATAATCTAAGGCAACCATTTGTTGAGGGAAGATGGTTGTGAGCTGCTCCTCCCTCTTCCAGATCTGCCTCTACCTCTCTCAGCTCTTCCTTGACCTATGCCTCTGCCTCTCTCAGCTCTTCCTTCACCTCTCCCTCTACCTCTGTCAGCTCTCCGTCTACCTCTCCCTGTGGCTGTAGCAGACCCAGCAAAGAAACTTCTTCCTTCAACTCCTCCCACTGAGGTGAATGGTGGCTACAAAAGTACAAGTAAAAGGTCAGTTATGTAGTGGCTATAATCATGAATTGTAATGCCTTGACCAAATAATTGAAGGTCAGCTCCCATGTATACCTGATTGGTTTGGCTTCTGAGGTTGAGTTCTTGCTGTGCTAGACCTACAACAGGTGGTGGAGCTGGTTGAGGGGTACAGGCATGCATTCTTCACAGAGCTTCTTTCCTCTTAGCTTCAATCTCCTCTTGATTGTAAGTCTTCCTTCTTTTCTGCATCCTTTTAGTTATATTATCTTGTCTGCGCTTCTGGACCTCATTGAACTCTTCAGCAGTTTTGAAATGTTGATTCTTGCCCTACGAAACAAACAATTGATTATTAATAATAGTAATTGATACATGCGATAACAATCCTTTTAGTAAACAAACCTTGAACTGCTCAGTTCCTGGCTGCCTTTCCTTCCTTTGTGTTAATGTCTCACCATGATCCTTAGCAGTACATGTTCTCCTGTTGTGACCCTTCCCTTTGCATTTACCACATGTCATCTGACTACTTTTCCTTTGGGCTTTGTATTGGTTCTCAGCCCTCTCACCAGCACTTTCCTTTCTATTTTCCTAGGTCTACCCGGAGGTTTGTGGACGATAGGTGGATGTATTTTTGGGTACCCTAAATTCCGAGGCCAGTCCTCCCTACTAGGCACTGGTCTAATGTAAGCAGAGTATATATCTTTGAAAGTGCTGACATGATATTATTTGTGCACGTATTTGTTCAGGTCATCCCTAAGAAAAGTGATACATGGCATGGCATGGATGCAAGGCAAACCATTCAACCGGAATTCTAAACAAGTACAGGTTTGGGTTTTCAAATCTACTGCAAATGACTTCCCGTATAGTGTGACCTCAAATACACCATCCCCGCTACCTAGTAGTTTGCATTCCCTAGCTTGATCTTTAAGTTTCTCTAGGTCTTTAACTATGGCTTTACATACTAACCCATCATACCCATCAAACAAACAGTGCCTCCTATAGAAAAGACCCATTAACTGTTTCCTAATCTCTTCTAATAGTTCAAGTATTGGCATCTCCCTAGCATCTCTGATCCAGTTGTTGAATGACTCAGACAAGCTATTTACCTGGACACTTGTACAAGCTCTGGTTGTGTAGAATAGCTTGCACCAGCCTGTTGGGTCTTTGTCCTTCAGCCACTCGTAGGCAGCTTGATCCAGTCTTCTTAATTTCTCCATCCTCTCTTCTAGTTGTGTTGCTGAGGTTGCCTTGGAACAAGACCACACTGCTGACTTCAACTCCTCACCTCTAAACACCGTTTGAAAGTTGTCGACCAAATGTCGAACACAGAATCGGTGTTCGACATCGTGCATCCAATCCTTGAAGAGCTCCACCAGACCCTGCATTAACATGTGAAAAAACTCAATGTAAGTATACATTTAAGAACTTCGAATTACAACTGACAATGTAATTGTAAAATACCTTTTGTTTATCAGAAAGGAAGACCCAACCACGAACTTCGTTCGGACCATAATCTTCAAAGAACTACTCTAAAAACCACTTCCACGAGGATTTGTTTTCCTGCTCCACTACATCAAAAGAAAGAGGGAACATCATCTTGTTCCCATCCCACCCTACTGCACTCAGCATTATACCTCCAAAATCACCCTTCAAATGACACCCATCAATGCCTACGATGGGTCTACAGCCACTGAGGAAGCCCCTCTTATGTGCCCCATACCTGATGTAGATCCTCTTGAAGTGTGGTTTTGATTCTGTCTCCCCTTGTGTGTAGAGGTGTTCAATTTCCACCTTAGCTGTGCTGTTTGCATTGGTTTGACGTACCTACAACAGGGAGATGTGTGTGTTATACAACTTAGGATATGGGCCATAATTTATTAGGTAATTAAGGACAGAAAATGCTACTTTGCTTACCATATGGAAGTATGTGTAAAGATCCTCATACTGCTTCGCCTTTTCCCCCCAAGTATTTCCTTCGCTCTCCAAATAGTCCTATACGCTTGTTGTATATTTAGGTTGACTTTAAGTGTGTTGAGGACCTTGGCTTGCATTTCTTTCCCCTTCATGTTAGGGTATGTCATCACATCACTTAGGAACCTGTAACAAACATAAAAGGGTTACAATTAGTAGGCATTCTAAATAAAAGGGTTACAATTAAGATAACAACTTCAAATTTGTACTTTACCTGACTGCAAGGTAGTCAACTGTGCACTGTCTGATGCATTATGTTCCTCCACAATTGTGCCTAGGCATCCAAGTCTTGATCTCAAACAATGTGGTGTCCTTGTCCATACTTGCATAGCAATAGAAAGGGCACCCATCTACTTTGCAAACAATCCCCACCTTAGTTTTTTCGTTCCTTGAAAAATTGTAATCAAAACCATGCTCCACAGCATAGGCTTTTAGTACAAGCCTACACACTTTTGCATTTGCAAAAGTTGAGTAAATGCCTAATTCAACATCCCTGATTTCTGAGTCCTCATTCCATATTGGTTGCCATCCCCTATACCTTCTAGGGACTGGTTCTTCCTCTTCTTCATCTGGATCCACAAAATTCTCTGGAAACAAAAAATCAGGTTCTTCTCTAGCTTCTGGCCCATCATCTTCTTCATCTGGATCCACAATAGTGTCAGGAAATTGGAATTCAGGTTCTTCTCCAACTTCTGCCCCAGACTCTGCTCCATGTGTTCCTCTATTTGCTGCTCCATCCTCTGCTCCAGCTTGTCCTCTATCTTCTGCCCCATCTTCTTCTTCAACCATAGCTTGTTTCCCTTTCCTAATCCTTTCAGACTCTGCTCTTCTCGATTTCTCCATTTCCTCAGTCATCCAATCTTCCTCTTCCTCACTCTCAACCATAGCTTGTGTTTGGGATTCAGAAACGGGTACAAGTTGTTGGTGGGTTTGAGACTCAGGTTCTTGGGGTATTTCACACTCAGGTTCTTGGGATATTTCAGACTCACTCTCACTTTCACGATCTGAGTCAAGTGAGTGAACCACAGTCACTTGACGCATATCATCTTTCCCTTGATGTTGCATTTTTTTTAAAATTTGGTAGGAGACACATATAACCTAGGCTTAACCACACACTTCTCTAATGGTTTAAATCTATGTTCTGTATCACCAACTGCTGAGTACAAAACATGTCCCCGTGGGCTTACTATTCGAACTGGCTCTATAGCTGGACCAACATATATTCTCACAATTATTGTTTCAGGGAATGTTGATAATATTACATCTACTTCCTCATCATTCTCTATAAGTTTCAACCATGACTCAGTCCATCCATGTTCCCCAATACGGCTACTTGGAACTTCCAGAACATAGGGGAATTATGTGGACATCCTAATTGGGCTACAGTCATTTGCAACCTAAAGAAGGAACACATATCCTGAGGAAGAATCACCATTTAAGTGCTCCCTCCCTCATATTGTGTCCAATTATCTGTGATTTCCCCATTATAGTGAAACTCAAATATTCTGCTTATGACTTCAGGCTGAGAATATTTCACCAAACACCAAACAACAAACACAATTTCAACTACTTTATTGCAAATGTAATGTCAAAGCAATATGTCAAAATCTAGACAAAAGCCCTAATTTTTATGCTACACATCGGAAGAAACCCTAATTATTTTCCCACAAATTAGATGAAAATTCTCTACTTCGAACCACCACATTTCATGCCAAAGCCCTACACTTTTTGACCCAAATTTCATGCCAAAACCCTACATTTTTTCCCATAGACAACCACGCATACCAACAATGTAAAACCTCATTTAAGCTAAACTATATCACCTAAGGTTTGATGTAATAACCACTCCCGGTCAACGCTAGTCAAACCTGCGAAACACGGGAAAATTTAAAATTTTTAAGACAGACATTTAATTGAACCTAGAATTGACCCCGAGGGTAATATCCGACTTAAGTTGACCCCGATATCAACCAAAGTGAGTTCCGAGGGACTCAGGGCAACTTTCTGATCAATTTGGGAAATGTTGACTTTTCACTGGAAAAGTCAACCGAGCGACGTTTTGGTCCATTCGAGGACCGTTTTGGATCCAAAAAGCTTAGCCGTCGTCGCAGCGGTCTTAGTTGAGCCGTTTCCTTGTAGCCCGTCAAGTTTCGTAATTTCTTGGAAAAAGTGCCCGTTCGGGGCCCGAAACGTCTGAATTTCGCGAATATGATTGAAAAATATCTAGAAGATATTTTCCCAAAAAGGTGTGGGACCCACTTGACACTTGTCAAATATGTGGTGGTGTTAGGTTTATTGAACAAAACAAAAGATGAGACATGTGAGGGGTAGTTTGTAATTAAGTATTAGTTTTGGTTTTTAAAACAAAATAAAAGGAATGGTGGTTGTTGATACACGTTCATTTCAAAAAAAAAACTTGGAGAGAGAAAGTGGTGTTAGAAAGAAGAGAGAAGGAAGAGAGAAAAAGAGAAGAGGTTGGGGGAATTTGTGACGTTTCTCGTCGATCAAACCGGTGGATCGTCTCAATGATAAAAGAATCGAGCTCACATCGACATTCCCTACGGTGAGAACCTAACCGATTTTCATTTTGGAACGTTTGAATTTTAGGGTTTGAGTTTAAACAGTTTGATTAAGGTTGGGTTTTGTTTAAGATTGGTTTAAAGATGAATGGTTGAGGTTTGAGGTTCGTTAGGAACGTTTTGGGGAAAAAAGGGAATTTTGCCATTGTGGCCGTGTGGGGCCCACATGCCCGGGTATCGGGTTTTCGTGTTCGGGTGGTTTAGGACGTTCTCCAAGTCATTAATCCACACCCGGATCGAAATTTGGAATTAAATTATGAAAGTTGGAATTTCGGGTTTAGAAACTTTAAACGCGAATTAAATCGCTCGGAAGTCGGAAATTGATTCCGTCGATTGCGTTGGAACCCTTGAATTATTCTAAGACCGTAGAAACGAAAACAGGAATTTTCAGAGCCCCGGAAGGGCGTCTCCAAAACCCGGGCAGATTCGCCATGTCGGGCGAATCGGGCTTTTCCGAGCCCTTTATCGACAATGTCGAGTAATTGGGAAGTTTGGGAGTGATCGACATTGTCGGGGTTGAGTTTGGGCGTTTAATTCTTTAAATTCGGGTTTCGCATGCTTACTTAAAAAGTGTGTAAATTGTAATAATTGTAGACCGCGTCGCCTACCGTGGAAAGAGGAGGCTAAGCGGGAAATTTGGAGCATTGTCGGAGAGCGAGCATCGGTTGTGACACGCTTCAAGAGGTAGGGAAAAGTAGCCGGATCTCGGCCCTGACTAGGGAAAGTTAACAGTAGAATTGCATGTGACACCGGGGTGTCGTGGGTTGAGTAGGTTTATTGAATATTAGAAAGGCATGATACGGGAACGTAGGGAATATTAGAAAAGCATGTGATACTTAGTAGTGTCGTAGGAACATTGAACTGTTGATATTAGAATTACTGGAGGCATATGACCATGCCCGGAGGTTGATTGCGAACTTATCGAGATTAGGAGTACCGGAGGCATATGACCATGCCCGGAGGTTGATTGTGAAACTGTTGATATTAGGACTGTTGGAGGCATTGGTTATTCCGGAGGTTGATTGTGTATTTTGTGTCTTGGGTAGCCATGAGAGCCCGGGTTTTACTGTTGTGTCTTGGGTGGCCATGAGAGCCTGTATTTTACTGTTGTGTCTTGGGTGGCCATGAGAGCCCGTACTTTACTGTTGTGTCTTGGGTGGCCATAAGAGCCCGTGTTTTACTGCTGGTGTCTTGGGTGGCCATGAGTGCCCGTGGGGTTGTTGAACTCGTGTCTTTACTGTTGGTGTGTCTTGGGAGGCCGTGAGTGCCCGTGGGGTTGTTGAGCCCGTGAGTTACTGTTGGTGTGTCTTGGGAGGCCGTGAGTGCCCGTGGGGTTGTTGAGCCCGTGAGTTATGGTTGGTGTGTCTTGGGAGCCCGTGAGTGCCCGTGGGTTTGTTGAGTCCGTGTTTTACTGTTGGTGTCTCGGGTGGCCATGAGTGCTTGTGGAGTGTTGAACCTGTGTTGTTGTTGTTTGTTGAACTTTGCTTGTGATTGTGATTGTGTTTGCCCGAGGTTAGTGACCCGACTTCGTGTCGGGAAGTGGTATGGAATTTGGCTGGCTTACGAGTTCGAGTCTCAGTAAGTTGCGAGCGTTCTTTGGCTGGCCTGATCCGTGTTCGAGTCTCGGCAGGTTGCGAGCGTTCTTTGGCTAGCCTGATCTGTGTTCGAGTCTCGATAGGTTGTGAGCGTTTTTAGGCGATGGAAAGGGCAGCTCCCCTTCCGACTAGCTATCGGAAAAGTAGCTCGGTTTATCGCCAACAGGTCGGCCACCTGGAGCCTGACAGGGATCGGAAAAGCGCGTGGGGCAGGCTCGAGCCCAGCCGGTTAGCAACCGGTACTGAGCAGCTGACAGGAGTGCGATCCTTTGTGATCTTGGGTGTTGCGTGGTGGTCTGTCGTGTCTTTGGAGGAGGTCGTCAATCGTTGTGTCAGGTCTACTTTACGTGTCCAAGTGTTGAGTCGGTTGAGGAAAGTATCAGGGTGTGGGTGTCAGTCGGGTTACTTGAGTTTGGGGATAGTGATCCCCAGTGTTGAGTTGGTTGTTGGTGTTACCGGCATTGTCTGCTAAGTATGCCGTAGTCAGTCTGTTATCCGTGGTGGTGAGCGAACACTCACCCCTAGCTGCTTTTCCTACAGGTACCGGTCGCAGGTTGGACTAGGTGAGCTTTCGAAGCTTGAAGAGCTAGGAGCGGGATTCTGGGTTTATTTGAGTCTAGCGACGGATACCATACATTTGTCCACTTGTTGGGACGTATTTTGAGTTGTAAATATTATTTTGTTTAACAAATGGCATTTTTCAAGTGATTTATGTAAAAGGTTTCAAAATGTTTTATTGTTTCAAAACGTTCGCGTCCCGAGTTCGATTTACTGAAATTGGGGCGTGACATTTGAGATACATACTTGTTCTTCTTCTTCAACTCCGAAACCTTCATCGTCATAGTACTCGTACCCCTCGCTCTCTGACTCGGACGCAGAAACCATTGCAGTAGCTCAGCTCCTCGTCTACACAACAACGCAGATTCCTCGAGCTTCAAATCGTAGCCTCAGAACTCGGTTACTCCTCCCTTCAGCGAGCTTCAAATCGCACGCTCCTCTTCTCTTCGACTCTTCGTCTCCTCTTCTCTCTACCTTCAGACGCGCGAAAATGAAACCCTAAATTCCATACCTGTGTATTTGTTCGTTCTTTTTCAATTTTTATGCGCGAGGGTATTTCTGTCTTTCCCTCTTTGCCCGTCACGGCAGCCTAACGCAATGGGCTATCTATTATATCTCAATAACAATTGAGTAGGTATTGGTTATAAAAATAGTTTGGGTAGGTATCGGTTAATCGTGTAAAGAATGGGGTAGGTATTTGTAGTTCACCCTTGTTTAGACGCCTTTGCATAGCAAGAAAATAATTTTTTTACAGGCAAAAGACGGTCACACACTCTTTGTATTATGCATATGCTAGGCCTCAAATTCTTTGGTGTCTTGATACTTGATTCCGACCATTGTGCATATATGGAATGTGATTTGGAGATTACATGGTTTCTTTGGTTATTTTTTAGAGATGATGTTGTTTTAACTTTTTGGTGCACTTACATCCTTGGTAAACTTTTGCGAATATGTTATGTAGTACTAGTCGAGTTTTATTTGCTGTGATTGAGACTAGGGGTAACCCTGTATCCTAATCCCATTTGAGCTTTGTTTTTCAATTCCTAACCTAGGTTTACCTTTGGTGACATTTCCCAACTGTCACCTTTCAATTTTTTGCAGAAAGTATCAAAAATCGTAAAAACTGACGATTCCGTTAGTTTTTTGCCTACGTGTCGTCACAGTGAAGTGACACGTGGAAAAAAACTAACGGAATCGTCAAAATAAAAGGTAAACGATACTTTCTGCAAAAATTGAAATGTGACAGTTGGGAAATGTCACCAAAGGTAAACCTGGGTTAGGAATTGAAAAACAAAGCTCAAATGGGGTTAGGATACAAGGTTTCCCCTTGAGACTAGAGCTCGGAAATTTTATTGAAAATATTCACACACCGAAGTATGCAAAGGATATAATAATATCGAGTGTTGATTGAAATTAATTTTATTAGTGAGGGTGTGATTAGACTTCAATACTTGCATGCACATACGAGTTGTCGTCCGGATTTCAATTATTGAATTTCACGTCCTCTTGCGAGCTAATGAAACTGTGCCCACAAGGCCATATCACTTAGTAACCTAGTAGATACTTTTTCTACTTAGTCCCTGTCACGCTCCAAATCCGGCTTTTACCGGACTCGAGACGTGAACTAAAGAAAATACTAATAGTAACAAAGTTAAAAGTGAAAGTAAATTTAAACACCATAAATCTCCGAAATTTAGTTCCAAATCAACAATCTCGATACCACGAGTCAACGCTCAAAATATAAATAAAGAAGGACACTTTTTAATACATAAACGTCTCTACTAAAAGATAAATCCCCGGACTCTCGGTGAGCTCCCGAGCTCTGAGACGTCCTCTAAACCGACTCACGATCGAAACCTGTAAAACGGTAAAACAGAGGGGGTGATCTTTCGCTCAGTAGGAAAAAGTAGTAAAGGGAAAGGACTTCCGCTCCGTCACCATAAATACTCAAACAATAACACTTACTAATAACTAACGACACAAGCAGAAACCAATAGGAACACAATATAGCGATAATAGAGCAAGCTAAAGAAACATACAAACACCAGAACATTATGCTGTTAAGACCACTACGAACGTCACTCAAACCTGACAACACCCGAACGTAAAATAAGTGAACCATGATACGCTGATCACCACCCGCAGCTCAACATATCGTACCGGAACACGACATCGGTCTATATATCTTCCCGGACACACAGCATCGGGGTGAAACAATATATCATACCGGAATACACCCTCGGTCTAGATGTCTTCCCGGACACACAACATCGGGGTGAAACAAAACATCATACCGGAATACTCATCGGTCTAGATGTCTTCCCGGACACACAACATCGGGGTGGAACAATACATCATACCAGAATACCATCGGTCTGGATGTCTTCCCGGACACACAACATCGGGGTGAAACAACACATCGTACCGGAATACCCATCGGTCTAGATGTCTTCTCGGAAACGCAGCATCGGGGTAAACTCATAACAAACATACCGGACCGGCACACACCTCGGTCGGGCATCTTCCCGTAGCACGGAGTAAAAGTCACATCACACAATACCATACCAATCATGTTACACCGAACTTATCATACCATCAAGCTTACCGAGATAACTTACCAAGCACACCACATCGGTCTATCATTCACCCGATCATATCACAAGACAACAATTCATATCATAATCATCACATTCATTCACCCAATCATATCACGAAACAACCATCCATATCACATTCATCGCATTCATCACATTTTAATAGCATAACGTGATTCTTAAGTTAACCAAGAAATATACTATACGTCAATATTAAAGGAATACTAGCCACAACCAAACACAACCAACACACACAGTCCTAAGGCCCGACATGGCCACATGTGATTCTTACAGCACGACAATTCCCATAATTGAAAGCGAGTACACTAGTTAATCACATCCTATATGCAAGCTAAGACTTTACCGATTATTAATGTCCTATATGCATACTATTAAAATTCCTTAATTAAAACGGTAATTACTACTCTTCCCTACCTCAAATGCTATCCAAACGCTTAGTCAAAGAGACTCGCCTAGAAGTCTCCTCCGTCGTGCTCGGGAACAAAGTCTAAGATCACAAAGTAGTACTAGAATTAACAATCATTCAAGGACGGTTTTAAGGAGAAATTACCTAAATTACTCCTAACAATCAAGACAAAGGGTAAATTGTGCCGGACAAAGCCCAAATCGGGCGGCCCACAGATCCAGGACCCGGCCCGGTCCGTGCTTCTTAGAGGCCCGGACCGTGCCTCTCAGAGGACCGGTCAGGGACCCGGACCGTGCCCCTCAGAGGGCCGGTCAGGGACCCGGACCGTGCCCCCCAGAGGGCCGGCCAGAGGCCCGGACCGTGCCACTCAGAGGGCCGGTCAGGGACCCGGACCGTGCCGCTCAGAGGGCCGGCACCAAGCCCGGACCGTGCCTCTCAGAGGGCTAGTCAGGGACCCTCTCCGTGCCGCTCAGAGGGCCGGCCAGAGGCCCTTTCCGTGCCAACCTGGGTAGAAACCATCTCCTTCTTCCCCAAACTTCGTTTCCACGAATTTACACCTCAAAACCTCCATTTATAACCTCATGAAACTCCAAAATCAGTCACCAAAACCCCCAAACTTCAATACCCATAATGGGTTTCAACAAAACAATCAAAACCCATAAGATTTCTAGCTAAAACTTGTACTTTTCTTCACTAAACAATCATCTAACAAAAATTAACTCAAAACCCCACTAGTTCATGCAATTTCTATAGAAACCCATAACCCCAACTTAATTGAAAGTAGATTGTTAGAGCTTACTTACATTGGGGATGAAGATGAAGGTGTTTTGGAGAAGTTTGGTGATGAAAATCCCTTAAAGTTGCTTCCTTTCTTCACTATCTTCTTCTCCAAGCAATGATGTCTCCAACTTCTCTTCCTCTCTCTATAATTTTCGGCCAACACAAAGAATGAGCTGAAATGTTGGCTCAAGTGAGTCTTAAACCTAAGGTTGAATTGACTAAAAAGCCCCCTTGCTCCCTTTCTTCTATTTTGGCACTTATGAGGGCAAATAGGTCATTATAGACCCATTTCTTCTCCTCGAAGCCACCATGGACACATGTCCATGTGTGTCCACCTTGATCCGTAGTATTTTCCAGCACACTTAAATTAAATTCGGTAAAGTTCCGAATTTGGTTCCGTTGACCCGAAATTGACTTTTTCGTAAAAATGGTCATTAGAAGGGAAACGACACAACTAAGCTAACCGTAACGACGGCTAAGCTTTTTGGGTCCCGGAGAGGTCCCGAATGACTTCCGGAGTCGTCGGTTTACTTTTCCGGCCGAAAGTTAACTTTCGTCAGAAATCACCGGTTCGGCCGGTATCAGCCGGGGGCGGTTCTTACAGGCCCGCTGATTATCATGGACTATCGGCCGGACTTCCATGCATGAATTTCATGTCCTCTTTCAAGCTAAAACGACAACGATCATAAGACCTTAGTAGTTAGAAAACTTTTAGTCCAACCCTATAAGCTATTTTTCTATTGAGTATTTATCAGGGTGCAACAAAAGAAAAGAAATATCACCGATAGGCTAAATACTTATATATATTATTCGTGCATGCTTATCTCACTTTCATACACGAAAGACTAAAAATCGTGTATAATGATATATCACCTCGATGGACTCGTAAAGATACTAAGAGATGTCCATATCTCACAAAGCCCTTGGAAATTGTCTATGCATAGAAACACCTAAACAATTGGTGAGTAAAGGTACATACATGTATGCTTCTGATCACATTTACTAAGTGCCAACTTGAGTAGCAAAGGGTAAAAATTATGGCACTGAGATTCGGGATCTATATATCTAGCTATTTCCATATATTTGCTTTGTCACCATATTTGAACATTGAGAATGAATTGCCGGTGTATACTCTATCTCTATCATACACGATATCGTTTGTAGATAGTTTTATGGAAAGATAAAATATTTATTTCTTGATAATCTTTAGGCTAGGTCGCGACTATCCGAGTATATGGCCACAATTTTCTTGAGTCATAAGTTTTGGGTCCTTTATTTGTTTGTGCATTTACATGATACTTAGTTTTAATAGTTGAGTCTTCATTGAACACTATATTGCTTTTAATAATTCAAAGCCGCCAAGATCCACATATAGAGCTAGTATCACGGAGTTTACCTTGTCATTTATCTTACTTAGTATATATATTTATTTAGTTGTTGAGTTTGTTTTCTTTGAGCCGTTGGCTTTTGTGTGTCTTGCGTTCTGAGGTCGAGAAATATTTAAGTGTGGGAGCTTGATGAGACCAGATCTCACATGGATATTTGGGTACATATGTTCCACATATTTATCATTATTTTCCATATAACAATATACATTACACACTTTTGTTTTTAATTTTCTTTTGTGATCCTCTATCTCTTATTTATATTTTTTGTGCAAGATTAGTCCTAGAGTACGTGGTAGGAGCTCGAAGGGAACAATAGATGAGATGGTGACCTCAAGAATCGAGTTGAAGCGAGAAGGAAACATCTGAAAGATCTTAAAGAAACATACCCTACACATTGACGACGTGAAGGAGACGAGCCCCGTAACGTGGAGCTGACGTCGATATTTGATGAGCTACGATTTTTCTATGATTTTCATGTACGTGCATGCTCCACGGCGTGAAGGGGAGTCCGCGATGGCTCCCATGCAATGGAAAGTAGTCCAAATTCGCCCTTATTTCCATAGAGCATACAACGTCATGGGAGTGAGCGTGGAAGCCACCGTAGATCACTTCCATGGTGACTTCCACGCCATACACTTTATTGTGGGATCGCGGATCTGGACATCTACTTTATGGA
This sequence comes from Erodium maritimum, assembly GCA_963921825.1. Classification (NCBI taxonomy): domain Eukaryota; kingdom Viridiplantae; phylum Streptophyta; class Magnoliopsida; order Geraniales; family Geraniaceae; genus Erodium; species Erodium maritimum. The sequence continues at coordinate 69,923,014 of OY997590.1, read as the reverse complement.
CACATGTGTCCGAAAATTGGGAGCTCTACCCAAAGGTCAAGCCAAGAGGTTGAAGAAGGAGGTGCTCGATTCTTGAGGTCTACTTTACCACTGAATACATAGGAAGAGAGGGTTGTGCCGAGTTGGTTAGTCACATGATTCTAACCTCTATCTAGGTGCTGGAGTGTAATGCATCGAGTCTTAGACCCCGCATATCCTTGCTTAAGTGTAGATCCTCTATTTCGCTTTCACATTAATCTTGGGTACCATATCATTCGTTCAGGTAGAGAACTACTAGGGCCTTAGAGTGACCTTGATATCATGGTTTCCTTTAAGTGTCATGGACTTGTCAATCCATTGGTAGTTGGTCTATTTTTCAAATAGGAAATACCATGGGTGGTTTTTGCAAGAGTCTTTGAGATTCATCGTCCTTTTGAGTGGAGTCTAGCTAGAGACCATCGTGAGAGTTAGATATCAAACACCACACAACAATCAGATGATAACATTAGTTTAACTTGTTATGACCTACCACATGTCCATAGTCTTCTTTACTCTACATGTATATATGCATACCCATTGTAGTGTCCCACTCCTTTCCGATCCCCCTCATGAGATAACTCTCGTATTAGTGGATGTCTACCATGACCTCCTCCTTTATGACAACTTGTGTGAGCGAAAAAAGTGTAAATAGGCTACAATAAGGTAGTGAAAACTTTAGTTTAAAGTGTCCTTAGATGTTGTACCCAGTACTTCCTTGTGGAATCAACCGGTACTTTACCATAAATTATACTTGCTTGTTGATAGTCAGTCTATTTACCATGTCTAATGCATGATTGAATTAATACATCTTTAAGTGATGATAATTGATAATAGTAGCCCAACAAGATGGCGCTATACTAGGAATTAATCATTTAGTTGTCTTTGGTGACTAGTTTCCTATCTTAGGAATACTTATGACTAAAAATAGAGCACCAAGATAATGAGTGTAGTTTGGGCATGACAACAATTGCTTAACAATCTGGACTTACCAAATCTGATTACTACTTGACGACTGCTATATTTTTCGTACCCCTCTCCGCGTATAATATTGTGGGCGTCATTAACACCAAGGGAAGCATATTTATATAGTACTTGGTTCGTGGATTCGTCTAAAAAGCTGGAAGAGATGAAAGTTTGCTTCATTCAGCTGCAAGAATAGATAAAGAGTTATGTAGAAAGAGTTGAAGGACAAAATGATTGAGCAAGTCACCGAGTTACAAGCCAAGCTAGTATATGTCATTCATGGAGTCGATCATCACGATCAGGGATGAATTGGACTTTTTATGTTCGAATTAGCCATAAATGTTTGGATAATTTGTACAAATATATGGATATTTTGATTTAATATAAGATTTTAGTGTGTGTTGTGTATTAAATTGTTAAAAATGTTTTAATGCATGTAACTAATGCGTGTTTACTTGCATGCAACATCAACGTCATGTTTTGACTTTTTGTGAATGATACAACTCTCTCGTCATGTCGAGTGTCTCTCCCGAGAAACCCTAGCCCCGAGACCTATGGAGCTCTCTACCACCGTGACGACGACAAGCCTACAATCCCCGTCGGTCTTGTCCCATCGCCTCTTGATCTCGTTCAGTTCTCGGCACTTGTGCCCCCCTCGCCCATCTTCTGATGTGGTACCTCCCTTAAAAACACGACGTGGAAGGAGACCGAAGATAAACCCATCTGCTCTGACCTCCATTCTGTTCCCGTCCGTCACTCTACCGTCACCACCATCCACGACACTTGTGGCCTTATCTTTGGGGTCCTCTACTCCCACGGTTAAGCTACAGCAAGGTCGTCCTCTTAAGGTTTCGCCTCTTGCTTCCTCTACAAGAAACATTAGGGCTCTTGGATCCCCCGCCGCCCATCACCCTTGCTGAAAGTTAGAAAGGGGTTCCGCCGTCCACGGCTGTGCCCAACCTCATCCCACCGCCTCTACTTGATCCAACCGGCATCTCGACGCAACTGAAGACTTCCATCGACGCCTCGTCGCCCCCACGACACTGAGAACCTTTTTGTGAGAAAGCACTCGTGGTTTATCCAGGGAGGGAGGAACTAGAGGCTCTCTACAATAGGATCTCAATCCCTAAAGTGGAACGTGTCCCCGCAGGTTTATATGGTTTTGATGAAACCCATTTGGATTATTGAAAGGTGGAGGTTTATGGTGCTGTTTTGGACGTTTTTGGTGGATAAAATTGGTGTTTTTTGGGTTTGATTTAGTGGAGAAGAAGCTGGAGGAAGAAGAAGGACGGAACTGTCAGACCCGTCATGGATCTGTGACGGGTACCGTGACGGAGTGCGTCACGGCTCTGTGACAGAGACCATGACGGCACACCTCACGGCTCTGCGACCTCACCCGTGACGGTAAGCGTCACGGCTCCGTGACCTGTACCGTAACGGAGCCCGTCAAGGCTCCGTGACCCGAACCGTGGTAGATCAGATTTGGGCCTTTGGAGCCTATTTTGGTGTTTTGTCGAGTAATTGGGAAGGTTATCTATAATCGAGATTTTTTGGGGTTAATTGGGAATTTTTTCTCTCTAAAACCGCTTTTGAATTGGCTTTAATTCCCATATTGCTTTGTTATCTTAGACGTTGGACCCGAGCTCGGCAGACGAGGCTTTTGGGCATCTTGAAGTGACTAAGCGTTTGGAAAGCGATCGAGGTAGGGAAGTAGCGAATACCAGTTTAATTACGGAAAGTTACTAGTATGCATATAGGTTGCGAATACTTGTTTTAATGATAGAATTGCATGTAGGATGTGAGGAATGAGTGAAATGAGGGATAACTTACGAGCCATGTCGAGCCGTAAGTTCGGGAATTGTCGTGCTGTAGAAATGCATGTGGGCCATGTCGAGCCCTTAGGTTTGTGTGTTGATTGTGATGCCATGATCTATGATTGTGATGCTAGATGTGTGGTTTATCCGTTGTTAGATTGAGAATCATGACATGGTATACTCGGAGTAGTATGTTGTTATGTTTTGGCAAGTGTGACACGCTTGATATGACATGAACCAATGTTTGTGATATGATCGGGTGATTGATAGACCGATGTGATGTGTTGTGGTAAGTTGGCTCGGTTGGTATGCCGTGGTTGAATTATGGCATTGTGATGCGTGAGACTCTCTTGATGTATGTTCCAAGATGAGGTGTGTTCCGCTATGATACCTACACTGAGGGGGTATGCCGGTGTTGGGTGGTATCTAGGTCGACTGTGTGGTCCCACGTACGCGGTCCCCCGGGGAGTGGTTCCGGTACGATAACTACATCGAGGGGGTATGCCGGTGTAGGGTGTCTAGGCCGAGGATGTTGTGATCCGTACCCCGATGCTGTGTGTTCCGAGAAGACATCTAGGCCGATGCTGTGTGATCCGGTATGATGTATCGTGATTGGTACCCCGATGTGTGTTCCGGGAAGATATCTAGGCCGATGCTGTGTGGTCCGGTACGATATGGTTGAGTCGGGTTGTGGACAGCCGGCGGAGTTCGGGGACTGCTGTACGGGACGTGTGGTTGTTCCACTGTGGATGGTCACTTGATGATTGATTATGTGAGATGGCTAAGTGTGGTTATAGTCATGTGACTAAGGATTGTGGTTATGTGATTCCGTGCTTGTGGTTAGTTGTTGTGCCTTGCTAGTATGCCCTAATTGGACGGTTACTCGTGGTGGTGAGCGGATACTCATCACCTTAACTACTTTTCCTACTGAGCGAAAGCTCACCCCCTTACTTTTCTATGCTACAGGTCTTGAGCGGGATTTGGTCTAGCGAGATTCTCGGAGCTTGGGAGCTAGCGAGGGTCTTAGGCTAGTATGGTCTAGTGACGTGCTTGTCTACTTTTATTAAACATTTTTATTACTGGATTTCTGAGCTGTTGACTCGTTTTATCATATTTGTGGTTTCGGATTATTATTTCAGAAGTTAATTCTTTTAAAATTCGTTTTATTTACTACTGTTCTTAGTTCACGTCTCGAGTTCGGTCAAAACCGGATTTAGGGCGTGACACCTCCCCTGAAGGAGGTCTTACTCTAGATCATCACCAAAGCTTGGGGTAAATCGGATGAGGTCTTGGTGATCAAGGACATTGGTCTCATAGTCTTCGGGTTCTACTTTGAGACGGAGGAGACCCATGCATGGTTTCGGGAAACGAACCTTGGCGCTTCGATGGGTGACCACTCCTAGTAGGCGAATTGGATTTGATGGCTAGGGAGCCCCCCACTCTGGATCGACTTCAACTACGGGTGCACGCTCATGGTCTATCTCCATAGGAGACGATTGGCTCTGCTCTTGGGTTGTGTGTCGCTGTCCCGTGTGACAAATGTGGCATCTACTGGGGAGGAACGGTGAAGGTCATGTTCTGAAACCTCGTGGAGCGTCCCTTGCGCCGTCATCTGTTTCTCCGCTTTCAGGAGTTTCCGACCCAGTTCGTGTCTCACTCACTTACACAAAACTACCTATGTTTTGTTTTAACTATGGATTGATCGACCATGTCGTCCATGAGCGTGATCGGGAGGTGGTTGGTACCCCACGGTACAACTAATCTATGCTGGAGTTCTAGAGGGATCAAGGCGCCAGACCTTATGAAACGGACTAGGATCGTTAGGAGTCTCTAAAACCTGTATCCCTAAGTACTGCACTTAAGGGCACCTTGTCTTGAGGAAGGGGCCCAATTGTATCCCTGAGTACTGTACCTAATGGTACAAGTCCTCAGGGGTAATATCCATGCCCGAAAGGTAGACCCAGCCTAGAAGAACTTGGTGGCCATCCAGCTTTCTAGTAGCCGGGAACCCGAACCCCCAGGCCTTCCTAGGCATAGAGATGGAGCTGAACTTGGAGCTTGATCTGGGCCTGAAGTTGGAGCAGGAGTTGGGGGAGTGAAGAGAGGGTCTGTTGGGGAACCTCGAGAAGACTAGGAGAGGGTAGAGAAACAACCCCGTCAGGAGAAATGAAAGGAATTCAGTGATATAAGGACTGGCCCTGAGAGGGGTCCTTGGTAAAAGCTCTGCCTCCATTTGAAATTGATAAAAGCATGTTCGATCGCACTCTACAGAGTATGCAACATTTAGCTTTGGCTTGTCTATATGGCTTTTCCAATACTGTTTGTAAAGATTCAGTTGTCTCGGAGTTATTTGTAAAAAGATTTTTTTGGGACTCTATACAGTGTAATGGCTCTGTTTTCTATTTAAATGAAATATACGCATCTCTTAGTAAAAAAAACGTGTTTAGTTACATGATTTATCAATATATATGTTTTTGAACATGTTATCCATTTGACCAAAGAACTAAGGATGTAGTCACCACTAAAGTTATATCTTAGCCGAAGATTTAGATTTAAATGATATATATGTTGTTGGTATAAAACAAAAACTGTAAACTTCTAGAGAGAGGAGCTCTAACCTCTCTCTAGATCTCAGACCTCCTCAGCCTTCGGTTCTTACTGTCGCCTTCTTCTGGCCGCCGCCGACGTCTCCTTGATGTCGCCGGTGGCTATCCTTTCGCTTTTTAAGTCCCTCTTCATATCTTCCCTTCTTTTCTCCTCGCTTGACTCGTCGTGACGCTTGGCTTCTCTCCCCTTCTCCTCGCTTTTGTCTCGCTCCTTCGTCAGATCTACTCCCGACGACGATTTCGACGCTGGCTCTCACCATTTTTTGGCCATCAGGTTGGTGTTGGCCACTGTTGGGACCTCGGTTTTCCGGGATCTGAGAGTCGGGGTCAGATCTACAAGGAGGAGAACGTTTCCTCCAATCTCTGTTCCCTCCTGTTACCTGGTGCCGTGGCTTCACTCTTTGAAGGCTTGGAGTTGTCTCTCTCCTTCGGGCCGGCTGGTTGGTGTTGGCCACCATGGGGATCTCGGCTTCTGAGATCGCAGAGATGGGTGATGGGTTCAAGGCCGAGTACTCCTTTGTCCTCCTCTCCACCGTTTTCCAGGTTTAGCCCCTTCGATCCCTTCCACTTTAGTCTTCCCTTTCCGGTCTCGCTGAGAGATCTGGGGCTCACGGTCGGCGTTGACCGCCGTGGGTTGTTTACCCTTTGGCTCCGTTGAAGCTATTTCGGGTGGGACTCGTTTTGGGTTCTCTTTGGTTTGTGGTTGGTTGGGTTGGATTTTGGGTCTTATTAGTCCATTGGGTCGGCGTCTAATTTTGCGAAAGTTGGGTCTCCTTCTTCTGGTTTTTTAGTTGTTTTGGGGGAAAGCTGGAGTTGGGGTTGGATTGCTGAGTGGGGTTCCATCGGTTTATGCGACGGTACTCTTTTCGCGTTGTTCTCTGGTGGGGCTTTCGCGGGACAGCTTGGGTCTTCTTCGTGGCTGCACTCGGGGTTACCGGAGTTTCGATCGGTGGTGGTCGGTGTTTCTGTGCTTGCGATTGAAGGAGATGCTTCTGCTGTGTCGGAGTCGATCCTGGTGCGCGCGGGGCTCGAGGCGGGTCGTAGCTTCTAGGTTTTTCTTTTTTTGTGTTTTATTTGTTGGGCCTTGTTGCTCGTTTTGGGCCTGGTTCTGTTTAGCTGGGCTTCTCCCTTAGTTGTTGTTTATTCTCCTTCGGTTGCTGATTGTAAAATTTCAGGTTTATAGACCTGTGTTTAGAGCATCTCCAATGGTTAGACACTGTGCAGTGTCTAGGAGCAGTGTCTAACCATTGTTTTTGGCTTCCTGATACTGCTTCCAGACACTGCTCCTCCAATGGTAGTGTCTACACAGTGTCAGGAGCAGTGTCTACACAGTTTCAGTAAATTAAAAAAGCACCCCACATTTTAAATACTACTTTTATTTCATACCACAAACACATTACATAATATTTAAGTACGCTAATTTAAAACATAATTAGATAATGCATATTTAGATAATTTAAAACATAATTATTAAAATAAAATTATACTAATTCCTATTTCTACTAATATGTAAACGCCACCTCGCATCGTCCTTGAGCATCTCCCACACAGGACGTTTTGTCCACTGCCCGTGTTCCCCTTCATAATCAGAAACGGCCGCGGCATATACTTCGTCATCCGTTGCCCCTCTCCTAGGGTCGGCCAATTTGCCCCGGTAGGTTTTATCAACCCACTTGCACTTCTTGCTCATCTTATGGAAGTGGTCCTTGACTTGCTTCTCTGTCCGTGGTGGCCACTCATCGTTCTCGGTTTGTACGTAAGCCAGGTACAGAGCAGGCCAATACTGGCCCTCGGGCTCGTAGTGGGTGAGCCAATTGACCACAAAATGTATTTCCTCCTCTAGTGACCAAAGAGGCCCAGTTGCCCAATTCGACATATCGACTTGAGAGAAAATAAGAGGAAATGAGAGAAAATGAGAGAATTTGTGAGGTGTGAGAAATGAGGGGGTGGTGAGGGGTATTTCAAATAGTAACCCTGGCACGCTCTTCGAGGCTCCAATAATTCGATAAGTCGATTTTTTTTAATAACACACAAAGTATATTAAAGAAAACAACTAGATTAAAACTTTTATTACATAGATTTAAAAACTAAAAATAAATTGAAGTCTTGCCTAACCCAAGAACTCCAAACGCTTCCCAAGGCTTTGAATGAGCGAGGCATGAGACGCCCTTTCATCCGCGGCCATGTTGGTGATGTCTTGGCGAAGAACTGCGTTCAAGGTGTCCATGATCTCCTTCTGCATCGCCCTTCTGCCCTCTAACTGTGTCTCTTTCCTTTGGGAAAGAGTGTCAAGGAACTGCATTTGCTCGGGAGGTAGCCCAGACGCCGCCGACTGGGAGGATTGGGCTTTGCCTCGAGACCTGGCCTTGGCTCTCTTCTGCCCGATCGGACGATCCTCGGTGGTAAACGAGTTCAACTCGTGGTCGAAGTCGTCTCCACAAGTGCGAGACTCGTCCATCCTTGTCCGCTTGCTTCCATCACTGTTGGCGTCGAGGTTGAGGTCAAGGTCGGGGATGTCACATTCTGGAACCATTTTTGTGAAAAACTTCGGTTGCCCCCTCACGACCTCCCACATATGCTTGAATTTGAACACGTGCCCTACCTCATCGCGGTACGCCTTTTCAGCGCCTCACATGACGTCCACCTCGTTCCTCCCGCTTGTCAGCGTGTTCTCAGAGTTGGTGTACTTCTCTTGGAACTTGGTGATGAAGCCTTTAACCTTATGCCAATGGTCCTTGCAAGCCATCCACGCCCGAGGTGAGTCCTCTACTGGTCTAACGGACTCGTACTCGGCATGCACCTTTTGCCAGTACTGGTCATTCTTCTGGTTCTTCCCGTGGATGGGGTCGAGCGAATTGTTCATCCACGCACGTGCCAATATGATCTCCTCCGCGGTGGTCCACTTCGGTTGTGGAAGTGGTATCGGCCTCGATGAAGATGCCGCCGCCTTCCCCTTCCTCCTCCTCACTTGCGTCGGAGCTGATTGGCAAGGTTGGGTGGCCGGAACTAATTGGGAAGGTTGCACTTGCGACTCTGGCCATTGGGTCGGTGGGGTGTATGGAGGAAGTGGCGTTGAGTGCCCCGATTGGAGGAGTTGGGAGAACGAGGAGTAGTTGGCCATGAAGTCCTCTTCGGTGTTGGAGGGCTTGATTCGGGTCCATAACGAGTGAAGGAAAAAAATGGAGAGAATTTGATGAGGAATAGAGGAAGGAAAGCTAAAAACAAGTGGAGAGAGGGTAAAATTTGAGTTGGGGTGGATCTGTTTTATAGAGAAATTTAGGGCTTTTTGGGGTCGGCGCCGCCACGTGTTAGGTCGTGACTGGCCAGCCGACTAGCCGTTGGCGCCAGACACGACCCCCCTCGTCGTTGCTAGATTCAGCAACGACCGCTGGACACGACACCGCAGACACGACGTCTAGGCACGACGATCCGTGTCTACGCGTCTATCTGGGCCGTGCCTACGCCAGACACGACGGGTAGACACGACCCGTTGGAGGTGCTCTTAGTTCGAGTCCCCTTGTTGGGAGTCTCTGGTTCTGAGGCTGTAGTTAGTAAGCCTGTGTTTGTTGTTGTAATGGAGGGCTTGCCCTTGTCCTTCGACATCACTTTGATGCTGTTGGATTATTATATAAAAAAAAACTCGCTGATCAGAAATATATATATATATATATATATATATATATATATATATATATATATATATATATATATATATATATATATATATATATATATATATATATATATATATATGTTGTTGGTCAAATGTTTTCCTGACGAAACTTGGCGATAAATTTCTTTCTTAGGCGATCAAACAACGCTAAGAGCAAGAACAACGGAACGGCCCCGCTCCCCGCGCCACGACGTTCGCTGGCCGGGCACGCTGGCCGTTCCGCTGTGATCGTCGAAAAACACAGCCCCGCTCCCCCTCCACGCGCTCCCGCTCCCCCTGCAGACGGACCCTCTCCCCTCTCGCTGGCCGGGCGCGGTGGATGCGCCTGCGCGCCGTCTGCTGCGCTGGCAGCGTCTGGGGCTGCCACGTGTCCCGACCGTTGCACACTAACGACTATTTTTTTTAATTCAAAAATCAACAAATAAAACCCTATAAATACCCCTCTCCTCTCATATTTTTCACACCACTTCCTACTTCAACTATCCAACTTCACTATCTCCTTCCCAAATTCTCCTCTCTCGTTTCAATTATTCTCGCGAAAAATGTCGGGCGACGCTGGGTCTCGTGCACACTCAGTTGGTGACGAACGAGAATTCACCGAGGACGAACTGGCACGAGGTTTCGGAGACATTCTAACGGGCAATCACTCCAACTCCCCAAGCTCGAACCCGGGGTCGAGTTCAGGTTAGTGCAAACTTATTTTATTGTATTAATGCATTGTATTCATTTTTTTGATTAATTATTTGCACTTATTTTATTATTTTATTTTTGAGCACTTAATTTAATGTATACATTTTTTTTGTATTAAATTTTTGAGCACTTAATTTATTGTATAAATTTTTTTTGTTAGGGCAAAACCGTCCCCAACAATACCAAATGGCGCCAGGGTTCTAAGTGCCATCACAATGGAGCCTGCCCCCACAAGGTTTCCAGATGCCACCGTTCCCACCACAATCACAATCACAATGGGGCATGGGACCCCAATTCTACAACTACGTGGGTCATCCACTACCCGACGTAGAAACCCCCCCCAACCATCCTCTTCCCAACGACGAGCCCGAGCCCGAGCCCCTGCCCGAGCCCAACCCCGAGCCCAACCCGAAGAACCAGAGGCGGATGGCCGGACATTCAGCAAGGAGGAGGACCACCACCTCATAACTTGCTGGTTGAGCACAACAAGAGACGCCGCCAAGGGCAACTCGCAAACCGGCAACACATTCTGGTGCGCAGTGCAGAGGAAATACAATTCCCAGGACCGTTACCCACCTCGCCGCTGGGAAGCCATCAAGAAACGTTGGCTCAAAGGTTCCAGCCAGACAAGGAGGATGCTCGGCTATTTGAAGAGGTCTAGGACCGAGAAGCCGAGCGGCGCAAACGACGAAGAGCTCTTGAGACGTGCGAAGCAAATGTGGGAGGATGATGGGAAAGTGATTAAAGACCACCCGCTAAAGTTCGACCTGGATCATTGGGTCAGGAGGCTCGATGGAAATGAGAAGTTCAGTGCCGAGGAGGGCACAATGGGAACTGTCCGCAGTCAGGTACGCCAACAACGACAGCGGTTGGATGAGGCTGGGGCTTACAGCTCAACCCCACCTACAAGCACAGGGGAGGAGGGCACACCTCTCAGTGGTGAGTCCCAACCACCAGAATGTGAAGGAAGCGAGAACTACGAGGGGACTCAGGTCCCTCTCAGCGACACACCCCCATCCCCTGAGGCCGCCCCAAGTCCCCCTCGCCGACCGCAAGGGAAGAAGGCAGCGAAGGCCGCAAAGAAGGGGGTCGTCCTCACGGCCCAAATGTCTGCCTTCGCGGAACTGGAACGTGCACGAATCGACGCTGAACGTGCACGGTTTGAGGCTCAACGTTCACGTGGCGAACAACAGGAAAATAAGTATCGCATGATACAGGCATTAACCCAACAGTGGGAAGCAAACATCACCAACTACAAGGCCCTGGTGGGGACGGATACATCTTCCTACGACGAAGAGGCGTTGGCAGACCATAAGTTTTGCAAGACCCAACTGCGAAGACTCATCACTAGCCTTGAAACCCAAATTGAGGATCTTCGAAGCCAACCCCCACCACCAGATGTCGACCCAACAGAGGATGATTCTTGAACTTGTATTTTGTTTTGGGTTGTATTAAAATGTATTGAATAAAATTAGAAGTTCATTTATATTCGTGTTGAATTTATTAATTATTGGTTGTCTTTAATTATTTATTTCCAAAATTGTTTAAATTATGACTAAATTAAACGGTTTCTGATAACGAATTAAATAAAACAGGAAAATAACAAATAATAATCCAGTCAGCACTGTTCTGCACTCCGAGGACCTCAAGGTCCTTTCTGTTGCAAAACACCCACTTTTCTGCACTCCCACTCCCTGACTTTTGTCCAGTCAGCACAAGATCTGCACTCCCACTCCCTGATCAAGGTCCTTTCTGTTGTACATGCTCTAAAGAATACTATAAGGACATACCAAATATTTTTCGTTATTAAAGTAAATAAATGGTATACATCAATCACACATAAAGATGTATGGGCTAACGTATCTTATCGAGAATGGTTTATCTTGAAAAATAAATGGGCTTGATAGATTGATTGATAGTGGCTCATTCTAAAGCACCACCTGCATGGACTGCACGGGGCACCATCAGATCACATATATATGATACTCTATTAGTGTCAATTAGTCAACGACAGGACAAGAATATATCCAGGGATCTCGATGCAGACCAAAATGAAAATTGACATTTTACTGCAAAAAAAGAAGAAGAAGAGAAGTGGATTTGAATCAGACAATGTTAAAAGAGATCAAGAATCTCGAGGATCGAACGGTTGCAGATGGGGCAGGAGCCTCTGTTGACCCACAACTCCCTGGAGCACACCCTACAGAAGGCGTGGCCGCAGGGGATGAAAGCCGCGCCTTTACGCCTGTCCATGCACACGCAGCACATCCCATCAGATGAATCCGCGCCCTCCGTTTCGTCGATCAACGTCTTCACGCCGTGAATGGCGCTCCGCCGCCAAGGCCATTGCCAAGTTCATCTCCGGCGGAATCTGAGCATTGGTGGATACGGTCATCGGCTTGTGACGGAGTTGGGTGGTGGTTGTTGGAGTCCAAGTGGCCCCACAGCAGCCCATGGCCTTCAACCCCAACCTCTGCTTCAAACTCTTCCACATTCCCCAATTGGCTTGGCTAGTTTACTGAAGAAGGTCAAGCTAAAGCATTGAAATGGTTGAGAATGTTGAGAACAGAGAAGGGGTTTCAACTTTCTAGTTTGAAGCTGATTTTCATTGTTGGAGAAATTTATGTCTTCTGAGTTCTGATGGGCAAACAAGAGATGTGCTATATAACACAATGAGCGCCCAAAACAGTGTCGTTTTGCCAGGACCCTTGATGTGTCAATACCCATTTACCTATTTCATTTTAATCCAGAGTTTATAGTCCCTTTTTAATTTACTTAAATGTGTAAATAAAATTACTAGTTTACTGATCATTTTAAGGCTTACAACAGACGGGTTTGGGGGAAGAAGGGGAGAGGAATGAGAAGTGAAATTTTGGCAGATAATGATTTCAAACCTAAAGTAGTTCTGGTATTAGTAAGTGTTCCACGAGGAGTTATTAAGTATCTCCAACGTGGAAAGGTGATGCAATATCAATGTAGGATAAATTAGGTGTGAGTTAATATAAAATGTCATCTTTGGTGTCCATTAATATGTGTTTATAAGTTGTTAACTTTACATGATCTTGTACGCACGCACTATTATTTTTTTTTTTTTTTGATAGGCGATTTTATTATTAAAATAGGCAACCAAGACGGAAACCTGTAACAAAGGCCTCTTGAACGAGGCTACAAAAAACAAAAAACAAACGGGAAACATAAAGAACAGACAAAATAAAAAACTCCCATGCAGCAGCTCTCATGCGTCTTTGCCTTCCCTGGTAAAGATCTCAGGGCTAACGTTCGAAAAACACAGATGACACGTCAGGCTTGTCATCTGAAATAAACTATAATCCCGGGTCCTTAAACCGATAAAAACCTGTCAACAAGTCGTTCCATCATGTTGAACCACCCAAGAACCTCGACTCTACGATCCAACTCATGCCCAAGGAACAGATCACCACTCCTGTACCAATCCCCAACTTCGCCAAGAAACAGCTACAAAGGAAGGCCCTCCTTCTCTTTTTGAATCCTGAAAAAACAGTGAGTTGCCCAGACAGGGCTACCCTGAATCTCCGTCTCTTCTGGACGGCCTTCATCCCCCTCACAATCCAAGAGATGAATTTCACCATAAAACTTGACTAAAAAGGAGGGGAAGTAGGGTGGGACTCCCCCACTTCTACTCCGTCACTCGAATGCAGGTCGTCAGAATCGTCCTGAAGTTCAGGATCAACAGAATCACCCAACTCAAAATCGAGTGCTTCAATTTGATCTGCCGCTTCTGGATGACCCGTTAAAAGTTTCTGACTGGCCTTAATGAGTTTCCACTTTCTCTCTCGATCAACATACTCCTTACTCAAGGAACATCTCCTTGCAGCATAAGAGCGATATACAAGAGTAGGTTTACCTGTGTTAAGCAGAGTTCGACTGACAGAACAACCGACCCTGTTTGCTTGAGGTCCACGCAACAGGCTCGATGGGCTTGAACTACTCTGGCCCTGGGAGTCTGCAACCTTACTGGCCGAGGGAGAAGACAGACAAAGCTTTCCTTTATACTTCAACTTAGCCGGCGGTGGGAACTGGACTATGTCATCCAGACCAAGAGTTTCCGTGGACTCCAAAGATTGACCTGGGATATCTAATGTCCTGCAAGCTTGGAGGGTAATGTTTACCCTCCAACTTCAAAAAACGATCGAAAGAATGGTCATGAGATTTCAATTTCAGCAGGAAATAATTGAAATCTAATGACAATGAGGTCTCATCACGCAAGGACAGAATAAAGGTTCCCATTGAGTTTCCCAAATCTCTGAATGTCGACATACACCAACCCGAAACAGGGATACCCGATACCTTCACCCAAGAAAAACAACCCTCCATATTAAGCCATTCCTTAGCCTTGTCAAACATTAGAAATGAAGTGGAGCACCAATTCCATTTGGAGTCCAATACGTTTGAAAGCGTGTCCTGATCCGAGGATAATAACAAAAAAATCCTGTTGCCCAAGTAACGGAACTGTAAATCCAAGGGCTCTTCTGAATTAATACGATTTCGTAAATCAGAAATAGAGAAATCGTCTCTCGCCACCCCAAATAAACTCGCTTCAGACCAAGGTGAAAGGTAGTTGGTGGTGGTTCCTAACACCTCTGTTTTTCGTGCAGAAGTCTCCACTGGATTCAAACGTATATCATCTATCTTGGTTTTTGGCATCCAAGCCTGTTTAACCGCTGGCTTACCCAACCTTTTGCCCAGTTTCTCCGGCCACGCAAAAGCCATGAAAATTTTGTGATCATTCCAAACTGTTCCATTACAAGCCTTTACCAACAATTTCCCTTCAGCCTTCGATCTCACCGATACAAACCCGAAGAATCGTCCACCAGCATTTTGACGTTTGCAGACGAAAATTTTGACCACAGGTGAGAATTGATCTAACCAAGCTCTCAGCTTCACACTGTTTGAATCAGAAGGAAGATTGCAAATGAATAACTTACACAACTCACTAGATGCTATCGAGGGAATGGCCGGATCTGCAGAGTCTCTGATCGAGTTCGGAAACGGAATTGATGCAGGCTCGTTGACTGGTTTCTCTGTAGGTTCTCCACCGCGTTTGATCGAACTATGTAGCAGTGTCTGAGCCGAATTCTCCAAACGACAGATTACCGAAGAGAGTTTGGGAACTCTAAAGAGCTTACCTTCGATCCATCTCTCGTGATAATCACCATCCGTCTCAGAGCCCATTGCCGTCCCCAACTGCTTCGAGATCGTCTGCCTTCGTTTGCGCGCTGAGTTAGGAATCCATAGAGAATCCTTTAACAACATAGGCAGAGAAAAAATTCAATCGACGTCCAGGAGCCCCAGAAAAATGTCACCTTGACCGGACGGCTCCAGCAAGGTCACCAGCTCCGGCGCCGACCGAAACCTACAGAACGCGAATCGATAATCCCCTCTGCCCTAGGACCTGCGAATACCGGATGTCGAACTGGGCCCCAAACTCGTGCGACCGGAGATGCAGAGAACCACCGGCACAACACCACCGGCGATCGGAGAAGAAGCTTCGATTGACACAATCCCCCGAACAGACGGACGGGGTTCGGCCGGAAAACACAAGAGGACCGAGAACAAAGCAATCCCGACCCTCCCCTGCGCTAGACACCGTCCTCCCCTCACCCGGCCACTGGGTTCCACTCGCACGCCGCCTGAGAGGGCGATGGCGGCCACAGGTTTCGAAAAGGAAACCTAACAAGTGCGCGTGTGGCGCGTTCCTTTGTTCAAGGATACCATATCTATTTGCACGTACTATTATTAAGATCCAATCCAAAGGTACTAAACATAATTCTGTACTAAGATCCAATGTAGTGATGTAACATAACTACATAAGATAATAATGATGCAAAACGTAGTGAGTGATATGCTCCAAGCTGACAAGGTGGGTACAAAGTCAAAATCCGTTATACACGTCACAGATTGAGCCTCTCTTATGTTTCCTCACCGTTTGTTTGTGAACCTGATTCAATCGATTATTTGATTAGATTAGTGTTGTAATATATATGCAGAACTGATAAAATAAGGAAACAGAATTAAACGATGCAAACAATTGAAAAACTGGAAAGAACCAGTCGGTTGGACGTGCAAAAGCCAAGCAGCAGAAGTGTAGCAAACTATCAACACTTCACAGCATAAACTATTAGCACTTCGTAGCAGAAACTATCAGCAGCTGGTTGCACAAAGTACCAGTGGTTGCTTGAAAGCGAGCAGCTGTGGCGTGGCACAAGACCACTGACTTGAAAGCAATATTTCCGAGTGACCGAGGTGGCGATCAGCAGCGGTTGCTCCCCAAGGTTACACAGCTCTACCCAGTAGCGCGCCCACTCACTCTACTGGATGTGGAGACATCATAACAGCGACCAGAACAAAGGTGTAGTAATGTGAAAAGAAAGGATATAAAACCGAGTATAGTGTGGCTCTGGTTTTTTGTAAAAACGTAAGTGACAAGAAGAACCAAAGCTGAGTTTATATAGTCTCAAATCAGATTTCGGTTTCAAGCCTCTTTAAAACACAATAAAACCCATTAATAGTGAAATAAAATCTGATTTTCAGTTTCTTGAATTAAATCACGTTTTTAATTCACAATCAAAACGTTTCAGCTATTAATCCGGAATCAAAAATGAAAAATGTTACAACTTATTTAAATTCGAAAAGCTTTTCTCAAAAAATTAATTCTTGCCCGCCCCGCAGGGGCTCTACCCGAACCCGAACCGAACCGAACCGGCCCGGCCCGGACGGTCGGCGACGGCGGCGGGCGCGAGGCCCATTCCGCCCTAGCCTGCATAGAGAGCCCAAGAGTTTGTTGAGCAATGATAAGGGGGTTGAGTTTATTAACTCACCCAACTCCCCCTTTGTTTCCGATGTGGGACAAGCACTAAAAGACTAATGGAACAAACAAGGCTTTGTAAGCCAATTTTTCCAACAATCCCCCACATATTGGCGACAAAAGCCGAAAACACGTGAAAAATAATTTTAGGTAAAAGAAGACACCATAAATGTTCTGGTTACTGGAAGGTGCGGTACTTAAACATCAATATCTTTCGATTTGAATTGATGCATAGTGAGGTATGATAACAACTTACTTAAAGTAAGTGAATAGAATCTTGAACTTACTTAGCTTCGGTTGATACGTCACACAACACATACCATACTTCAGATTCCACCGAATCCGCGATACTATCAGAAACGCTATTAAAGGCTATGCGTATACCTTGGTTCTAATGAGTGCTCTAGGAAGACTTTACCCAAAGTCTTTCATAGATGACGGCCACCATCACACACACGTAGGTAACTCATCAAGTTCTTCTCACAAGCACCATCCCAATCAGGTCTGGAGTTATTAAGGACATAGAGTTCATCCTGTCAGTAGAATCCATCAAGTGCGTCTCTATAGCACCACCAAACCTGGCTATGGATTATAATCTATCAAGTGCGTCTCACAAGCACCACCAATACTGGTTATAGATTGTTAACAAGATCTATCAAGTGCGTCTCAAGGCACCACCAAAACTGGTTATAGATCATCACGCACTACTTTTGTCATGGGAGTGGGAGATGTAGTGCATCAAAACTAGTATGGCTGCATATGACTACTAACACTAGTCATCCATACTCTCTTGACCTGTGGGCTTGAGCCCCATCCCTTCTGACACAACAGAGAGTATTCTCCTTGGTAGACCCTTGGTAAAAGGATCAGCAAGATTTCTTTCGGATCTCACAAATTCCAAAGAAATCACTCCATCTTTTAGGAGTTGTCCAATGACAGCGTACCTCAAACGAATGTGTCTCTTCTTACCATTGTACACATTGTTCTTCGCAACGCAAATAGCCGCTTGCGAATCACAATGTATTGAGACAGGCACTGCTTGCCTTCCCCACACAGGCACATCTGCTAACAAGTTCCTCAACCAGTCTGCCTCTTGTCCAGCCAACTCAAGGGCAATGAACTCAGACTCCGTGGTAGAGCTGGCTATACAAGTCTGTTTTGAAGACTTCCACGATATAGAACCTCCACCCAAGGTGAACACATAACCACTCGTCGAGCTGATCTCATCGTTACCCGAAACCCAGTTTGCATCACAGTATCCTTCAAAGCATTAGGAAATGTACTATAGTGAAGGGACCAACTCTTAGCTCCTTTCAGGTACTTCAGCAGACGACTTAAAGCACTCCAATGCTCGTTACTCGGGTTATGTGTATACTGACTCAACCGGCTTACTGTATAAGCAATGTCTGGTCGAGTACAGTTCATGAGGAACATCACACTTCCTATGATCTGGGCGTACTGAACTTGTGAAACTCTATCACCCAAGTTCTTTATTAAGTGTACGTTCGGATCATATGGAGTCTTAGCATGTATAACGTCAAAGTGGTTGAATTTCTTCAACACTTTCTCAACGTAATGAGATTGACTCAAGGAGATGACATTGGTGTTTCTAATAACCTTAACACCTAAAATGACATCAGCTTCTCCTAAGTCCTTTATCTCAAAATGTGATGACAAGAATTTCTTGGTAAGGTTCACTGTACCGATATTATCTCCAAGAATCAACATGTCATCAACATAAAGATAGATAATCACACAACCCGATTCCGTCACCTTCGAGTACACACAGGAATTAGAGTTGTTCACCTTGTATCCTTCAGTCACCAGAGTTCGATTGAACTTCTCATACCATTGTTTAGGTGCTTGTTTCAGACTATATAGAGACTTCTTCAGTTTACACACCTTGTTCTCTTGACCAGCGATCACAAACCCCTCGGATTGAGTCATATAGATCTCTTCCTTTAGATCACCATTTAGGAAAGCGGTCTTGACATCCATCTGATGAATTATCAAGCCGTGAATGGAAGCTAAAGCAACAAGAGACCTTATCGTTGCAATCTTGGTCACAGGAGAATAAGTGTCAAAATAATTGACGTCTTTCCGTTGTGTAAACCCTCTAACCACGAGTCTCGCTTTGAACCGTTCTATTGTACCATCGGGTCTCAACTTTTTCTTAAAGGTCCACTTACTACTAATGGTTTTGGAACCTTTAGGTAAGTCTACTAGATCCCAAGTTTGATTTGATGTAATAGAGTCAAGTTCAGCTTGTATAGCTTCTTTCCAGAGGTTAGCGTCAACAAATCTCAAAGCCTCGCCATAGGTCTTTGGATCTTCTTCTAGCAGGAAGGCAGAAACAAACTCGTCCGAAACAACACCTTCAGGATCAACTTCGGATTGAAAGGAGGTGACGAAGTCTTCTCCGAAATTATTCTCAATCCTGGGTCTCTTACTTCTCCTTGGTCCCTTAGCTTGACCATGCGAAGTAGAGCTTTCGGCAACCCACCTATCTTGAAGCGAAGGAAAAGGGATAGTGGGTTCAACCGTGTCAGCAACGACGATCCTCTTCAAAGGAAAGAGGTGTTCGAAGAACTCAGCATCTCTAGCCTCAGAAATTGAGTGGTCACTTAGAGACATGAAACGATATGTCGCACTGGTCTGAGCATAACCTATGAATACACAATCATAGGTCTTGGATCCGATAATGGTTCTCTTAGAGTCAGTTAGGCCTACTTTCGTCAGACACCCCCACACTCTGAGAAACCTTAGGTTAGGAGCATAACCCTTCCATAACTCGTAGGGAGTCTTATCAAGGTTCTTGTGTGGCACACGGTTAAGTATGTGACAAGCGGATAAGACAGCTTCCCCCCATATTTCATCAGGAAGGCCTGAACTTAGAAGCATCGCATTCATCATATTCTTTAGCGTTCGGTTCTTACATTCAGCTACTCCATTTTGTTGAGGCATATATGGTGCACTTGTTTCATGAATGATTCCATTGGATTCATATACATCTTTCAAGAAATTTGAGCCATACTCTCCTCTTCTATCGGATCTAACTCTCTTGATTTTCCTCTCGAGTTGATTTTCTACCTCATTCTTATACTTGATGAACATCTCTTCAGCTTCATCTTTTGTAGTAAGAAGATAAACTCTCGCGAACCTTGAGCAGTCGTCGATGAAGGTAACATAGTAATGTTTTCCTCCCTTGCTCCTAGTGTTCTTGAAATCCGCAAGATCGGTGTGGATTAGTTCAAGAAGGTTCGTGTGTCTTGTTATAACAGATTTGCACGGTTTCTTGGAGAATTTAGCCTCTGCGCAAATCTCACACTTCGAGAGTTTGGAGGTAGAAAGAGGTGGTATAATAGACATGTTTCTTAGTTGTTTGATTGATGCAACATTCACATGTCCTAGTCTACCATGCCACAAATCAAGAGACTCATCGATATAAGCGGAAGCGGAAATTTTATTATTCAAAATAACATGATCAACATTCAAAAGGAAAAGACTCCCACAATAATACGCCTTCCCTACAAACTCTTCATTCTTGGTGAAGACAACAATGTCACTCTCTATCACAGTCTTCATTCCAGCCTTCATCAGTAGGGGTCCAGAGACAAGGTTGTGTCGTAGAGTAGGGACACAAATGACATTATTGAGTACGAGTGTCTTTCCAGATGTCAGCTTCAGCATGATCTTTCCGCTTCCAACAATCATTGCAGTAGAGTCATTCCCCATATGAACCACTTCACCAGGTGTAGAGGCTTCAAACTCGTAGAATAGTTCCTTGGAGTTGCAGAGATGACGGGTGGATGTGGAGTCCAACACCCAATCAACAATGTTGTGGACCAGCATGGCCTCATCAACCACAGCAGCCACGATGTCATCATCTTCAGCAATGTAAGCCCTTGCATCATTCTTCTTGTATCCTTGACGTTGCATACACTGATAAGCCTTGTGTCCAGCTTGGCCGCAAACATAGCACAGCAGGTTCTGCTTCGATTTCTGGATAGCAGAGGAGGGTTTCACATACTTGTTGCAGTTGTTGGGAGGTCCTCGCTTGGGAGCTTTCTTGGTCTTGGACTTGGGCTTCGGTTTGGGATTAGCTTGACGAGACGGCCCACCGGACTCCACGATGTTGGCCTTTATCGTCGGAGGCGGCAAAGGAGTTGGGAAAGAACTCAGAGCATCCTTCAAGCGGTTTGCTTCCTCGATCTTCATATGGCTAATCAGGTCTTGAAGCGTCAGATCCTTCTCTCTATGCTTGAGGTGATTGCGGTAGTCCTTCCACGACGGTGGAAACTTCTCCAACAGCACATTGGCGAGGAATACCTCGTCCATCTTCATCCCTTCGTTGACGATGGCCACGGACAAGTCCTCGTAAACGTGGACTTGATCCATGACCGATCGGTTGTCCACCATTTGGAAGGAGAGCCACTTCCCCACGACGTACTTCTTCTTCCCAGTGTCGTCAGCCCCATACTTTTTGTTCAAAGTCTCTCAAATAAGTTTGGCTGACTTGTGAACACAAAGCAGGTCAAACAAGGTGTTGGTGACAGAGCTCAAAATATGGCACCTAACAGTTTTGTTGTCCTTATCAAATTTTAGTAGGTTAGCCTCATTGTCCCTAACAATGGAGGCAACTACGGGAGTAGCACCAGGGGTAACAGCTAAGGGTACGAGGAGATCATTAAGAAGAACATAGTCGATGTCCATTTGCTCAAAAAATATCAACAATTTTTGAGACCAACGACGGTAATTGGTACTGTCAAGTGGTTCAACAACATGCAATGAACGAGCAGTAACAGCAGGCACAGAATTCAGGTTTGTATGCATGTTTAAATTCATGTTCATGTTCATAACAGTTCACGATATATATAGATAATTGATTATTGCTTTCAAAATTGTTGGAATATATATGCAGAACTGATGAAATAAGGGAACATAATTAAACGATGCAAACAATTGAAAAACTGGAAAGAACCAACCGGTTGGACGTGCAGAAGCCAAGCAGCAGAAGTGTAGCAAACTATAAGCACTTCGCAGCATAAACTATTAGCACTTCGCAACAGTAACTGTTAGCACTTCGCAGCAGAAACTATCAGCAGCTGGTTGCACAAAGTATCAGTGGTTGGTTGAAAGCGAGCAGGTGTGGCGTGGCACAAGACCACTGACTTGAAAGCAATATTTCTGAGTGACCGAGGTGGCGATCAGCAGCGGTTTCTCCCCAAGGTTACATAGCTCTACCCAATAGAGCGCCCACTCGCTCTACTGGATGTGGAGACAGCAGAACAGCGACCAGAACAAAGGTGTAGTAATGTGAAAAGAAAGGATATAAAACCGAGTATAGTTTGGCTCTGGTTTTTTGTAAAAACGTAAGTGACAAGAAGAACCAAAGCTGAGTTTATATAGTCTCAAATCAGATTTCGGTTTCAAGCCTCTTTAAAACACAATAAAACCCATTAATAGTGAAATAAAATCTGATTTTCAGTTTCTTGAATTAAATCACGTTTTTAATTCACAATCAAAACGTTTCAGCTATTAATTCAGAATCAAAACTGAAAAACGTTACAACTTATTTAAATTCGAAAAGATTTGAATTTCAGAAAAGCTTTTCCCAAAAAATTAATTCTTGCCCGCCTCGCAGGGGCTCCATCCGAACCCGGCCCGTCCCGACCCGACCCGGACGGACGGCGACGTGGCGGCGGGCGCGAGGCTCATTCCGGCCCAGCCTGCATAGAGAGCCCAAGAGCTTGTTGAGCAAGGATAAGGGGGTTGAGTTTATTAACTCACCCAACTCCCCTTTTGTTTCCGACGTGGGACAAGCACTAAAAGACAAAAGGAACAAACAAGACTTTGTAAGCCAATTTTTCTAACAATTAGTTTACATAATATCAAAAATTAAGATTCATTTCTATTATTACAGATAGATAATCAACTTAATCAAAACATTATCTATTACTTTTTTAGTAGGTTACGAGGTAATATATGAAGTAATAAAACAGAAGTCCATCCGAAGTGGACAGAACCAAATAATGTTATATGAAATACTAAATAAAAGGTTCTAACATCGTAAGACCAAGCTGAATAAAAATATGTTTAGCTAACTGAACCGTTCTATAGAGGCATGATAGCCTGGAGCTAACGTTGTGGTAGTGCCCCAAGACACTGATACAACATAACTAAAGTGGGAGCTAGGATCGAGCCGGACCATTTCCGGGGTAGTACTGTGGCGGACTAAGATCTCTCCCGGGTTGCCGGTGTGCGTCGTCCTCCCTGAAATGATAGAGTATGGTTCCAAAAATACGAAATTGCCGGCCTCCGAGATGGTAGGAGAGTACCATACCAGAACTTGGTGGAACCACTGCTACCTTACGTCCATTGCGGCGGTATTATTGGCCGACCCCCCAGTGGACACAACTCCTCTTTGAGCGAGGCGAGGGTGCTTAACGCCCCCTGACGCTATACGATGTGCCATAGTAGTACGTGATAAGCCTTCCGACTCCAGGTCCTGAGAATTCCCTATCGGATGCTTCTTCGCTATTGGAAGAGAAGAGGTTCCCGCTCAACGGATTCCTTCAGATTATCCTCCTCCCGACTCCTTAAAAAAGAGTTGGAAGGTGTTTGAGGTTGCTCCCTATAGGTATGATGGTCCTTTCCTCGTGAAGATGGCTCCCCCATAAAACCTGTGTCCCCCCCCCCCCCCCCCCCCCCGACGAGAAATAACTTGGCTTGTAATCTAAGGTCCCATGTTGGGTTGACAGTTATGATGGGAAAGAAAACAGTCTTGTTCGGGGGCGGGGGGGGGGGGGGGGGGAATCTTTTTCTCTTTCCTTTCCTTTTCCCCTGCTGGTCCCTATTACGAGTTCCGAGAGAGGTGAATTTTGGGACCGGTCGACCTACGAAACCCCCTGAAGTAAGATCAGTTGGTCCCCGGGGTTGGTCTACCATGTCGGACTCTAGAGCCTGCCGGTCTCAGGTCTGTTGGGGGCCGGAGAGTAGGTCTCCTCTCCCTTACCCCCGTATGGAAAGCCGATACCAGGTGACCCACACAACTGCAGCCAAAGCAATGGTCCGGTAAACATTCGTAGAAAATATGCAGTAAAGTTAGTACCTCCAACCCAGTGATTCTGAACCATACCTGATTTTATAACGGCAGTCTGATGTCCACACGAACTCGGATCCTCATGTATTCTCCCCAGATCATGCCATCCACTTCTTGACAAATGCCTATAGAGTTCCCTATCCAAAATCCCAATTGGTATATTTGAGACACGAGCCCAAACAAAAAAAGTGTGAAAAGAGAATATCTTGAGGACACATTTGAGGTCGAAGATCCGCGAGTATGACTAGGGATCTTCTGAAGGCACAAGGTTCTCTCACAAGTACTCGAGCTCGTTCCCGTGACGAACAAAAAAAGAACCCCACAACTCCGTCCTCTAGTGGTCTAGCCGTTGTATCCGATATTTACCATAATTCCGTCACCTAGTCTACTAATGATTGCCACTAGAAAGTTCGAGATGTCGATACCTGGGCAGCCATAGCATAGGCAAAGTTCAGCCCCCGTCCACATAGTTCCGTCGGAGGGAAAATTACCTCCCAAATTTTAAGTCCCCCTAAGTTGTCCCCCAAGACATCCACCGCTTGTTGCATAAAAGGGCCCTGATTGGGGTGACCCGCCTTGTTCGTCCCCCAACCTACCAGTCTGATGCTTCTCCCCGACCCATCATCGACCTGAGGCCCATACCCGTTGTGACCTGGAGCTCTAATCCCTTGGTCCGGCGACTGAACACTTTAGCTCGGCCCATCAAGTCTTGGGTTCAGCTAATGTGGGTCCACCCTACCCCATCCTTGAGGCCAAGTTCCTTGGCCCGTGGTTGTCGGCCCAAATCTAGGAGGGCAAACCCTCCGTCCATGTCCCTGTCACGCCGCCACCTACTCGGTTCCATCGGGCGAGGTTGCATCGTGGGAGGTAGTTCCTCCCTTCTCCATTTCTCCGTCCCCACAATGGAAATGTCCTCTATCTCATCGACGACTGATCTCCATCGACTACTCTGAAGAGTGTGAAATAGGCTCCTCGAAAAGAGATGGATTGAGACCGGTTGCTTCTGTAGTAGCTCCTTCGTCTGGCAGATCACCCTTGCCAAAGATGATAGTTGCTCCTCGGTGGCCACCACCGGTCGAAGTCGTCTTGGCTGAGGGCCTCGAACTCGCACCCCCCGAACCATACCCTGGGCCAACCCTGAAACGTTACTCTTATTGGCCAAGAACCGATCAGACACAAACGTCTCCGCCGCTGCTTGGGCTAAAAAGATCAGCCCCTCCTCCTTCGCTGGGTCCGTCCCAAAACGATCGACCACCAGAGCCGATAAAGAGGATCCCCTCAATGAACCCGAAAATGGTGTACCAGGTTCGCATCCTTCACTATGGCACGAAATAGAGCCTACCAGTATTATCATACCATTGCCTTCCATGAAGAGATCGAAGAGAAGAAGAAGAAACACTACATATCCTAACCATCAAAAGAGAGGAGAGCTATGATCGAGAACTTTATTAATTTAAAATTATTATTTATATCTTGGTTCGGGGAGAAAATTATGATTTTTGATAATATGTTTGTCAGACCATTTCTTTGGACGATAACAAAGTCAATGAGTATATCTTATACTACAAAGTCTAACAATAATCATTTCCCTGAGTTTTCCCATGTATGAAAGACACCTTGTGAATACATGTTCTATTTCTTCAAACAAGAGTAATACCAGTTCAAAACCCATCAACAATCCACACCCACTTGTGAATACATGTTCCATTTCTTCAATTCCAAATTTCCTACCCCTAAATTCAATCTTTCACATAAAGTTGTAATTTTTTAGGTAAACTTTACCTTACTATCCTAAAAATATTTGAGTTTCACCTCACTACCCTAACCAAACTTTTAGTGTCAATTCAATACCTACTGTTAGTTTTCCATCCATTTTGGATGGAAAATGGTCATGTGTCTGACACATGACTCCAATATTTTTTTAAATGCCAAAATTAACCTCAACTCTGTTATCTCTCTCTCACCCCTAATCTTTCATCAACACAAATCTCTCCCCCTCTCATAATATGCCTCCCTCTTTATCCCCTCCAATGTCGCCTCCCTCTTCAGCTCCTCCTTCATCGCCTCGTACAGCACCACCACTCTCGTGTCTGCCTTCGAGTTTGGAGCTGCTCCTTCCTTATTGATTTCATCTGTCGGAGCTGCTCCTCCGCCTAGTAAAGCCCCAACGCAGGTCCGACCATGGCGTTGAAGGAGGATCCTCCTCCATCGCATATGCTCGCCACAGCCACGGCTCGCGCGACTTCATCTCTGATCTGCTCGCAACAGCCACGACTCGTTGGATTTTTCGTCTCCATATGATGTTTGTATATGATGTTTGTAATAGCTGTGTAAGGAGGAATTTGAAGATGATGAGGAGAGATTGAAATTACGATGTCTTTTTTTGTTTTGTTTATCTTACTTGTTGTTTCGAACCTACCCATTTCTATACATCTGGTTTTGACCAGATTGGTTTCAGATGAACATTTGATTTTGTGGTAAGAATTGGTTTCAATTCTGGAATCAATGGCTTGTAATTGTATAATCAATTTTAGGGTTCATTGTTCTTGAATTAGGATTCATTGTTACTCAAATAATATTGCCATGAATTCATCTGAAATGAGTTTGATGATTTTTCCTCATTTCCTCTCTTGTTTTTTTTAATCTGTGGATGAATGTCCAATACAAAGAAAAAAAATAAATAACTTAAAATTGATTTTAAAACATAGTTAAAGAATAAAATATGAAAATAACTAATACTGATATTAAATAAATATTTGAATAATTAAAAATCTGATTTTTATAAAAATAAAATCTGATTTTTTTTACAATAAAAAAATATTTTTAATAAATAAAACTGATTTTAAAAAATAATATCTGATTTTTTAAAAATAAAACTGTTTTTTAAAATAAAATCTAATTTTTTATATAAAAAAACTGATTTTTATAAAATAAATAGATTAAAAGAATTTTTAAAAACCAATGTCATGCTTTTGAAAATTTGATTGTTAGTGAGGGGTATTATGGACTTTTTAAGTGTTTGGATTGAAAAATGGATGGAAAATAGACAGAAACTAACGGTAGGTACTAAAATGAAACTAAAAGTTTTGTTAGGGTAGTGAGGTGCAACAAAGTATTGTTAGGGTAGTGAGATGAAACTCAAGTATTTTTAGGGTAGTGAGGTGAAGTTTACCTTATTTTTTTTATCATTGAGAACTTTTGTCGAGCACCCGGTGCGCCTGTCAGCAATACGCATAATGAGAACGCAGATGAGTTGTACTAGATTATGGATTAAACGTAGTTGAAGAACAGGTGAGAAATTAATCACCTTGGGTAACCTCGCCAAAGGAAGAGAAAGTATTTTTCAAGGATTTTCAGCAACCGACAAAGACAAACCTTTATTACCCAACAAATCGATATCACATAAAGATACAAAAACAACATATTTGTGGAGAAAGGGAGAGCAGTACCGACAATGAAGAGTTTGTTGTTGGGTGGAGGAGGGGGTCGGAAAGGTGAATAGTAGCATCGCCAGCCAAATGTTGCTGGCGATGCTACTCTTCGCCAGCGACATATGGTTTAGTCCTTAGAACTTAATTGGAAGTCGATAGGTTTTTTATTCTTTGCGTCCTGATTTTCGGTGGTTTGTAATCACCAGTCTATTTCTGCCGTTTGCGGTGTTGACTGCTAGCGTGTTAGTGTCTTCTCAACTCTCGGAATTGGAGGTGCTGATGAGATAGAAATGTTCTCTTCAAGTCGAATAAGGTTAAAGAAGCATTGATGGGAAGCCTGTTCTCTGTTTTGGGTTTCATGGTTGAATAATCAGGGTTTTTAACCTTTTACTGCCCATGTTGGCTTCATCGTTTTTTATTTTTGTACAATTTGGTTATAATACCTGTTTATTGTATTTGTCGCTTTGCTATGATCTGTTTACGGATCTAGTTTGTTGACATCTTCGATTTTTATAACTAGAAGTCTGTATTTGCTCCGTCTAACTCAATCTAAATGGATGGGTTTTATAATATTTACTTTGTCGATAAAAAAAATTACTACTATCCCAAGAAAACTGTACAAAAAATCTCATCGACTAATTTTATTTGAGGTCGTAGTAGTAACAAGTCTTTACAATCACGTCAGAATTAAGAGATACACTAGACGCGCTAAAGCTTGCTGTTATGATTTTGATTACACCTATATTTTTAAAATTTTAATTTTTTTGAGCGAAAGTTGCAATATTATTTCGAAAAAAGAAATTACATTACCGTGCGTCGAGGAACAGGCTCCTCGACCACAAAAAGGACATATTGGATGAACAATGATTCTCTGATCCTTGTAGTACCATAACCGTCACAAGCGGTATTTTGACGCCTCATGGACATAAACAGAATATGAAAGGGGGTAGGGGTGAGCATCGGCCGGTACCCGCCCAAAATGCCAAACCCATTACCCAAACTGTTTTTCCCGGTTACATAAAACCTGTACCCATCCCTATCGCCGGTCGCTAAAAGAAAGGCCGATAACCGCCCGACCTCACTACCGGCCGGAGACGGTTATAACCAAACAACTCAGGCCCAATGGGCTTCTTATTGGGCCTACTGAAATAAACATTCAAACATTCAACTTAATTCCTACAATTCAAACTTAATTTCACACAATTCAATTTAATTCATAAACTTGACTATTATAAAAATGATTTCAGTTTAGAGACTTCAAACATTCAAACAAAACACAACAATTCCCACAACTAATACCTCATAATCATATAAAACATCGTCTTACACAACACGGTCTAAGAAACCGTTTTTGTTGTACAACACAAAAAATTGAACAAAAGCGTCTGAACCAGGCCAGACAAATCTGGGCCGAGGAAGTGTCTGGGCCTCTACGCCCAGGCCCAGTGGACGGGCCTTGACCGGGTAAGACCGGTTTTTTGGTCACCACCGGTTTGCCTCACCCAAACCGTTGACCGCCCGTTGACCTCCGGTTCAACGACTTTCAAACCATCTTTGGCCCAGGTAAGACCGTTTTTGGGTATTCGGGTGACGGGGACGGCCAGAGACGGCCGGTTTTTGATGATGGTCGGATTTCTGCTCAGCCCCAAAAAGGGAGAAGGGGTACCGAATATCCTGAAGGATCTCAATAATAACGATGGTGAGAGACAAACCATCTTTATGAAATCCCTCCCAAGATCAGTCCCACTATGTGATTTCTCCACATATCTATTCCAAATCAATACTAGAGAATAAAAATTAAACTAAGAAAGCTTTTTTTTTGAAACGAAACTAAGAAAATTTAAATCGTGGAAAGCAAACATGTTTGAGCGACACATGTAATGTCGACGACCAATCAGAATATATCTCAATATTCGTGAAAAGTCACAGCTCTAATAAAGAAAATAAAACTAAAAATTAAGAAACCAGAATTCCAAATTATATATTCGATTCCAAAATTAACATTAGGAAGAAGTGAAGAGTCAAAGCAAAATCAGCTTGTTTCTAGTTTCACTGTCCGATAGAGAGAGAGAGAGAGGATGTCAGGAGTCGGGAGCCAGCAACAGCAGGAAGAAGAGAAGAAGCCTGGTGGTGCCGATCAATCTGCGCAAGCTCACATCAACCTCAAGGTCAAGGGCCAGGTCTGATTCTCTTTTTCATTCAAGGGTTTTGCTAATTTCACCTCTGGTTTGGCCTCTCTGTTTCTCTTCAAATTTCTCATACTGCTTCTGGGTTTACTTTATTAGCTTGATGGATTCTTTTGTTATGTTCAACCCATGTGTTTGGTTACTGGTAAAGCAGATGTTAAAGGAGCAAACTTTACCTTGTATTTAGGTGGGTTTTGTCTTGATCTATGTCCCATGAGGTTGTTTTGGGGATTGGTGGTTTGATTTTACATTTTGGTGTGCTATTATTGTTGTTGTTGACAATTTTGGGTTGGGGAAGGAAAACTAGGGCAATGATTGGGAATTGGGGATAAGGGGACTAATCTTACATGTTACACAAGGTTTAAGTTACCATAAACAACTCCAAGTCTATGAATCTAGCTGAAAAGTCAAGTGATTCAACATGGTTTTAGACTCATTTCCTTGATTGCAATGTGCTATATACTTTATGGATCTGTGCTGGTTGGTAGTTTTGTTATGAAAGTGTTCTATATAAATAAAGGATCAAGGGTTTTTTACACTTCACTAATGTGTTATGCCATGCTTCATGTAGTATCTTTAGTAATGTCCATATTGTCTATTTGTCTGTACCACTAGGAGATTACATATTGTTATAATATATATACAATCGAACTATATTATTGAGTGATCAAGGGGCGGTGCTCTAAAAATTGGTCAAGTGCGGGGATTTTTAGAACACGGGCCTGATTTCATATAATAGGCGGGCACTACATATCGGTGGAGCGTTTTTTGAGCGACTGTTATAAAAATTGGTCTAGGCAGCCACTTAGACGAGGATTTTTAGAACGCACCCGATTTCATATAAGTACTAAAAGTATTATCGGCACGTAATGATCAAGTGGCCAACTTGTTAGAAATAATCTAATAATCTATCTATCTTGAATATATGGATTGGTTGGATTGGTTGTAGATTCGCGTAGACTAATTCAAAATTTGTTGGCGAAGATTTTAGATCTTCATCTGTATCGTTTGATCTTCGTTCTCTGAAATTTACAGAGCTTTTTTATCCTCCTTGGAAAAAGAAAGCAGAGATTGTGTGTATCGGCTATGTGCTTCTCTGCACACTGAAACCGAAAGATTTCTCTGCAAAACAAACGATCTCTGATCGGAGGAAGATGGGCAGTTGGTTTTCACGAACTCCATTGATTAGCTCAACAATCATCTTCCTCACATTCTCTTCTTCATTCTCACTAATGCAGATCAAAAAAAGTATTAGTTGTGCCATTTCCTTCATTCCTTCCTCCCCTCATTGAGTTATAACCGCGCTCAATGTGAATACCCCATTGCCTTGGATGTAAAGAGTTTTCTGGTTAAATAGAATCTCGGGCACCATGACTAAAGTTGTGACCACATTATAGGATGGGAATGAAGTGTTTTTCAAGATCAAAAGGAGCACTCAACTGAAGAAGCTTATGAATGCTTATTGTGACCGTCAATCTGTGGAGATGAACTCAATTGCCTTCTTGTTTGATGGACGCCGTCTTCGAGCCGAGCAGACTCCTGATGAGGTAGCTTTCTCTGCTGCACACTAACACACACACACACATCTAATCCTTAATATATATTATAATTGAGTTTTATTTGCATTGCTACAGCTAGAAATGGAGGATGGTGATGAGATTGATGCAATGCTGCACCAAACTGGTGGTGCCTCTACCTTCTGATAACCAGTCTCTACTTTCTGTTTTACTAAACTCTGAGGATCCTAAAACATTCTTCATAGGCTTTGGAACCTTTTAAGTATCTGTATTGCTTTATATTTTAATCCAGCGTTTTAAGCTTCTATCTTATTTTGTTAATAAGAGTTCTTGCATGATATTTGAATGTGTACAGGCCCAAGCCCAACAGAATTAGGGTTATGCACGTATCTTCTATATAAACCACTCCTCACTGTCTATCCATAGTCATCTGATTATTCACCATCATTTCAGTTTCTTATGTTCTAAGATTCGTAATCTTCATCTCCTTGGCGTTTAGTGCTTTGCTGCTCGGCGGTCCGATGCCACGTCGACGGTAGCTACGGCTTTGACCGCCGATGCTATATGATTGGACCCATAACAATTCCTTTTGCATCTTGCTAGGAACCTGTGAATCTGGTTTTGTACCTTTGATTTACGGAGCCGTTTAGTGCGATTACATTTAGTAACTCTGTTTTTTTTAATATATTTATAAATGATTTCAAATGATGAGTTTGTTCGGAGAAGCCTATGATGTTTAGTTTTGGAATTATCGGCTGAATTTACTTTGATGTCAATTAGGCTGTCTGAGGCTTCTTTCCACACCACCTACTTTTTTGTACAGATAATTTCAGTTTTCAACTTTTCATAGTGGTTAGTGATGTTCCATAAAATTACTAGACATTATTGCTTTTGGTTTCTGACCATGATAATGAATCCTACAAATATTATGTTCAATACATATCTTTTGCCATAAAAGAGGTAACACGTGCTTTTTTTGCAATTAATTCCCCAAATTACTCTTTAGTTTTATATCGATCTCTTATTATTAAAGCTTGAAATTGATTGTCTCAACTGGAGGACACAAAAATTGAAATCCAGAAACACACACCAATAACAGTCTGTTCCAATCACTCTCCTAAGTCTTGGAAGCAGAAAAAACTTGTAACTCAAGTCTAGGACAGTACATCAGATAAAGGAACCGAGAACTAGGAGAAAATTATAATGCAGAATATAAGTAGAGAAATGTTTGTGTATGACAACTTAAATCAATCAATATTTTGGCTTAACTCTCCCTTTCCATGTAATGAGAATCACCATCTCGGGCATACACGCCAAACTTGAAGTAATGGGAGCTTCCACCTCTAACTTGACAACTCCATTGATGTAAACTTGCAGCTTCGAGTTATGAACATCATGGATCACATTTTCTGTTATTTTGATGCTTCTCCGAACATCTGCAATACTCAATGAAGAATAACCATATCCCTATCAAATAAAATCATTCTGATCTTACCAGTAATGTAGACCCACAATTAGTGAACGTATCATTTCATTTAGACTTGAAATTTGGAGTGTTAGAGGAAGAGAATATATCCATTCATTTTTCAGACGGAGATTACAATCCACGTATTAAAAATGTAAAATGAAGATGTATACGCAGTTTGTTTTCATTTTCGGGTCAATTGTTCTGATCCAGACAAGAATATCAACATATATGTGGCTGTTAAGAGAAAATAATTCCAAGTAGCAAATGGATCTCTGCCTGTTGGTAATTTGGTCCTACAACTTCCACATTCTTTTCATAACACAAGTTACAACAATCATTCATTTTTACATACATCAGTAGTGTTATGAAGGAGGGCTCTAATCAAACAAACCTCAACACCTAGAGAGGTCACTCACTCTATGGGATCAAAGCTGACAGAATGATACTGATAAAAACCGACAAGAAACTCCAAGCATATAATTGGGTAATAAACTGATTCTGTTTAGAGAATAATAAATCGAATGTCTGATTGCAGTTTACTGCATTATAAAATAGGTTCGACTCAACAAATCCATTATCCATTTCAATGTTCTTATAATCCATGCACATATCTGCATTCCTGAAGAACCGATGATTAAGCAGAACCACTTGCAGGGGAAGGTTGGTGGTTTATGACCAATGGTGGACGTAGAGCTCGGTGATTTTCCATCTTTGCCTTGCGGACCTTGTACATTTCTTCTGTCTCAACTACAACTAGTCTCTTAACCTATAGAGTTAAATAGATACTTAACAAGATCAGCAACAATTACAAATTACAAACTTCAATCTAGTAAAAAGGTTGGCTGTGAAGTCATATATGCAAACCTGTTGGATCATTCCCCTAACTGTAGGAGTGTTCCATCTCATGACAGTTCGATTGGTCTTGCCAAGACGTAATGCTTCCAAAGTGAGCCTATGAGTTTTCCTAGTCCCTGGCATTCCCCTCACCAAGGTTATATACAAGTTTGGGCTCCATGCAATTGGGACGTTGCTCTTGAAAGCCTTGAATGCATTCATAATGTCTCCTTCACACCTACACCACCAACAAAAAAAGGATTAAAAGTTCATAATTTTCATGTTAAATGTACGAGTAGAACAGCGTTATAACAGTTGCAAGACAAGAAAATTTTCTACTTTATCCTATAAATATACAAGCATAACTTGGACTTTTGTTCTATGTTTAGCGAGCATATACTCTTATCACTCTATAATAGCAAGATAGCAACTGACTATGAATAGAACTCGATAAATTGTCTTTTCCTTAATTCCTCAACTAGCTATCGACTCTACAACAGCAATGAACAAGGTAAGCACTACGCAATAGAAATTCAATAGTACAAGATTAATACTCATGAAAAAGATTGATTCCGTTTATTCAAATAAAACACCAAGAGATTTAAGTACACCTCGATCTCATTACACACTGAAGGTCAGAAATGAACATAAATGTCAGGATTGCATCAAAAGAAGCACACAAAATTGAAACTCACATTTCTCGATTAAGTAGAATGTTCTAAAACTACTCAATCTCGTTCCAGAACTTCAATCAAACACCACATTTCTCAATTGGTTTCTTTGACTGCTGTGTATATACAAGCAGATGGAACTCTGCAGTTGTAGCTAGGAAGTTAAAGTTAAGTTTAAGAAACTATATCTAAACTGTTTACTGGTCGTTTTAAATTTGTTCTTTCTCCTCGAATCTGCTTCTGGAAATTACAATCGAAAAAAAAAGATCTTTCTTTCACCACCTAATCAGCTATCTACAGAACAAGGGGGACTCAAAGTTTTTTTTTTAATTGGTTTCGAAATCTATTTATTTGGTAAAATCTGTTGCTTGTGAAAACCTACTGAAATTGGTATCTCCCGAATCTAATTTGAAACAAGTGTGAAGAACTTACCTGGGTTTGGATTTCTGCTGGTGTTCTCTGCGGCTGAGAGGAGAGGGGTTGAAGAAACGTAATTTTGATTTGCTGTGATTGAAAGCAAAAACCTCAAGGCCTGTTTTTTGGGCCGCAAAACCCTCAGCTTTTCCTTGTACGGGCTTTGGATACTAAAACATAGATACTCAGTTTTGTTTCAGTAAAAAAATAATAGTACAACAAAAATTAAATTAAATTAACTGAGTATTTAATAAAAAATAATTGAAATAATGTTTTTTAATTAAAAACGGATCAAAAGTTTTAAATACTTATTTCAAAATAAAAAAAATATACTATTTTTTTTTATAAATTGATAAAAATTATTTTAAGAATTATTTAGTTGTATCTTAAATAATTTAGTTCATTTTTAATAAACAATGGTATTTTGGTATAATTTTCTAGCCTAACTAGGAACAATGATCGCTTATATGATTTGGAGCGAGAGGAACAAGGTTTTTCAGGGAGATCGAAAAAGTTTTTGCAACTACCCCTACCGACGAATATCTTGGCTCTTTGTCATGGTGTTGTCAATGGAACTCTCCCCTATTTTCTCCAATGGTCCATTTCACTTGCCTGTATTAGCAACTTTCGTCCACCGTGCACCTTCGCTCAAGCCTTACCTTCCGCCTCATCCTCTGTGCTGACTGTTTGCGCTTCTCCGACCGGACTCTTCCTTCGTTGTTGCCCTCCTCCCACCGCTCCCCGTCCATTGGTTACTCCTCCACCGCACCGATCTGATCGACCACCCTCCAACCGATCAGATCTGTCGGACCCACCCCCTCCCACCGCTTCGCCTTCAACCACTGATGACAGCGGCTGGACGCGTGCATTTCCTCCATGGCTCTCTAGTGTGGCACCCAGGCGCGACCTTCCCTTCTTTCATCATCTTCTGGAAAGGCTCTCAGCCACAACCATTTCCCCTCTCCGACCAGTTTTGTGCTGCCAGATCTTCTTACCGACATTCCCTACGTTCCTTGTCACTACTATCGTCGTTGTTCCGTCTAGGATTCGAAATGGCCACCTTCTTATGGGCCTTTCTATCTCCACCATCTCTCCGGGTTCCATATAGGATGCACGTTCTTGCATGACTCTCCCTGACTTTCATCTTCAACGACAAGGCTTTTCAATCTTGGACGACTCGATTTTCCTCCCTCCATCAAGTTTTGGTTTATTCTCAATGTGCCCTAACACCGCGTTGTTGTGCCGAGCTTTTTCTTGTGGTCATCCGCCGCCGCCGAGCCCAGGGTTGCTCTCTCCGACGAGGCTGCTTTCCATGAGCCTCAGGAGATGGGGTCCAATGGGGGTGGAAGCCCTTGGGCCCGACAAAGAGCCAGTCTCCCCGACTTCTCTTCTTCGGGAAGAGGTACCCCTTCACATCTCAGTAGGTCAAAACAACTTCCTCAAAGGGTTTTTAGATCCTTGCTCTTATTTAATTGTACTCCATTGTTGTTTCTGTTATTGTTCTCCTAGTTTTCTTAACAAGAGTTTGTCATTTTGCCTAAAATGCTTGTATACCTATCCCTGATGGTATCCCGGACTATAATCTCGACTCCACGGATCTTATCACGATTATACTGTATTTGGAACTATTATTGAAATGCTCTCGGTCCAATTCAAAAAAAAAAAGAAAGATGGCGGGGTTACCTTTGGACTTTGAGTATGTTGCTTTGGTTGTTAATGTATAAGTGGAGCTCTAGATTCATTGAACAACTAAAGATATTCATTCTATCCATTATGAACCAATTCATGTACCAATGACCATAATTGGTGAAGTTAATTGTCTTTACAACTTTTGATATTCATGAAGAAAATCACTCATGATCACTAAAATCAAGTTGTGCAGAGTCTTACACTGAATGTGAGGAAGATATTTGCAGACACTGACCCAGAACTCTATAATGAGTGCTTAGGAAGATTTCAAGAAGATGAAGCCAAGGAAGAAGAGATGCAGATGAAGATGGAATCCACCTGGAAGCGCTTGGAAGATGCAGCATCGTCTAGAGCAACAATATGTTAAGACATTGCAGGGAATAGTCTTTCAAGAGAGCTATCAAGCTTGATTTTATTGAATGATTTTGAATAGCAGCTTGACTTTATTGAATGATTTTGAAGAGGCTTTTTACATGTTATTACAACATAGAAATATCAAGTGGTTGTGTTGTTCATAGGCATCTAACTCAACACCCAGCTTCCCATATTATTATATTTAGTATCAATCATAACTCCAATTTGGAGGAAGAATGTGAATTTATGGCCAAAAGTTTCTCTTGACAAAGAACTAGCAACATAATCAAAACAACGACATTGCTGTGTCTTGAGGATTCACATCAATTCCGACCTGTCAAGCATATCTACGAAGGTGATCTTTCTTGGGAACCTTGGAGGCAGCTTCAGATTCATGGCGTCCTCGATGTTGATGGGTAAATGAGTAGCTACAATCACAATCCCGCCCTTCTTTCTATGCTCAGCAATTATATATTCAAGCAACTTCACCCCATCATCATCTAATGCAATCGAAGGTTCATCAAGCAACCAAATCGGTCTATCAACTGCCAGCAACCTTGCAAGCTGAACCCTTTTTCTCTGACCCATTGACAGCATTCTTGACTTTTCCTTGGCCAGTCTGCCAAGCCCCATTCGTTGCAGAGCAGGCAAGGACTTCCCTTCCTTGCCTTCAAGAAGTTCATGTCACTTGACATTTTCCAGGACTGTAAGCCTTTCGTTAATGGCATCCTTGAGTGAGAGCCAATTCAGCTGCAGCTTGTACTGCTGGAAGACTCCTGATTCGGTTATATCATTGCCATTCCAGAGGACCTGTCCAGCTGAAGGTTTGGAGAAACCATCTAACATGCGTAGGAATGTGCTCTTCCCTGATCCGTTAGTACCAGTCAACACAAGCGCTCCACCATCGTGTATAGAAACATTCACATGCCGCAAGATTTGCTGGGCATTTCTCATGCAAGAGACATCATTGAGGAGGAGACGAGGAATGAGGGCTTTCTTCAGAAACATTGAAGTTTGATAATGGAACCCTATTACAAAACAAAAGGTAAAAGTAACTTGCATAAAGCTTCTCTTCATACAACCAAAACGTACCTTTCAAATGAAAGGAAGCATACGAGTAAGAAATACCAAAGGGAGAGTCATTGGTCATATGGAATTCATGGTTGAGGGAAATAAACTTGGAATTTTAATTCCTAAAACGTTTTTCCAAAAGAAACAAACTTGGAATTCAATTCCTAAACGTGTTTCTTAATTTTTCATGACGAAAACAACTTGGAATTAATTTTCCTAAACGGGTTTCTATTTTGAAAAAAAAGCGTATTTTTCCACAACGAATGGTGGAAAATAAAATAAAAGAAAATATAAATTTTCATTTGAGGGAAATTAACATTTGTTTCAAGATTAATTTCCAAGGAAATTACGTATTCTTAGACAAAGTTTGAATTCATACGGAATTCAAAAAAGAGAGAAACGAACTTGGAATAAAATTCCTAAACGGTTTTCTCTAAATTTAAGACGGAAACAAAGTGGAATACTTCCTAAACGGTTTCTTACTTTCCCGAAATTATGAGAAGGATATAAATTGGAATTAATTCCAGAACGATTTCCTACTTTCAAAAACCGTAATTTTCACAACGGATCGTGAAAAAAAAGAGAGGAAAAGTTCATTTTCTAAAAGTGATCAATCGTTTTCTTGGACAACACGTCAAGACGGTAAAGTACACGTACTCGTGTAAAATCCGTAAAGTGCATCTGATTCGGTTCTAAAACATAGAACACGTACGAATAGATGAAAATCAAACGTGTTTTCAACAACTGGAAGTTATCCGATTAAAGAATGACAAATTGAATATGTTCAATTTAGTCTTAATTGGAATAAAACTATACGAACTTGAAAAGAGAAAATGAATATTTTCGACTTTCAACGTACGAACGATTAAACTTGACTAATCGATTCGAATTCCGCGATACAAGTTAAATCGAACGTATCGATTTATTATTGACATGATTAGTTTGGTCGGTGACCAATTAATCGGTTTCTGTTTTCATTGCGAAACACGTTAGAACGATTAAATTTGGATTCTCACATCAAACTAATTTGTACTTTGACCAAGTTGAATGATTTCAATTTTGGATAATTATAAAAAGGGAAATAAAACCTTTTTGTATAATTACTTGTAAATGTGGGGGTTGGTCCCACTACACGGAATATTTCCGATCAACTAAGTAACTAAATGTTACATTGAGATTTAGTTGAGAAAAAGACATCCAAGGGAATGTGACTGAAGCCCATTTAAAGGCGTTATGTGAAGGAAAAACCCATCCTAGTTGACTGGAGATCCCAAGATCTAGGTTCAATGGGACAACCTAATTGCATAACCCGTGTACGGTCACTGTGGGGGTCCAACCTCGAGTCCATTCTTATGATGCAAACAAGTGACGTGTGAAGGATAAGCATGGCTTTTAATGATTCCTTGCGTCAAGAGTGTTGAGCAAAGTGAATCACCTATGTGAGAGGAAGTGGGGTCGCTTCAAGGGTGACTATGGGGCTAGTCATCTTAAACTCTTGCAGAACCAGGCAATGTCCATGACCATAACGGGCACACCAATGAGAACCAAACCGTGTTTGTTGGTATCTAAGTGGGGTATATCCTCATCTGCACAAACGACAGAATAGTTCAAGGACATCGCGTCTACTAGTCAGTCAGCAGAGTAAATATACATTCACAAGGGAAGGTTCAAGGATGAACATCTACCTATTCTATGCAGGTATCGACTTTGAGAAGTCACCGCTCCCTCGTTCCTTTTCCGTTCCCATCACATTTTTGTGGGGGATTGTTGGAAAAATGTGGTCAAAATGTGATTTTATGGGTTTAAATGTGATTTATGATATTAAATTGATTTTATGGTTTTAAATATGATTCATTAGTTGGTTGGCCATGACCTCTTAATGAAAGGCTTTTATGGGATTAGCTACCCCATAAAATTACCTTTCTATCCCTATTAGAGAGCCTATAAATACCAACTTCCTAAATCATATTCTACACACTTCATACACATCTCAAAAACACTTCAAACACATCACAAATCCCAAAACATTTCACATATCGTTTTTCATTCTTCCTTAGTCCTGGTGATTTCTCTACACGGAGTTGAGTTCGCTGACGTTAGTCGTTGTATCCTGGGAGACCGCTGCCCATACGGGGCAGTCAAGTGTCTTAAGGAGACAGGAGTACATGGACTCGACTAAACCCGAATTTCCTATTCCGTAATCAGTAAGCTAGCTGATCGGTAAAGGTTATTCTATTATTTCAATTTGTTAATTTATTTATTTGAATATGTTTATCGTCAATATACTAACCTATATTCCCTACATAGCGAGCATATACTCTTATCACTCTATAATAGCAAGATAGCAACCGACTATGAATAGAACTCGATAAATTGTCTTTTCCTTAATTCCTCAACTAGCTATCGACTCTACAACAGCAATGAACAAGGTAAGCACTACGCAATAGAAATTCAATAGTACAACATTAATACTCATGAAAAAGATGAAACTTTGATTCCACTTATTCAAATAAAACACCAAGACATTTAAGTACACCTCGATCTCTTCATACACTGAAGGTCAGAAATGAACATCAACGTCCATGATTGCATCAAAAGAAGCACACAAAATTGAAATCCACATTTCTTGATTAAGTAGGATGTTCTAAAACTACTCAGTCTCGTTCCAGAACTTCAATCAAACACCACATTTCTCAATTGGTTTCTTTGATTGATGTGTACATACGAGCAGATGGAACTCTGCAGTTGTAGCTAGGAAGTTAAAGATAAGTAACTGTATACAGAAAGTTAAGCTTAAGAAACTATATCTAAACTTTTTACAGGTCGGTTTAAACTTGTTCTTTCTCCTCGAATCTGCTTCTGGAAATTACAATAAAAAAAAGTTCTTTCTTTCACCACCTAATCTACTATCTACAGAACAAGGGGACTGAAAGTTTTTTTAATTGGTTTCGAAATGTATTTATTTGGTAAAATCTGTTGCTTGTGGAAACCTACTGAAATTGGTATCTCCAGAATCTAATTTGAAACAAGTTTGAAGAACTTGCCTGGGTTTGGATTTCTGCTGGTGTTCTCTGCGGCTGAGAGGCGAGGGGTTGAAGAAACGTAATTTTGATTTGCTATGATTGAAAGCAAAACCCTCACCTCAGGGCCTGTTGTGTGGGCCGAGAGTGGGCCTGTTATCAACAATATATTCTATCGGTTCATTTTGGAGGGCTTTAGTGTCTGGTGGTGGTTTTTATGTCTGAATTAGAGTATGTACAACGAAGGGTTTAGACTTTAGATTAGGGGTTTGGATATTTATTTACAAAATAGTGGGGTGTAGAATTTAAAATAAACTGTGTTTCACAGTGGTGAGTTCCGTATAGGTTCTCATATTGCGAGTGAACTAATCATATTTAGTTAAATATGATTTTTTGTATTTAAAAAAACGATACGTGTCGAGCAACCATGCGACCCGGGACGCACGTCTCGGGTCTCGGATTAGCGGGACGCGGCTTAACCTGTGTTTTTGCGGGACGCCGGACGCGAAAAAGCCGCTCGCGTCCTGCGTCCCGCAAAAACACGAGCCGGGACGCGAGCCGCAATCCGGGCCGTTCTATTGTACATGCTCTTATGGAACTGTTGTTGCTGCAAAGTTATGCAGGTATTGGTCTGCTCTCTGTGCGTTAGTTTACATTAAGAGCATGAGTTTTAGCCTTGTTTCTTTGATTCCAATGAATTCAGATTCAATTTGATAGCAGGGGTATTTTGACTAACCAACCGATTGGTGGGTCAAATTTGGCCGATCGACTGGTTACTCATATACATGTGGTACCAGCACCCATGTATATGACGTACCAGTACTTGTGCATGTAATGTACCAGCACATATGTATATGAAGTACCAGCACTTGTGTATGTATTGAATCAACATAATTGAACCTGAGCTGGAGTCAGTGTCAGAATTTGACAAAACCCTAGCATTTTTTAGGTGGAAATGGTCGTCCGAGCAAAACTCATAGCAATGTCGTGATGTACGATGTTTTTCGACCATCTGGGGTCATCTAGAGGGTCAAAATCATACCTTTTTATTATGGATTTTTTTTGGTTTCTGATTTTCTTTACTCATATTAGGACTTTGGGATAACTTTTCCTAGGGTTTATGGTTTAGTTTTAGAGTTTATGGTTTATTTTTTAGGGTTTAGGGTTTAGAGGTTTAGTTTTAGGGTTTAGGGTTTAGTTTTTAGTTTAGGGTTTATAAACACACAAGTCTTTGATTGTAAATCATTTTTTCTAGAATTAATAAACATTAAACCAGCACTGTGTGCGTATTGTACCAACACCACTACGGTCGATCGGCCAGCACTAGGGCTGATCGGCCAGCAACATGCGCGCGCGTTACCAACATGCGCGTGCGAAAAAAGACAGGTGTCGCCTTTCTGTCCGTCCGCAGTTTGTACCATAAACCTGATTCTCACGTTATACCATCCTTATATACATAAATATAAATATACATCTTCAATGTCAATATATGAGAAGAGATTACATCATATAACATGGTATCAAAGCACAAAATCTTATAATTCTTTTATTTTTACTTTTTCTATCTCATCCTGGTTTAATCAAAACCATCAACCACCTTTACTTGTTTTCATTTTATTTCTTTGCTATGGCAACAATATACCCATCTCTCATATATTTCTTTTCATTTTATTTTTTTAGATCCCTGTTACGACAAGATGATAGATGTGTCATCACATACCAACCCAAACCATCATTCTTCCATCAACAAGAGGAGAAATATTCACATCAAGAATTTTTAAGAATTTTTTATTCGTTTAATCTCTCCAAAAATGAGAGACACCGAGTTGGATGCCGATAACTACATCACTCTGCTCGACAAGCACCGACTACATCGACGAACATTTAACAATGTAATGACGA
The DNA here is from genome assembly GCA_963921825.1 of Erodium maritimum. Lineage (NCBI taxonomy): Eukaryota > Viridiplantae > Streptophyta > Magnoliopsida > Geraniales > Geraniaceae > Erodium > Erodium maritimum. Next base: position 69,880,747 of record OY997590.1, on the reverse strand, counting down.
TGTCATTTTTGATCCAATCGAAGCATCTGCCTTTCTCCCGCTCCGACAATGAGGGAGTATTAACAGTTATATGTAGTTATAATTATAGTTGTAATAGTAGTTATATTGAACTATTGTATCTCTTCACGTATATATAATTATACACCCTCTGTGTAAATATATTACGAGGAATTAATCATATAACAAGGATGTCCATCCCCGATAGCGTAAAGGAACAGGCGGGTGGGGACGATAATCCCTCCACTCCGGGATGAGAGAAGGCGCAGGATTTTGACCGCGATGGTCAAGGTCTAGCCGGTTTGGGAGGGACAAGAGGGCGTGGGTGGACCGTCGGGAGTCTTACCACCACCCTTTCTTCTCGCACCTGGATAGTCACGGTCTTGGAGAACACCGTACGCAGAGAGCGAGGAAGAAAAGCATCAAATGATGGACGGAGGGTTGAGGCCCGAGACGACCGATGGATAAGAGCATGAACAACAGAAAGGACCTTGGTGAGGGTGTGCAGAACTTGTGCTGACTGGACAAAAGTGAGGTCTTGGGAGTGCAGAAAAGTGGGTGTTTTGCAACAGAAAGGCCCTCTGAGGTTCTGGGAGTACAGAACAGTGCTGACTGGATGTTGACTGAATTATTAATTGATATTTTGCTGTTTTATCTCATTCTTTATCAAAACCGTTTAAATTATTTATAATTTAAATAATTTTGGAATAAAATAAGTAATGACAATCAATAATTAATAAATAAATTCAATACGAATATAAATGAACTTATAATTTTATTCAACCCCTTTTAATACAACCCAAAAAAACCCAGCTCCAAGAGCACAAACGACTACTCGTCGTCATGAAAACCAGCTCCATATAGACCCAATAAGTGCTCCATAAGATCATTCTGTAGTTGATGGTGGGTCTCAGGATTTAGGACACTTTGTTGAGCATCCGCTCGTTGCTGGTATTGCAATGGCCCTCCGTGGTGCCATCGTTCTGGTGGTGTCCAATTCGGCATTTCTGGAGGTTGCGCGTACAACAACTCCTCATCCCCATACTCGTACCGGTCGCGCTCATCCTCTACAATCATGTTGTGTAGTATTATGCAAGTGTGCATGATATCAGCCAAAGTGTGTTTGCTCCAACTACGAGCGGGACGGGAGATGATGTGCCACCTTGCTTGAAGTACTCCAAAAGCCCGTTCAATATCTTTTCGAGCACCTTCTTGGCATCTAGCAAACAACTTCTCTTTGGGCTCGAAGGGATGCTGAATAGTCTTCACGAACCGTGCCCAAGTTGGGTAAATGCCGTCCACCAAGTAATACGGTCGGTCGTACCGATGACCGTTGATCTCGTACTCCACAGCTAGCTCACGGCCATAGTAAGCGTCAAGGAATAGGTGGCTGTTGTTGAGGACGTTGATGTCGTTGTTCGAGCCATCCATCCCGAAAAACGCATGCCAAATCCATAAATCACGGGACGCTACAACTTCAAGCATAATCGTCATGTCCCCGTGGTGACCTCCCCGTCCATGGGCTCCCTGGTCTTCGGTTGGGCAGTTCTTCCACTTCCAATGCATGCAGTCAAGACTCTCCGTCATTCCGGGAAACCCTCGGCTGTACCCTTCTCGGAGTAAGCGTTGCATGTCAGTCGGTGTGGGTGTACGTTGGTACTCTGCTCCGAATACCTCAATGACGGCCTTGCAAAACTTACGTAAACATTCGAGTATGGTGCTTACCCCAATGCGCAGAGTTTCGTCCAATGAATCAGCCGCGAACCCATACACAAGCATCCGTATAGCGGCAGTGCACTTCTGTTCCGTTGATAAGCCCGACCGTGAGGCAGCATCGGGCTTCTATTCGAAGTACCTGTCGTGAGCCTTGACCGCGTTCATAATCCGTTGGAAAAGTGGTCTGCACATACGGAACAGACGCCTAAACATATCAGGGCCATATAGGGGTTTCTCGTCAAAATAGTTCCTCATCAATCGGATGTGGGCTTCCGAACGACCTCTGTTAATCTCTCGTCGCATTGGTTCCCCACGGATGGTCCTCTGGAGCCTTGGCATTACTCTTTGCATGTGCCTCTCCATCATCCGTCGGAATCGTCGCTCAACTGGCCGCATTTGGGCTGCCATTGTTAGCACTTATGCCCGTAGCCCAATCGTAAATGTCCAAATGTAAATATCATCGTTGGCAATATAACAAAGCGGCTTTTATATTACTTAAGTGTTGGAGTAATATGTCGTGTGTGTTTCCGATCTATGCCCACGATGCAAATAGAATCATAGATCAGGATGGATCACACTTGACGGGGTCCCTAGTCAATAGTCTTCGCTAGAAGCGACTAGTATGAAAGATGACTCTTGATGGCTTACGTTCTATTGGTCATTGGAAAGGTTTCCGGAGTCTGATCATAGACATCATGTGTGGGACATGATGTTGGACGACCCGACCTGAATATGTTCCATAGATTAAGTCATGAACATGTTCAGAGTCGTTGCTTGTCAGGTATCCTTAGATCGAGGAGTCTATATGATTGCTATGCAGTAAACAACCAAGTTTGACCTGAAAGCCCAACATTGCACCGTGACTGGGCTTCCATAACGGCCAGGATTGGCTTGGGGAATGACTGCATGAGTGACATGATAGGCGGCTAAGGGATGTATCCATCATACTACGGTATGGGAAAGATATCTAGTTCACGGCCGCTTGATCGAGAGTGACTGACGGGAAAAGCATGGTCATGCGCATGATATGGGATATCATAAGGGTCAGTCATCTCACATATCAAGGAACAGTGATTGAGGATAAGAAGGATGACGACTCTATGCCTTATCTCAATCAGGATATCAATGATAAGGGATAATGACAAGGACGACTGAAAGGTCAGAATCGACAGGGGGCGATTCGTTATGCAGGGTCGGGCGATACTGAGTCTCGTCAGTCGCCACATTAGTAAGATCAAGTAAAATGGGATTTTACGTTGATCTTACCGACATGCATAGACCTAAGGGTCACACCATAAGTTTGTAACTCGATAAGAACGCAAGTGGATTGGCTTGGAGGGAGTCGTGTCGGGAATTGTCGTAGTGGACGTGCTAGCATGGTGGGCTCGGTATGGGCTCTCATGGAGAGGCCCATGACCGGCCTGTTGGGTCTCGATGGAGGGTATGAACACATACTTGCAGCGGAAATAACTCGAGACCATGTCATAGAACACTACCAAATATTAGATACACAAGAGAATAAACAATATGGATGTTTCCTTACCAACTAGTTCAAGAAAAGGAAGAGAACACCAAAGAAACGATGATCGGCTTGAGTCTCCAAGACGCCTACGTATCCAATTGGAATCAAAGCCACGTAGTTCTTCTTTAGATGACTCAAGAACACAACAAGAGGGGGGGAAAGTGCCAAACTCGAAATTGTAGTGTGAGAGGGAGAGAAGTTGTGTTTCTATTCTTGTCTTGTGATTTGTTGTAGGAAAAAGATGACTTAAACCATCAACAACCATCAAGGACAAGTAAGGTGTGAAGCATGGTGTGAAGTAAGACAAGCATGGTGCTAAGTATGGCAAGACAAGATGGGTTAGGTGGTGAATCACCAACACCTTAATCCTTGTCTTGCTTACTTAGTACTAATTAATCAAGACTTGATTAATTAGTTCCATGGGCCTTGGTTGCATGGGCCTTTCATGGGCCTCTTGGAACATGGCCCATGGCCATTCCCAACGAGGTCCCGTGACGTGCTCATCGCCTCCAAGCCTTCCATACCGGAAATGTCCAACATTATCCAACGCGATCAATCCCAAGACTCCAAGCCTTGTCTTGATCCGTAATGTCCTATTCACTTACGGGCACATGACCCAAAACCCAGTTTTGGTCATGTCCCGAGACAACTCTCTTTTGGTCATTCTCCATAAATGTGTCAATGAGTTTCATCCTTCGGTGTGACCCTTAGGTCTATGCATGTCGATAGATCAACGTAAAATCCCATTTTACTTGATCCTATATAAGTGGCAACTAACGAGACTTTAGTATTGCCTGACACTACATAGCGAATCGAACCAATCGATTCTAACCTTTCCGTCGTCCCTGTCATTATCCTTTTATCTCCGATATCCTGATTGAGATAAGGCATAGAGCCGTCATCCTTATTATTCTCAATCACTATTCCTTGATATGTGAGATGACTGAATATATGATACCTAGTATCATGTGCATGGCCATGCTATTCTTTCAGTCATTCTCGATCAAGCGGCCGAGAACCGATATCTTTCCCATACCTCAGTATGAGGGATGAATCCCTTAGCCGTCTTTCGTGTCACTCATGCAACCCGTCCCCAAGCCAATCCTGGCCGTTATGGAAGCCCTGTTACGGACAACGTTAAGCTCAGGTCAAACTTAGTTGTTGACTGCATAGTGATCACAAAGACTCCTTGGTCTAAGGATACATGACAAGCTACGACACTGAATATGTTAATGACTCAATCTATGGCACATATTCAGGGCGGGTCGTCCAATATCATGTCCCACATGATATCTATGATCAGACTCCGGAATCCCATTCCAATGACTAACAGAACGTAAGCCATGAAGAGCCATCTTTCATACTAGTCGCTTCTAGTGAAGCTTTATTAACTAGGGACCCATCGAGTGTGATCCATCTCGATCTATGATTCTATTCGCATGGTGGGCATAGATCAGAAATCACATCGATATATTACTCCAACACATAAGTAATAGAAAGCCGCTTTAATCTTATTGCTAATGATGATATATACATTTGGACATTTATGATTGAACTACGGGCACTAAGACTAACACGGCCCACATGGGCTAGGCCCAACAAGAACCAAAAGTCAAAGGTTGACTAAGTGGTCTTGTTAAACTAAGTGGGTTGGACCCACTTTCCACTAGTTAATAAACTAGCTTAGTTTATTAAGTCTACCATGCAAAGTAGCATGGACACTTGGCAACTTGATGTAGATTAAGTGAGGTGTTGGCAAGACACAACATGCAAATAAGAGAAGAAAATTTCAGCACAACTTCTAATCTCTCCCATCTTTGCAAACTCCTCCAAGAAGCTCCAAGTTCCATTGTTGCATGTTCTTGAGTTTACAAACTCAAGAACTACGTTGGCTTTGATTCCGTTAAGGATACGTAGGCGTCCAAGGGGCTCAAGCCATTCAAAGTTTGGTGTTATTGAACCAATTTTGGACAAGTAGAGGGTGCTGATTTTCAGCACAGTTTTGTCCGACCAGTCACTTTCAAGAGCACGATCGGAGGTTCATCCAAGGTCCGATGAAGCTGATTTTTGGATTGAACATTCTCCACATATGGGTCTTCAATGTGACCGAAGGGATTCGCGTTTCAACGGTTCATTTTGGAGATACACCAGATGAAAGATGAGGCACTTGCAAAGGTGATGTACACAAACCTTTGCTGAATTTTCAGACTTGTTTTTTCATATTTGGTAGATTCAACTCGATTGATTCGTGGTTAATCTTCCGCTGAATTTTGTGTTTAACATGTCCACGACATCGAGACCTAACAGCCATCTCCTCATATGTCGGCAGTTGGGCTGCCATCTCCTCATACGTCGGCATCCGGGGAGCCAGCTCCTCGTACGTCTGAACCTCAACGTCGGACATAACCTCGTCGTCGGACATTTTTGAAAATAGCGAGTAGAAAGTGAGAATGAAAGAGTGAAAGTAGAGAATGGTGTGGCAAAAATGAGGAATGGGGTTGGGTATTTATAGGGTTTCATTTATCTGATTTTTGAATTAAAAAAAATAGAGCTGTTACCCGACCGTTGTCAAACGGTCGGATTTGGCGACGACACGTGGCGGCACGGGAGAGGGCCACGCCACCAGAGGGAGCGAGGAGCGAGGCGCGGCCAGCAACCCGGGATCGAGGAGCGGACCCGCTGTTTCGAGCGCGCGGACCGCGATTTTTCGTATCCACAACGGAACGGCCCGCGGTTCTCAGACTGGGCGCGCGCGGATCGGGGAACGGGTGCGTTCCGTTGTTCATGCTCTAAGGGTCATTGGTGGATGCATGCATGGTATCAGAGAGAGAAACGTCTTGGTGAAAAGGACGTCGTGGAAGGAGTGGAGGATGAGGGCTTCATAACAAACCTCCTCCCACACTCCCATTTCGTACATACCATAGGCGGGCATGACGGGGGAATCGACCATGATTGGGGAATGGGGATGTATCAATCGATCTGTCAGGGAAGCAGGCGGCACAAGGCATGGGTTGAGAGAAGGAAGCGGTGAAGCAGCCATTAAGACAAGGAGTAGAATAGCTAGGCTAGAGTTTTCACTCCCGGTTCTTGTTGCTTTGGTTGTTAATACCACTTTATATAAACTTTGGAAAAGAATAAGTGGAGTTCTAGATTCATTGAACAACTAAAGATACTCATTCTATCCATTATGAACCAATTCATGTACCAATGATCATAATTGGTGAAGTTAATTGTCTTTACAACTTTTGATATTTATGGAGATAATCACTCATGATCACTGGAACCAGGTTGTGCAGAGTTAGTCTTACACTGAATGTGAGGAAGATATTTGCAGACACTGACTCAGAACTCTATAATGAGTGCTTGGCAAGATTTCAAGAAGATGAAGCCAAGAAGGAAGAGATGCAGATGAAGAGGTAATCCACCTGGAAGCGCCTTGAAGATGCAGCATCGTCAAGAGGAATAATATGTTAAATAAGACATTTCAGTGAATAATCTTTCAAGAGAGCTATCAAGCTTGATTTTATTGAAAGATTTTGCAGAGACTTTTTACATGTCATTACAAAATAGAAATATCAAGTAATTGTGTTGTTCATAGGCATCAAACTAAACACTCAGCTTCCCATATCATTATATTTAGTATCAATCATAACTCCAATTTGGAGGAAGAATGTGAATTTATGACCAAAAGTTTCTTTTGACAAAGAACTAGCAACATGATCAAAACGACTTTGGTGTGTCTTGAGGATTCACATCAATTCCGACCTGTCAAGCATATCTACGAAAGTGATCTTTCTTGGGAACCTTGGAGGCAGCTTCAGATTCATGGCATCCTCGACGTTGATGGGTAAATGAGTAGCTACAATCACAATCCCGCCCTTCTTTCTATGCTCAGCAATTATATATTCAAGCAACTTCACCCCATCATCATCTAATGCAACCGAAGGTTCATCAAGCAACCAAATCGGTCTATCAACTGCCAGCAACCTTGCAAGCTGAACCCTTTTTCTCTGACCCATTGACAACATTCTTGACTTTTCCTTGGCCAGTCTGCCAAGCCCCATTAGTTGCAGAGCAGGCAAGGACTTCCCTTCCTTTCCTTCAAGAAGTTCATGCCACTTGACATTTTCCAGGACTGTGAGCCTTTCGTTAATGGCATCCTTGAGTGAGAGCCAATTCAGCTGCAGCTTGTACTGCTGGAAGACTCCTGATTCGGTTATATCATGGCCATTCCAGAGGACCTGTCCAGCTGAAGGTTTGGAGAAACCGGCTAACATGCGCAGGAATGTGCTCTTCCCTGATCCGTTAGTACCAGTCAACACAAGCGCTCCACCATCGTGTATAGAAACATTCACATGCCGCAAGATTTGCTGGGCATTTCTCATGCAAGATACATCATTGAGGAGGAGACGAGGAATGAGGGCTTTCTTCAGAAACATTGAAGTTTGATAATGGAACCCTATTTCAAAACAAAAGGTAAAAGTAACTTGCATAAAGATTCTCTTCATACAACCAAGACGCACCTTTCAAATGAAAGGAAGCATACGAGTAAGAAATACCAAAGGGACAGTCATTGGCCATACAATCGAACACAAGTAAATAAAGTTTAAGCAAATGCATAGTAAGAATCTAGTCAGAACAAGGTGATTTAAGGCTCATTTGTCCTTGTCAGTGGAATCTAGACATGGCATGACAATAACATACTTCACTCACAGACATCAGCAAACTTTGGGAAGTACTCTCCTTAAGGTTTCACAGTTCAGAGTCACTAGTACCATACAAACTTTGCCATTTCTCTTAAGGGTAGTTTCAATGCATCATTATTATTAGTTATCTGAATAATACCACCATATTTTCTATTTATCATATCTAAATTTTGGACTCCAGGCCAAATCTCTGTAACACATCAATTTCAATAAGCTTCACTCAAATTTTCACTTAATCAACAAAGACTCAAACTAACCAATTCTCCCCTCATATCGGCCAATTTTAATCTCCCTCATTTCACTATCAAAAGTTAACTTTACCGATGATTTAGGTCAGTTGGAATAGATTGTCCTTAATCATCAACCTTAATACCCTAATGCAGATATGTGTTCGAAGTCAAGTCTAAATCCAATCCATCTTGTACTGACAAATATCTCTGGCACTGACATCGAAATTGAACGAAACATGAACAATTTTATGAAATAAACCGACCTCGATCAGAAATAAATGACGAAGTGGATAGATTAAACGATAGGGAATGAGGGAGCGATAGAGATGGACAAACCTTGGAGGGGTCGACGAAAGGTGTGGACTTGAGAACAGACAACGCTAGTGGGAGAAAGCCCTGAGACCCTCTATCAACTCCAGCACGCTCCGCCCACCACTGCCAGTTGAGATCGATGGAAAGCTCGCATCCAATCTACAATAAGAACAAATTGAGAAAATACTGGTTCTCAAGGTCCCATCTTTCGTTTTTTTTCCATTCAAGTATATTGAACTTTTAAAATTTCTCAGCGACCCTAACATTACCCTAACTCCGTTAATGTTACAGTAAAAAGACAAAAGTACCCTTCTTTTCCTCTTTTCTTTTCGGTAGGAAAGAGTACCCTCAAACTTTTCATAACTTCAAAGCGACCCATCAAGGTTCTTGTTCAGCTCTAAGAGCACCCACAGTTGTGGGCGAGAAGCAGCTGGCGAGGAGATGTCGCCGGCGAGGAGGAGGCGGGAGCAGGCAAGGAGGAGGCGAGGAGCTCGCTGGCGAGATGCGCTGGCTAAGTTCTTCTCGCTGGCAGCTCACGCCGGCGAGATGAGGGGGTTATCTCAAAATAATCTTTGTTGTCCAATGAAAATGCTTGGTGTCAATGCTATTTGTTTTGAAAAATAAACCCCATCTATATTATCCAAAAAATATCTATACGTCCAATCGAATAACATTGATCGTCGTTTTTTATATTAAAAAACGCTCTCCATAACTACAACATTTATGTTAAACCTACCCTAAAACCCTATATAAACCCACCCTCACAAACTAAAATTCACAAACTCTTTACTACCCATCCTTCTCATAAAGTATCGTCCCGACCCTCATCCTTCTTTGTCCGGCATCATGGAATTCGATCCTGAGGATATGGAATTCGATTCTATTTTGAATGACATGCTCGGAGACTTTCTGTCAACCGAGGAGATGTTGGATGACGCTTTGGTGGATTCCCCACCACGGAAGCGCAAATACATTCGACGTGACCGGGTAGCCGCAAACGAACGGTTAATGAATGACTACTTCAACACCAACCCTGTGTATACCGAGGTGCAGTTTCGGCGTCGGTTTAGAATGCCAAAGTCGGTGTTCCTCTGTATCGTGCATGCATTGGAGCAGCACGACGATTACTTCAAGGAAAGGTTAGATGCATTGGGTCAAATTTCATTATCTCCTTATCAGAAATGTACTACCGCCATTAGGCAGTTATGTTACGGAATTACAGCTGATGCGTTGGACGAGTATGTGAAGATAGGGGAAACAACGTCTTTGGAATGTTTGCGAACATTTTGCAGTGCACTGAATAAAGTCTTTGGTGCTACATACCGGCGGAAGCCTACACAAGCTGATATGGACCACATTTTGGCGGTTAATGAAGTGCGGGGATTCCCGGGCATGCTTGGAAGTCTTGACTGCATGCACTGGGAGTGGAAGAACTGCCCAAAGGCCCTTCGAGGAGCACATTCCTGAAGGGACCACGGTAATCGACCAACTGTTGTACTTGAGGCGGTTGCAACTCGTGACTTATGGATTTGGCACTCTTTCTTCAGCATGGCGGGGTCGAACAACGATTTGACGGTCCTAAACCATTCGAAGCTTTTCGCGGACGTTGTCAACGGTTGAAAACCACTGGTTGCTTACACGATAAATGGTAATAATTACACGCTTCCTTATTATCTTGCTGACGGTATTTACCCTTCGTGGCCAGTGTTCGTAAAAACAATTCCATTACCGTCAACGCCGAAGCAGAAGAAATATGCTAAAGTCCAAGAAGCGTGATAACAGTTGCAAGACAAGAAAATTTTCTAGTTTATCCTATAATTATACAAGCTTAACTTGGACTTTTGTCCTATGTTTAGCGAGCATATACTCTTATCAGTCTATAACAGCAAGATAGCAACCAACTATGAAATATGAATAGAACTCAATAAATTGTCTTTTCCTTAATTACTCATCTAGCTATCGACTCTACAACAGCAATAAACAAGGTAAGCACTACGCAATAGAAATTCAATAGTACAAGATTAATACTCATGAAAAAGATGAAACTTTGATTCCGCTTATTCAAATAAAACACCAAGACATTTAAGTACACATCGATCTCTTCATACACTGAAGGTCAGAAATGAACATCAACGTCCAGGATTGCATCAAAAGAAGCACACAAAATTGAAATCCACATTTCTTGATTAAGTAGGATGTTCTAAAACTACTCAATCTCGTTCCAGAACTTCAATCAAACACCACATTTCTCAATTGGTTTCTTTGATTGCTGTGTACATACGAGCAGATGGAACTCTACAGTTGTAGCTAGGAAGTTAAAGTTAAGTAACTGTATACAGAAAGTTAAGCTTAAGAAACTATATCTAAACTTTTTACATGTCGGTTTAAACTTGTTCTTTCTCCTCGAATCTGCTTCTGGAAATTACAATAAAAAAAAGTTCTTTCTAATCTGCTATCTACAGAACAAGGGGACTCAAAGTTTTTTTTAATTGGTTTCGAAATGTATTTATTTGGTAAAATCTGTTGCTTGTGGAAACCTACTGAAATTGGTGTCTCCCGAATCTAATTTGAAACAAGTTTGAAGAACTTACCTGGGTTTGGATTTCTGCTGGTGTTCTCTGCGGCTGAGAGGCGAGGGGTTGAAGAAACGTAAATTTGATTTGCTGTGATTGAAAGCAAAACCCTCACCTCAGGGCCTGTTGTGTGGGCCGAGAGTGGGCCTGTTATCAACAATATATTCTATCGGTTCATTTTGGAGGGCTTTAGTGTCTGGTGGTGGTTTTTATGTCTGAATTAGAGTATGTACAACGAAGGGTTTAGACTTTAGATTAGGGGTTTGGATATTTATTTACAAAATAGTGGGGTGTAGAATTTAAAATAAACTGTGTTTCACAGTGGTGAGTTCCGTATAGGTTCTCATATTGCGAGTGAACTAATCATATTTAGTTAAATATTATTTTTTGTATTTAAAAAAACGATACGTGTCGAGCAACCATGCGACCCGGGACGCACGTCTCGGGTCTCGGATTAGCAGGACGCGGCTTGTCCTGTGTTTTTGCGGGACGCCGGACGCGAAAAAGCCGTCCCACAACAGGACGGCTCGCGTCCTGCGTCCCGCAAAAACACGAGCCGGGACGCGAGCCGCAATCCGGTCCGTTCTATTGTACATGCTCTTATGGAACTGTTGTTGCTGCAAAGTTATGCAGGTATTGGTCTGCTCTCTGTGCGTTAGTTTACATTAAGAGCATGAGTTTTCGCCTTGTTTCTTTGATTCCAATGAATTCAGATTCAATTTGATAGCAGGGGTATTTTGACTAACCAACCGATTGGTGGGTCAAATTTGGTCGATCGACTAGTTACTCATATACATGTGGTACCAGCACCCATGTATATGACGTACCAGTTTTGTGCATGTAATGTACCAGCACATGTGTATATGAAGTACCAGCACTTGTGTATGTATTAAATCAACATAATTGAACCTGAGCTGGAGTCAGTGTCAGAATTTGACAAACCCCTAGCATTTTTTAGGTGGAAACGGCCGTCCGAGCAAAACTCATAGCAATGTCGTGATGTACGATGTTTTTCGACCATCTGGGGTCATCTAGAGGGTCAAAATCATACCTTTTTATTATGGATTTTTTTTGGTTTCTGATTTTCTTTACTCATATTAGGACATTGGGATAACTTTTCTTAGGGTTTATGGTTTAGTTTTAGAGTTTATGGTTTATTTTTTAGGGTTTAGGGTTTAGAGGTTTAGTTTTAGGGTTTAGGGTTTAGGGTTTAGAGGTTTAGTTTTAGGGTTTAGGGTTTAGTTTTTAGTTTAGGGTTTATAAACACACAAGTCTTTGATTGTAAATCATTTTTTCTAGAATTAATAAACATTAAACCAGCACTGTGTGCGTATTGTACCAACACCACTACGGTCGATCGGCCAGCAACATGCGCGAGCGTTACCAACATGCGCGTGAGAAAAAAGACACGTGTCGCCTTTCTGTCCGTCCGCAGTTTGTACCATAAACCTGATTCTCACGTTATACCATCCTTATATACATAAATATAAATATACATCTTCAATGTCAATATATGAGAAGAGATTACATCATATAACATGGTATCAAAGCACAAAATCTTATAATTCTTTCATTTTTACTTTTTCTATCTCATCCTGGTTTAATCAAAACCATCAACCACCTTTACTTGTTTTCATTTTATTTCTTTGCTATGGCAACAATATACCCATCTCTCATATATTTCTTTTCATTTTATTTTTTTAGATCCCTGTTACGACAAGATGATAGATGTGTCATCACATACCAACCCAAACCATCATTCTTCCATCAACAAGAGGAGAAATATTCACATCAAGAATTTTTAAGAATTTTTTATTCGTTTAATCTCTCCAAAAATGAGAGACACCGAGTTGGATGCCGGCAACTACATCACTCTGCTCGACAAGCACCGACTATATCGACGAACATTTAACAATGTAATGACGATGTCATTTTTGATCCAATCGAAGCATCTGCCTTTCTCCCGCTCCGACAATGAGGGAGTATTAACAGTTATATGTAGTTATAATTATAGTTGTAATAGTAGTTATATTGAACTATTGTATCTCTTCACGTATATATAAATATACACCCTCTGTGTAAATATATGACGAGGAATTAATCATATAACAAGGATGTCCATCCCCGATAGCGTAAAGGAACAGGCGGGTGGGGACGATAATCACTCCACTCCGGGATGAGAGAAGGCGCAGGATTTTGACCGCGAGGGTCAAGGTCTAGCCGGTTTGGGAGGGACAAGAGGGCGTGGGCGGACCGTCGGGAGTCTTACCACCACCCTTTCTTCTCTCACCTGGATAGTCACGACCTTGGAGAACACCGTACGCAGAGAGCGAGGAAGAAAAGCATCAAATGATGGACGGAGGGTTGAGGCCCGAGACGACCGATGGATAAGAGCATGAACAACAGAAAGGACCTTGGTGAGGGTGTGCAGAACTTGTGCTGACTGGACAAAAGTGAGGTCTTGAGAGTGCAGAAAAGTGGGTGTTTTGCAACAGAAAGGCCCTCTGAGGTCCTGGGAGTACAGAACAGTGCTGACTGGATGTTGACTGAATTATTAATTGATATTTTGCTGTTTTATCTCATTCTTTATCAAAACCGTTTAAATTATTTATAATTTAAATAATTTTGGAATAAAATAAGTAATGACAATCAATAATTAATAAATAAATTCAATACGAATATAAATGAACTTATAATTTTATTCAACCCCTTTTAATACAACCCAAAAAAACCCAGCTCCAAGAGCACAAACGACTACTCGTCGTCATGAAAACCAGCTCCATATAGACCCCATAAGTGCTCCATAAGATCATTTTGTAGTTGATGGTGGGTCTCAGGATTTAGGACACTTTGTTGAGCATCCGCTCGTTGCTGGTATTGCAATGGCCCTCCGTGGTGCCATCGTTCTGGTGGTGTCCAATTCGGCATTTCTGGAGGTTGCGCGTACAACAACTCCTCATCCCCATACTCGTACCGGTCGCGCTCATCCTCTACAATCATGTTGTGTAGTATTATGCAAGTGTGCATGATATCAGCCAAAGTGTGTTTGCTCCAACTACGAGCGGGACGGGAGATGATGTGCCACCTTGCTTGAAGTACTCCAAAAGCCCGTTCAATATCTTTCCGAGCACCTTCTTGGCATCTAGCAAACAACTTCTCTTTGGGCTCGAAGGGATGCTGAATAGTCTTCACGAACCGTGCCCAAGTTGGGTAAATGCCATCCACCAAGTAATACGGTCGGACGTACCGATGACCGTTGATCTCGTACTCCACAGCTAGCTCACGGCCGTAGTAAGCGTCAAGGAATAGGTGGATGTTGTTGAGGACGTTGATGTCGTTGTTCGAGCCAGCCATCCCGAAAAACGCATGCCAAATCCATAAATCACGGGACGCTACAACTTCAAGCATAATCGTCTTGTCCCCGTGGTGACCTCCCCGTCCATGGGCTCCCTGGTCTTCGGTTGGGCAGTTCTTCCACTTCCAATGCATGCAGTCAAGACTCCCCCGTCATTCCGGGAAACCCTCGGTTGTACCCTTCTCGGAGTAAGCGTTGCATGTCAGTCGGTGTGGGTGTACGTTGGTACTCTGCTCCGAATACCTCAATGACGGCCTTGCAAAACTTACGTAAACATTCGAGTATGGTGCTTACCCCAATGCGCAGAGTTTCGTCCAATGAATCAGCCGCGGACCCATACACAAGCATACGTATAGCGGCGGTGCACTTCTTTTCCGTTGATAAGCCCGACCGTGAGGCAGCATCGGGCTTCTGTTCGAATTACCTGTCGTGAGCCTTGACCGCGTTCATAATCCGTTGGAAAAGTGGTCTGCACATACGGAACAGACGCCTAAACATATCAGGGCCATATAGGGGTTGCTCGTCAAAATAGTTCCTCATCAATTGGATGGGTGCTTCCGAACGACCTCTGTTAATCTCTCGTCGCATTGGTTCCCCACGGATGGTCCTCTGGAGCCTTGGCATTACTCTCTGCATGTGCCTCTCCATCATCCGTCGGAATCGTCGCTCAACTGGCCGCATTTGGGCTGTCATCTCCTCATATGTCGGCAGTTGGGCTGCTATCTCCTCATACGTCGGCATCCGGGGAGCCAGCTCCTCGTACGTCTGAACCTCAACGTCGGACATAACCTCGTCGTCGGACATTTTTGAAAATAGCGAGTAGAAAGTGAGAATGAAAGAGTGAAAGTAGAGAATGGTGTGGGAAAATGAGGAATGGGGTTGGGTATTTATAGGGTTTCATTTATCTGATTTTTGAATTAAAAAAAATAGAGTTGTTACCCGACCGTTGTCAAACGGTCGGATTTGGCGACGACACGTGGCGGCACGGGAGAGGGCCACGCCACCAGAGGGAGCGAGGAGCGAGGAGCGAACGCTATAGAGTGTTCCCCGGTGTTGAGTTGTTGGTGGTGTTACTTGCTTTGTCTGCTAATTATGCCGTAGTCAGTCTGTTATCCGTGGTGGTGAGCGAACGCTCACCCCTAGCTTCTTTTCCTACAGGTACTGTTCGTGGGACGGACTAGGTGAGCTCTCGAAGCTTGTGGAGCTAGGAGCGGAGGCCGGGTTTTGTCTTTTGAGTCTAGTGACGGATACCTTGTACTTTTGTCCACTTGTTGAGACGTGTTTTAAACTGTAATTATTATTTTGTTGAACTAAACTGGTATTTTAAAGTATTTAATGAAAACAGGTTTCAAGTATCGTATCTTTTTAAATGTTCGCGTCCCGAGTTCGGTTCGCTGAAATTGGGTCGTGACACTCAAGGTCTCATCTTTCGTTTTTTTTTCCATTCAAGTATATTGAACTTTTAAAATTTCTCAGCGACCCTAACATTACCCTAACTCCGTTAATGTTACAGTGAATGTGAGGAAGATATTTGCAGACACTGACCCAGAACTCGATAATGAGTGCTTGGCAAGATTTCAAGAAGATGAAGCCAAGAAGGAAGAGATGCAGATGAAGAGGGAATCTACCTGGAAGCGCCTTGAAGATGCAGCATCGTCAAGAGGAATAATATGTTAAATAAGACATTTCAGTGGATAATCTTTCAAGAGAGCTATCAAGCTTGATTTTATTGAAAGATTTTGCAGAGGCTTTTTACATGTCATTACAAAATAGAAATATCAAGTAATTGTGTTGTTCATAGGCATCAAACTAAACACTCAGCTTCCCATATCATTATATTTAGTATCAATCATAACTCCAATTTGGAGGAAGAATGTGAATTTATGACCAAAAGTTTCTTTTGACAAAGAACTAGCAACATGATCAAAACGACTTTGGTGTGTCTTGAGGATTCACATCAATTCCGACCTGTCAAGCATATCTACGAAAGTGATCTTTCTTGGGAACCTTGGAGGCAGCTTCAGATTCATGGCATCCTCGATGTTGATGGGTAAATGAGTAGCTACAATCACAATCCCGCCCTTCTTTCTATGCTCAGCAATTATATATTCAAGCAACTTCACCCCATCATCATCTAATGCAACCGAAGGTTCATCAAGCAACCAAATCGGTCTATCAACTGCCAGCAACCTTGCAAGCTGAACCCTTTTTCTCTGACCCATTGACAGCATTCTTGACTTTTCCTTGGCCAGTCTGCCAAGCCCCATTAGTTGCAGAGCAGGCAAGGACTTCCCTTCCTTTCCTTCAAGAAGTTCATGCCACTTGACATTTTCCAGGACTGTGAGCCTTTCGTTAATGGCATCCTTGAGTGAGAGCCAATTCAGCTGCAGCTTGTACTGCTGGAAGACTCCTGATTCGGTTATATCATGGCCATTCCAGAGGACCTGTCCAGCTGAAGGTTTGGAGAAACCGGCTAACATGCGCAGGAATGTGCTCTTCCCTGATCCGTTAGTACCAGTCAACACAAGCGCTCCACCATCGTGTATAGAAACATTCACATGCCGCAAGATTTGCTGGGCATTTCTCATGCAAGATACATCATTGAGGAGGAGACGAGGAATGAGGGCTTTCTTCAGAAACATTGAAGTTTGATAATGGAACCCTATTTCAAAACAAAAGGTAAAAGTAACTTGCATAAAGCTTCTCTTCATACAACCAAGACGCACCTTTCAAATGAAAGGAAGCATACGAGTAAGAAATACCAAAGGGACAGTCATTGGCCATACAATCGAACACAAGTAAATAAAGTTTAAGCAAATGCATAGTAAGAATCTAGTCAGAACAAGGTGATTTAAGGCTCATTTGTCCTTGTCAGTGGAATCTAGACATGGCATGACAATAACATACTTCACTCACAGACATCAGCAAACTTTGGGAAGTACTCTCCTTAAGGTTTCACAGTTCAGAGTCACTAGTACCATACAAACTTTGCCATTTCTCTTAAGGGTAGTTTCAATGCATCATTATTATTAGTTATCTGAATAATACCACCATATTTTCTATTTATCATATCTAAATTTTGGACTCCAGGCCAAATCTCTGTAACACATCAATTTCAATAAGCTTCACTCAAATTTTCACTTAATCAACAAAGACTCAAACTAACCAATTCTCCCCTCATATAGGCCAATTTTAATCTCCCTCATTTCACTATCAAAAGTTAACTTTACCGATGATTTAGGTCAGTTGGAATAGATTGTCCTTAATCATCAACCTTAATACCCTAATGCAGATATGTGTTCGAAGTCAAGTCTAAATCCAATCCATCTTGTACTGACAAATATCTCTGGCACTGACATCGAAATTGAACGAAACATGAACAATTTTATGAAATAAACCGACCTCGATCAGAAATAAATGACGAAGTGGATAGATTAAACGATAGGGAATGAGGGAGCGATAGAGATGGACAAACCTTGGAGGGGTCGACGAAAGGTGTGGACTTGAGAACAGACAACGCTAGTGGGAGAAAGCCCTGAGACCCTCTATCAACTCCAGCACGCTCCGTCCACCACTGCCAGTTGAGATCGATGGAAAGCTCGCATCCAATCTACAATAAGAACAAATTGAGAAAATACTGGTTCTCAAGGTCCCATCTTTCGTTTTTTTTCCATTCAAGTATATTGAACTTTTAAAATTTCTCAGCGACCCTAACATTACCCTAACTCCGTTAATGTTACAGTAAAAAGACAAAAGTACCCTTCTTTTCCTCTTTTCTTTTCGGTAGGAAAGAGTACCCTCAAACTTTTCATAACTTCAAAGCGACCCATCAAGGTTCTTGTTCAGCTCTAAGAGCACCCACAGTTGTGGGCGAGAAGCAGCTGGCGAGGAGATGTCGCCGGCGAGGAGGAGGCGGGAGCAGGCAAGGAGGAGGCGAGGAGCTCGCTGGCGAGATGCGCTGGCTAAGTTCTTCTCGCTGGCAGCTCACGCCGGCGAGATGAGGGGGTTATCTCAAAATAATCTTTGTTGTCCAATGAAAATGCTTGGTGTCAATGCTATTTGTTTTGAAAAATAAACCCCATCTATATTATCCAAAAAATATCTATACGTCCAATCGAATAACATTGATCGTCGTTTTTTATATTAAAAAACGCTCTCCATAACTACAACATTTATGTTAAACCTACCCTAAAACCCTATATAAACCCACCCTCACAAACTAAAATTCACAAACTCTTTACTACCCATCCTTCTCATAAAGTATCGTCCCGACCCTCATCCTTCTTTGTCCGGCATCATGGAATTCGATCCTGAGGATATGGAATTCGATTCTATTTTGAATGACATGCTCGGAGACTTTCTGTCAACCGAGGAGATGTTGGATGACGCTTTGGTGGATTCCCCACCACGGAAGCGCAAATACATTCGACGTGACCGGGTAGCCGCAAACGAACGGTTAATGAATGACTACTTCAACACCAACCCTGTGTATACCGAGGTGCAGTTTCGGCGTCGGTTTAGAATGCCAAAGTCGGTGTTCCTCTGTATCGTGCATGCATTGGAGCAGCACGACGATTACTTCAAGGAAAGGTTAGATGCATTGGGTCAAATTTCATTATCTCCTTATCAGAAATGTACTACCGCCATTAGGCAGTTATGTTACGGAATTACAGCTGATGCGTTGGACGAGTATGTGAAGATAGGGGAAACAACGTCTTTGGAATGTTTGCGAACATTTTGCAGTGCACTGAATAAAGTCTTTGGTGCTACATACCGGCGGAAGCCTACACAAGCTGATATGGACCACATTTTGGCGGTTAATGAAGTGCGGGGATTCCCGGGCATGCTTGGAAGTCTTGACTGCATGCACTGGGAGTGGAAGAACTGCCCAAAGGCCCTTCGAGGAGCACATTCCTGAAGGGACCACGGTAATCGACCAACTGTTGTACTTGAGGCGGTTGCAACTCGTGACTTATGGATTTGGCACTCTTTCTTCAGCATGGCGGGGTCGAACAACGATTTGACGGTCCTAAACCATTCGAAGCTTTTCGCGGACGTTGTCAACGGTTGAAAACCACTGGTTGCTTACACGATAAATGGTAATAATTACACGCTTCCTTATTATCTTGCTGACGGTATTTACCCTTCGTGGCCAGTGTTCGTAAAAACAATTCCATTACCGTCAACGCCGAAGCAGAAGAAATATGCTAAAGTCCAAGAAGCGTGATAACAGTTGCAAGACAAGAAAATTTTCTAGTTTATCCTATAATTATACAAGCTTAACTTGGACTTTTGTCCTATGTTTAGCGAGCATATACTCTTATCAGTCTATAACAGCAAGATAGCAACCAACTATGAAATATGAATAGAACTCAATAAATTGTCTTTTCCTTAATTACTCATCTAGCTATCGACTCTACAACAGCAATAAACAAGGTAAGCACTACGCAATAGAAATTCAATAGTACAAGATTAATACTCATGAAAAAGATGAAACTTTGATTCCGCTTATTCAAATAAAACACCAAGACATTTAAGTACACATCGATCTCTTCATACACTGAAGGTCAGAAATGAACATCAACGTCCAGGATTGCATCAAAAGAAGCACACAAAATTGAAATCCACATTTCTTGATTAAGTAGGATGTTCTAAAACTACTCAATCTCGTTCCAGAACTTCAATCAAACACCACATTTCTCAATTGGTTTCTTTGATTGCTGTGTACATACGAGCAGATGGAACTCTACAGTTGTAGCTAGGAAGTTAAAGTTAAGTAACTGTATACAGAAAGTTAAGCTTAAGAAACTATATCTAAACTTTTTACATGTCGGTTTAAACTTGTTCTTTCTCCTCGAATCTGCTTCTGGAAATTACAATAAAAAAAAGTTCTTTCTAATCTGCTATCTACAGAACAAGGGGACTCAAAGTTTTTTTTAATTGGTTTCGAAATGTATTTATTTGGTAAAATTTGTTGCTTGTGGAAACCTACTGAAATTGGTGTCTCCCGAATCTAATTTGAAACAAGTTTGAAGAACTTACCTGGGTTTGGATTTCTGCTGGTGTTCTCTGCGGCTGAGAGGCGAGGGGTTGAAGAAACGTAAATTTGATTTGCTGTGATTGAAAGCAAAACCCTCACCTCAGGGCCTGTTGTGTGGGCCGAGAGTGGGCCTGTTATCAACAATATATTCTATCGGTTCATTTTGGAGGGCTTTAGTGTCTGGTGGTGGTTTTTATGTCTGAATTAGAGTATGTACAACGAAGGGTTTAGACTTTAGATTAGGGGTTTGGATATTTATTTACAAAATAGTGGGGTGTAGAATTTAAAATAAACTGTGTTTCACAGTGGTGAGTTCCGTATAGGTTCTCATATTGCGAGTGAACTAATCATATTTAGTTAAATATTATTTTTTGTATTTAAAAAAACGATACGTGTCGAGCAACCATGCGACCCGGGACGCACGTCTCGGGTCTCGGATTAGCAGGACGCGGCTTGTCCTGTGTTTTTGCGGGACGCCGGACGCGAAAAAGCCGTCCCACAACAGGACGGCTCGCGTCCTGCGTCCCGCAAAAACACGAGCCGGGACGCGAGCCGCAATCCGGTCCGTTCTATTGTACATGCTCTTATGGAACTGTTGTTGCTGCAAAGTTATGCAGGTATTGGTCTGCTCTCTGTGCGTTAGTTTACATTAAGAGCATGAGTTTTCGCCTTGTTTCTTTGATTCCAATGAATTCAGATTCAATTTGATAGCAGGGGTATTTTGACTAACCAACCGATTGGTGGGTCAAATTTGGTCGATCGACTAGTTACTCATATACATGTGGTACCAGCACCCATGTATATGACGTACCAGTTTTGTGCATGTAATGTACCAGCACATGTGTATATGAAGTACCAGCACTTGTGTATGTATTAAATCAACATAATTGAACCTGAGCTGGAGTCAGTGTCAGAATTTGACAAACCCCTAGCATTTTTTAGGTGGAAACGGCCGTCCGAGCAAAACTCATAGCAATGTCGTGATGTACGATGTTTTTCGACCATCTGGGGTCATCTAGAGGGTCAAAATCATACCTTTTTATTATGGATTTTTTTTGGTTTCTGATTTTCTTTACTCATATTAGGACATTGGGATAACTTTTCTTAGGGTTTATGGTTTAGTTTTAGAGTTTATGGTTTATTTTTTAGGGTTTAGGGTTTAGAGGTTTAGTTTTAGGGTTTAGGGTTTAGGGTTTAGAGGTTTAGTTTTAGGGTTTAGGGTTTAGTTTTTAGTTTAGGGTTTATAAACACACAAGTCTTTGATTGTAAATCATTTTTTCTAGAATTAATAAACATTAAACCAGCACTGTGTGCGTATTGTACCAACACCACTACGGTCGATCGGCCAGCAACATGCGCGAGCGTTACCAACATGCGCGTGAGAAAAAAGACACGTGTCGCCTTTCTGTCCGTCCGCAGTTTGTACCATAAACCTGATTCTCACGTTATACCATCCTTATATACATAAATATAAATATACATCTTCAATGTCAATATATGAGAAGAGATTACATCATATAACATGGTATCAAAGCACAAAATCTTATAATTCTTTCATTTTTACTTTTTCTATCTCATCCTGGTTTAATCAAAACCATCAACCACCTTTACTTGTTTTCATTTTATTTCTTTGCTATGGCAACAATATACCCATCTCTCATATATTTCTTTTCATTTTATTTTTTTAGATCCCTGTTACGACAAGATGATAGATGTGTCATCACATACCAACCCAAACCATCATTCTTCCATCAACAAGAGGAGAAATATTCACATCAAGAATTTTTAAGAATTTTTTATTCGTTTAATCTCTCCAAAAATGAGAGACACCGAGTTGGATGCCGGCAACTACATCACTCTGCTCGACAAGCACCGACTATATCGACGAACATTTAACAATGTAATGACGATGTCATTTTTGATCCAATCGAAGCATCTGCCTTTCTCCCGCTCCGACAATGAGGGAGTATTAACAGTTATATGTAGTTATAATTATAGTTGTAATAGTAGTTATATTGAACTATTGTATCTCTTCACGTATATATAAATATACACCCTCTGTGTAAATATATGACGAGGAATTAATCATATAACAAGGATGTCCATCCCCGATAGCGTAAAGGAACAGGCGGGTGGGGACGATAATCACTCCACTCCGGGATGAGAGAAGGCGCAGGATTTTGACCGCGAGGGTCAAGGTCTAGCCGGTTTGGGAGGGACAAGAGGGCGTGGGCGGACCGTCGGGAGTCTTACCACCACCCTTTCTTCTCTCACCTGGATAGTCACGACCTTGGAGAACACCGTACGCAGAGAGCGAGGAAGAAAAGCATCAAATGATGGACGGAGGGTTGAGGCCCGAGACGACCGATGGATAAGAGCATGAACAACAGAAAGGACCTTGGTGAGGGTGTGCAGAACTTGTGCTGACTGGACAAAAGTGAGGTCTTGAGAGTGCAGAAAAGTGGGTGTTTTGCAACAGAAAGGCCCTCTGAGGTCCTGGGAGTACAGAACAGTGCTGACTGGATGTTGACTGAATTATTAATTGATATTTTGCTGTTTTATCTCATTCTTTATCAAAACCGTTTAAATTATTTATAATTTAAATAATTTTGGAATAAAATAAGTAATGACAATCAATAATTAATAAATAAATTCAATACGAATATAAATGAACTTATAATTTTATTCAACCCCTTTTAATACAACCCAAAAAAACCCAGCTCCAAGAGCACAAACGACTACTCGTCGTCATGAAAACCAGCTCCATATAGACCCCATAAGTGCTCCATAAGATCATTTTGTAGTTGATGGTGGGTCTCAGGATTTAGGACACTTTGTTGAGCATCCGCTCGTTGCTGGTATTGCAATGGCCCTCCGTGGTGCCATCGTTCTGGTGGTGTCCAATTCGGCATTTCTGGAGGTTGCGCGTACAACAACTCCTCATCCCCATACTCGTACCGGTCGCGCTCATCCTCTACAATCATGTTGTGTAGTATTATGCAAGTGTGCATGATATCAGCCAAAGTGTGTTTGCTCCAACTACGAGCGGGACGGGAGATGATGTGCCACCTTGCTTGAAGTACTCCAAAAGCCCGTTCAATATCTTTCCGAGCACCTTCTTGGCATCTAGCAAACAACTTCTCTTTGGGCTCGAAGGGATGCTGAATAGTCTTCACGAACCGTGCCCAAGTTGGGTAAATGCCATCCACCAAGTAATACGGTCGGACGTACCGATGACCGTTGATCTCGTACTCCACAGCTAGCTCACGGCCGTAGTAAGCGTCAAGGAATAGGTGGATGTTGTTGAGGACGTTGATGTCGTTGTTCGAGCCAGCCATCCCGAAAAACGCATGCCAAATCCATAAATCACGGGACGCTACAACTTCAAGCATAATCGTCTTGTCCCCGTGGTGACCTCCCCGTCCATGGGCTCCCTGGTCTTCGGTTGGGCAGTTCTTCCACTTCCAATGCATGCAGTCAAGACTCCCCCGTCATTCCGGGAAACCCTCGGTTGTACCCTTCTCGGAGTAAGCGTTGCATGTCAGTCGGTGTGGGTGTACGTTGGTACTCTGCTCCGAATACCTCAATGACGGCCTTGCAAAACTTACGTAAACATTCGAGTATGGTGCTTACCCCAATGCGCAGAGTTTCGTCCAATGAATCAGCCGCGGACCCATACACAAGCATACGTATAGCGGCGGTGCACTTCTTTTCCGTTGATAAGCCCGACCGTGAGGCAGCATCGGGCTTCTGTTCGAATTACCTGTCGTGAGCCTTGACCGCGTTCATAATCCGTTGGAAAAGTGGTCTGCACATACGGAACAGACGCCTAAACATATCAGGGCCATATAGGGGTTGCTCGTCAAAATAGTTCCTCATCAATTGGATGGGTGCTTCCGAACGACCTCTGTTAATCTCTCGTCGCATTGGTTCCCCACGGATGGTCCTCTGGAGCCTTGGCATTACTCTCTGCATGTGCCTCTCCATCATCCGTCGGAATCGTCGCTCAACTGGCCGCATTTGGGCTGTCATCTCCTCATATGTCGGCAGTTGGGCTGCTATCTCCTCATACGTCGGCATCCGGGGAGCCAGCTCCTCGTACGTCTGAACCTCAACGTCGGACATAACCTCGTCGTCGGACATTTTTGAAAATAGCGAGTAGAAAGTGAGAATGAAAGAGTGAAAGTAGAGAATGGTGTGGGAAAATGAGGAATGGGGTTGGGTATTTATAGGGTTTCATTTATCTGATTTTTGAATTAAAAAAAATAGAGTTGTTACCCGACCGTTGTCAAACGGTCGGATTTGGCGACGACACGTGGCGGCACGGGAGAGGGCCACGCCACCAGAGGGAGCGAGGAGCGAGGAGCGAACGCTATAGAGTGTTCCCCGGTGTTGAGTTGTTGGTGGTGTTACTTGCTTTGTCTGCTAATTATGCCGTAGTCAGTCTGTTATCCGTGGTGGTGAGCGAACGCTCACCCCTAGCTTCTTTTCCTACAGGTACTGTTCGTGGGACGGACTAGGTGAGCTCTCGAAGCTTGTGGAGCTAGGAGCGGAGGCCGGGTTTTGTCTTTTGAGTCTAGTGACGGATACCTTGTACTTTTGTCCACTTGTTGAGACGTGTTTTAAACTGTAATTATTATTTTGTTGAACTAAACTGGTATTTTAAAGTATTTAATGAAAACAGGTTTCAAGTATCGTATCTTTTTAAATGTTCGCGTCCCGAGTTCGGTTCGCTGAAATTGGGTCGTGACACTCAAGGTCTCATCTTTCGTTTTTTTTTCCATTCAAGTATATTGAACTTTTAAAATTTCTCAGCGACCCTAACATTACCCTAACTCCGTTAATGTTACAGTGAATGTGAGGAAGATATTTGCAGACACTGACCCAGAACTCGATAATGAGTGCTTGGCAAGATTTCAAGAAGATGAAGCCAAGAAGGAAGAGATGCAGATGAAGAGGGAATCTACCTGGAAGCGCCTTGAAGATGCAGCATCGTCAAGAGGAATAATATGTTAAATAAGACATTTCAGTGGATAATCTTTCAAGAGAGCTATCAAGCTTGATTTTATTGAAAGATTTTGCAGAGGCTTTTTACATGTCATTACAAAATAGAAATATCAAGTAATTGTGTTGTTCATAGGCATCAAACTAAACACTCAGCTTCCCATATCATTATATTTAGTATCAATCATAACTCCAATTTGGAGGAAGAATGTGAATTTATGACCAAAAGTTTCTTTTGACAAAGAACTAGCAACATGATCAAAACGACTTTGGTGTGTCTTGAGGATTCACATCAATTCCGACCTGTCAAGCATATCTACGAAAGTGATCTTTCTTGGGAACCTTGGAGGCAGCTTCAGATTCATGGCATCCTCGATGTTGATGGGTAAATGAGTAGCTACAATCACAATCCCGCCCTTCTTTCTATGCTCAGCAATTATATATTCAAGCAACTTCACCCCATCATCATCTAATGCAACCGAAGGTTCATCAAGCAACCAAATCGGTCTATCAACTGCCAGCAACCTTGCAAGCTGAACCCTTTTTCTCTGACCCATTGACAGCATTCTTGACTTTTCCTTGGCCAGTCTGCCAAGCCCCATTAGTTGCAGAGCAGGCAAGGACTTCCCTTCCTTTCCTTCAAGAAGTTCATGCCACTTGACATTTTCCAGGACTGTGAGCCTTTCGTTAATGGCATCCTTGAGTGAGAGCCAATTCAGCTGCAGCTTGTACTGCTGGAAGACTCCTGATTCGGTTATATCATGGCCATTCCAGAGGACCTGTCCAGCTGAAGGTTTGGAGAAACCGGCTAACATGCGCAGGAATGTGCTCTTCCCTGATCCGTTAGTACCAGTCAACACAAGCGCTCCACCATCGTGTATAGAAACATTCACATGCCGCAAGATTTGCTGGGCATTTCTCATGCAAGATACATCATTGAGGAGGAGACGAGGAATGAGGGCTTTCTTCAGAAACATTGAAGTTTGATAATGGAACCCTATTTCAAAACAAAAGGTAAAAGTAACTTGCATAAAGCTTCTCTTCATACAACCAAGACGCACCTTTCAAATGAAAGGAAGCATACGAGTAAGAAATACCAAAGGGACAGTCATTGGCCATACAATCGAACACAAGTAAATAAAGTTTAAGCAAATGCATAGTAAAAATCTAGTCAGAACAAGGTGATTTTGTTGGGAAAATGTGGTGAAAATGTGATTTTATGGGTTTAAATGTGATTTATGATATTAAATTGATTTTATGGTTTTAAATATGATTCATTAGTTGGTTGGTCATGACCTCTGAATGAAAGGCTTTTATGGGATTAGCTACCCCATAAATTACCTTTCTATCCCTATTAGAGAGCCTATAAAATACCAACCTGCTAAGTCATATTCCATATACTTTACAAACACTTCAAACACATCACAAATACCAAAAACATTTCACATGTCGTTTTTCATTCTTCCTTAGTCCTGGTGATTTCTCTACACGGAGTTGAGTTCGCTGACGTTAGTCGTTGTATCTTGGGAGATCGCTGCCCATACGGGGCAGTCAAGTGTCTTAAGGAAACAGGAGTACATGCACTCGACTAAACCCGAATTTCCTAATCCATAATCAGTAACCTAGCTGATCGGTAAAGATTATTCTATTATTTCAATTTGTTAATTTTTTTATTTGAATTTGTTTATCGTTAATATGCTAACTTATATTCCCTGCAATCTTAAGACACTTGAACAGTATATCGACTATGAACAGGTTCAAAGTTTTAATTTGATGAAGAACAGGTTCTTCTTACAGAAAAGAAGATATAACAATCTATAATCTGTAGTCTACTTTGATGTGTTCCATTCTATTCTAATGTGCTTCGCAGGAACAAAACCAATTCTTTTGGTACAAATACAATTTGGCTACAAAGTATCCTACAGGGTGTATTAAGTATGAACAAATTCAAAAGGGATGACCTTTCCTCTTCCCGGCTTCTGCAGGAAAAGAAAAAAAAAGTTAAATTTGATTCTGATTTAATCCACCTCTGATTTCTAAACAAAAGGGAAACGAATTTTTGTTTCTAATGATTTGTTTTGAAAGGGTTTTGAAAAAAAAAACGGGTTCTCGGATTCAGATGCAATCGTGAAGAACAAGAGGGGATTTTATTTTCGAAACGAAAAAAATAAAACGTTGGTTCGAATCTGGTTTTCCAGAAACGGAGAAAAAAAATTTTCAAATCTGATTTTGATGAACTTCAGATCAATTTTTTTTCGAACCGTGTATCAAAGATCTGAAAAACAAAAGTTTGAATCAAGTTTTGAATCTTACCTTGAGTTTTGGTTATCTTGTTAGAACTTGAAACTTTGTTGCAGGAGAATCCGAAAACACCTCGTTGCTGGAGGTCGAAGAAACGAAAAAAAAAAACGTTCCTTGTCTTTGTCGTTACTTGCCTTTGCCGTTACAGGTGGCTGGAGGTTGAAGAAGGGAGGATTTTTTTTTTGGTTTTTGCGGCTGAAGAAGAGAAAGTGTTTTGGTTTCGGCTAAAGGTTGAAGAAGTATAACCCTAATTGGGTCTTGTACGCTGCTTTGTGTTCTGATAATCTGATTTCTCTGTTTGGGCTTTTTAGTTGCACAAAACTCAAATCTTGCTCATTTAAATCTCCAGCCCATTTAAATCTTCAGCCCATTTGAATTGTTTTGGAAAAAAAAAACACGTCAACCCACCCAAGACGCAGAGCAAGAGGAGCGCGGGTCAGGTGCGGGTCCTGGGCGCGGGTCACTGGTCAACCGACCCGTTTGGACAGAAATTAAAAAAAATGATTTTTCTTTTACAGAAAATCAACGATGTTCAAGAATTTTTTTTTCTTTCATACGGAAATTAAAAATTCTTGTACGAGTTTGAATTCATACGGAATTCATGATCGAGGGAAAGAAACTTGGATTATTCCTAAACGGTTTTCCCTTGATTCAAGAAACAAATTGGAATTAGTTCCTAAACGGTTTCTTGTTGATCGATCTTGTTTCTTAGAAACACGTGGAGATGATCAACTATTGTGGTTCAGTTTTAAACGTAGAACACGTATGAACACATTTTGAATTCATACGGAATTCATGGTTAAGGGAAATAAAATTGGAATTTTAATTCCTAAACGTTTTTCCCAAAAGAAACAAACTTGGAATTCAATTCATAAACGTGTTTCTCAATTTCTCAAAAAGAAAACAAATTGGAAATAATTTTCCTAAACGGTTTTCTAATTTGAAAAACAAAATTCTTTTAAAAGAATTAATGGTTTGTTTCAAGAATAATTTCCAAGGAAATTATATTCTCAAACAAATTTTGAATTCATATGGAATTCATGGTTGAGGGAAATAAACTTGGGATTTTAATTCCTAAACGTTTTACCAAAAGAAATAAACTTGGAATTCCATTCCTAAACGTGTTTCTCGATTTTGTATAAATTACTTGTAAATGTGGGGGTCGGTCCCACTACACGGAATATTTCCGATCAACTAAGTAACTAAATGTTACATTGAGATTTAGTTGAGAAAAAGACATCCAAGGGAATGTGAATGAAGCCCATTTAAAGGCGTTATGTGAAGGAAAACCCCATCCTAGTTGACTGGAGATCCCAAGATCTAGGTTCAATGGGACAACCTAATTGCATAACCCGTGTACGGTCACTGTGGGGGTCCAACCTCGAGTCCATTCTTATGATGCAAACAAGTGACGTGTGAAGGATAAGCATGGCTTTTAATGATTCCTTGCGTCAAGAGTGTTGAGCAAAGTGAATCACCTATGTGAGAGGAAGTGGGGTCGCTTCAAGGGTGACTATGGGGCTAGTCATCTTAAACTCTTGCAGAACCAGGCAATGTCCATGACCATAACGGGCACACCAATGAGAACCAAACCGTGTTTGTTGGTATCTAAGTGGGGTATATCCTCATCTGCACAAACGACAGAATAGTTCAAGGACATCGCGTCTACTAGTCAGTCAGCAGAGTAAATATACATTCACAAGGGAAGGTTCAAGGATGAACATCTACCTATCCTATGCAGGTATCGACTTTGAGAAGTCACCGCTCCCTCGTTCCTTTTCCGTTCCCATCACATTTTTGTGGGGGATTGTTGGAAAAATGTGGTCAAAATGTGATTTTATGGGTTTAAATGTGATGTATGATATTAAATTGACTTTATGGTTTTAAATATGATTCATTAGTTGGTTGGCCATGACCTCTTAATGAAAGGTTTTTATGGGATTAGCTACCCCATAAATTACCTTTCTATCCCTATTAGAGAGCCTATAAAATACCAACCTACTAAGTCATATTCCATATACTTTACAAACACTTCAAACACATCACAAATACCAAAAACATTTCACATATCGTTTTTCATTCTTCCTTAGTCCTGGTGATTTCTCTACACGGAGTTGAGTTCGCTAACGTTAGTCGTTGTATCCTGGGAGACCGCTGCCCATACGGGGCAGTCAAGTGTCTTAAGGAGACAGGAGTACCTGGACTCGACTAAACCCGAATTTCCTAATCCGTAATCAGTAAGCTAGCTTATCGGTAAAGATTATTCTATTATTTCAATTTGTTAATTTGTTTATTTGAATTTGTTTATCGTCAATATACTAACCTATATTCCCTACAGATTTAACGTTCATTTGTCCTTGTCAGTGGAATCCAGACATGGCATGACAATAACATACTTCACTCACCAACATCAGCAAACTTTGGCAAGTACTCTCCTTAAGGTTTCACAGTTCAGAGTCACTAGTACTATACAAACTTCGCCCTTTCTCTTAAGGGTAGTTTCAATGCATCATTATTATTAGTTACCTGAATAATACCACCATATTTTCTATTTATCATATCTAAATTTTGTACTCCAGGCCAAATCTCTGTAACACATCAATTTCAATAAGCTTCACTCAAATATTCACTTAATCAACAAAGACTCCCCTCATATAGGCCAATTTCAATCTCCCTCATTTCACTATCAAAAGTTAACTTTACCGATGATTTAGGTCAGTTGGAATTGATTGTCCTTAATCATCAACCTTAAAACCCTAATGCAGATATGTGTTCGAACTCAAGTCTAAATCCAATCCATCTTGTACTGACAAATATCTCTGGCACATGCATCGAAATTGAACGAAACATGAACAATTTTATGAAATAAACCGACCCAGATCAGAAATAAATGACGAAACGGATAGATTAAATGATAGGGAATGAGGGAGCTATAGAGATGGACAAACCTTGGAGGGGTCGACGAAAGGTGTGGACTTGAGAACAGACAACG
This sequence comes from Erodium maritimum, assembly GCA_963921825.1. Classification (NCBI taxonomy): domain Eukaryota; kingdom Viridiplantae; phylum Streptophyta; class Magnoliopsida; order Geraniales; family Geraniaceae; genus Erodium; species Erodium maritimum. Next base: position 69,849,999 of record OY997590.1, on the reverse strand, counting down.
CTAGTGGGAGAAAGCCCTGAGACCCTCGATCAACTCCAGCACGCTCCGTCCACCACTGCCAGTAGAGATCGACGGCAAGCTCGCATCCAATCTTCGATAAGAACAAATTGAGAAGATACTGGTTCTCAAGGCCCCATCTTTCGTTTTTTTTTCATTCAAGTATATTGAACTTTTAAAATTTCTCAGAGACCCTAACATTACCCTAACTCCGTTAATGTTACAGTAAAAAGACAAAAGTACCCTTCTTTTCCTCCCTTCTTTTCGGTAGGAAAGAGTACACTCAAACTTTTCATAACTTCAAAGCGACCCTTCAAGGTCCTTGTTCAGCTCTAAGAGCATCCGCAACATTGGGTGGGAAGTTGTGGGGGGAGCTGTTGATGGTGAGTAATCGACGACAGAGAGTTGGTGGGAAGCTGACGGGAAGATGGCCTTTCGACGATGGCGGTGAAGAGAGACGTGAGCTCACCACCTCTTCTTAATGCCGGTGGTGAGCGAAATTGTGAAGAAAAAGCAATTACCATCAACCCTTTACCACCTAACATTGTAGGATACTGATTATTAGTATCAAAAATATAAATTTTTATCCACCAACTTCCCCACTTTAATATTGTGGATGCTCTAAAACAGGGTGAGTTGGGCTTGGTGACTGATACTTTTGTTTTGAAATATGTTTAACACGTGCTCTTATTCTGAACAAGTTGATTTTATTGTTAAATTATACTTTAATATTGTATTAAACTAACAGGTTGATTGAGCAATTTTGTGAGCACTATAACAAATGGAGATAATTGGTTTATGCAAGAACTGGTAATGTATGTTCCATAAGTGGTGGGGACAATTAGGATCATTGTCAATGCCACATGATCTCTCTCTCATATACCCAATACATACTGCTAGCTAATTCTATCTTTCATTATTTGATCTTAATAGTGGATTGTTGATATAACCTCATAATATGGTTTTTAAATATGTTTTCTAATATGTTTATATGAGTTAATTTTTAGGTATCTTGGCAATATCCGAGGTACCAAAGATGGATGTGAAATCTTTAAAGAATATGATCTTACAAGATACAAACATCATAACGGAGAAGAACCACTATATGACAGATTTAATTAACCTAAGTAAGAGCATCCACAATCATGGGCGGTAAGGCGTTGGCGGAGAAAAAACGTCGGCGAGGAGCTGACTGGGAGCAGGCGGGGAGGTCGCTGGCGGAGAGTGCTGGCTGGGAGCTTAAGGCCGGCACTTATCACTGGCAGGGAGCAAAAAAGTGAATAAAATAGGTTACTAAGGCTAACAAAAAAGATTTACCATTGTAGCTCGCTGGCTGGGAGAGCTAGCTATAAGATAACAAAAATAGTTTTTTATTCTCCCCGCCAACGCCATCTCGTCAGCTGCCAACAAGATGGTTGTGGATGCTCTAAAAGGAAAAAAACTGAAAATATGCTTTATAGTCAAACTCTTTTAAACTACAGATCTGTTAGAGCTGGTATCTGCGCAACAGAGCTACTCTGCATGAAAATGAAAATGGTGTTGTTTTGCTTTCCCAAAGATAATGATTACATTCTCATCTTAGCCATGAATTGATGTTTTATATGACCTGTTTCTTGTTGTGCAAGTAAGAGTAGATATGTCTTCTTGGGACAAGGGACACAACTTTTTCAGTTTTTTACATTTCAAAATTTTGGGAGCAGATGGATGACGAAGTCAATGTACATGGTTTTCTTGAAGCCATTTGTTTACTTCATCAATTTCCACATAAAAATGGCCTCACTTGACTTTGACTGACCTCCCTGGCCCAAAAGTCATGCATGTATGTTATGTCTATGTCCAATCCAACTCATTTCTCTGCAAGTTGAATCACCCTTCCTAAATACCATATGTATCTCTGGGCTAAGACAAAGTGAATGTCTTCGAAGTGCGTGGATAATCAATCAATCAATCAATCTAAAATACATCTTTTGTTTTTCTCTCTCTACATAGAGATATCCTAACCTTCCATTGCTATGTTTGTCGTCGTCAGCTGTGACAATGATTTTAGCCACGAAGATTGTCGGAGGCTCGTTTCTCCCACATCCATCGTCCTCTTCGTTCACATCTGGTCGCCAACGTCACCATGTTTCTCCACTCGTCGCCGTCTCCCTCAGTTGTTCTCGTCGTTTGTGCCCCTCCTCCAGCAGGATCTGACACCCGAGCCGCATTCGACAGCCGTTCCCCTCGGCTCATTGGCCAACTCTTTCTTCTCGCCGTCGTCGGAGCTCCTTCCTCGGCCAAATTTGTCAACCTCTCTGCTCCCCTTTCTCCCCCGCCGTCCCCTCACCTCCATTTCTCACTACGCCACTCACTGGCCCCTGTAGCCACCAATCGCCGCAAACCTACTCCCCCTAACTCTTTCCCTTCTCTGACCATACATTCGGCCAGACCCCTCACCTAGCCCCACCCTTATCGGCTCTCCAACCCTCTACGACGACGACCAGCGGCCAATTCCCCCTTCTGGTCTCATTTTCCGACAACAATGATCCGAGTTACTCTGGTTGAGCCTTTTCGTTGTACTTTTATGGCCAGATAGTCAAATCTGCTCCCACATTTCTTCGGAACATCGCAATTTGAGTCGTTCAGCCGTGCTCCTGCTTATCGTGTGTGTCCGGCTATATCCATGCACCAGTCCCAAGAAGATCAGATTTTCACCCGTCGGTGCCACCCTCTTCGCCTCGAACCCAATCCTAGACATCGGAGGTCGACCACAATTATTTTTTGCTCATCGTTGTGGTTTATGTTATATAGGTTATTTTTTGTTTGTATTTTGTTGTTCTCTATACCAGATCTACGGTGGGTGTGTTTTGCTGTCTCCGGTGACGTATCCAATCAGGTCTTTCTTTTGACGAATCTCTCTGTAGAGTCGATAAGAACGACCGACTTTATAGTTGTTTATCTAGGCGCTGCGTCGCCCGTCTCGAGAGCTATTCATTCCCCCGGCCATTCCTTCCTCGTATTGGATGCAATCGGACCCCCTTCCGACACCGTCTACCACGCACGACTACACCACAGTGCACAGATCGGCTCCGAGAACATGCACGAAGCCCCCGGTCTCGTTCCTCCGCTATAGCACAAGCACAAGCCTGGGCGACCCCTCGCTGGCCCCATGCTGAATCCGAACGGGCCACGTCGCGGCCGCGAAGGACGCCAAAGGTTTCTCCCAAGACCTCCCCGATCTGCTCGACGTTGGTTGTGGCGGATCCTTTGGAGCTTACAAGTCTAATCCCACAAGACCACAAATTGAGAGATGAGGTGGAGGAGCAGGATCTACAAGCGGAGGTGTCACAACCTCCTTCGGAAAAATGAGGAGACCCGGCCCGGAGGGAGTGGGACGTGCCCAAATGGGCCTATACCCACAGACCCGGGACAGCCGGTGCTGGGAAGTCTCGAGGAAGCCGCAATCAGAGCACTTTACTTTTGCCCGCTTTATGAGTTTTATCGTTTTAGTTTGGGTTGTTTTAGATTTTTTTATTTTCTGTCTTATACCTTTGAAATGTCGGTAAGGGGATGTCTTAAGTTAGTGTCTGCGATCCAAAGCAGACTATTTCTACGGGTCCATGAGTGTCGGATTGACTACGGACAACCAGAACATATATTTGGAACCCAAGACTTACACCCTGCTTTATATGGTTTACGTTTCGCAGTTAATACAATTCCTGTGTTATTGGTTTAAAAAAAACATGGTAGAGATACAAAAACAAACAAAATCAAGAAGTTTCTGTGAGTAAATGGAATATATCAACTCTTCACAAAAAAAATAATCGACCAGTTAGAAAAACTGATCCATTTCATAAAATAAAAAGTCCCAATTTAATAAAAAGTCAACTTGAATTGATGAGAAGATATCAGAAGGTGCACTGCACGCCGCACAGTGCCTCTCTTTCATATACCCTCCTCTTTCCTCCTCTAATTCAAATGTCTCTCTTCCCATCACACATGTCATCGGCAGTATCGCCAATGGAAGATCACGCCTTCCTACCGCCACCGCCTCAGGAGCTCCTCCTCCCCGACGAAATCGCCGCCGAGTCAGAGGCGGCGAGTCAAGGCGAGTCGTCCTGGCCGAGTCTGGACGAGGTGGAGGAGATAATCGGATACAGCTTCAGGGACAGGAGCCTGCTGGAGGAGGCCTTCACGCACGCCTCGAGCGCGTCGGCCAAGTCTTACGAACGGCTCGAGTACGTCGGTGATTCGGTTCTCAACCTACTCATCACCAAAGAGCAATTCTCTAGGTACCCGGACCTGCAACCCGGTTCTCTGACCCGACTCCGAGCCGCCAATGTGGACACAGAGAAGCTCGCGCGCGTGGCCATCAAGCACGGCTTGCGCCGCTTTTTGCGGCACCAGAAACCGCTACTTGCGGCACAAGTAAGTATTCACGCATGCACTCCACTGTAGTTTTAATGGCTGATTAGTGATTGATTAGTACATTGCTTATGAAAAATTATTTACTCTGCAATATTTGGAGCATTAAATGCATTTTCAAAACAATAATAAATACATTAATATTTTGTTAATTTTAATCACAAGCTTGCATGTACTTTAATTAGACGTTATAGCTAAGATTCAAGTTCATATGAACAAGACTCTCAGGTTTTTATGTTAATTGATCATAATTAAATTAGTGATAATATTTTTCAGTAATGGAGACATGATACTTTATTGGAAAAAAAGAAAGAAATGTTATTTAAAGTCGTGAAGCTTCCCAAGTTGTAAAAGTTGGATTTGTGTAAAGCTTACATTTTTGAGTTGTAAGCTTTGTCTGCATCCCCAATTTGACACAATGAAAGGACAGGTGGAAAAAGACCCAATACAGAGGCTAAACATATATGTTCACAAAGCCGTGTTGTTGTGACTAACCTTGTAACTTTGATTAATATTTATATTTTCATTTGTTTGGTGACGACAAAGTAGGCTAAGATTGGCAGTGCGTGTACAGATTCGGGAATTTACGCAAGAAATGTCGGACTATCCGTTGCATTCAAGTGGACTGATCGATGTCCCGAAAGCTCTTGCTGACATTGTGGAATCGACAATTGGAGCTGTCTTCATCGACAGCAATTCTTCCATCGATATTGTTTGGAAGGTACTCCCCTTTCACTCTCAATACTTGTCTCGTTAATTTATATTTTGTAATTACAAATAAGGATGATTAATGTATAATAGGTGTTTAAGAGCTTGCTAGAACCGGTAATTAGCCCGGACACGCTGAAGATACATCCAGTGACAGAGTTGTATGAAGTATGCCAGAAGAGAAATTTGAAGATCAGATTCGAAGACATGTGGCGTGAGAGCACAGCGTTCAACGTGTTCGTTGAAGATCAATTTATGGGAACGGCTACTTATTCTCTCAAGAAAGAAATTGCACACAACAGAGCTGCCAAAGACGCTCTGGACAATATCAGGACGAGAGACTTGGCATCGACATCAACAGTGGAAGAAGCATTCCTGGACAAGATTGAGTCCGATAAGGACATAACCGAGCCATGAAGATTGAGTGGTGAAACATTAACTCAGTGCTGTAAGAGTTGTTACTCAATTGGTTTAGATGTTTGTTGTTTATGTGCATTCAGAGAAATACTTTGATGTGTCTATGTTTCTTGTATCTGAGACCAACTTCAATATAACACGGAATGATATTCCAAACATAATTACTTAAGAATTCAGCTGAGTTTCATTTTGAATACTCATTTTCAAGATACATAAACCATATCTAACTTTGAAATATCTGCAAGTGGAAGTGGAAACTTTGAAATCTCAGCAGTTCCTAAACTTGGCTACAATATCGTAACAATAAATCAATCAGTTAAAGATGCTATAATTCATAAACTATGAAGCCAGCTTCAAGGTAGGTCTGGTAAATATGATCAGAAGCAGCAAAAGGAATTGGAAGCTCCGTCCTCAGACAGCCTGGGTTTGTGTACGGGATTTGGTAGCTCCTTCCTTCCATCCTTTTTGGCGAGCCCTAGCCTCCCATGTTGCTGTGAGTTTCCTTTGAGCTTCCAATGCTGCCTCAGCCTTCTCCCTAGCTTCTTCACAGGTTTCCATACCTGAGTTGCACTTGTCTGCTTCCTTTTGATACTGGGAAGCTACCTTCTTAGCCTCAAGCAGGGCCATGTCACCTCGCCGTTGGTTCTCCATAGCTACGGCCTCCCGCTCCTTCAGTTCTTCAGACAATAGCTCCACAAAGTTCTTCTCGGTATCTTCACTAACTTCTGGGTCACGTTTTGCACAATCTGTATTCCAGTTTAAAGTAACAAGTAGATTGAGTGCAAAGCAAACTACGTAAACATGAGTGATTTTTAAATACTACAGCCAAAAATCAGTGTAATTTACGGATTCCTCTTAAGTTAATGCAATATGCAAGGGAAGAATCTGACCTGCTAAGGAAGTGTTGCCAAGTCCTACAAAGATATAGAAACAGGAACTTCAATGAGCAAACTGTTTAACAAATTTGAAAGGAAGTAAAAGAATAAGAAAAGGAGAACAAGAGGAAGTATAGTCTTAATTGATCTCCATATGCACACACAATCAATGCATGGGATGGCACATCACAAGCAACAAACTTTACATGAAAAGCATTGTATATAAATAGACTAATCTAGAAGTAGAAAAGCCGATAGGCCTAATGCCTCATCGCTTGTGCTCTTAACCTGATAAAAACATAGCTGAGCATGTGAAAAAGAGTGAGAAGCAAGTGTATTTATTGCATAATACACTACCGCATAACAATTGTAAGTTAATCATGCCATTGCCATATATCTGCTTATTTATGTTCATTGTTTACTTATCTATGCACCCAAGTTCTAATTTCAAAATTGAGATTGGTCTCCTCCCCTCAAACTACATTATTAGATAGTCAGGAGCTTCTCCAAGAGTACAACTTCAAAACTAAGTGGGAAATGTAACTCAGATTGAAATTAAAGCTAAGTGTACTTAAATGCTAATAATTTTCTGACCAAACCAAATCAGAAGTGTCCCAAAATTAACACTTTCGATCCACCAAATTTACATATTAATATAAGCAAAACAAAAGCAATAAAATTCAACTTTAATCCTCTACGGTTAAGATTCCAAGTTGTACCACTCATTCACGGACTAAAATTCAGCAAATCTAATATCCAGAAAAGGTCGAATCGACGAAATGGACCGACAAAGCGAGGAGATCCAATCAGATCTGGGAAGAACAGGAGAAAGGAGAGTACCTTCGGGGAAGGAGATGAGAGGCTGGGATGAGCAATCGCAGTCGCAGGGAGGGCAGGCGGTGGAGGTGCGGCTGACGGCGGCTAAACCCTCCATGAAGTGCCAGTAGAGAGGAGGACCCACTATGTAACCGAACAGGCAGAGACCCAACAGCCCCAACGTGGCCTTCAACACAGCCGGACTACACGAAGAACCCGAATGGTTCATAGCCATTTTCGTTGACCCCTCTCTTGCCGCCTGAGGTGGGTTCGTATGTGATCTGGAAAATTGAGGACGGGGAGGCTAAAGCAACTGTCTTTGTGTGCGGATCGACGCGGAAATGGAGAATGGTAGCAAGTGTAGTGGTCGGCCGCGATCTAAATTGACTATGCGTTCATATGCTGTAGTCCAGAGGAAGAGGACGATGCGTTTCTCCACTCCCGTTTATATTTTATTTTTAATTTGTTTATTTTTTGAACGGAAGGAGGAAATTTCATTAAGCCTTCTAACCATTACATCGATATGCGTCAGGAACAGATTCATTGGCCACTTTAAGAAGGACAGTACGGAACCGAAATTCATCAATTCTTTTTTTTACTATAACTGTTACTGACGGTGTTTGGATGCCATAAGGGCCAACAAAAACGAGTGCGAAGATGGTACTTGAAGTCTTGCTCCGAAAAACTGTCGCCGCAGTAATTGCCAAGGAATTCTCCAGTAGTGTGAGAATATACGCGAATCAGCCGCCACTGATGGTGTTTGAATGTCGTAAGGGCCAACAAAGAAGCGAGTGCGAAGATGGTACTGAAGGTCCTGCTCCGAAAAACTATCGTAGTAGTAATGACCAAGGAATTCTCCAGTAGTGGTAGGAGGATATACACGAATAAGGGATCCCTCCCCGGAAAAGTCCATGACTCTCTGCACGCTAGTCTTTGACGGTGCAAAGACAAAATTAGTGAAAATAACAAAGACCCACTCGATTAGCTTGGTCCAGAATCGAGAGAGGGGTCGAGGATGGTTCAACGGTGGAGTCCAAAGAGATGGGCGCACCGGTGGTGGCTTTAGAGACGGCGAGGGTTGCTCAGGAGCGAGGATCCGAGACAGATTGATCCAGTGCCAAATCAATCTGCAATAAGGACAGAAAATAAGGGTGCGAAATTGTACCCTGTTCCCATGCATTGGTGGAGGCCAAGGAGGTGGGTATATCCAAGGAATTGCCGCGAAAAACGCCGAGACAGGACTCCCCGTAAAGAGGGAAACTCCTCTAACTCAGGCCAAACAACAGCAGATAAAGCATAAGAATAGGGAGAAAGCCATGGCGGCGGAGAGGAGAGACCGAACCTACGTCGGGAGAGGTGGAGGCAGCGCCGGGGTGAGACGCGGCGAGGAGGGGCTGAAAACCTAGGTATGTCATCCATTGGAGGCGCAAACCCTAACAGAGCATTCATACTCGAAGCGAAACCTACGTTTTTATTTTTAATTTGTTTTAAGGAGTAAAAGTCTTTATTTAACTATATGTTGTAAAAAGACATCGAAGAGGCTTATAGATAACTGTTCCTGACCACTCAAATTTAGACAAAGAGCGGGCTTTTTTGACGAGTTAATGAGTTGTCTTGTTTGCTGAACGCTTAAGAAACTCGATATAGACATCACCGAGTGTAGATAATAAACTAATACACTCTGAAATAATGAAACATAATAGTGATTGAAAAGAGCACCTCTTACGAATCAAGTCCACCACATTCTTGCAATCACTACAATTATGATCCCACATCATCTGATTAGTCTTAAGTCAAATCAACGCTTTTCGGATCCCCATTACTTCAATGATAATTGGGTGTAAAACTCCCCTCATGAGGGTGGTGTGGACTCCTTACACCAACCTGGTAGAGTCTTGACAAATCACCCCTAGGCCACTTTGTCCCATATAGTCGAACACCGCCCCATCTACTTCAACTTCACACTCCCCCTCCCCCGACTTTACCTATGACACCACTATTAGCGTTGTCTGTTTGGCCCTAGGGATCCCACCCTTCTGTTCTTGAGCCATAAGTCACACATTATATCCTTGTCACGCCCCAAATCCGGTTTTGGCCGGACTCGAGACGTGAACCGAAAATGATAATAAAACGACATTTCTCGCTAAACAATAATTCCAAAACCAATAAGTCCGGTAACAAGAGTCAAATACTCGAAATCTCAACATAAAAGTTTGGTATGAAAAAGGAAGTACGTCTCTAGACCATCCAACTAGGACTCTCGCTAGCTCCCAAGCTCCGAGGTGTCCTCTAAATCAAATCCCGCTAAAAACCTGTAGAACAGTAGAGAAGGCGGGGGGGGGGGGGGGGGGGGGTGAGCTTTCGCTCAATAGGAAAAAGTAGTAAAGGGGATAAACATGTCGCTCACCCCACAGATACCTGTCCAAATATGGCATACTAGTAAAGCACAATAACTGACGAATCGAACGATAATCACAACCGCAAGCATAACCAACCTCACTTAACCATACCTCATTTGATCACACCACTTACCCAATCACCACACTTAGCGTGTGAAATCAACCCTGCTAAACAATTAACAGTTTCTCAATGTTCACACCCAAACCATATCTCAAAGAGTCATCGAGCAAATACACACAATAAATCATTACCAATACACACCGGAACACACAACACCGGTCTAGATTTCCTATACCGGAATCTTCTACGGTATAGGTATCATACCGGAACACACAATATTGGTCAGGATATCATACCGAAACACCTAGCCTCGGAACATATCTACCTGGCACACAGCATCGGCCTAGATATCGCTTCGGAACACCATCCTCAGCCTAGATATCCTATATCGGAATCCTCTACGGTATAGATATCATACCGGAACACCTAGCCTCGGGGGACCGCGTACGCTGGAACACCAGCCTCGGCCTAGATATCCTATACTGGAATCCTCTACGGTATAGATATCACCCCGGAACACCATCCTCGGCCTAAATATCCTATACCGGAATCCTCTACGGTATAAATATCGTACCGGAACACCATCCTCGGCCTAGATATCCTATACCGGAATCCTCTACGGTATAGGTATCGTACCAGAACACCTAGCCTCGGAACATATCGTGCCGGAACACACATCATTGGCCACGATATCGGACCGGAACACCGTCCTCGGCCTAGATATCCTACCGGGGTACACACATACAGGGTCTCAAACATGTCACAAGGCAGTAGTTCACACTAACAGTCACACATTCTCATAGCATATCACGACCATTAATTAACAACGGAACGTACCACAGACCAAACATTACCAGCTACTAATCACAAACAAGCGCAATCATCACATAATCCTATGGGCACGACATGACCCACATGCAGTTCTATAGCACAACAAGTCCCACACCTACGGGCACGACATGGCCCGTAAGTGGTTCCATATTTTAAACGACTACCCTAGTTATTCACATCCTACATGTGATTCTACAACTATTCCGGTTACTTATATCCTATATGCAATTCTAGTAACTTTCCGCATTTAAACCGGTATTCGCTACTTTTCCCTACCTCAACCGCGATCCAACACGAACAACAACGAGTCACCTACTAGCCTCCTCCGTCGCGATCGGGAACAACGTCTAAGATCACAAAGTAAAACGAGATTTAATAATAATCCAAGGGTGATTTAAAGAGAAAACACCCAAACTAACCCCCAATTACTCGACTTTGTCAAAATGGGCCCGGAATGGCCCATTTCGCCCGGCTTGGCGAATCCGCCCGGGATCGGGAAAATGTCCCTCGGGCTCCGAAAATTTCCATTTTCGTTTCTATCATTCTTAATTAAATTCACGTGTTCCAACGCACTTGACGAAATCAATTTCCGATGCCCGAGCATTCTAATTCCGCAATTAAAGTTTCTAACCACAAATTCCGAATTCTCACGAATTACAAACCCTAATTCCCCATTTCTCAATACAAATCGGTAATACACAAAAGAAAAGTGTTATCTTTTGTTACCGATAAATAACCCCAAGAATCACTTTTGATGGGTAGTTAACTGAGCTTCCTGTTAAAACAATTAGAACACAACCAAAAGCTTCTCCCTTCATAATTTTTGCTCCATCTCTCTTTTTTTTGCGGGTCAACACACCACACAAGAGCAACTCTTAATCTTGAATTCCTTTAGCTACTGTCTACCATTTGTTGGTGGACCCAATGATCTACAATATATAGCTCTCAACCCCATGGCATTAACAACCACACGCAAGAACAAAAAAAGACCCAAAAATGATTTTTTTTTATTCTTGTTTTGCAATTAACTCCTCGGCACAACCATACCCAAGAAGATCAAAAAGTTAATCCAAAATTTTTCTTTTTACAGAAACAAGAAGACGGAGAAGAGGATAATATTTGTTCTTCCAAGCTAATATCCAAAAATTGCTCACCTTATCTTTGCAAAACCAAAACTACCACCACCTAAGATTGATCCCAATCTCTCTTGTCTCTTCTTGCAGCACCACAATAGCCAGATCACTTGATCATTTGGTGAACAAACTAACAAGGCCACTTTGTCCTTTGAAGACCAACCACACGAGAGAAGAATCAGTGAAGAAGAGACGTTTTTCCTTTCCTATTTGCTGTCGTCCTATTCACCCAAGAACAAAGCCCCTGTTCTCCCGAGTGAAGCCGCCACCCAAGGAGCAAATATGCCTTCTCTATCTAAGACAAGCTGCCGCTCACCTCTGTCCCATTTGTCCCAATTTCTCAAACCCTACTATTCAGCATGTATATATAGGGACAAATGGACTTAAGTTGGGTTAAATAGGCCTAGCTCATGGGCCAAAAATTAGCTCATTTTTTTTGAAGCCAAATATTACACTTCTCGTGCGAAGATTACTACTGAATCAGTTGACCTTGCCTTCCCCTTCCATACTCGGTCATTTCTGTGACTCCACACCTCCTATAAAACACTATCCCACACCACCACAACATTATGGTCATCTTTTTTGATCCTCTGCCCCCCATTAAGCCCAAAAGACAATCTTGGTTATTCCAAAATAGACCCACTCACCACTCTGATACCTCCCGAGCTAGCGGACACAACACTATTGCTGGATCAAGCCTGGACAACGGATCACATCCGATGCTTAGGAGTTGATATCCGTCAGGAAAATAATAACCCAACAGATGCATGTGTCGGCTAAGATCCGTCTCCCAAGTTCTGTAGCCCAAGTATTTGACCGACGGATATTCGTATCCATTGGTGAAGTAACTGAAGTTTATCACATGGCCCACGGATAGTATTTGTGGTATAGCTTTTTCACCTCATCCACGTTTTGGATCCGTTGGTGAATTTTATCACATGGCCCACAAATAGTATCTGTTGCCTAGCTTTTTCACCTCACCCACGAATTGCATCCGTTGGCCAAGTTACATGTTAGATTCAAAAAAAAATACCGAGAAATCCTGTACCCAAACGTGCATTGAACCTGCATACTTACCTATGATGTAATCATGTTGCCACACATACCCAAACAGAGAGAAAACTGTAAATACTGGTAGTTCAGCACATATATACAACTACAATTAACATGTTTCCATAGTTTATGTTCAGCAAATATAATGAATAAGTTTAACAAATATAAGTTTGAAGGCTTTACTACGGGGAGGGGAGGTGGGTGGACGACGGGAAGGCTTTAGGAATGACCACTCGTCTCCTCCATAGGTTACATGTTACTAGAAGGCACTCCAAGGAGCACCTCCATAAGCAGTTCACAATTTTTTGTTGGTTTCCCTAAAACACCGGACCAGAATTCCTTATCCTTCTTACTTGGTTTTTGATGTCGGGATGTCTGCATATGTCAGTATGTTGACCTAATCGAGTAGCTTCATTTCTCTTCCAAGTTCTAGAACCAAGAATCTCAGGTTGGGTATACCCCAACTGTAAGCTCAAAACCCGTTGAACCTCCTCCTCCGCCAAACACAATCTTAGCTTCCCCACATCCCACGCCCCCTATTGTTAGTAGGTCTTGAACTCGTATATCCTCCATACCCTTGTGGAGAGGCCACACAAAATGATCATTTCCTAGGAGCCACGAACAATCCATTACCCTATTGTCTATCATAGAAGCAATAAGGCGTCTCGCCTCACTTTGGATTAGAGATTGGACCACTATAAGACTAATCCAAGTATAACTTGGGTTATTTGTTGTGGGCCTGCAGAAAAGTCGATCCCGGGTAGTATTTTCTCTTGAGAACTCGGTTAACCAGACTATCCTCATATGACATTAGACGCCATGTTTGCAGTCCTAGTAGAGCCGTGTTGAAGTCCTATAAGTTTTGGACTCCTAACTCTCTCTTACATTTTAGGACTGTTATTCTGTCACAATACTTACACATCAGTGTCACTACACCTTTCCTGAACCTTGCCACCAATATTTGTCCATCTCTCTATGGATCATGTCAAGAATAGAATCACGGATCCGAAAGACACTAATAGTGTATGTAAGGATAGCTTGTAGAGCCGACTTGATAAGAAGTTCCTTCCCTAGTCGGGTGAGCAGACGATCCTGAAAACTATGAATGCGTTTCATAACCTTGACCTGGACAAAGCCCATACATTTTTTTTCTTGCTCCTTCTGATGAAATCTACCATCGAGTCGTCGGATTTGCTTTCTTCGGGATAAGAACTATAATGCTATCATTCATTCCTTCCAAAATTTCCTCTCCCCCGAGTACTCCCCCTACAGACTTTGTCACCACCTGTCCTACCGTGTCTCAATAGTGCTAGTAAAGGTAGGGGTTCAGTTCATCAAGCCCCAAAGATTTATCCGACCCCATGGAAAATAATACATCCCGAACCTCAATACTGATCAACACCAATATGGCTTCATTTGGGAACTCGTAACCAACCTTAGAATATGCATACGAATGAGAGCCAACTCCCGAGCGGTGATACTAAAAATGTTCTCTAAGTGACACCGCATAGTCTGTTCAAGTCCCCCTTCACATTCTACCTCCAACCCCCTTTCATCCCCTAGCTTTCGCATCGTGTTAACCTTCCTCCTATGAGACGCCACGACATGGAAATACTTTGTGTTGAGATCCCTATCCTTTAATCATAACTATTTAGCCCACGCTTCAAAAACTTTGCCTTGATATCAAGAGCTCTCATGTATTATTTCTGAATAGCTTCCCTCATATGAACTCCCACCCTATCTACCATTTAAGAATTATTTTCCGTTGACACCATTTTATCTTCCTATTATTTGTATGATAACCTCCCTCTCACTGGTTTAATGTCCGCTCCTCCCTTCTAGGCATGAGATTTGCCACCGTCGTCAGATTTTCTTTCTTCTTGATGACCTCTTTATAAAAACGAGTTTGACATTCTCGAGTAAAGAAATAATATTCTGGGCGTCCTGAATGATAGCCTATAGAGATGGAAAAGGCGGAACCCCCTTCCTAACCAGATGCACAATGGTTTACTCTTCACTTGTGATGATGTCTTTGGACCACCCTTGATCATGGAATATAGCCAGAGCGACGATAATGCATTGTGCTTCAATCATGGCTGGACCCCAAAACTCCTCGACGGTTCCATTCCTTGCTTCCAAAACATGGCCCTTATCCGACCTATAGATGAGGCCTCATGCAGCATAGGTGTCGTTCAACGTAGCCCCGCCAATATTAATAACCTTACAAACAGGAGGAGGAAGGAAGGGACCAACATAATAACCTAAAAACTGAGAAGATGATCATCTTGAAACATAATTACTCAATTATCTCTTACAAATAATCTTCTTAGTTTATAAAATATGCATTACATTCGTACGAAAAAGAAGATATAAATTAAAAGGATCGTAACATAAGCATCACAAAAACAATGAAAAGTTTTCGGGTGCATTAGAAATGCTAAATATGAAAAGAAAGGTCCATGCAATGTAGCTAAACTGACCCAAACCTAATGACAATAACTAATCTGACCTAAACCTAATAACTCCCATTTTCACGAGGGTATCCTAAACAAGTTCACAATAATTAATGACAGAGTAGCAGATTTGAAGATAGTGGATAAGGGGATCCCAAACTTTCCTTTCCCAAACAGTCCCTTGAGAAATGGCCAGAAGCATAGCACCACCCACACACTACATATCATCTCCCCTAAACTCGACTCTTCCTCACCATTAGCCGGTGGCAGCCGCAGCCCCAACAAAGCCACAACCATTGCAGTCAAGTTGATGAACAAAATGGTGGTCCCTGGCACGAAAATCGGGGACTTGTCGAAGGTGAACATGCCGAGTTCCTCGTTCCCGGAGGAAGGCTGGTCTTTTTTTTGTAACTTCAAAGACGGTCTCTGATAACCCCAAGACCTTGAGTCCAACACTCAATGTACCTAAAAACCACGCACACATTGCAGTGACTCTTCCCATCCTCTGATTGTTCCACCATGCCCGGATTGAGAGGCCACTTCGCAAGTACTCTGATAAAGTGGAGATGTTGTATGCCACAAAAAGACCAGCTGGTATGTAGAATGCTGGATCTTGGACCTACATGAATATTTGCAATCAACAACATAATGTTAGAATATAACTATAATTAGGCCTTCAACTATCAGTTTGAGCTTTTAGTTGAGTTGGTCCTCTAATATGGTATCAGAGCTTGGCACCTCACGGACCTGGGTTCAAACCTCACTCTCCACAAAAATTCTATTTCTTCTCTATTTATCAAATTTGCTCCAAAATGGGCTAGCCCTTATCATTCTTCTCAATTAGCTCATCTCCCTCTTCTAAATAATTCACATCCAAACCCGTAAACGGGATTGTTTTGAGGGTGCGTATTAGAATATAAGTATAATTAGGCCTTCAACTATCAACTTGAGCTTTTAGTTTAGTTGGTCTTCTAATACATAAAGTGGGTCGTGTAATGAGGAGTGTTGGAGTATACAAACTTCATTAACTAACAATTGAGCCAAACAAAGAATGAATATGGTTTGACTGACCTTGGGCAAGAAAGCAGAGTTGGTGATGATGCAATAAGCCGGAAGAGCGGCATAACAGAGCTCGGGAATGGACCTTGGTCCCCACAAGAGGATCCACAAGTAACTCAAGCATTGCCTGAATCGGAGCCTCCCCTTGATGGTCCCAACCATGGGATTATTCACGTGCACCAACACCTCCAAAAGGCCCGTCGCCCACCTCTTCTGCTGCGTCATGGCAGCAGGCCCGCCGGAAGGAGCGCAGCCCAGAAACGCGGGCGGCTCCGGCGAGAGCATGAGAGAGTTCCAACCCCTTGTATGGATCATCAATCCGGTGAGCATATCTTCTGCCGTGGATCCATATAACCATCCAACCTGAAACCATATATGCATATCATCAATTCATAAACTTCTTAGAAATGTCTTGTACTGTGCATTTTTTTTACCAACCTTCACACCCCAGTTTGTGTCGTACTCATATCGACTACCAGCAACTTCATAAGCAGCCTCCACAGCGTCCGATATGTTCCTTGGCCAACCTTTCTTTCCGTTGAGAGCATGAGCCACAGATATTGCCAACTTTTCAGAATTTCCAAACCCTTTCACTGATTTCTCATCCAAGTTTCCTGGAAAAGATTTTTTTTCCCTGATCAGCGAAGTTTTGTACTATGACCTTCTCCTTGAAGTAAAAGAGAAGACAAGGAGTAAAAGCACTCTTAGTTGTAACCAAAAGCACCGACATCAAAACTAGTCTCATAACAATCTCAACGAAGAGGAGAATTACAAACATAAAGCAACCGAAAAGCAAACAAAGGCGGGAAATAAACCCAACAAGGAGTTAAACTAGGACCGAAAAGGGGAAACCATGATCCTAACCTATCTTGAGCTTTGTCTTCGCGATCCTAACCTAGGTTGGCCTTTTTTTGCACTTCTCAACTATGAACTTTACTTTTTTTTTTCACGGACTGTCGTTTTCCATCTGAATAAACGTTGTTGTTAGTTTTGGATGGGAAAAGTTCAAAATACCATCAACAAAAAATGTTAGTCCATGCAAAAAATAGAAAGGTCGTAGTTGGGAAGTGCAAAAAAAGGTCAAGCGCAACTCCAGGTTATTGACTTTTGTTGAGGGCAATTCTGTCTTTTCCCATCCAAAACTAACGTCGATGTTCATTTTGACGACAAACAGTAATCCGTGCAAAAATAGAAAGGTGGTCCTTGGGAAATGCAAAAAAAACATAAACCCAATTTAAGATCGCAAAAACGAAGCACAAAATAAGTTATGAACCATGGGATCCCCAACCAAAAACAATCTAAAAATCCAGATTTTGTAACCATGAAGCACACAGTTAAAAACACAAATTGAACCAGCTTCCTGGAAAAGATTGATTACTACTTAAATGCTAAAATGAAAACCAAGAACATACCAGACAAGTAAAATTGTACCTTCATCTGCAGCCAAACCATAAATAACTTTCCTCCTGTGGAAACAGCCTGTTCCTGAATAAAAAGGTCCTTGAAGCCCCACAATTCCGCGCACCACATACTTGGTTGAACAAAAGAATTATTAGTAACAAGTTAGTGATTCAATTTCTACAAAACAACCATATATATGTTATGTAAAAGGTTGACACACTTTATACAAAACCACAAATTGGTTTCCGTAAGGGTCGTCCTTGGCTCCGTCATAGAACATCTGCGGAGTCTGAACAAATCCACTCTCCATTTCGTTATCGGTACAGAGGAGGAGGCACATTGCATTCGTGATTGTTTGAGGATTGTTCATGAACATGTCACAGTCCACGTTCAGCATAAACGGGGCATTCGTCATCAGTCCCGAGACCCTGGCCTTGACATCAATACATCTTAACAACTATTCTTCAAAGGGGAAACCATAGGTCCTAGCCCCCCTTGAGGTTTGTTTTGGTGATCCTAACTGGGCTTGACCTTTCCTTGTACTTCCCAACTACGTTTGACTTTTTTTTTTGCGAAAACTAACAATTTACGTCTATTTTAACGGATTCCGTCAGGTTTTTGACACGTTTTTGACACGTTTTAGTCACGTGCACAGTAGCATTTATTTAACGTGTTCGAGTTTAGGTTATTTCCAGTTTTCAAGTATTTCCTATTCTAGTTAAGTTAGGTTTCCTATGTTGTTTAGTATTAGTATTTCCTATTTTGCATTTAGTTAAACCCTATATAAAGGGGTGCTCTCATTGTATTGAAC
This sequence comes from Erodium maritimum, assembly GCA_963921825.1. Classification (NCBI taxonomy): domain Eukaryota; kingdom Viridiplantae; phylum Streptophyta; class Magnoliopsida; order Geraniales; family Geraniaceae; genus Erodium; species Erodium maritimum. Next base: position 69,831,581 of record OY997590.1, on the reverse strand, counting down.
CACCAAGAATATCAACTATCATCAATATTATATTTCAGAATTTTACATGGTATCAGAGCCTCTTCGATCTTAGGTTAGATTTTCGTGGGTTATGGCTTTGCCCACTCGTTAATATATCATTTAGCGGGTGGGCAAGGCATTATTGTTCGGGATCTCTACTGTTGGTGTCACTGTTCACGCGTTCACCACCGACACTGTTCACGAAAATACTGTTCACCGGCCGACACTGTTCACAAACGGGAAATTCGGTCCGGACAGTTTTCTTCTGAATTCTTCTGATTTTAGTGTTTTGGTGATTTTCCATTAAAAAAAATCACATATATTTGCACCATCATCGTGCTTACTTGAAGATGTTTCGCACCGTCGTTACACGACGTAGTTGCTCAAATTTGTTTCGCACCGTCGGCGTAGTTGCTTGAAGTTGTTTCGCACCGTCGACGTAGTTGCTTGAAGTTCTTTCGCACCGTCCTTATGAGGCGTAGTTGCTTGAAAAGTTTTGCACCGTCGTTATGCGACGTAGTTGCTCGAAGTTGTTTCGCATCGTCGTTATGGGACGTCGTTGCTTGAAATTTTTTTGCAGCGTCATGTGACATAGTTGCTTGAAGTTGTTTCGCATTGTCGTTATGCGACTTGCGTGAAGAGTTTTGCTCCCACGTGGTTTAATTGCTCGAAGCTGCATCGTGCGTCCGTAAAATCAGGGTATGAGCCAATGGCTCCAGATCATCTTAGGCTTTAAAAAGCCGTTATTGGGTATCGTCCCGTTTGTCACCTCCACCCTGTGGTCTCCGATACATATGCAGATGTCCAGATCTGCTATGGCCCACGTGTAGAAGATCATACCTACACGTGAGGGGGAGTGTTGAAAAAAAAAATCTTAGTCTCTGGCAACAACATCATAGTGGTGAAGCAACAACATGAAGAAATTTGAAACTTATTCTTCGTCCACGTGCAAGACTCGTTATCCGATTTGCACGTGAGGGGGAGTGTTAGAGTTTAGGTTATTACCAGTTTTCAAGTATTTCCTATTCTAGTTAAGTTAGGTTTCCTATGTTGTTTAGTATTAGTATTTCCTATTTTGCATTTAGTTAAACCCTATATAAAGGGGTGCTCTCATTGTATTGAAACACCAAGAATATCAACTATCATCAATATTATATTTCAGAATTTTACAGGAATCGTCAAAATAAACGGAAAATGTTAGTTTGCGCAAAAAATGAAAAGGTCACAGTTGGAAAGTGCAAGGAAAGGTAAGTCCAGTTAGAATCGCCAAAAAAAACGTCAAGGGGGTTAGGACCCATGATTACCCTTATTCAAATATATCATTACTAATTGATCTTGTAATCTTGACAAATTAACAGCGACATGTATCTTACTAGAACATTCATGGCACCGGCTTTGTAGCGATGCGGATGCTCCGGTCTCTTCTCTCTGGATATATAAACCAGACTTGGCATTGCATTTATATGGCCTAGTTCCTTGTTCTCCCATATGACCTGCAAAATGATTATAACCATGTTGTACAGTCCTTATCAAAGCTTAGTTGAACCATTGGCCAAAGTGTTTGGATTTTCCAATGAACCAAGTCTAACCATGTAATTTTTTGTTTAAAACAGGCTCACTTATATTGTTAGTTGAGTGTGATCCTAACATTTATAAGCAGCTCTTTGTTCTTATGTTTTTCCGACGTGACAGTGAAGTTCCTAATTACCTTGATTATGCTTGGATGATTACTGCGATCTATGCTCGAAAAAGCAGCAAAATCTCCAATGAGATCACATGGGACACTTTTATGAGATGCTTCTTCTATCCTTCTGCTGAGCTGCTCATATTCTTCCTGAAAAATAAGCAACGAGACAAGAGTAGCGTTCTGAGATCACCATGGCAGTGTTGATATATTTTGTGTAGTATTGATAAATATAATGAATTTGTTACACTAATCTAGCAAATCAATATCTGAATATATTAATCCGAACCAACCCAATAGCAAGTCAAATTATACCTTGTTCATGACCTATTATAGTAATTGCTTAACTTATCTAAACATTAAACTATTAGTTACACCTATACTTGTTTATTGAAAATTGAGTCTGTAAGTTGTGACGAAGAGTAAGATTAAAAGCTCCTCAATAATCATTGATTTACCTTCATCACCTTCCATTCTCTCTAGAACTCGGATGAAGTATGAAGAGACGATGTTGTGGACTTGCTTGAGAAGAACCTGAATGGAGCTCTGACTTGGACATGGTACTTGTTGCAAAAGGGTACCAAATTTGACCAAACTTGGAGGCTTCAAGGAGAGAGTAAAAGGTGAGAGGAGAGCAGGCATCATCGGACACATAGCAAGCTAGCTTGTCAGATGGATAATCAGCGGCCAACAAAGACAGCACTGTGTTTATGGTGATGATGGGCGGTTCAAGCACTGCATCAGCAGTGGTCACAAACATGTCCACAGGAGGAAGCTCAAGTACCCTGCAAAACCACGTTACGAAACATTAGACATAACAATAATAATACGACTGACACCGTGTTAAAGTCTGATCCACTTAAAATTTAAAAGTCGATAAGTAAAGACCTAAGATATCTAGACGCATCACATCATTTATAGATTTGAAACTCTAACAATAATGTATGGGGCGGAGCTACATGGTGCCCAGGGGGGGCACGTGCCCCCCTCAATTTTTTCTTTTTGAAAAATTCTGGTATGTTTTTCGATTTTTTTTCAAAAATACCCCTTAATTTTTTTCTAATTTCGTAGTTGTGTCCCCCTCAATTTTTTTACAGTCACGTATTGACACCGAAAAATTTCGGTACCCCCCTCACTGAAAAAGCTAGCTCCGTCATAACCAAAATAGAAAAAGAAGTGGAAGTGAGAAGGTACTGTTTGGAGAGGCGCTCTGGGTACTGTTTGTACACAACTGGGTTCCATTTTGAGTTCACGACGAGAACCCAAATGAAAGTGAACCAGGACTTGCAGAGGAGAGCGAGGAACCACGGGAACGAAGCGTTGGCGGAGCAGGACGAGGCGGTATGCTACAAGAGAAAGGAGAAGGGAAAGGATTGTGATGTCCATACATCTCTTCAAGCTGTTCTTGCATGAGATTTTCTCATAGAGAGGAAGGGGTATCTGGCTGGACATTGATGCTACGCTACGATCTTGTTGTTGCTTTACCAATTTATAGTGTGTTTATGGCTCTATGGACTTATGTAAGGACAGTAATGAGCTAACTACTCCTCTGAATTGTTGTTGGTGATAGCACAAAATTGTGTACTACTTTGTGTGGCGGTGAATGGCTACACCCATTCAAGGGACTGAGTGGTAGGTTTCAAATAGGTCATAATGTTAAATTGTCAAGTTCCACGTTTAAAATGTAATATTAAATTGTCAATAGTGACCCGATATTCGATATTCGAATATTGATGCAGTGAGAGCGGGGGTTAGGGTTGTGCCGCCGTTGTTCCTTGCTTGACCATAGTCATACCAATGGCTTGTTTCGGGAAGCTTGATCAACTGATCATGTTATTGTCACTTTGGATATTGATGTTGTCGTGGGGTTTGATAGGTGGAGAGAATCAAGAGCATCTTGAAGAGATAAAAGCGCATAACATTGGTTGTTCTGTGATTCCTCACATGGCGGCGGCGGCGAGGTTCTTCTCCGGCAACGATCATGCGATGGTGTGCGGTGGGTCCGAGAACAAGGCGGTGGGGGCGTCTCCTCTGCTATCTCAGATCTCGAGCCTACGCACAACGATTCTCTGTCATGGTCCATCGTCCCCGATCCCCGATGGGATTGCAGCGATGGAGGGATGTGGGGATCTTGTGTTCTCCGTCATTGCGGCGGTAGAACGAGGAGCATCGGAAACACACGTCGCCCCAACCGGGAACTCGGAAGGTAGGGGCGGTGGTCAGAATGAGAGGAAGAAGGAGGCGATCGAACCACGACACCGACCACCGGACGTGGAGCCGAAGTTCGACGGGCGGGAGACCTGGAAGCGGCGGCCGGGGAAGGAACCTGCTTCTAGGGTTCCGGTGGAGTCGACGGGACGGTCGGGCCGGTGGACTGAACTGGTCAAACATAAGGCCCAATCTTGGGAGGGCCGGGGGCGTATGGCAGACGAATGCTCTTGGGCCGGGTCGGGTTAGGGGGGTGGACCATCTGGGTTCCACAGCCGGATCAGACCTCACATTCAGGGGGATGGACCACCTGGGTTTCACAACCGGGTCGGGTCCACTAGATCGGACGAGACATCAATTATAGCGGCGGGGGGCTCTAAGCACCCTTGCCTCGCAAAATGAGTCCGAAGTGGTCCAGAGGGGGGTCGGCCAGTTACACCGCCCCTCTAGATGTAGGATGGCAGTGGTACCATCAAGAACCGACTCAAGGTTCCCCTACCAGCTCAGGAGTCAGCAATCTTGCGCTTTGGAGCTCTACCTCTATCAATCAAGGGAGGACGGCGCAAGCTGACAACCTAGGGGGATACTCAGTCCTCCACTATGAGAAGCTACAATGGGCCTGCTCGGTCGTTGAAACCCCATTTGGAGCCGTTGCATCGGTAATCTTTGTACGATGTCTCAGTACTACCCTCCGAACATCAACTGATTCTACAAAAGCACTTTTATTTTATGTTCAGTTTTATGCTCTGTTAAAACTTCCAATTTCCGTATTGATATGTTTGCCAGATGTAAACATTTCACATTTATAATATTCCTCGTATTTACTATAAAAAAAGTAATATTAAATAGTTTCACGTTTAAAATGTACGGATAATTCTAACTAGTATTTTTACCAAAAAAAGGAAGAAGGAAAGTGCATAAGCACGAAAAACAGAAAAAGAAAAAAGTAATAGAAAATTAGGTAGCAACAATAAGACTAAGGGTTTCGTTGTAGTAGGTATGACTAAAAAGTTCGTCCAACTTGTCCTTGGTAGCTTTACGGACCTTGGCTTGATCGTCTTTTGTTTGCGTCTATGGACGGGTTGCACCAGACCCATCCACCGTAAACTTGGCTGGATACTTAACATGTTGAGATCGATGAACGATTTTATAATATGTATCGTAATTCGATAGCAACACAGAACAAAACTTGGAAAAAGATAGAGGTTCTAAATCTCCATTTCCTACCATGTTCCATTTCTGATAACATCTTCTTTGACACAAACATGGTCAAACTAGCTGCAACAACACAGAGTACACAAAATCTAATAGCTTAGTAATACTTTAACATATTCACAATGGCTGAACAAAACAACCCCTTTTGAGTCAATTGATTTCCTAACTTGTAAGAGAAAATGTGCATCATCTCGTAACCATTCACTACCGTTAAGTCACTGTTAGCAGACGGATTGTAACCATCGCTTAAGTCAACCTATCTATCACCTAGCTTCTGTCAGTGAAGTCCCGTGTCCCAAGTTTGGGATCGACGGACCAAAATGTTCTCTAGTAAGGTCACTTATTCAACAACGGAAGCTATTTTTTTTTGAAGTTTACCTCCTTTCCGACAGAAGTTATCCATTGCTGAAGCTTACCACTTGTCCGATGGATGAAAACCGTTGCTGAAGTTTACCACTTGTTCAATGAATGGCATCCATTGCTGAAATTTACCACCTTTCCAACGGATGCTATCTGTTGTTGTAGTTTACCACTTGTCTGACGGATGTTATCCGTTAGTGAAGCATACCACTCTTCCGTTGGGTGGTGTCACGCCCCAAATCCGGTTTTGACCGGACTCGAGACGTGAACTCAAAACGATAATTAATAAAGCAGTTTAATAAAGAAAGAGAGTCTCAAATAGCAATTTAAAGTTCCGAAAATCCACACGAGTCAACAGCTCGGTAAAAAAAAGTAATAAAAGAGTTCAAAACTGTAATAAAAACTATACGTCTCTACACACTAGCCAAAACCCTCGCCAGCTCCCAAGCTCCGAGAATCCTGCTAGTACTGATCCCACTCAACACCTGAAAATCAACAAGGTAAAGGGGTGAGCTTTCGCTCAGTAGGAAAAGTAGTTAAGGTTATGAACATCGGTTCACCACCACGGGTAACCATCCAATTAGGGCATACTAGCAAAGCATAACTAACAACACGCCCACGGGACAAGTACCAACCACCCATCACCCTCGTAAGACCAAAGTCACAAATATCACAATGCACGAAGCCAATCAGCACACACATCACACACAGCAGAACAACACATAACTTAGTACAACCGTCCTTAACATCACAGGCTATCACATCCATCCCATTTAGATCGTACCGGAACACAAAGCATCGGTCCCGACATCTTCCTGTCACGTAGAATCGGGGTAACATCCCAAACCGGAAGTCCCTCAGTCGGACGTCTTCCTGTCACGTAGAATCAGGGCCTCACACATACCGGACCGAAACATACCTCGATCCTACGCCTTCCCGGACCGGACCACATAGCATCTGGGTAATGTTTAAACCGTCCTCGTCCTCGATACTTTACACTGGCATACTCTCTCAGTGTAGGTATCATACCGGACCCACCTCCTCTTGGAACACACGGCAAGAGAATAACACGTATCACAAAGCCATAGGTCGACCACAGTATACCAACCAAGCCAACTCACCATAACACACAAATCGGTCTATCACTCACCTGATCATATCACAACCAAGGATTCACATCACATCAAACACGACACACTTGTCCACACATAGTCACAACATGCTACACCGAGTATAATCTTATTAAGACTCTCAAGCAGCGGCTACATCAAGCATCATGCATCTCAAACAACACGCAATCCTAAGGCTTGACATGACCATTCTACCAGCAGGACAATTTCCCAAGAATTGAAAACGATTATTCTAGTGAATCACATCCTACATGCAAACTAAGACTCGTCCGGTTATTAAGTAACTGAAAGCGGTTATTCTAGTGAATCACATCCTATATACCAACTAGGACCTTTCCGGTTATTATTAATCTTGTACATGCATACTAGTAACTTTCCGCAATTAAACTGGTATTCGCTACTTTCCCTACCTCAACAGAATAAACAGCTACGTCTCCTAGCTGTTGACGTCCGGGCCTACCTCCGGTCTTCTCGGGCAAAGTCAAAGTCTGATTTTAACAAGTAAAGGTGATATCAGTCCTCTAATTTATCAATTTAGTCCTTCAAATTCTCCATTTTAAATTATTTAAATAATCAAATAATATGCCCGACCCGGATCCGACCCGAATTCAAAAACCGGACCCGAATCCGACCCGGTTCAGACCCCAGATACGGACTTGACCCAGGACCGACCCGAACCCAGCCCCAGACCCGACCCAAACCCGGCTCCGACCCAAGTCTGGACCCGACCAGTCAAACTTGGGACTGGCCTGGCCCTAAGGCCCAACCGGGATCCGGTCTGGCCCATCAACCTGGCTCGAGTCCAGCACGCCTCGAGGGTCACTCCGGTGAGGGCTCCGGCCTTGACGAGATGGCGGACGGCGGAAGGTGAGCTCGGAGGAGGAACGACGGTGGCTGGGAGAGGCGCCAGGACTTTGGCGTGACCAGAGCTGTGGTGGTGGTGGATGGCGCGCGACCCAACCGCCTCCTCCGTCTCAGATCTGGCAGAGCGAAGCTCTCTCGCCGGCGTGGGAGCTTCCGTCTGGAATCGTTCCCGTCAGTGCTCGTCCGCAGCGTCGCCAGAGAGAGGGCTTCCGGTGGGTATTTTCGGAGGATAAGGACGGGACGAGGAAGCACGAACCATACTACTTGCTCTATCGTCGGCGCGGTGTGGTTCGAAACCGGGAAAGACGAACCAGAAAGAGGTTCTCGGCGGTGGCATTTCGATTCCGTGCGCGGCGGAGAAGATGGCGAGGGCGGCGTCGGTGAGAGAAGAAGAGGGCGAGAGAGGAGAGAGGAAGAGAAGGCGAGAGAGGGAGAGAGAAGCTGTGTCTCGGGAAGTGTGCGCGGCTGAACGAAGAAGAAGCGTGAATAGTGCTAGGGTTAGGGTAAGCCGAGTGGGCTTGGGCTCGGTCCTTCTGACTGGGCCTGAGCCTGGCTGGCCCAAGTCTGCTTCCTCCTCTCTTTTTTTTCTTTTTCTTTTGCATTTGGCCCAGAATTCAACCCGTTTTCCAACCAACGACGTTCCGATCGAACAATTTTAAATATTAATTCTTTTAACCGAGGCGGTCATTACAGGTGATACCCATCGCTGAAACGTATCATGAACTAAATTCAGCAAAACGATATTATATATTCAGTCATCAGACAAGAATGCATATAAATCTCTAAAAGATCCAATATAGCATATTAAAGTTTCGAATCCTAAATTCTGATTCTTAATGCACATATTCCAAAAACAAATTAAGGATCCAAAGCCTCTTAAAAGATCACAACTAGGGGTGTCCAAAATTAACCCATAACCCAGTCCACCCGGTCAATCCGTCCAACCTGGCCCCAGTGGGTTTGCCCCCATGGGTTACGGGGACGGGCCCGGGTTCAAAAATACCAAACCCAGAGTGAGCGGTCCGGGTAGTGGATTCGTGACATGGTTTCTTACATAACCCGGACCACCCGGATATGGTACAAGTCCAAGGCCTAAGACCACACTCTTACAATTTTAATTACTTTTGCATATGAAGATAAAGATTGATTGCTTGAGATTTTGAAGATGATTACCAATTTTGTAATACAACATGTCGTAGTTTTGTGTTGAACTCATCTTTTGTAATCGTGATCTGTTTTGGGTCAACTTGAACTCCTTATTTGACGATTGTAATCCTTGAATCTTTGATAAAGTTTAAACAGTGTATGAAGTTTTTCCATCATTAAAAAGTGACCAAAATTGAGAGCTTCTAAGCACTCTTTAATGACTTTTTAATGATATATTGGATAATGAAAAAATATTTAAAAGTACAGGGCTAATATCATAAAACACCACACAACTATACACGTTTTTCAAATAACACATTAAGTTACGATTTTTTCATGTGGCTCATCTATGGACCAACAAATTATCAAAGTTTGCTGATACATAGGTGTGCCACTTGAAAAAATCGTTGATACATAGGTGTGCCACATGAAAAAATCATAACTTAGTGTGTTATTAGAAAAACGTGTATACTTGTGTGGTGCTTTATGATATTAACCCAAAAGTATATGTACTACTACTTACGGTTAATGTTATCAATTGTTATCAAATTCAGTTGGGTTGGTCCAACCCGGTGAACCGGCCCATAATCCGGGCGGGCAGGTTCAAAGGTTCTTTTTTGGGCCTGAGACCGGGAGTGGGTTTAATTTTTTGAACCCGGTCACTCCGGATCGGTTCAAAATTTTGGCCACGGGGCCGGGGCCCGACCCATGGACACCCTTAATCACAACAATATAAATGATATGAGCTCCCCATAATTTTTCCTCCATAACCAATCACCGCACACTGACTTTCTCCTTCTCAAGATAGTATCATAAGCATGTGAAACTTGGGCCCAAAGACCTTCAAAGTCGGAAACTTTTGCTGTATAGCAGAATTTACTATAAAACCTGAGTTGTTATTCTCATTACTTGAAAATTGGGATAACGCCGGATCCTAACTGTGTTGGAAAAGTGTTTTTCACGTCCTAACTGAGGGTCACCTTTTATTACATGTCCTATACCAAAGGTCACCTTTTGTCACATGTCCTATAAAAAAGGTGTTTTTTTTTTACAAAACATGAAAAATTACACCTAAAAAAAGTGTTTTTTTGGTAAATTTACACCTCTTGTAGTGCACTGATAAACGCAAATTATACAAAAATTAAGAGGAAAAACCATCGAATGCAAACGTTATACCCCTTTTTTGGTGTCATTTTTCATGTTTTGTAAAAAAGAACCACCTTTGGTATAGGACATGTATCAAAAGGTGACCCTTAGTTAGGACGTGAAATACTCATTTCCAACACAGTTAGGATTCGGGGTTTTTCCTTGAAAACTCTTGAGGATGGAAAGAGTGTTCAAAGTAATAATCAACCACGCTTACTGTTGGGACTAAAGAGTGCTCCACATATCTTGCCAATACATTGTAGTTTTCTTTACAGATCAAACTATGAATACTTTCCTCAAAAAATAGAAAAAGAAAACTATGAACACCGTTATTAATATTATAATTTTAGAAAATCATGTAATCTTTATGCTATTTTTTTTATCGGAAAAGGCATATTATAAAGAACCGACTTAAAAAAAAAAGTGAGAGTGAAAATGACTACAAGATGATGATGGTCTAACTACAGACCAAAGAATGAATCGAGCGTTGGCATGACAGCTCAGCTTCATGACGATTCTAACAAGGGAAGTAACCTAGTACATGAAAGAGCATTCCTAATCAAGGAACCCCGGCATCCCAACATGGGAGCAAACCAGAATATGTAGGTCTAAATAACTAGATATTACAAGCATGAAACCCAAAATACAAACTCGAGCCCTGACATACTAGCACAACCTCAAAACTAACCCAACAAGGGAGGACAATGGTCTCAAAACCTAATATGACAATCATATAGGCACAAGACAAAACGGGTAAAAAAATGAGTATAGAACCCGTATGTAGCAACCATAAAGCCCATAAAAAGAGGTCTACTGCTCAGATTTGTCAACCATGAAGCTCAATAAAGATATTCGTCCACCAATGAAAGCACCCATAACCTTACCCGAGATTTAGTAGAATAGTGTATCTCATCGGCACCCAAATTCAGAGAGTTGTAGAGCACCGACACACCGACGACCAACATCGCTTATCGGTGGTGATAATCAGGTAAATAATCACTGAAACTCGAAACCCAAAGAAGCAGGACTCCTCTATTTCCAAGGCCTATAGACCCAGTACAACCCGTCAATGGCCAACACCTAAATGATTGATGCCCCCCCCCCCCCCCCCCCCCCCACAAAGGGTATGTATACAAAGGAAATCGTAACGAGCCTAAATCTAGGGATGATCAGATTTTGAAAAAGCTACAGATAAAGCATAAGGTGAGACAAGAACCTTACCATCCGCGGCGTCGAGGGACCAGACCAGATGAACAACGAATCCAAGATCAGAAATGCTTCCCACGGTATAAGAGCCACCTCGAATGGGTCCGGAGAACAGCACAGCTACCATCCGAGTCAGCGAGAAAGCTACGAGCATGACACCCAACAACACGATAAACGATCAAATCCACGACGATTAACACTCGGATGAATGAAGAAACGCGTCCCACGACCAGATCTGAAGCAAGTGACGACCGTCCACGAGCGAAGGGAAGTGGCAACCAAGCATTAAATCGATCCACCAAATGTGACTGGTCTAGATCCAATACGATCAACACCCATTAGGATGGAGAAACATATCCCACGATCAGAACTGAAACAAGTGCCCACTAGTGGCACAAAAAAGCTACTACCTCGATGGCCAACACCATAAATCGGAGATCATAACCAACTCAGGGTCAAAAGTCAATCACTCAACCGAGCCACTTCATAGATATCCACCTTAGCAAAGAGGACCACGAACACCAGACCCGATGCAACCACCACTCGGATCAGACTAACCGAACACCTTTTCCCAAACCAAAATCATAGTGAATCCATGACAGAAACACTTCCCACGGTAGAATTGATACGAACGACAAGAAACTACAACAGTCCACCACAAAAACAGATCTGGACAGGAATTCCATATTGGAACGCCAACAACGAGAAGGTCGAGTCCGACAGCAACCACCACACAAGGTAATTAATCACGGTGCTCTAGACACCAAGCTGCCCAACTCCAGCTAGAAAAACCCAAACCCTCGGTCCACCACAAAATCTCCACCATAAAGTCTCTACAAATGACACAGACAAGAAAAACTTATTTGGAACTCCTGTAAGTAGAGAAACCAAGCTGAGATAAACGGGAACGAGTTTCAACCGACATCGGAGATCGAAGCCGGTGAACTGCACTCCAAAAACGGTGGTAGAGTCACGACTTCCAAAACCATAGTAGATATGAGAATCCCATATATGTAACCACCTACGAACGATCCATGGAGACCGACCAAACCTCAAACCGACGAGGGTCTGACTCTGGCGAGCCAAGGATGGGCGGTCGCCGAGCTTGTGACCAGATCCCAAGCCCTCAAAGGATTCGAGGACGAACTCCGGAAACACCAATCACATAGGACGAGGGTGTTGCCGGATTTGGTACATCAGCTCCCGGTTCTTCGGCGGACGGAGAAGATTGAAGGTCGAGTTTCGGTGAACATGCGAGCAACAAGCTTAGGATGTCCGGATCTGCGGGACCATACCATGGCACCGAGTAGACGAAGGGGGGAAGAGGAAGAGAGAAGGTAGGAGCCTCCACCAGCACAACCATGGCCAAAACCGTGGCCGGAGCCGACGAGAGCAAGAAAAAGAAGCGAGGATAGAAAACTAGGGTTTCAAGTTTTGGCGCTCTTATGTGATTTTCGTTTTTGAATATCATGTAACTATAATTTGTTACATCCTTTTTGCATATCCAGCAGATGTAAATAAGTTTGATTACATCGTGTTCCTATTAAATATTTTTAAATATATATATAAGTTTGCATTCAACTTGTAACATGTTTTGCCACAAAAATCAAATCCCATTATTTTGACAAGATAAATAAAAAGATTTTATTACACAAAAGAAAACGAACTCAGTTATATCTATTAATGTAAACCACAACAGAAATTCAAACTTAGTTGATACTTGGACCTCATAAGTCCAATGTTGAGAATAATTTCCTCAAAAGCAGGCAACACAAACTGCTTCCTATTTCTTGAGGTCATCCTTTCACAACTTGTCACTTTGACAATTTTCCTACTTTCATTTTTATTAGTTTCTTTCTCTTCTTTTGTAACGACTAACAACACTCAAAATAAGTAGAATTAAAGAAAAATAACAAAAGCTTTATTTGACTATACACTTAAAAGTATGAAAAATTATATGAATCACAAGTTTAATTAACAAAAAAGTTCAACTGTAAAGAGTGTAATTGGTCTTCTTGTGATCAAGAGTCAAGTCTCTATCCCCCTTTTTGTTGCCGAGTCCATTGCTCCTCTTTGATTTATGGCCAAACCAAGTGGACTCTCCTTTGATTCATCCTTTTCTCCGGATCCAAATCTGTACCACCACCTCCACCACCGTACAATGGATCATCACCAGCATCTCTCCTCCGCCGCACTCTCTCCTCCTCCTCCGACCATCCAATTCCCGATCAGCCTCGTGGACTCTAATAACGATGACTCCTCCGACCACCACGCCATGGATTTTTTCTCTTCCCAAACCAACACCGCAGATAAAGTCGATTCTCCCCAACACCCCACCCGCCTAGAGTTGAATATAAATGTATGTATATGTGTGTTAATTGATATTCTTATCTTATCCTATTATTTATGTTTCTAAATTTGGATTTGTTTGAATTGATGATCACAGACTGGTTTGAGTCTTTTGACCAGTAGCGACCAGGCGACGGTGGACGACGGGGTTTCTCCGATCACCGCTGACGATGATCGGAGAGCTAATAACAGTGAGGTAATCAATCAACCCAATTACTAAAAACCCAAATCCATTAAACCCTTTGAGTGACGATGAGGAGGGTTTGTGGGTGATTTTAGCTTGCGGTTCTTCAAGTGGAGCTGAAGCGCATGAACATGGAGAACCAGAGGCTGAACTGCTTGCTGTCTCAGGTGAACAAAAATTACAGTGCTCTCCAGATGCACGTCTTGGCCCTCATGCAGCAACAGGATCAGAAGCCTGAAGGGAACGATCAGGTGCTCCTTGTCGATTCCAAAACAGAGGACCCGAAACAGAGCACCGTCCCCAGGCCCTTCATGGACGACAACTCCCTTTCCTCGTCGGAGGGAAGGAGCCGGGACGCTTCCGCCTCGCCGGGGAACATCAACAACACCACCAACAACAACAGCAATGGAGAGGTGGCTTCGTCGAAGGAGGATCCGGATAGCCCTCCGGACCAAGCTTTTAACAAGGTTCCAAGATTCAATTCTTCCAAAACTGTTGACCAGACAGAGGCCACCATGAGAAAAGCTAGAGTTTCTGTCCGAGCTCGATCAGAAGCTCCCATGGTAGGATTCATCAATTCTAGTGAAATTCATCTAGGGATAACGTCAATTCCTAGTTCAGTCAGAAAAGTCATTTGTACATCTTAATCGTACTTTATTTTTTGTGATAGATCTTAACATAAATGTGGTTTTTTGTTACAGAAAAAAAATAACATAAAAGTGGTATTTTGTTACAAAAAAAGTGGAACACGGTTAGAATGTACAAATAACATTTTTAACTAGATTAAAAAAATGACGTTTTCCCTTTCATATATTCATACTCTTAAATTCATCTATTTGTTATATGTTCGTTTTTTTTGTCTCAGATCACTGACGGATGCCACTGGCGCAAGTACGGCCAGAAGATGGCCAAGGGAAACCCGTGTCCCCGAGCTTATTACAAGTGCACCATGGCTGCAGGATGTCCGGTCCGGAAGCAAGTAAGCTTTGTTGTTTAAAGTTTTTATTTCTTTTTAAGTTTTATTACTGATTTGGGCTTTCTGAAACTTTTTGTGTAGGTGCAGAGATGTGCTGAGGACCGGACGATCCTCATCACGACATACGAAGGCAACCACAACCACCCGTTGCCTCCGGCAGCCATGGCCATGGCATCGACCACATCGTCAGCAGCACGAATGCTGCTGTCGGGGTCGATGCCAAGCAGTGACGGGTTAATGAACTCAAACTTCCTGACGAGAACAATATTGCCATGCTCTTCCAGCATGGCAACAATCTCGGCCTCAGCCCCGTTTCCTACCGTTACATTGGACCTCACCCAAAACCCGAATAGCCCTCAAAGACCCCCGACCCAATTCCACATCCCGTTTCCGAACCCGAACCCATCTCAAAATGTTGCTGCATTGCTGCCACAAATATTCGGGCAAGCTCTGTGTAATCAGTCCAAATTCTCCGGCCTACAGATGTCGCAAGATGTGGAGTTGCAACAGCAACAACAGTCCTTGCAGCAAGGGCAGCAGAGCTTGCTGGCTGATACGGTGAGTGCTATCACGACGGATCCCAACTTCACGGCGGCTCTGGCTGCGGCCATCTCCTCCGTTATTGGTGGCGGTGGTGCTTCTTCTCATCCAAGCAACAACAATAGTGGTAGCAACGGAAACTTAACTTCTAGCAACAGCACCAGCAATGACAACTATAACAACAAAATCAGCTATTAGAGTTTTTCGGGGAATTAAATTGATTCTTCTTTCTCATTTTTTTTTTGTTTTCGGTTGGAACTTGAGAGGAATCACCATAAATGTTGGTTTCTATTTTTTGTTTTTGAGGTAAGAGTTGAAGTAGCCAAGTAGGCATATAGTAATATGAGATATTCTTTTTTTACGTTTTTAAATAACTTTTTGTTGCAAATTATATATCAATACAAAGATAAAAACGAGAAAGATAGAGAAAATCCCAAGAAAGGTGTATTTATATAGTTCCTCTTGATTGCAGACTGGTTTGTTTTTATTTGTATTTGATGCTTTGGTCAGGCTTAGACTCCTTGTGGATCAATCATTCAATTTCTTCTCTATGTGGTTTTGTAATTTTCTTATGCGTGTACTTAAGAAATAGATGCTAAAATTTAGAAGGTTGTGTTTTCAGATTTTCAATGGTGGCACTTCTTGATTAAATATTAAGGAAAAATATCATAAAACACCATTGGAGAGCATGAGCAGTGCAGCGAACCGGATGGTAGCTGGCGCACCAAGCCGTTTTCTTATGGTTCGTCCCGTTGTGGGGCACCGTTTTAGCGACCCGCGAACCGAAAAAATACGGTTTGCGGGGCGACGTACGAGACCCGCACACCGTATTTCTGGTCTGCGGGTCGTTCGGCATGAGTCATGCTTCAGCCATCTGTGTTGCGACAGGTGGTCATCTCGATTTTTTTTAAAAATATATACATAAAATCATATGTAACTATATAAGATTAGTCCTAAATTAAAGTATAAGTAGATAGGGTTTTTTCTGCGTTTTCCTCCTTCTGCAAGCGGCCGGCGACTTCAGGCGTGGGTGGGTGTAAGCCAGTCGGAGACGATGTCAGGGTAAGTCGTTGGAGACTTTCTCTGGGTTCTCGATTGTTTAGGGTCAGATTTTTCTCGATCGATAGCGGGTCTCGTACTCCAAAAGCGATCAGAGGACATCTGTGCGGCCCCACGTTCAATCGGTGGATTGGTGTGGTAGGCTGGATCGCTGACTATGGGTACAGTCTGGGGGTGGCGCTGACGCCGGCGATCACGGCGTGGGGGCAGGAGGCACGTGAATCGTGGCCACCGCCGGTGATGGCGCTGTTGGTGGTGTTTGCGCTGGCTGAGGCCGGAGGACGGTTGGAGACGAAGGCGGCGCTACCGGGAATGGAAGCACGGGAGGCTAGGGTTCCAAGAGAGTTATCTTGGGCCGAGATGGGTGGACCGGGACCCGGTTGGGTCGGGTCTGTACAGGCCCGAGTCGCAGGCAACCTGGGTTGCGGATCGGCCAGGGGCAGGGTCCCGAGTCGGGTTTCAGGGCAAATTCGGGTACCGGGAAATGGAGGAACACCACAAACGGCGAGGGGCGGAATGCTCCCTCGCCTAGATCAATGAGTCCTTCGTGGTCCAATGGGGGTTTGCCGGTAATATCCCTCACTGGATGTAGGGTGGCATCGATTCCACCAAATACCGACGCGGCATTCTTCAATCAGATCGGGAACCACCATTATACGTTTTTAAAGGCCCTCATTATCATCCGAGGGGGGACGATGTCTGCTGATTCCTCGGGAGAATGCAAAGTCCATCTGAGCCATTTCAATTCCTGGTTACAGGACTGTCCGGGACGTCACTCTAAGGACTCAGTATCCTACTGGAGCGAACCTCAGAGTCGATTTATGTCCAATCGGAATTCCCTTTCACTCGGCTTGCTCGCCCAGTGTCATTTGGTAGAAGTATGCGGTATCGGTATCCAAGGCTTCCCTGGATGCTACCACAGATTTCCCCTTCAATCGTCCCTATGCATCGAGCAACTTTTAGATTTCTGTTATTGATTTATGTTCTTTAGTTGGATTCTATCTTGTACGACGAGTACAGTTATGTGCTCATCACCCTATTTCCTTTTCCAGTAATAATAGTACATGTTCTTCTAAAAAAAAGTATAAGTAGATAATTTTACACTATAACAAATATTAGGCAACATTTAAAATGGAATCAATATTTCCATCAAAATTAAAGTATATGTCATTAGCAAATAACACTTTAATTTCCATTAACAGCATGCCGCACAAAACTAAACCTAGAGAGCTCTCTCTAAGACAGAACCGCCGCACAAAGAAGGTTATGGCTATGGCCATGGTTACTTCCATAGCCTATGTCATGGTTCTGCTTTTCGAGTCTATACATCCTCTCTCGTACGCCTCTCCTAGGCGTTCTATTAGGGTTTCTTTCTAGTCGTCGCTAGCCAACGCGACGTTGGCTCTCTCCCGCCACCAAAGAAGCATCTCCCGACCTTGTTCGGTCCCCCTCGACAATTTCGATAGTTTTCGTTTGGCTCACTTCGACATCAATCGACCTCACCGCCTCGAATCTCTACGATCTCCTTGTATCGAATCCTCCCTTCTAATCGACCCCTGACGTCTTGAAGCCGTTGTCGGCGTCTCTGAAACCACCACTGTCATCTCGGAAGTCATCGCCGACGTCTCTCAAGGCGCCTCTGAAGCCGTCGTCGTTGTCTCTAAAGACGTCGTCGACACGTCCTTCTCCCTGGCCTCCACCACCGCAACCTCCTCGACCTCTCTCTCGATTATGGATCTGGCTAATCGAGTGAGTCTTTTTTATTTTATCTGATTTCGTCTTTGTAGGGTCATTGACTAGTGAGAATATAATATGGAAATTTTCTAGGCAGGGAACCCTGATTCACGTATATCCTCCCAATACAATTGATGTAGTTCAAGTTCGACCGCTTCGCCCCAAAGATGTAGTATTTAGGCACTACTTTGAGTAGGACTTCTAGTTTCGTTTTCCAGTCCCCCACTTTTTCTTCATGCCTATGTAGCGTTTGTTAAAAGAATTGCGAAGAATTATATTTTATGACAGTTCTTTTTTAGCGGTTAAGGAATGTTAGTCCTGACACACTCTTTGTAGTTGATTTCAGATTTTAATAAAAATTACACATTTCATTAGAAAAACACTCTAACTTCCCACTTTATTATCTTACACATGTATACACCATAAAATTACAATCATCACATTTTTTGTTATTTTTTTTTTTGAAATTCCAACAATACCTCATCCTTACAACCCTAATTCAACCTTATCTTTCAAATAAGTATGAAAATATCATTGATTATGTACAAAAATGCTATCATAAATTCAGATTTTTCAATATCCATTTTAAAAAAAATCTAATTAGGTACAAAATCATATTATTATTATTTTTTTGAGAGGTAATGTAGTTTTTTATTT
Source organism: Erodium maritimum (assembly GCA_963921825.1). Lineage (NCBI taxonomy): Eukaryota > Viridiplantae > Streptophyta > Magnoliopsida > Geraniales > Geraniaceae > Erodium > Erodium maritimum. The sequence goes on along the minus strand of OY997590.1, from coordinate 69,813,123 downwards.
AAATATCGGCAAGAAGGATATTTTGAAGAGGCTCAGGGATATGACCCCCGGACCAATTCAAGACAAGGGAAGAACAAGCCGCCTTGGCAAACCAGTGAGCTGCATTGTTCGCTGTCCGTTTTACAAAGACGAGTTGCACGTACTCGAGTTTAGCTAAAAGGGAAATACAATATGTGATAATTGTCCCTAAAGGAGATAAAAGTCTGCCTCATTTCTTGATCATATCCACTATGACCTTACAGTCGCTTCTCACGGTCGCCCTCTGATAAGGATGTTGCCTAAGCCATATTATTATACTAATCCCTTTTAATATTTATTTTTTTATAATTATTTTTACATATTATTAAAATTAATTTGTGATAAAAAAATTTAGATAAATCTGAAACATATTTTCATTTTATTAAAAAAATAAGATTATATATTTATTAAAAATATAATTATCATATATATTTTTTATTAATCATATTTTAAAATAATATATTGATTTTTTAAGATAAATTTGTTGAATTCTTTTTTTTATTAATTTTATTTAAAAAAATAATAAAATCTATTTTTAAAATACAATTTGACGATCAGAGAAGAAAAATGAATGAAAAATAAAATAAAAATCAATCCTTTTTTTATTAGCAGCTTTTGTTTTTATAAAACCAAACATTTGAAAGTAAAGGACAAGGTCAAGGGCATTTCCCTCAAGTAGTAGTACAGCTAAAAAGCATTTTCGGAGGAACCTCAACTACAACCAAACCCAACAATTGGGAGAAAACAAGTCTACAACCAATATTATCAACTGTGTTGCCATCATTCTTGAAGGTGTCAGATCCTGTTTCAGAGCTTATGTCAGAGCCTGTTCCAAAGACTGTACCAGAACCTGTACACGAAGCTGAGATAGGAGAAACAGGTCTTGCTATTGATAAGCAATTGAGCTCAGTCGTTTCGTAGTTGGAAAATCTTGGTTTGGTGGGGATTGTTCCAGCTCGCGATCAGGGACTTGTGGGTATAGCTTTGAATGAGATTTTCATTTGCAATTTACCTTATTCTGAAACGGAGGAATGAGTTCTAAGCTTTTTTGGTCCTTTTGGCGAAGTTGTGTCTTGCTCTGTTTTGCGACGTCCGAACAGAGGTGGCAAGCTGTTCGGTTTTCTCACCTTTAAGTCAGCGTCATCTGCAGACATGGATGTGGATACTTACAATGGGTACAAGGTCGACGATCATGTGTTGTTTATAGCGTTGGCAAGGCCCCGTTCATCTCCAGTGGGGGTTACTTGTTTGGGAAGGAAGTATCTGTTACAGGTCATCGAGGACAAAGACACTTTCTTGATCGGTAGCAAGTGTTCCAGTTCTGCTGGAGATGGAGCTAGTCGAATCGTTGATTGTGTTTTCCTGGCGAATTCTTCGACGATCAATGGAAATGATTATGAGCATTTATGTTTTCAGGATTAACGGGTTTTTGAATTTCGAATCCCGTCTGTGACTCCGAATAATCTGGATTTGTTGAATCCTGGAGATTTGGTAAGTTCTGGCAACGACCAAATTCGTCGCACTGCACAGATCGTTCGTGAGGAAGAAGACCTGGTTGTGGGTCGTACTCATGATTGGGCTGAACCCGTACATGCCTGTGGTAAGGATTTGGGCCAATCTATGGGTTTGGCAGCCGAAGAAGTGTCTACGAGTCATGTACTTTCTTTGAGTCATAAATTGGGTTTTGGCCCTCCCACGGTTTCGGAACTCGGAACATGCTCGTCGGTTGCGAGAGATGCTCTCAGGGGTACCCGTGTTGGGGGGGGGGGGGGGGGGAGGTACAGGGCATATGCTCTCAGGGGTACCCGTGGGGGGGGGGGGAGGTACATGGCGGGAGTTTAGCTGAGGTTCTGGTGGCACACGGCCTCAGTCCTCATCTTGTGGCTCCGAAACCATGGAAAGAGGCTCTAGTTTTCAAGAAGCATCCCTCTTCAGGTGTGGTATACACTAAACCTAGAACAAGGTCTATGAGTTGGGAGAGAGCTCGTCAAGCTGTACTTTTAGCGACGGATTCGTGGAGTGGCCCTTTAGGGTCTTAATTGTCTTTGTTTTTTTTGTTTCGAGGAGTACTCTCCTTAGTTAAAGATTTTACCTTTACGTTTGATTGTCGAAAGTTTTTTTTATAATCGTGTTTCTAGTATATGGTTTCGAGATACTTTCCTTTATGAAAAGTCTCCTTCTCCAAATAAATTTTTTTGCACTGATAAAAAACAAAAGTGCGACGTCTCCAATTTCACTTTTGTTGTTTCATATATATTCTGATAAAATAATATAAAACTCTAAAACCCGTCTGGCTCGGACTCGTTGCGTAAACCTCCGAAAGATTCGATACAATCGCCAACTCCTAACCATTCACGGAGCGCCAGCTAATAAACATCGTTGTTACTCTTACCCTTAGATTTAATCGACGGATGAAAACTTAGAGAGGACCAACTCCTTATAAGCATATTCTCAGCATGTACTCTTATCGTACTCCTTGACTTGCTTCGCCCATCTTCTGCACTGCTCGTTCCTCTCGATCCTTACCCATGTAAGAGCATGTACAACAGAAAGGACCTTGGTCAGGGAGTGGGAGTGCAGACCTTGTGCTGACTGGACAAAAGTCAGGGAGTGGGAGTGCAGAAAAGTGGGTGTTTTGCAACAGAAAGGACCTCGAGGTCCTGGGAGTGCAGAACAGTGCTGACTGGATTATTAGTTGATATTTTGTTGTTTTATCTAATTATTTATCAGAAACCGTTTAAATTATATAAACAAATGTGAAAAAAATAATTAATGACAATAAATAAATAATAAATAAATTTAGCACGAATAAAAATGAACTTTTTAATAATGGAAAAGAAATCAATAAAATATGTGTATAGAATAATATGGTCAACTATATAATATTCATAGTAGTTGCTATAACGAAAAATCTTTGAGTCAGACCGGATATAAATACACACAAAAACGATAATATGGTCAAATATATATTACATAAAAATGTTATTTTATTTGAAATATCATCCAACACTAAATTATATAATATATAATCTATTAAAAAGAAGATTTGATTTTAAATTTTAATATGCATTTCATTCCAAAATTAAAAGTATATCATATTGATTATAATGAAACATAATAACAAAAGCCTATCTAGCTCAATGGTAGAACACAAGGCTTTAAGTTGTGAGGTTGGGGGTTCGAATCCCACAATTAACAAAAAAATTTGTTCAAAAAAAAAATCAGCGTGGGTGGAAGCCAGGTGTCGGCCCAAGAGAGGCCCAGCGTGGCCAGGGAGCGAAGGAGCGAGGAGTGCGGGCCGGCCCGCGATCGAGGAGCACGGGCTGAGGAGCGAGGAACGAGCCCAGTGTTTCTGGGGCGCGGACCGCAAAAAACGAAGCCCACAACGGAGCGGGCCTCGCTCCTCGACCCAGGCGCGCGCGAAACGCGGACACGCTCCGTTGTTCTTGCTCTAACGATCTAGTGGTTTATAGAAACGGTACAAGTGAGGCTCGGTTATTTGATTTTACCGCTGACGCCGTCCCGTTGCTCGAGTGTGCTGGTCAAATTTCAACAACCTTGTTGTTTAGACTTTAGCGGGTAAGAGATCCAAACCTGCGCATTGTTTCCGCTGGCTCCACCCAGTTGGGGCCCCCGTGGTGCGAGTCTATCTACCTTCGTAGACCAAGTTTCTTTTGCATTTTTTTTTCGAAACCTATCCGTTTAGCACTTTTGGTCCACCATAAATCATGGGACTTTTCATCTAATTTAGTCTTCATAAATCTTGACATTAAGTCACAGAAATCATATTTGACTTCCTTTTTTTCGGGTTGGAATATCTATCCCATATCCCTCTGAATTAAAAAAAATAAGTGTTTGAAAATTATTCAAATACAATGAATAAGGAATATTGGAGTTGATTGTCAAAGATTATACCCATGTGTTGGTTATGTGTGGAAAACAATCTTCACACAAAAATGATCAGCAACACTATCTTTATTTTTTTTAATCTTTTGATCACATATACATATTTTATGAATTGTTGACAAATTATATATGTTCTTATTAAGATAAAAATATCAAAAAATGGACTTAAATTATATTAAATAAATTATATAATCTAAAATAAATTTACGTAGGCAATCGAATAACTTTTGATTATTAACTCAAAAAATTATTAAATTGATCACACAATATAATAATATCATATATGGCTTACTCCATGCTGCACGCCCACCTTTCGTTTATTAATAAATCCTAACTAAGGAAACGCAAATTGTCATGTAGTAACGTTGACCAACAACTATTGCGTTTTTCGTCCACAAGTCTAACGGTCGTTAAGTGAGTAACATGAAAAGTTGATAGTTCATGGTTATGATTTGGCAATAAACGAAAAGTTGAAGTTATGATTTGAGAATAAACGAAAAATTGAAGTTTCTATTTTAGGAAAGTTTTAGAGCACGTGACAAGCATGTGACTGGTATTTCACGGTGTTAGTCACACTTGACAGGTTTTGATACATTTTGAGAATTAATAAGGTGAAACATGTTACTATCTGATACGTTTCATATATGTGGGTTATGATTTGATGTTTGACTTTAGTACAATGAGGTGACATGGAGTTCTTTCTATCATATACATTGTAGGGCAATCTCTGAGATACCAATTTAGAAAGGAAGTAATGAAATTGCTGCATTCATGAAAATGTAAACCGATTACTTAGACATGTGGATATACATACGTAAACAACAATATTGACATAATGGCAATCAATAATTTCCATATTTTTGTTCATTTTTTTTTACTAAAAGGTGCAATGTTATAAGTATAGAATTCATTATATAGATGTGTGTTAGGGAACATGCTCCCTGACAACTAAGAAAGAACAGACACAAAACACAATATTCGTAGTTCTTTGAAGTAATAGAACCGTCATTGACGGTATTAAAACGCCATATAGGCAGGAAAGAAGGGTGGGGGATGAGAAGATGGTACTGGAAGTCACGCTTCAAATCTCGAGCAAGAACTGCATCAGTAGTAGGAGGCAAGGCTTTCACCAAGGACCCCTCGTAGAGCCAGTCCCTAAAGCCTGAGGGCCCTATCATTCCTCCTAGTGGGACTATTTGCCAGCCATCGTCTAATCATCCCGGGGAGAATCAACAGTAGTCCTCTTCACTCCCCTGGTAGCAATTCATCCACTATCTCTGAGCCATGTATAATGGGCGGTGAAACTTCAGTGACCCGACCACCAGAGAGTTGGGCGGTCACCAAATATTTTCAGCCGGGATCCACCTTCCTGTCTAGGTGTTAACCCGAGCCTCTGTATGATTAGATACAGTACTCGGAGAAACACACGAGCTCCTTTCTCGAGACGAGGAGTTCTTAGATACAGTGCTTAGGGAAATCCTCCCAAAGCCTGGTGGTACGCTCGGCGGCGGCTCAGTCCAGTCTGTCGCATATGGCTTCACCTCCTTATCCCTCTAAAACTCCAGCATAGAGGTATCATACAACAAAGTGCCCCACAACTCCCGCTCGCAGTCCCACATGACGTGCCCAATTCTCCCACAATTGAAGCAGAAGCTCGGGAGTTTCGTATAGGAGAGGTCGATCTTCAGAAGATCTGGGAACTCCTTGAATCTTAGGACCATTCCCCGCTTGAGAGGACGTTCAATAAGGTGCCAATAACGTACCCTCACAGTACCTCCCCAACACATACCCTACTGGTCGCAAGGTACCTCCACACAAGCCCCCAATACTTCCCCGATCGTCTCCCCGTTGCCTTTTTCTAGACCAAAGGCGGCAGACCATGAGCGTTGACCCATAATTGTAGGCGATCCAATGCGGGAAGGTCCCGAGCACAGGGGTTCAGATCATCGAGCAAGAGGGGTGCTCGTCGAAGCATTATATCTCATTGCCCCGAACCCATGATCACGCTTCCGCCGTCCAGAAGTAGAAGCCGAAGTGATGAGATTGATGGAATCGGATCATAGGTTAGTTCCATAACATTGGTAGAAGAAAAAAAACAATAAAGATGAAATCTTTGCTTAGATTTTGATTTTTAATTTTTGGTGTTCTATAGCATCAGTAAAAGAATTACAAATTAAAAAACAAATATGAAGATTTAAATTTTTATAAAAATAATAAATTATAAATTAAAAATAAATATATAAAAAAAGAATTAATGAAAATAAGAAAACTTTAAAAAAATATTTATATTATAAAAAATAATTATAAAAATTGAATCTAATAGTATTTTGTAAGTCTTTATGGGTTATATGAGCTATTAGGGTTATAATAATTAAAGTATTTATGGTATTTTAAAAAATTAACAAATATTATAATACAAATTTAATGTTGAAATTTTAGGAAAATTAGATTTGTCTTATAAAGAAATTGGATATCAAATAAGTCAAATTACGATAGATCTCTCTCGTACAACTTGTCAAGAGCCTCTGTCTGAGAAAAACTCTAGCCCTATGGAGCTACTTACGTTTGTCCTGGTTGCCGAAAATTTTGTCGATGTAGTCACGTCAACGCCTACACCCATGTGTTTCTCTACAATCCCCCCTCATTTCCCCTCTTCGGTGGCGGAGTCTTCATTAAATCCCCGATGTCGAACGAAACCCAAGAAAACCCTTGTGGGAACTCCTTCGCAACCTCTTTCACCATAATTATCTACACCTGCGCCGCCCTTTTCAACGATGATCGTCTCGTTCTACCTCGGTTCTGATGCGCCGCTAGCGAAACCTAGGAGAGGCTGGATGGTGAAGGTGTCTCCAGTTGCTTCCTTTCCAAGCAACCCACCACCGACATCTCCTATACCGCTTCCTCTACTTGGAAGCCCAAGGCCTGATGGCCCTTCGCCTCCGAGCCCTAGGCCATATGGCCCTTAGCCTCCGTTGAAGGTTGTCCCCTCTGTTGGTGAGGTCCCGATACCCCCACTATGTCGGTATCCTCTCTGGAGCAAGGTTCCGATGGTGGATGACGGAAGGGTGGCGATGGAAGATCTACTTGAGGGGACCACAACTCCTAATGCGGTGAGGATCCCTCTCATCTCGGCGCTTCTTACCACGCCTCCGGGTATGGTCTATCGTCGTTGGGTGATCAAACCAACAATTTGTGATGATAGGTAATCTCTGGTCCTCTAAACCGCCGCAGAAGAAGGTGATACTCCGGATCATCACCAAGATGTGTGGCAGAGCTGTCGAGGGCCTAGTGATTAAGGACATTGGTCTTGGGATCTTTGGGTTCTACTTTAAATCTGAGGAGGCTTGTGCACGGGTCCGGGGCAACGAGCAATGGTGCTTTGACGACTGTCCATTCCTCCTTAGGGACTTGGATCTGATGGCTAGGGAGCCTCTTGTTCTTGATTGACTTCAACTATGGGTTCACGTCCACGGGCTTCCTCCATTAGTGTAGACTCGAACGACTTCCACATTGGGGTGGCGCTCGAGATGTGTGTTGAGGTCCCTTGTGATCAATGAGGTAGCTGCTAGGGAGGAATGGTGAAGGTCCAGTTCTGGCACTTAGTAGAGTGCCCCTTACACCAACGATTGCTGCTGAGGTTCAAGAAATTTCTGGACCCAGTCTGGGTCTCTCTCACATACACCAAGCTACCCTCCTTCTACTACAATTGTGTGATAATTGGCCACATTGTCCAGGAGTGCGACCGGGAGATCGTGAACGGACCGATGTTCGACTCTTCTATACTTGAGTTTCAGAGGGATATGGCTGCAAAGCCTTATGCGACTGACTGAAGTACCTAACGGCCTCGGTTGAAGCCTGAGAATGTATCCCCAGGCATTGTACCTAAGTGCACCTTGCCTCGGGGTATGGGCCCGATAGTATCCGCGGGCACTATACCTATGGGTTCAGGGGCTCGTGGAATTACCCAGACTAGGGAAATTGAACCCGGTTGGTACAATTGGAGGACCGTCCAGCTCTTTGGGAGAAAGGAAACCGAAGTTTAAGGCTTTCCTGGGAACATAAGTAGGCTTGGACTTGGAGTTGTGGAGCTGGAGCAGGTTATGGAGCTGCAGCTGGTAGCGGCGGAGTGAAGAGGGTTTCGGCTGGTGAACCCCGAGATGATCAGGCGAAGATTGGTAATCAGCCTCGCCAGGAGGAATGTTAGGTCCTCAAGCTTCAGGGACTGGCTCCGGGAGGCGTCCCTAGTTCAAGTCTTGCATCCTCCTACTGATGTAGTCCATGATAGGCGTTTGAGCAGGACTTCTAGTTTCTCTTTCTGACTCCCATCTTTATGTCCTGCCTATGCGGCGTATCAATACCGTTTGTTTAGCATATAGACGAAACTTCTATCGATATAGAGATAAAAAAAGCCATAGAGACCGTACAAAAGTGAAAGTAAACTAGCAAAATGAGGTATAATTTCGATGATGGCCGAAACACTGATCCTATAACTAAATGCCCGGTGAGACCCGGGGAGAGGCTAATGGGTAGTTCCCTATTCGAACTGTGCTTGGTGTTGCAGATCCATGAGACTTTCCTCATATCGACTTGAGTGATCTTGTTATGTCGTAGCAGTCGTTCAAGGCATATGTCAGGGAAAGGAAGAGGCTGATAATTAGAGGGTATCTGATCCACAAAGGCCAATGTGTGGCTCCTCATACATACCTCGAAGTGCCCTAGGTGACTCATAGCGAGCCACGAGGCAACTCAACCTACCTCTTTACTTCCCTATCAAGGCCAATACTTTGCATTGTTCGATGAATCTAGACAGTCTTGGGTGGGGGTATAGATCCATCCGACCTCGTAGAGGAGAAGTACTAGCGGGGATCCTCCATCTAATGGGTAGCACTACTGCAGAAATCCACTTGGGTGACGGATAAAATGGATCCGTCACTTAAGTTTTCGCACTCTAGCCACGGATAGAGCAATCCGTCAGCCAAGTGGAACAACTTAGGTCACAGATCCTGTATCCGTCAGCCAAGTGACAAACCTGGCCGACGCATAGCTGGATCCGTCACCCAAGTGAGATACGGTAACTACTATCCATCACCCAAGTGAGAAAACTTTAGCCACGCATGCTAGATCCGTCACCCAAGTGAGAAAAGTTTAGCCACGCATGCTGGATCCGTCAGCCAAGTGAGAAAACTTTAGCCACGCATGCTCTATCCGTCACCCAAGTGGGTTGACTATTTTACAAAAAAAATTTACCACAATATTCAAGATGAATTAACCGTTCGATGATAGTTTTTTTACATACGTATACTAGTTTGGATAGTACATACAAGATGATCGGTCTTGATTATATAATATGCGAGAGACCGACACATATTGATTGAAATCGTCAATTCCACTATGTGCATAAACATATTTAGCCTTGCGGTAGTATAACGTATGACGTTGTCTCGTTCATTTTTTGTATGTGATATGTATGAGTACTATACGATCTTATGTTGTATATGAGGCATGCTAAGTACTTATATCGTTCAATTATCAGTACTACGATAGTCGGGAAAAATGACGGGTTTTGGGGTTTTGGTCAATGTAAGTCAACTTCTGCTGGCCGACGGATGCATATATCCATCGGCCAGCTTTTTCATCGACGGATGCATATATCCATCGTTCAATATATATATATATATATATATATTTAATTATTTCCACTATTTTAATTTTATCTTTGAACTTGGGCATCAAATTAAAACCCGACATTGAGTGACCGGTGTCCATAATTCACAAGTTTATAATCATTATATTGATATTGTTGTAAAAAAAGTTATATAATGTACTTGATCACAAAAAAAAAACAATATTTTGTACTTCGAATCGAGAAAACGATCAAGAAAATTTGTATTATCCTTGTCTTAGTATTATATAAAGGGTAAATTACCTACCCCTAACTTTTTTTAACTGATACCTATCCCGATGTGTAGTTATATGACAAATAGCCCATTTTTCTATTAACTTTTTTCTAAAATGACGAAAATACCTTCAACCACACTTCAATAATTGTTTTTAAAAAATTATTTAAAAAATCACTTTTGTTATATATATATAGGGTAGCTATCCAGTAAAAACCATCCTTATTATGCAAACTACGAACCAATCTAAGCCACAGGATGCGGTCAAAGTGACGTCAGCAGAGCGCGCGCGATGCTGACACGTGGCAGATTCGCGCGCGCCTCTGTCCGCGCGCGTGAGCGTGTTGACCACGCGCGCGCACGGTGCTAATAGTTTGGCGCGCACAGTGCTAATAGTTTAGCACAGTGCCAAACTATTAGCACTGTGCGCCCAAACTATTAGCACTATGCGCGCCACGTGTCAGCACTGTGCGCGCGCACCAGCAGCGCGCGCGCCCACGTGTCAGCACCTGGTGAGTTCGTAGTTTGCACAATAAGGGGTGGTTTGTATTTGATACCAACCCTATATATATATAGGCAAGCAATCAGGTGCGAACCCCTCCTAAAATGCGAACCTGCGAACTCAACTAAAACATGACACGTGTCGCGCTTAGAAATGCTCATCTTTTTTTCCCCACCAAGTTTATTAATTTAATTTTTCCCGCTTCGTTTCAACTCCGATTTAATTTTTTTTGCGCCAATATTCTTATTTTTTCAAGAGCTTTCTAACAAGTAGTGGATTGCATATATTTTGATGTGTTTTTGAATACGTGTGTGGATGTGTGAATATGAGTGCGAAAAAGTGTGATGTGTTTTGCACATTTAGTGTATATGGTTTGCGGATTTAGTGTATATGGTTTGCAGATTTAGTGTATATGGTTTGCGGATTTAGTGTATATGGTTTGCGAATTTAGTGTGTTTTGCAAATTTAGTGTATATGGTTTGCGGATGTAGTGTATATGGTTTGCGGATTTAGTGTATATGGTTTGCGAATTTAGTGTATATGGTTTGCGAATTTAGTATGAGAAAAAACATATCTCATGTAACTTAACATTGCTCAACTCATGTCTGAAACTGGTTCACTATGTTTCCTCTTGCAAGTTGCAACAACCTACTTGGACCATGCCATGTAGTTTTTTTTAAAAAAGATACCAAAATACACTTGTCATGTTTATTTAACTAATCTGTGACGAATTACATATATTATATACATATCTATTAATCCAATTTGACCATCTGGAAGTGAGAAATATAAATTCAAGAAGCCAAATGTTCAATTTAAACACGTGATCCATTGGTTCTTGGTCAACATCGTAAGTTTACAAAGTGCCTTGACATACATGCACCTCTAACTCATTTTTGAAATAAAAACTTATTTGATATTATTGTTATAACCCAACCGTGTTTACTTAATCAACCTACAAAATCCTTGTTCTCCAAGAAAGATGTGAACATGGCAAGTGATCTAGCACTAAATTCGCAAGTGATATTGCATACAAAAGTGTGAAAATTACACTAAATTCGCAAACCATATACACTAAATCCGCAAACCATATACACTAAATTTGCAAAACACACTAAATTCGCAAACCATATACACTAAATCCGCAAACCATATACACTAAATCCGCAAACCATATACACTAAATTTGCAAAAACACATCACACTTTTCGCACTCATATTCACACATCCACACACGTATTCAAGAACACATCAAAATATATGCAATCCACTACTTGTTAGAAAGCTCTTGAAAAAATAAGAATATTGGCGCAAGAAAAAATGAAATCGGAGTTGAAACGAAACGGGAAAATCGAATTAGAAAACCTGATTATAACAAAAAGGGGGCATTTTATGAGCGCGACACATGGCGCAATCTGGTTGAGTTCGCATGTTCACACCGTAATTCATGGTTCACACCTGATTGCTCTCCTATATATATATACTTACTTAATCACTTCAGTTTTATTTATAAAAAAATATTTAAAAAATCACTAAGGGCGTTTTCGTCATTTTAGAAAAAAGTTAACAGAGAAAAAGGGTCTATTTGTCATATAACTAAACATCTGGGTAGGTATCAGTTAAAAAAAAAGTTATGGATAGGTATCAGTTAAAAAAAAGTTATGGATAGGTATCAGATAAATGTGATAAGTTAAAGGTAGATATTTGTAATTTATCCTTCTATAAATATAAACAATGTAGCGCAAATGAAAAAATTAACTTGCTATAAATAATTAGTTGACAATAGGTACTAGGTACGTTGATAACAAAAACTATTTAATTTAATTATATAAAGCTATCTAATTTAATTATATAAAGCTATAAATAATCAGTTAAATAGTGTATATATATATTCTAAACATACATATGACACAAAAACAACCTAGTTGAGTTGGTAAAAGGCACAGCATTGTGAGCCATGAGGTCACAGGTTCGAACCCCATGGCATGCATGCGGGCTGGCAGAGCGGCGTGGCGGGTCGGGCGGGTCTGGACGCGCGCGTGGCGGACACGTGGTGGCTCGGGCTGTGACGTGGCGGACGCGCGCGTGGCGGGTTGGGTTCAATATATATTTTTTTAATTAATCTATTATTGCACTTGGGTGACGGACGACGAGACTTGGCCGATGGATGCATCTGTCACCTAAGAACTTGGGTGACGGATACGTCCTCTTAGGTGACGGATCCAATCCGTCTCCCAAGTACTTATTTGCAGTAGTGTAGGAGTGCCAAAGTCATCCGACCTAGGAGGGGAAGGGTACCTTCAGGGCTCCTCCCTTCGTACCCGAAAGGTATTTGTGAAGACAAGGTTAGGCCGACGATCCTCATGTCAACGGGTGTCTCGGGGTTGGAGGTGATCATCTATTGTATGGTCCATGTAGGGGCGGGTGTCTACCGCAACCCCGATACCATGTTCTTAACGTCGCCTAGAGCTAGAGCTAGTACCATATTCCTATCAGTAGGGATGGGTTGTGCCGAGGCCAACGGTCGTGCCTGAATGGGTCCCCGAGCCTTACTATTAACGGTAGCAACATGCGACATCCATCAGAGGACGGGCCCGTCCTCTTCATATGTAAATCCTCTCTTGGGCTGTGCCAACATCCGAGGAGGCGTCATGGGTTGGTGGTCCCCGAACTGGGAGTAAGCCATTTCATATGGTAGCAAGCGGTAGTATGTGGTGAGGGAAATAGTACCTTCTCGTGGTACGATCCATAGTCCCTATTACGGCGGTTGGGTTGTGGAGGATCGGTAAACAAGCAAGCAGTATGCGGTAAGGGTTACGGGGCAAAGTGATTGCAAAGCCATGGTGATCGGGAGGAAGCAGGGTTGGAAATGATAGTGATTAGAGAGAGAAGACGCTAAAAATAGAATGAGGGAAGAAAGAGTATTTAAAGCGAAACCCTAGAGGCCAATAACTTTTTCCCAAAATATTATGTTTCATTTGTCAAATTTATAAATATTAGAAAATAAATTAGGGTTATTTTCATCTCACTACCCTAACTATGTGGGTTTTTTCATCTCACTACCCTAACTATTTTTTGTGGCACCTCACTATCCTAAAATACATTTTTTTTTCACTTTCATACCCTAACTATTTTTTGTGGCACCTCACTACCCTAAAATGCAATTTTTGTGGCACCTCACTACCTTAGAATGCATTTTTGCGACATTAAAAACTGATTTTTTTTAAAGAAATTTAGAAAACCAATGGCATGCTTTTGAAATTTTGATTGTTATTGAGGGGTATTATGGACTTTTTAAGTGTTTTCATCAAAAAATGGATGGAAAATTGACGGGTGTATGAAAGTGAAAAAAAAATACATTCTAGGGTACTTAGGTGCCACAAAAATAGTTAGGGTAGTAAGATGAAAAACCCACATAGTTAGGGTAGTGAGATGAAAATAACCCAGTAAATTATATTATTTTAATAAGTTCAAACTTTTTTCTTGATTCAAGTCAATTTTATTTTATTTTTGTAATAAACTAGCGTAGAAGGAATCAAACAAACTCTCTCTCTCTCTCTCTCTCGTTAGGAACATCGCTCTATCCCTAGCCGCGCTATGGTTCTTCTTCCTACCAATGCCGTTTCCATGCACCCTGCCCATCCGCCTCATGGGTTTGGGTTTGTCGGTCGCGCTGCCCCGGTGTCACCCTGACCCACCCGGTGGACTCCCTCGCAGACCACGCCTAGTGTGGGGGATAAATATCGGTGGGGATGGTTGCCTTCGCCCCCATTTTCTCCTCCTCTCTCCCTCTCCTTGGGACGGTCCTATCCTACTGAGGTCTTGTCGGCTTCATTATCTTCGATGGTGTTGTCGGGGTGGGGGGGGGGGGGGTGGTCTCTGGTCCGCGTCAGGGTGACCTAGTAGGGTGCCCTTGTGTACATTTTCCTCCACGCTACAGGGTGGTCCCACCCTACCCGAACCCCAAACCGCATGCCCGTGATAACTATGACCTTGCTCAGGTTCCTAGGGTGGAAGGCGTTAGGTCTAGGTTTCCGAGGTTTACTCCCCCTCGAAACTTGGGTGGGGGGATTGCTCGGGATGTCATGCTGTGCTCGTTGTACTTCATGTCCACGACGGTACGGGTCCTGTCCCGGTGTGTGTTCCATGACGCTTATGGGTGGAGGAAGAAAACAGTGGAGGCTTCGTCCATGTTTGTTCGGCGAGGTTGGGCACAGAGGCAGGTTCGGGTCTGGATACCCTACGTTGGGGTGTTCTTGGGCCTAGGCGTGGGATCAGGCGGGAGTTATATCCGTCCTCTCCGGGTTGTATGAGGAAGACCTCACCCGAGGATCGCGGATATGGCGTTGCCCTGAATGGGAATCTGGAAGACGGTGCTGCAATGAGCGGGATTTTGGGGCCGGTTAACCCCAACCCGCTGGCATTGGACCCGAGACCTAAGGCATGGTTGTCTAGAGAACGGGGTGCCCGCGTGACAATGGACCCGAGACATAACTCGGGACCCCGCTTTCCTACCTGGGGCACCAACCAACCACCCGCGATAAGCCTCCCTAGGTGGTCCGCCCCAAACCCTCCGGCTTCTGTACACGCAAAGATTCGGCAGGAGTCGGGTGACGATCAATTCTCTGCTGATTCGGTTTCAGATCCCCTACTCCGGGAGCGTGGTGGGTTTGGAGGTGGAGGGCGCGCACATCCAGAGGTGCGATGTGTTAAAGTTCGATCGGCCAGCTCCTATGTGGGGAGTCAAGCTACAGGCGGGGAAGAAGCCCCACCGGGAGGAATGATATACGGCCTAAGCATCGGGGACTGGCCCTGGTAGGGGTCCCCAGACAATGCTTTGCCTCCCACCATCACCACTACTGAACTCTTAGAGTTCCGGTACCCCCCCCCCCCCCTCGTATTCTGTCTTTGCCTCTGGGGAATCAAAAATACAGTCGGTGACGGTTCTGGCATTAAAAGGCTCAGTGAACCATTGTTCATTCATGCTGACCTTCCATGGTCGAGGAGCATGTTCCTCGAGGCACATCAATGTAATCGATTTTAAGAAGTTATAGTATTGCACCTTTCGCTATAAAAAACTACCGTAGATGGAACTCATTACGCTTATGAGTCAAAATCGGTGACAACCCAATCTCTACCTATTTTATTTCCCTTATACTATCCATAATGGAATTAGACCGATTCGGTTTAATTCCGGTCTGATTAGGTAAGATTTTTAGAAAAATAATGGAGATTCGATCCGATTCGTGGGTCTGTTGATTTTAGGGTCGTAGTGGGAATAGACCGATTCGGTCTATTCCGAGTGTATTGTGTAGAATAAAAATCGAAAATATATTCAAATCAATGTGTTTATCAAAACGCAAAATGATCCGACCCGACCAAAATACATTTATTAATATTTCTCGTAAGTTTGAATAGGAGTACAACGCAATACAATCTCCATGTAGGCCTCTTGGATGTTGAGTAATGGGTCTGAGGCTGAAATATGAGGGATGCCTTCCAATTGTTTTCTCGGTATTTCATAATCAAAGATGGCAAGTGACGTGGATTCGCTAAAGTCATTACTACAAGAACACATCAAGTCCTGTCACAGGACCATGTAGAGACGGTCACGAGACAAAACTAGCTGTGTTTTGTAGCAATGCCATCAAGGAAGCAACAACACTTGTCATTTTTTATTATGGACAACTAAGGTACAATTTAAAGTCATCCTGCACATTACACCTCCAAAAACAATTGATGGTCTTCCGCCGTCCCTTGTTCTGCAGTCCTTTATTGCCAAAGGTTGTCTTTCTTGTATTGTGCGATGGGGAGCCTTCGGGTATTGCTCGGGAGGGCTATTCTTTCCATAGCTCCAACCACAATTTCAGTTCCTCCGCTCACGGGGTCTGCAATCATGTATTGGAAAAGGTTGGGGCCTTATTCTTTCCAACCCATTGACGGCCGACTCACTTGCTATCTTTGATTACAGTTGTGTCTACGACTGCATCCAACTTGGATGGCCCCGCACGAGAATCCATCAATGTTTCCAGACGAACTCGTGTTCGTATCTGTCACATACACCTCCTCAACAATGTCCATCACCTGCACGTGGACCAACCAGGTTGGCAAATGCGCTTCATCTGCCTCCAGCACTCATTGAAGCTCTTCACCGGTTGGCGACAGTCCAATTATACTTGCAGTTCTCGGTGGATCGCTCAGTCGCGAGCGATTGACTGGTCACGTGGTTGAGCTATCCCTGTTTGGCATCCCAAAACGCATCGTCGGATTGGTCACCACCTTGCTCCGCCTGTTTGAGCCACACAAACACCAATGCGGACTCCTCGGGCCGACTCCATTTCCGGTACAAGCGTAGCATTTTCGGTGGGTTGACGTTCATCCGTGCGTACAAGACCATTGACGGGATTTGAGTTTCGGTTCCGGCTGACCATTGTATAGAGTCATCGAGCTTGACCCTGACACCGCGGAACAGCCTTGGAGCGGATTGTTGTTTGCCATTAGAGGAGATTCGGAAGACAGATACACGGATAGAGGAAAAGAAACAGTGGCAAGGTAAGGCCGGTGGGGAAACGGTGGTGGCACCACTGTGGTGGAGACACGGTGTCGACGTTCCCAGGGGAAATTGTGGTGGCAGAAACGCCGGAGTCGTGGAAGCGTGAGTCGGAGAAACGGGTGCAGAAGTAGTGAGGAAGACAAAGAAACAGGTGCAGAAGAAGTAGTGAGGAATACAAAGCGTTGAGTTCATTTAAGCCCGAATCGTGACACATGGCACACTACGGTTCGTTGGTCACGATACAGATGAGCCCTAAATCCGTCGATTCGACGGGTCCCTGAGTCTACAAGACCCTCGACGCCATGAGCTTTCACATAACCGACTCACTTTCTCAGATTCGACGTTGATTTCCAACGCCACATCGAATTCGACGCCCAAACGACTCGCCGTTTTAACGCCATTGTGGATAGTCTTAGAGCCATTACATCATTTGAATTTCATTTTCTAGTTTAATTTGATATTCAAAATAGTTGTTATCTTAATTTTATTATATTACATATCATATATATTTTTCTTTTGGCTGAGATTAAATAAAGAATCAACATATATATATCTTCAAATCGTTTCAGTAAAACCTCTTATTTACAAACTGAGAACAACATAATTTTTTTTAGGGTGGAAAGAATAACATAATTCTTTTAGCATATTTTAGGTAATAAATCGGAGCGAAAAAAGAAAGGAATATTAAAATATAACAATGTATATATATAAAATTCTAAAACATTTTCTTATATATACGGTACCCATAGGACATATTACATATTAAGCATAGAACAGGAAGGAGCAGGCGGTGAGCAATAGACAGAGATATATATCATATATGACAAAGAAGGTAGTTGTGCCGGAATTGGGTCTTGGCTCCGGCGAGCAAACCATTCCCGTGATCGGGATGGGAACGGCGTCGGATCCACCTGCCGATCCGGAGACGGCTAAGGCGGCCATTGTGGAGGCCATCAGAGCAGGCTACCGCCACTTTGACACCGCCTTCGCGTATGGGTCGGAGCAGGCTCTGGGACAGGCTATAGCCGAGGCTCTGCGTCTCGGTCTCATCAAATCTAGAGCCGACCTCTTCATCACCACCAAGCTCTGGGCTAGCTTTGCCCAGAGGGACCTTGTCGTCCCTGCCATCAACATGAGTTTAAGGTATCATTATTATTATTAGTTATAAGACCGTTTGTTTAAATGATATGAAATTGGTTATAATTGCAGGAACCTGAAATTAGAGTACGTTGATTTGTACCTAATCCATTGGCCACTGAAACTGAGACAAGAGCCGACCAAATTCCCCTGTGAGAATGATCAACTCCTGTCACCCTTGGACACCAAGTCAGTATGGGAGGGCATGGAAGAGTGTCAGCGGCTTGGCCTCGCCAAGGCCATCGGTGTCAGCAATTTCTCCTGCAAGAAGCTCCAGGAGCTCTTGTCGTCCGCCTCCATCCCTCCGGCGGTTAACCAAGTGAGTTCCAATTCCAATTCATGTTCGGAAACAAAAATAAGCGTCTTTCTGGGTCAATTGGAGAGTAAAAGTGTGCATGAAACAGGTGGAGCTGAATCCATTTTGGCATCAGAAGATACTGATGGAGTTCTGCAAGGAACGGGCTATTCACATTACGGCCTACACGCCTCTGGGCGCGTACGGGACCAAATGGGGCTCGGACAAGGTCATAGGAAGTGATGTTCTTGGGGAAATCGGCAAGGCTAGAGGCAAGACCAGTGCTCAGATTGCTCTGAGATGGGTTTATGAACAGGGAGTGAGTATTGTGGTTAAGAGCTTCGATAAGGAGAGGATGCGACAGAACCTTGACATATTCGATTGGTGCTTGACCGAGGAGGAGTCCAACATCATCAGCCACCTCCCGCAGGCCAAACTGGTAACCTACACCTCCATTCTGGGCCCTCATGCATTGGCACTTGAGATTGATGCAGAGATCTGATTTTCATACATGAAAACCATATATGTTCTTTTTAACATATATTAGAAGAAGCTTTTCAACAAGTACCCAAGTAGAAGTAAAAGGACACAAACTGGGTTGATTGTATTATATAAGCCTGGAATTTTAGATTACACAAACATTTTCTCACAAAGACATGCCTCATAAGTTTAGAGACCAGTCTAAGCTTTGCTTTTTAAGCTTCAAGCACAACAATACCTATATCCGAAAATGAATCATAGCTCTTTTTCTATGACCAAATCCATGTAAGAAGAAAAGAGAGCCTAATATGATCAGTTACTCACACTTGATTGACCTGTATATGTGGCGAACGAAAAGCAAAGAGGCACGGAAACCCACCATTCCAAGCATAAGAAAGAAGCCATAGCAGATGCAAGCCATGTATCCGTAGAAAAATGAAGTTTGCATGAAACCAGACATGTCTGATCGGGCGTAGTAATAGTATAAGCAGTACCCATAGATAAACAGGCCTGTTGATCCCCCACAAAGAAAAGACCTGTCACAAATAGATAAGAGCATCAATCTTGGAAGATATCACAGTTCAAGCTGAACCACAACTTTAAATGATGAAGAACAACGTACGAGATTAATTCATACTGTACAAGGTCAAGATAACATGTATGATAGTGCTCCCTTACTTCTAAATAAATAAGGTCTTGAGCTCAATCCTTTGCTTGGTACACATTGGCTGGTCAATTTGTTTTTCTTTAATTCAAAAGCTTGTTCTAAGTTCAATATCTTAACAAAAGCAGTCCATTTGAAAATAAAAATTCAGATATTGCTAGTAATGGTATTGATCTGATTATATCATCAAGATGCAATGAAAAACAAAAGTAAAGGGCACAGCAAAGTAACTTATCAGCTTATATCACTCTTTGGTCGCAGGAGCAGAGGAAAAAGTAAACAAGTTTTGGTAGGACAGTGCAATAAATAACTAGGACATAAAATAAATAGAGAGCTAATCCAACTACTATACTTTTTTCCTTATGTCCCACTCCTTGATACGTTTCACCTCTTTTAATCAAGTTAAAGTTATTGATTTAACAATCCAAATATCCTAAAACTAGAGAGTTATCTCTAGAAATGCCGGGCAAGATCTGCTAGAGTTAATTATTGGTGGAACGGCATTGACTACCTACCTAATGCATATTATTGAGCCAGGACAATAAGATACAGAAGAAGAAAAAACATGTTATTCAAAAGTATTGCAGAGAGTAAGTGAAGATAGTGTATAAATTGTAATGCCCAGAAGCTATGTACCTCCACCACCATTCATGATCTTCTGCAGCGAGCAGGAAGTAGGTCAAAGCCACAGTAATGAAGGCAGTAACAATTATTAGAATGATGAAGACGATAAAAAGGATGCTGTAAATTGTGTATATTCTATGACCCCATACACTTGCAAATATGTAATAGAGCTCAATGTAAATAGCACTGAAGGGGAGAAACCCTGCCATTGCCATCTGAGGAACTGTACTTCTATACCAAGGCAGTTGTGGAATCTCTCGTGGGTACTTTGTTGTGCGACACGGAGCTTGGAACTCAGCCTTCCTATTTTTCCCAGCTATACCACCCAACACAAGCAATGGGGATGTCACCAAAGTCCATATAAGAACAATAACCATAATAGTGCCAAAAGGCAGTGCTGCCGTGGCACTGTAAACTATGGCAACGGTGTTAAGGAAGCAGAACGTAAGGAACAGAGGGCCACAGAAAAGGCATCCTGTCAGTAATAGGTTTCTCACCTAATCATTTCAAGGAAAAAAACAACAAATTAGTCTGCGTTGATAATTCGCCAAGCCATGATAGAAGAAGTATCATATTATAATCCCAAACTAATCAGCCCAGAACCCATCCATACCCAGTTTGATCCTTCAAGTTGGCAATAGAAAGAGGTTGATACATATCCAGCAATGCCAGATGTCAGTGCATATATGACCACCAGAGCAGTAAATAGAGCACCACGATTGTATGGATAAAAAACACCAACCAGCGCAAGCATAAAAATGAACACCGTGCTGAAGATGCACACATAACATAAAGCTAGATTCATTACTGGTAACCAGTTAGTGTTGATTAGAGCTTCAAGGATTTCGATAGAACACAATCAATATTATACTTACAGAGTGAATAGCTGGGTGCCACAACCAAGGGCTGCAGAAAACAAAGACTTTTGCTTTGGGTACCTAAAGACGTCACCGTGGATGTACTTCCATCCTGTTTCGTCTTGGTCATCAGCTGCATCCTCATCTTGGGCATACCTTTTATGTTGAACATTTAGAATATAAAAAATTAGAGAAAGCAGCAGTTTTGTATGTTACAGTTATTAATTTACAAATAAATCTTACTTCATGAAATCATTCTTCAACACTCGCATAAGAATCGTTGCTAGGAAACCAGTCAGAAGGAGAACTGTCACACATGAGTTTATAATTGAGAACCAATGAATTTCCAGGTGATGTGGTAGTGAAGAAGCCTGGGAGTATTTGTCCATTCTGTTCTCAAAAGCAGTGTCAGTCTCCTTCCATTTAGCTGTATACATGAATTCTGTATCAAGTTCCCTGTCTTCTGTCAGGTCCAGAAGGGAATGAGGATCCATTCGAGCACTGACCTCGATCACACGGTCCTTATTGTAAAGAACATCAAACTGGATATGCTTGTAAAGATAATATCTGAACTCGTTCGGGTCTGTTTTGCCTTCCCTGTCAACCTTACCCATGAACCCCCAAATGGGCAAAGCATCATAGTACATCTGGAAGTAGTAGTCTTTCTTGACAGCATTACGGAACTGAATAACGTCTTCCTTTGTCAGCCTCTTTCTGCACACAACATGAGAATCTTTCTCATCTCTGAAGTGCAGTTTATATGGAGCACTCACTAGACGATCTCCATTCAGAACCTCTCCAAGAGCTTCCCTCTTCTCTTTTAAATGATCTGCCATTGTGATCAGCCAAAACAAATTGAATGTATAGCAAAATGTATGATATGAAAATTACACCCTCAAGTCATTGCAACCAAAATCATGTGGGAACCAATTTCATTCTATTAATATCTTTATCCAAAAAGCCCAAAAATGATTATTAAAATAAAAATAAAAATAATTCCTAAGGCATTTAACATTTTAACCTCATACTAAACCCATAAAATATATATATATACAACTAACTGATTTATTACTTTAATTTTCAGAAAATGGGCAGATCACTAAATAGAAATTATAGAATCAACACATAAACATAGCATGCACGGAACAGGTATTAAAGAGAGAAGTTCAGAAATGAACCTGGGATGCAGAAAGGCAGGTCAAAATAGCGATATGTTTCACTGAAATCAAAACAACAAAATTCGGCAACTTTCAAAGGGAAAAACATCAGAATAAACACATTTTCACCATGAAACACAACCAACGATCAAAATTGAAGCAAAAAACACACAATGACTTTCGACATTGCACGTGAAATCATCAAAACACACCGTCTCAACCTCAACGTGTGAATCGCATTCTAAAGTCTAAACACAGCATTTGCAATCGGATTCTCCCATTTGCTCAACCATTGTGTTTTAAGATGAGAGAACAAGCCAGATGATGGAAATTTGGGATTAAAAAGCAGTTGGAGAGACAGAGCGATAAGGAGAGGATTGCCTGGGGTTGTGGAAAGGGCCGACCTTGTTGGCGTATAGAGGAACCGGGTCGTTGGAGTTGTAGCGGTGATCGTCGCCGTCGGATCTCACATTCAATGCACTGCATGTGATCAAGATCGCCGCCGTGAGAATGATTTTCATGGTTGTCTCTGGTGTTGCCCACAACCGAGCGAGCGATACTGTCAAAACTGAATATTTCTTTTTTTTTTTGGAACGGAAAAACGAATAAAAATGTCTGGTGCCTGTATTTATTGTATAATCTGTTTTGAGAAGTAAAACATGAAAAATGAAGCTAAAATTGTTTTTGTAGCAAACAAATAATCATGTTCACCATAGTGATTACAATACCCTTTTGGTCTTAGAGAAACTACAAACCCTAGTCACGGCCTTCGGCGGCCGTTTTTATCTTCTTCGATCGGCTATCATTCTCTTACATTGTTTCGTTATACCCCCTCCCCCGTCAATACCACATTTATAAACACCTAGTAGGTACAACCATTCAAAAAATTATATCTGAATCAAAAACTTATGCACACACAAAACAATATTTATAAATAGAGATACAAACACAAACATAAGTTTTATTGATTACAGAACACCTTATAAGAGGACTGTCCTGAGACTTTTAGCTTCTCTCTCAGATAGGCAAGGTTTGAGGATGGAAAATGCCAAGCCCTGACCCTTAAAGTTCACAAATGACCCCAACTATTACAACTTGATCCTTAATGTTCATCCGTGTACTATTCATGGATGGCCCTTATTTTTTTTATAAATGATGAATTTATTCAAGGCTTTGAAATAATAAATTACAAAGCACAAGGTAAAAACCCCAAAATAACCTTCGAAAGAAACAGAAAAAGGAGTTCAACTCCTAAATGGAACCAATATAACACGAAGCAGGGGTTGCCAACCAAAGAGAAAGAGTTGCATCACCAATAAGATCTCCAGCCATCCTGCAAATACTGAAACTGTGAAGCTGCACTTTGCTGAAAACATCTTCTACGGGCCCGATCTGCTGCCTAAAAACACCGGAGTTCCTCTGTAACCAAATGTGCCAAAAACACAAGTAGCCAACCTTGACCTAAAACCTCCACCAACTCCTCCTTCCCAATCCTCTCCAGGCTGAGATCAAAGAAACGCAATCCCCAGGAGAGACCCAAAAGATCGACCACCAAGAATATAGCTTCGACCACAACGACCAAGAGAACGAGCAATGCAAGAAAAGATGCGAGGTATCCTCAAAGACATGACCACAGAGACAGCAGAACATATCATTAAGAGAAATGCGCATGCCTCGCTCTTCCAAGAAAGTCTTGGTCGGAACTACGTCATGAGCTAACAACCAAACCAGGGAGCTATACTTGGGAGGGAGATTCTTGATCCACAGAAAACCCGCCCAAGGTACAGGAGAAGGAACCGAGTCATCAAGTAGGAGATAGGTAGTAGCCGAGGAAAAACCACGCTCTCTCTACGACCAAGAAACTGAGTCCGGTGAGTTAGGTCGGATACATGCCATAGATAGGAGGTCCATGAGTACAGCGGATTCCTCCCACTCATAAGATAAGACAAAAGAACGATGATAGTCGAGGTTCCAGGAGCCGTCTCGCCGAACTTCCCCAATACGAGTCCATTTCCCCAAACAGATGCTGTAAAGCCTAGGGAAACGATAGCAAAAAGTGGTAGATCCAATCCAGACATCTTGCCAAAAATGAATCCGATCCCCCCTCCTACTCGCCAGTGGAAACTCTGACTGCCAAACATGCCTCTGAAAGCCGGGGAATCAGAAAGACTCATGATATGGCCGGAAAAGAACGAGGATCTCGGCTTATCAAGGGTGGTCAGATCCCATTCCGACAAAGTCCAGCCAAACTTAGCACACAATACACGCTTCCAAAGAGAATCCTTCTCCGAGGCGAAGCGCCAAAACCATTTCGCTAGCAAGCTCTGATTCACCTTTTCAAGCCCTCGGATGTCAAGTCCCCCTCAGACTTGGGTTTACAAACTGAAGACCAACGAACCTTGCAAAAGACCCGAGAATGGGCCCTATTATGCCAAAGGAACCGTCGCCTCCAAGCTTCCAACTCTCGAATAACACCCTTAGGGGCCCTGAACAGAGACATAAAGAAAACAGGCAAAGCAAACAAGGTAGATTTAATCAAAACCAATCTACCTGGCAAAGAGAGATCCTTAGTCTTCCATAAGGCTAGAGATGCTTTGAATTTCTGAATCACAGGGGCCCAAAAGGAGAGACGTCTGGGATTCGCTCCCAAGCTGAAACCGAGATACTTGATAGGGAAAACACCTACCAAACAACCCATAAAAGAGGCAACCAAGTCTGGGGTACATGAGCGGGCGTTCAGGAGAATAGCAGTGGACTTATCGAAATTAATCTTAAGGCCCGAACTCCGTTCAAAAGTAAGAAGTGTGCTCTTAAGCCTCAAAAGATCATCAGGTGACCCTTTCACAAACAGTAGGGTGTCATCAGCAAACTGCAAATGGGAGATGGTTGGTCCTGAGGGGCCTATCTGAATACCAGCAAAATCTCCCAACCTGATACCCTGTTCCAAAACCTGGTGGAGGCCTTCAGCTGCAATCAAGAAAATGAAGGGAGAGAGAGAGGACAACCTTGGCGAATTCCATTCAGGAGCGGGAAATCCTAACTAGGGGAGCCATTCACGAGGACAGCTACAAAGGCTTAAAAACAGGAGGCCATCCAGGAGCGCCATTTGGGACCAAAGTCCATAGCAGTCATTACCTCATCCACATAGTCCCAATGCACTTTATCGAATGCTTTCTCAAAATCCAGCTTGAGAAACAACAACCTCCTCATTCGACCTACGAACCAGATCAATGACCTCAGAGGCGGTCAAGACACCATCTACTAGTTGCCTGCCAGCAACCAAACCAGACTGAGCATCACTGATAATATCATCAAGAACCTGACGGAGCCGAATAGATAAAACCTTAGCCAGGATTTTATAAGGTCCTAAAATAAGGCTAATAGGTCTGTAGTCCTGAAAGCCGGCATCATTCCGATGCTTGGGAATCAAGGTAAGAAAAGTAGAATTAAGTCCCTTACCCAAATTTCCTGAAGCATAGAAATCTGAGAAAAACCTCAACAAATCATCCTTGATCGTATCCCAATAGACTCTATAAAACAGAAGGGAAAACCCATCCGGTCTTGGAGCCTTATCTGGACCACAGTCAGAAATAGCAGCAAAAATCTCCTCAGATGAGAACGGTTCCTCAAGAAAAGAAGCCTGAAAAGTTGTCAGACGAGCAAAAGAAAGCTGAGGGAGGGGAACCCGAGATGCCGGTCTACTAAATCTCAAGCTAAAATGGGCTGAAACAAGCCGCTTAATATCCTTAGGGTCTGAATAAGCAATCGAATCAACAATGATTTGAGAAATCTTATTTCTCGATGCCCGAACATTAGCGATCCTGTGATAAAATCTCGAGAAAACATCGTCGTGCTTATGCCACTTCCACGCGTTAATGAAACGCATGGGTTTGGGTCCCCAATTGACAACTGAGGAGGAGAGGGTCAGTGGGCGATGGTCGGAGAGCGCACGAGGATGGCCTTGTTGCACCAAATCACCGAAGCAATCCAGGACCGAGGGGGACACTATAAAACGGTCAATACGTGACGCCTTAGACCCCCCACCATACCAAGTGAAAGAAGCTCCTGATAAGTATAAATCTATCATCTCCATGCCTTGCAAGAAATCAGAGAATAATGCACAATCTGAAGCTGAAGTGCGTGTGTTCTGTCTCTCCTCAGAGAATAAAACAGAGTTGAAGTCCCCTCCCATAATGAGATTATCGCCCATAGGTGCTCGTTCAAGGAGCAGGGCATCCCAAATCGTGCAACGAGCAGATGTAGTAGATGGCCCATAAACATTTAAAACCGATACTTCAATGCCAGAGGGAGAAATAGAACCTGGCCAGAGTAAAGCTGAAACCAGAGGACGAGAAGAGGCAAGACTGAAAACAGAGACTTTCCAAGCTGAGAGTATACCACCTGAAGCTCCTGCAGAAGGCATAAAAATGAAATGAGGTAGTAGATGGCCCATAAACATTTAAAACCGATACTTCAATGCCAGAGGGAGAAATAGAACCTGGCCAGAGTAAAGCTGAAACCAGAGGACGAGAAGAGGCAAGACTGAAAACAGAGACTTTCCAAGCTGAGAGTAAACCACCTGAAGCTCCTGTAGAAGGCATAAAAATGAAATCCCAACCTTGAAACACTCTGCAATCTCGGAGGAAACTAGCAGTGATGTCGCTGATTTTGGTCTCCTGAAGTTAAACAAATTCCGGACGTTGCCCAATAATGACTCGTCGTATATCTCTCCTCTTGTGAGGAGAGTTTTCTCCTCTCACATTCCATGAGAGGAGCCTCATGCCTCAGTGAGAATGAGAAGAGGCGACAGAGACACCTCCTCGAACAGGAACAGGGGGATCAAGAGCAGCCTCTAACAGGAGAAGATCCGAGAGATCAGCCTCAATATTTTCAAATTGATCCCTGACATCACCCCCGGAAGCTAAAGCTTTGAAACCAATACGTTTGACATGATTCCAGGTGGTCGGGATTGGAGACGGAAGTTTGGACGGGCCAGAGACGCAAAAAGGTTATGCGCGGCTCGAGCTTGCCTTTTACCCGAAACAGAGTAGTTACCTTGCGATCCACGCAGCTTAGATGAGCCTGCTTCCAAGCGCTTTTGAGCCGCGATTGGTACCAAAGATAGCCCAACAGCATACAGGACAATCTCGGGAGAGCCAGACCCAAGGAAGGATTCTTTATATTCGTTGAACCCTTGATTGGATAAGGGAGAGCGATCCTCATATGATAAAAGATTTGAAAAGTGAACATCCTCAATGCGCTTGGGAGTAGCATCGCGCGTGGGAGGTTTGATCGGAGAGGCTTTCATGTCTGAGACGGACTCCTCCGAAGAGGAAACCACAGAGGAAGTCACAGGTCGAACCACCGGAAGAGGAACAACGCTGGCCAATACTGGTTCAATCCAGACATTCAAGCTCGAATCACCAAGCTGAAAAGAGAAATTCATCGAAGTTAAACGATCCTTGCGATGAATCAGGATGAACAGACCCTCAAACTCGTAACGAACTACTTGCAGAACTTCTCCCAAGCCAGTACCAATTTTCATGAAATTATCGAAGCTCCAGCCCTGAATTGGGAGGCCCGAAACAGAGACCCATTGGAAAAATCCATTGAGAGTGAGGAGCTCTCCAATGGTACGAACAATGTCGAACCAGGGATAGAGCACAGACCAATCATTCTCCTGATCAGATGAAGAGATCATAAAAATCCTCTTTCCAAAACTCTTGACTTGAAATTGCGAGAAGCCTGCAATACAAAGAACTTCCAATAGTTGGGAGGAGGATAAGTTGGTGTGAGAAATACCAGTCGCACTGGAAGTCGCTGCAGCTAGCAAATCGTTCACAACAACACCAGATGGAACAGAAGAAGCGACTGGAACCTCAACTTTGACAGAAACAAGGTGTCGCCAAGTCAAACGAGCTTTGCGAGATGGGTCAAGCCAGGCAGGGACAACCAGTATCTTTCTACCAGCAAAACGCTTACCATTTAAGGCTAAGGCCATCTGCTGACAATCAAGAGGTGAGGCACCATGGATAAAGCAAAAGGGTCGGCCAGAATTGACAGAACGACGACTGAGATAGATCCCTGAGATGATTCCATGAGCGGATAAGACCCGATGGATCCAGGGTTCTTTGGCTATTGGAGGCAGATTCGTAACAAAGAGCTTGCAAGGATCTTCCTGCCGGCCGCATGGAAGTGCCGGAGAAGAAGAACCAGAACGATCGCCGGCTTTGATAGGAGAAACTACAATAGAGAGAGGTTGATTACCAGACTCAAAGCGATTAATCAGAGAAGAGACATTGAGATTGGGATGACCAGAAGGGGAACCAATATCCCCGCGCGATGGGGTAAATACTGATCGGCCAGAGATTGTGCTCGGTGCCGGCAACCCATCGGAATCCCTAGGAGAGAGAACGATCCCACTCATTTTTGTAAGTTTACTTACTCTTTTTCAGATTTGGTAGAATATGGTAATAATAAGGATGACCCTTATTATTACCATTGTTCTAAAAATCCCGCCTAGGCGCCATTTTCTTGTTAGGTAACCCGATTAATTTCTCATTAATTCGATTAATCCCTGATTAGTCTCTGTTTAGTCCTTGATTAATCCCTAAAAGGTTGGAAAAGCTTGATTTCGGTGAGCATTGTATATATGGGAAGCTATGTAGGGTCCCTTTTGGTGACGATATTCACAACATCGCGGGGATTGTGAATTATATCCACAGTGATGTTTAGGGACCCTATAGAGTTTTGTCAAAGGGAGGTTTCTTGTATTTTGTGTCTTTTATCGACGACTTCAGTTAGAGAGAGTGGATCTATACCATGAAGCATAAAAATGAAGTCAGGGATATTTTCAAGAAGTGGAAAGATATGATTGAGAAGCGGACGGGTAGGGTGATCAAAGTTTTGAGATCTGACAATGACAATGAGTACATCGAGGATCCCCTTAAGGAATTCTGTTCAGAGCATGCCATTAAGAGGCACTTCATAGTGAAAAAGACACCACAGTAGAACGGGGTAGCAGAGTGGATGAATCGTACCTTGTTAGAGAGAGCACAATGCATGTTGTCCAATGCGGGTTTGGGCAGAATATGGTGGGCTTAGGTAGTAAATACGGCGTGCTACTTAATTAACCTCCCTCCTTCATCGGCTATTAAGTCCAAGGTTCCTATAGAGGTATGGTCTTGTATTCCTTATGATTATCCTTACTTGAAAGCATTTTGTTGTCCGACTTACTATCAAGTTAAAGAGGATAAGGTTGGAGTATGGGCCAAGAAGGCTATTTTTCTCAATTATCCTGAGAATGTGAAAGGGTACAAGTTATGTTGCCCGAAAACTCAAAAGTTTGTTATTAGCTGGGATGCTACATTCCATGACAAGGATTTGTTGTAGGAAAAGTGTGAAACATGCAAGGATGGATCTCCTATTTGGAGAAGTGATAACTATGATGAAGATAATGAAGATTATCATCTGGTGGAGCTTGGAGCTCCTAATTCTCGTTCTCAGGTAGGTAGTTCATCGGAGATGGTACCTGATGAGGCAATATACATGATGAGGTTCCTACTGATAGGAACAAGGTCCTTACATTACAACATATTCAGCAGATTGAGACAAAATCTTTGGCGCATGTAGAGAACCTAAAGTCAGACGTGCACCTCAGAGATTTGGCTATGAGGATATGGTATCTTATGCTTTCTCAGTTACTGATTATGATGTTCCTAACACATAAAAGCAGGCTTTGCGTAATAATTATAAAGAGGAGTGGATGGACACCATGGACGAGGAGATGTCATCTCTTTATAAAAATCAGACTTGAGACCTTTTTACACTTCTCAGGGGAAAGAGGTTGATTGGGTGCAAGTTGATCTTTACATTGAAAGACGAGATTCCAAATTCCAAGGACAATTGTACGTGTATAAGGTACAAGGCAAGATTGGTGGCTAAGGGATATGAATAACTAGAAGGTGTGGACTATAATAAGGTTTTCTTTTCGGTGATAAAGCACACTTCTATTTGAGTCCTATTGGCATTGGCAACACAGTTTGATTTAGAACTCGAGCAACTTGATATCAAGACTGCATTCTTGCACAGAGGTTTGAAGGATAACATATATATGTCACAACCCAAGGATTACGGTGTTCTTGGTGAGGAAGAGAAGGTTCTAGTGTTGTCTCAATTTGATCAAGATTTCTTTATGTTGATGGCCTACGGGGGTGGAACCTTTCAGGGTGGGATCATAATGACCCGGTGCAGGACGACGAGCAAGCAGATATTTTATAGTTTTGTTGCCATGGTGGAGATTGAAATATTGGCTCTAAAAATGGGCCTATTTTGGGGCCCAAGCTAAAGCCCCTTTAACAAACCACTTAGGCCCACTTTTATCTTGTCTTCAATTGCTACAAAGTGTATAATAGGGTTTCTTTTGGTCTTGAACAGAGAGGCGGCAACAGCTAGCTATGGAGAGAGTTTGGTTTTCTTTGTTCCTTCTTGTGTGATTGATCAACCAAAGAATCAATAGATCAAGTCGAAAGGCGTGGCAAAAAAAAAAAAAAGAGGCAAGAGAGACATCAATCTTGGAGACTTTATGTGGCAGAAACAAGTTGTTGAAATCAAAGAGAACCAAGAATTAGATTGGACCAATGGAAAATAGCAATATTTAGCTAAGTAGGTTATTTGTGGTTGGCGGTAAAAGCAAAAATTGAGTTTCATTTATTCCTTCTTGGTGTGATACACGAAAGAACGAAATTGGGGAAGGAGCTCAAAGTTAGCAAGGTCTTGTTGATGGGTAGGCTTTCGGCATAAACAAGTTCAAGAAAAAAAATGATAATTTGTTTGATGCAAATTTTACCCTAGAATTAGAGATCCACGCTACCTTAAGTTAGTGTCAACTGAAATGTCACGCCTCAAATCCGGTTTTAATCGGACTCGAGACGCGAACTGAAAATAATAATAAAGCAAGCAAATGTTTAAGTGAAATAACTCCAAAAATAGTTCAAACTGATAAATCCCGATAATGAGAGTCAAATGCTCGAAATCCAAGTAATAAGGAGTTTAGTACAGAAGGAAAATACGTCTCTAAACAACCCACAAGCTAGGACTCTCACTAAGCTCCCAAGCTCCGAGACGTCCTCTAAATCAAGTCGCGATCACAACCTGTAGAACAGTAGAAAAGAAGGGTGAGCTTTCGCTCAGTAGGAAAAAGTAGTTAAGGGGATGAGCTATCCGCTCACCACCACGGGTAACCGTCCAATTAGGGCATACTAGTAAGCACAATGACTACAAATCAGTTCAACAAGTAACCCAAGACAACGCTTGACCCCAACTCGGGTGCAACCCGTAAATCAAACTCGACATTGAACCGAACTCATACATTTCTTCTCAACTATGCCCTTAACCACTGTCCCTCAATCAATCCTCAGTGGACAACGACCACGGTTATCTCACAACCGACCACACGTGCGAACTCGCACGACAATACACTGAACTTCGGTATAACTGTATTTCAAATCATAGAGAATCCCACAACAGACATAAGTAATCACAGAGAACCAAAACAGATCAACAAACAGAGTAACATCATTAGTAACCACCTCCACCTGTGGTATTCCAGAGCAATGCGTCGGCTTCCATGGCCCGGCTCACCATATCGTACCGAACTCAACATCGACCTAGATATCTTCCCCGAATACCCAGCATCGAGGTACAACTCATAATATAGCGGACCGGAATCCTCCGTCGGTCGGGTATATCTTCCCGTAGCACGGGGCACAAATCACATCACACATACCATACCGGAACACTCATCGGTATAAACATTGCTCTGGAACACCCTCCTCGGCTCTAGATCCCTTGTACCAGAATCACACATGCAGCACATGTATCGCACCAGAACCAATCCTCGGCCTGGATATCGTATACCGGAATCCTCCACGGTATAGATATCATACCGGAAGCCTCAGTCTAGATATCTATATCGGAACCATCCATCGATATAGATATCGGACCGGAACACACCGCCTCGGAACATTTCGTGCCGGAACAGCATCAGCCACGATATCGAACCGGAACACCATCCTCAAACATATCATACCGGACATATCACACCGGCATACCATACCGAACAATCTTACCGAACACACCACATCGGTCTATCAATCACCCGATCATATCACAAGGCAATAATTCACATTAACATTCACCACGTTCTCATAGCATATCATGATCCTTGATTTAACAACAGACATACAACATATCAAGCATTAAAACTACTAGTTACAACAAACACAACCAACACGCAATCCTACGAGCCCAACCAGGGACCCACATGTGATACTACAACACATCAATTCCCACACCTACGGCACGACCTGGCCGCAAGTGGTTCTATGTTTATATGGCTATGCTAGTTATTCACATCCTACATGTGATTCTATATTTATTCCGGTTGTTCATATTCTATATGCATACTAGTAACTTTCCGCAATTAAACCGGTATTCGCTACTTTTCCCTACCTCAACCGCTATCCAATCACGAACCAACACGAGTCGCCTAATAGCATCCTCCGTCGTGCTCGGGAACAACGTCTAAGATCACAAAGTAATATGAGAATTATTAATAATTCAAGGACGGTTTAAGGAGAAAACAACCCAAACTAACCCCCAAAAGCTCGGTTATAGATCACTTTCCTAATTACTCGAAAATGACCAAAATGGACCCAAAAGGCCCAATTCGGATCCATCACGATTCGGGTCACGGAGCCTTGACGGGCTCCGTCACGGTTCTGGTCACGGAACCGTGACCTGCACTGTCGCGGGTAACGTCATGGAACCGTGACGGGTCTGGCAGTTCCGTCCTTCTTCCTCCAGCTTCTTTTCCCCCAATTGAACCCCTCAAAACTCCATTTTTAACCTCTAAAACCTCCAAAAACAGTCCCAAAAACCTCAATACTCCAAGACCCATAGTGGGTTTCATCAAAAAAACAAAAACCCATTGAAATTTCATCATCAATCTCGACTTTTCTCCACAATTCATCAATTTAAACATCAAAATCTCAAATCCATAGAAACCCAACCTAGTTAATGATTTTTCTATCAAACCCATAACTCAAACTTCATCAAAATGAGATTTGATCGAGGGCTTACCTTAGGAAATAGAGAGGGGAAGAGGAATATGAATGTTTTGAGGAGATTTGAGATGAAAATCAAGCCAAGATCCTCCCTTTTCTTCCCTTTCTTCTTCTTTAAGCAATGGAGCTCCAAACCTTCTCTCTCCTTTGTGTTTTTCGGTCAAGCAAAGAAAGTGGCTAATTTGTTGCTCCTATATTGGCTTTAACGTAAACTAGAAAAGGTCTAGATTGCCCCTTATGTCCCCTTCCTTGTTTAGGCCCAAAATGAGGGCAATTAGGTCATTTCTACCCCTTTTCTTCTCCTCCAAGACACCATGAACATGTGCCCATATGGGGTCCACCTCTACCCATAATGATTTCAGCACATTAAAATTAATCCGATTTAGCCTCTAATTTGACCCCGTTTGACCCGCGTTTGACTTTTTCGTAAAAGTAGTCATCAGAAAGGAAACGACCCAACTAAGCTAACCGTAACGACGAATAAGATTTTTTGGTCCCGGAAAGGTCCCGAATGACTCCCAGAGTCATCGGTTGACTTTTCCGACGAAAAGTCAACTTTTGCCAAATTTCACCAGTTCAACCGGTGTCGACCGGGGGCGGTTCTTACAGAAAAAAAGAATATTGTTAGCTTCATTTGTTCTCATCTCGATTGTCGTCATGTATTAAGAAATAGAGAATATGACTTCTCTAATTATCGGTTTGTTTCTCGGTTAATACAAGAGCTCGTCGTTGTTTCCAGGATGTAGGAACATTTCCGAACCACGTAAAAATATTCTCATCTTGATTGTTGTCTTGTATTGAGAAATAGAGAATACGACTTGTGTAATTATCAGTTTATTTCTCGGTTAATACAAGATCTCGTCGTTGTCTCGTGGAGTAGAAACATTGATGAACCACGTAAAATTTATGGGTTCCTTGTTTATTTTCTGCACTTTATTATTGTTCGGTAATACTTCATGCAACGAGTATATTTCCAGGGTGAAACTTTATTCGATTTCGGGTACTTGATTTACAACATCATACTTCACGCTACGAGTTGATTGTACGGGAAAACTCGGATTTTTCTCATACCAAAAATATACATTAGCAATTTGGATGTTAGGTTACGGTAGCTCCGTAAATTCCGTTGATGAATTACGTCGAATGGAATAAACTAATTTTAAAGACAGGCAAGAAATTCAACAAACGCATCATTGAGATATTCGATGACCGGTGTCACGCCCCAATTTCAGTAAAACCGAACTCGGGACGCGAACGTTTAAAACAATAAAACATTTTGAAACCTTTTAAATAAATCACTTTAAAACCACCAATTAGTTCATCAAAAGAATAATTTACAACTCAAAAGTACGTCCCACAACGGACAAAATACAAGTGTACGTCGCTAGACTCAAAAGTAAACCCGAACTCCCGCTCCTAACTCTTCAAGCTTCGGAAGCTCACCTAGTCCAATCTGCGACCACTACCTGTAGGAAAAGCAGCTAGGGGTGAGCGTTCTCTCACCACCACAGATAACAGACTGACTACGGCATACTTAGCAGATAATGCCGGTAACACCAACAACAACCCGACTAACACACACAACAGTTACTTTCCTCAACCGACTCAACACTCGGACCCGTAATGTAGACTCGACACAACGATTGACGACTTCCTCCAAAGACACGACAGATAACCACGCAACATCCAAGATCACTAAGGATCGCATACCAAACAAGATCACAAAGGATCGCACTCCAGTCAGCTGCTCAGTGCCGGTTGCTAACCGGCTGGGCTCGAGCCTGCCCTACGCACTTTGTCGATCACTGTCAGGCCCCAGGCGGTCGACCTGTTGGCGATATACCGAGCTAATTTTCCGATAGCTAGTCGGAAGGGAAGCAACCCTCCATCGCCTAAGAATGCTCAACCTGCGGATCCCTGTCAGGCCATGCTAGCTAAAGAACGCTCGACTTTGCCGATCCCTGTCAGGCAAGCCAGCCAACCTCCGCGCAAACATAATCACAAAAAAAGTTCAACAAACAGCAACAAGACCGGTTTAACACTCCACAGGCACTCATGGCCACCCAAGACACCAAAGGTAAAACACGGGTTCAACAACCCCACGGGCACTCATGGCCACCCAAGACACACCAACAGTAACTCACGGGCTCAACAACCCCACGGGCACTCATGGCCACCCAAGACTCCAACAGTAAAACACGGGCTCTCATGGCCACCCAAGACACAACCAGTAAAGTACGGGCTCTCATGGCCACCCAAGACTCCAACAGTAAAACACGGGCTCTCATGGCCACCCAAGACACAAACTAAACAATCAACCTCCGGGCATGGTGATATGCCTCCAGTAATTCTAATATCGATAAGTTCACTGCTCCTACGACACTACTAAGTATCACATGCATTTCTAATGTTCGATACGTTCCCGTACCATACGACACTACCCGGTGCCGCCTGCTTTCTAACATTCGATAAACCTACTTAACCCACGACACCCCGGTGTCACATGCAATTCTACTGTTAACTTTCCCTAATCAGGGCCGAGATCCAACTACTTTTCCCTACCTCGTATGTTTTCTCCAAAAGCGCACTAACAAGCTCCGGCGTGATCTCGATCACTCGCCTAACTTTCCCTTTCCTCTGTCTGCGGCACGATCTAATAAGACACAATTTAAATACTTTTAAGTTCCCAGACATAAACTGGAATTTAATAAACTTGACGCCCAAAAGTAACACCGACAATGTCGATCACTCCCAAACTTCCCAATTACTCGACATTGTCGATAATGGACTCGGAAAAGCCCGATTCGCCCGACATGGCGAATCTGCCCGGGTTTTGGAAACGCCCTTCTGGGGCTCCGAAAATTCCCGTTTTCATTTCTACGGTCTTAGAATAATTCAAGGGTTCCTATGCACTCGATAGAATCCAATTCCGACTTCCGAGTAATTTAATTAGCGTTTCAAGTTTCTAAACCCGTCAATTACAACTTTTATAATTTAAATCCAAATTTCGATCCGGTTGTAGATTAATGATTCGGGGAACGTCCTAAACCACCCGAATACGAAACCCGATCTTCTCCTTCTCTCTCTAAAACTCTCTCCTTTTTTCTATTTTTTCTCTTTTTATGATAGATGGCCGAACCCACCCCCTCTTGTCCTCATCTTGTTTACCTCAAAAACCTACCACCACCACATATTTGACAAGTGTCAAGTGGGTCCCATACCTTTTTGGAAAATATCTTCTAGATATTTTCCAATCAGATTCGCAAAATTCGGACGTTGCGGGCCCCGAACGGGCACTTTTTCCAAGAAATTACGAAACTTCACGGGCTACAAGGAAACGGCTCAACTAAGACCGCTGCAACGACGGCTAAGCTTATTGGATCCAAAACGGTCCTCGAATGGACCAAAACGTCGCTCGGTTGACTTTTCCAACGAAAAGTCAACATTTCCCATATTGGTCAGAAAGTTGCCCTGAGTCCCCTGGAACTCACTTTGGTCGATATCGGGGTCAACTTAAGTCCGGTATGACCCTCGGGGTCAAATTTATGTTCAATTAAGTGTCTATCTTAAAAAAATTTAAACTTTCCTGTTTTTCGCAAGTTTGATTGGCGTTGACCGGGAGTGGTTATTACAATCTACCCCCCTTAAAGGAATTTCGTCCGCGAAATTTATAACAGACGTACCTCGGGAGTCGAACAGGTCAGGGTACTTCGCGCGAACCTCGCTCTCGCGTTCCGAAGTCGACTCAGCCCCGTGATTCCTCCACTGCACCCGTACTAGACGGACTATCTTGCCACACAAGACCTGCTCCCGTGTGTCCATGATCCGAACCGGCTGCTCCTCATAGGAGACATCGTCAGCCACCTCGATATCTGTCCACTCAATGACATGGGAGGGGTCCGCATTGTACTGCTGCAACTGGGACACGTGGAAAACGTTATGAACTCTCCCAAGTTGCAGTGGTAACGCCAGACGATAAACCACTGCTCCCACTCTGCTCAAGATCTCGAACGGGCCAATGTACCGCGGGGATAACTTGCCCCCACTGCGTCTGAACCGCACCAGTCCCTTCCTCGGGCTCACCTTCAGGAACACGTGATCCCCGACTGCGAACTCAAGAGGTTGACGTCGTCTGTCGACTCTGCGCATTCTTCACTCGCGTATCAATGCGACCTTCTCTGTCGTCTCTTTGACAAGATCTGGCCCCAACAGACTCTTGTCTCCCACCTCTGCCCAACACACAGGCGATCGACACGGCCTCCCATACAACGCTTCGAACGGTGCCATCCCAATACTGGCCTGGTAGCTATTGTTGTAGGCGAACTCGACCAACGGCAGGTGGGTTTCCCATGATCCCCTGAAGTCCAGCAGACATGCCCGCAGCATGTCTTCCAAGATCTGAATAGTGCGCTCGGACTGACCGTCTGTCTGGGGATGATGTGCTGTACTGAGTAGAACCTCGGTCCCCAACGCGGTCTGCAAACTCGGCCAAAACCTGGATGTAAAACGAGGATCCCTGTCAGAAACTATCGACACAGGGACCCCATAGAGACGCACTATCTCCTGAATGTACAGGCTGCTCAACTTGTCGACCGGATCAGTCATCCTCATAACTAGGAAATGGGCCGACTTGGTCAACCGATCGACTACTACCCATACGGCGTCGTGTTCCTTCGGCGATCTCGGCAGCCCACACATGAAGTCCATCGTGATATGCTCCCAGTTCCACTGGGCAATCGGCAGTGGCTGCAACAATCCTGCGGGACGCTGATGTTCGGCCTTCACCTGCTAACAGACGAGACATCTCGACACAAATTCAGTGACTGTTCTCCGCATCCCGCGCCACCAGAAGTGCCGCCTGATGTCACGGTACATCTTGGTGTCCCCCGGGTGCACTGTAAGACGCGAATGATGTGACTCTCGCAACACGTCGTCTCTATAGTTGCCCGGCACGAACAACCCTCCTCGATACTGTAACCCCCTATCTGCACTGATCTCCCAACCTACCACCTCGTCACCGCTGACGACCCTCTCTCGGATCTCTGTCGTCTCGACGTCCTCCGACTGCGCCTCCAACACTTGGGCAAGTAGTGAGGGCTGAGCCACCAACGAGCACATGGCCATGTCACCAGTAATCTCCTCTAGCTCAAGCCCGAACGTGCTCAGCTCCCCCATCATGTCCCACTCTCGGACTGATATGCTAGCAAGACTTAGAACCGACTTCCTACTCAAGGCATCGGCGACCACGTTCGCCTTACCCGGATGGTAGTGTAGCTCAAAGTCGTACTCCCCAAGCAGCTCCATCCATCGCCGCTGGCGCATGTTCAGGTCTCGCTGGGAAAAGATGTACTTGAGGCTCTTGTGATCCGAGAACACCTGAAACCCCTCGCCATACAGATAATACCGCCAGCCCTTTAGCGCGAACATGACTGCTGCTAGCTCCAAGTCGTGGGTAGGATAGTTGCGCTCGTGTGTCTTCAACTGCCTGGAGCCATAAGCGACAACTCTACCCAACTGCATCAGTACGCAGCCCAGTCCTTCCCCGGACGCATCACAGTAGACCTCATACCCGACCCCTCTCTCTGGCACTACCAACACTGGAGCGGTAGTCAGACGAGTCTTCAACTCCGTGAATGCACGCTCACCCGACTCCCTTGCGCTTCAACAGAGTCATCGGCGCGGCTAGTCGCGCAAAGTCCTGGACAAATCGCCGATAATAGCCCGCCAACCCCAGAAAGCTGCGGATCTCGAAGACACTCGTGGGCCGTGCCCACTTTGAAACCGCGTCGATCTTCGACGGATTGACCAGTATACCGTCACGGGACACGATGTGACCGAGGAATTTCACCTCAGCGAGCCAGAACTCGCACTTCTCCAGGTTGGCATATAGCTGATGCTTGCGCAGTAGAGTCAGAACAGTCCTCAGATGTACCTCATGTGCCACCTTGCTCTGCGAATAGATCAGGATGTCGTCTACGAACACCACCACAAACTGATCTAAGTACGGTCGGAATATATTGTTCATCAAATCCATGAACGATGTAGGTGCGTTCATCAGCCCAAACGGTATCACCAAGAATTCGTAATGGCCATAGCGTGTCCGGAATGCAGTCTTTGCAACGTCCCCCTCTCGGACTCGCAACTGGTAATATCCGGATCGCAGATCGATCTTCGAGAAACAGGTCGACCCTCTCAACTGGTCGAACAAGTCGTCAATCCTCGGCATCGGGTATCGGTTCTTCACTGTAACCCGGTTCAGCTTCCGGTAATCTATACACATCCGAAGCTCTCCACTCTTCTTCTTCACGAAGAGTGCTGGTTCTCCCCACGGCGATACGCTCGGACGGATAAATCCCTTCTCCTGAAGCTCCTCGAGCTGACACTTCAGCTCAATCAACTCTGCCGGCGCAAACCTGTAAGGCGCCATCTATATCGCTGCCGTTCTCGGCACCAGGTCAATCCCGAACTCCACCTCACGCTCTGGTGGCAACCCGCTCAACTCCTCAGGAAAGACCTCAGGAAACTCACATACCACTCGCGGTAACTCTCGACTCTGCACAGCCGATACTTCCTCCACTACGGACAACGCCGATAGGAGGACCCTGCTCTTACTACCCATAACACACGTCACCTTCGTGCTGCCTACTAATACCGTCACTCGTCGCCTGTAGCAGTCGATATTGGCTCGGTACTTCGCCAGCCAATCCATTCCCAAGATCACGTCAAAGGTCGTCATTCCCAACACGAGAAGGTCACCAGGGCAAGGACAGTCTGTGACTCTAATTTCGCAGGCACGACAGACCCTAGTCAACGATACTCCACCCCCAACTGGGATGTCCAGGCACAGGGGTGGACTCAACGACTCTAAGCTCAACCCCAACCTCTCAGCACAACTCAACGAAATAAACGAGTGCGACGCCCCGGTATCAAATATGAATAACGCCCATAAATGGTACAATAAACACGTACCCTGAATGGTCTCGTGATAGGTAGTGGATCCTGGGGCCCGGGAGTCGGTAACTGCGTACACTCTCCCCTGCGACGCCTGTTGCCTCTGACCCGGCGCACTGGCTGCTGAATACCCAGATCTCTGCTGTTGCCTTGGAACTGGCACGCTCGTAGACGGCTGTGAGAACCTCGACTGGTGACCCTGACGCGGGCGACCTCTTGGCGGGTGCACCGTATACGACTGCTGCGGCCGCCGCGCTGACGCTGCCACAATCGGATCAGGGCACCGTGCAATAGTGTGCCCAACCCGGTTGCACCGGAAACACCTGTAATCGTCGGCCCTCGGCTCCGTGCCCTGGCTTGTCCGGTTGGTCGCTGGTAGCGCCGCGGGCCCTCCTCCCACCGGACACTCTCGCTGAAAGTGGCCTAGCTGCCCGCAGGTAAAGCGTGTCGGCCCCGTCTCTGACGCGACTGGCCCCACTGACGCCACCGACCCTAGCTGTCTCGCTCCACCCTGATGAGCCTGTGGTCGGAAGAACCCCGTGGTCCTCTGTCTCCTCGGGTCTCGTGACTCGGACGGCCCTGCAAAGCTGGTCGGCCGCTGTCGAACATCACGGGTCCTGGCCGCATCCCGGATACCCTGCTCCACTGTTGTTGTAGTGTCCACGAGCTCTGAGTACTCCCGTAACCTCAAGGCGAGGACTCGATCCTGAATCACCGGCCTCAGTCCCCCCTCGAACCGCAGACAACCGTTCTGCTCTATCGCCACCATTTCTGGCGCGAATCTGGTCAGGGCCGTGAATCTGGTCAGGGCCGTGAATCTGGCCTCGTATTCTGCCACTGCCATCCCCTCCTGCTGCAGTTCCAGGAACTGCCGATGTCGGTCCACCCGAGCCGACTCGGGGAAATACTGCGCCAGAAAGACCGTCTTGAAGATGCCGTAGTCGTGCCCGACTCTGTCTGTAATAACCACTCCGGGTCAACGCCAGTCAAACCTGTGAAAAACGGGAAAATTTAAAATTTTAAGCAAACACTTAATTAAACCTAAGATTGACCCCGAGGGTCATACCGTAGTTAAGTTGACCCCGTTATCGACCAAAGTGAGTTCCGTGGGACTCAGGGCAACTTTCTGACCAATTTGGGAAATGTTGACTTTTCGCTGGAAAAGTCAACCGAGCGACGTTTTGGTCCATTCGAGGACCGTTTTGGATCCAAAAAGCTTAGCCGTTGTCGCAGCGGTCTTGGTTGATCCGTTTCCTTGTAGCCCGAGAAGTTTCATAATTTCTTGGAAAAAGTGC
The DNA here is from genome assembly GCA_963921825.1 of Erodium maritimum. NCBI lineage: Eukaryota > Viridiplantae > Streptophyta > Magnoliopsida > Geraniales > Geraniaceae > Erodium > Erodium maritimum. Next base: position 69,771,661 of record OY997590.1, on the reverse strand, counting down.
CCGTTCGGGGCCCGAGACGACCGAATTTCGCGAATCTGATTGGAAAATATCTAGGAGATATTTTCCAAAAGGTGTGGGACCCACTTTGCCACATGTCACCAATGTGGTGGTGTTAGGTAACATTGAACAAAGCAAAAAGGAGAATGTGTGGTAGTTGTAATTAAGAGAGTTAGTTTTGATTTTTTTAAACAAAAACAAAAGGAATGGCAAATGGAGGTCTCGGCCAACACTTCACAATTAGAAAAAAAATAGACTTTTAGAGAGAGAAAGGAAGAGAGAAGGAGGAGAGAAAAAGAGAAGAGGCTTGGGGAATTTGTGACGTTTCTCGTTCATCAAGCCGTTGGATCGTCTCAACGATAGAAGATTCAAGCTCACACCGTCATTCTCTACGGTGAGCACCTAACTGATTTTCATTTTAGTACGTTTGAAATTTAGGGTTTGAGTTTAAACGGTTTGATTATGGTTGGGTTTTGGTTAGAATTGGTTTAAAGATGAATGGTTGAGGTTGGGGTTCGTTAGGAACGTTTTGGGGCAAAAAGGGAGTTTTACCATTGTGGCCGTGTGGGGCCCATGTGCTCGGGTCACGGGTTTTCGTGTTCGGGTGGTTTAGAACGTTGCCCAAGTCATTAATCTACAACCGGATCGAAATTTGGAATTAAATTGTGAAAGTTGTAATTATCGGGTTTAGAAACTTTAAATGTTAATTAATTGACTCGGAAGTCGGAATTCGATTCCGTCGAGTGCCTAGGAACCTTTGAATTATTCTAAGACCGTAGAAACGAAAACGGGAATTTTCGGAGCCCCGGAAGGGCGTTTTCAAAACCCGGGCAGATTCGCCATGTCGGGCGAATCAGGCCTTTCCGGGTCCAATATCGACAATGTCGAGTAATTGGGGAGTTTGGGAGTGATCGACATTGTCGGGGTTACTTTTGGGCATCGGGTTTATTAAAATTCAGCATCATGCCTGCAAGGTTAAAAGCGTTTAAAATTGTGTTCTTTTAGATCGTGCTGCAGACCGAGGGAAAGGAAAGCTAGGCGAGTGATTGAGATCACGCCGGAGCTTGTTGGTTGGCTTTTGGAGAACACGCACAAGGTAGGGAAAAGTAGTCGGATCTCGGCCCTGACTAGGGAAAGTTAACAGTAGAATTGCATGTGACACCGGGGTGTCGTGGGTTAAATAGGTTTATCGAATATTAGAAAGGCATGATACAGGAACGTAGCGAATATCGGAAATGAATGTGACACTTAGTAGTGACGTAGGAGTAGAGAACTTATCGTTATTAGAATTACTGGAGGTATATGACCATGCCTGGAGGTTGATTGCGAACTTATCAAGATTAGGAGTACTGGAGGCATATGACCATGCCCGGAGGTTGATTGTGAAACTGTTGATATTAGGACTGTTGGAGGCATTGGTTATGCCGGAGGTTAATTGTGTATTTTTGTGTCTTGGGTGGCCATGAGAGCCCGTACTTTACTGTTGTGTCTTGGGTGGCCATGAGTGCCCGTGGGGTTGTCGAACCCGTGTCTTTATTGTTGGTGTGTCTTGGGAGGCCATGAGTGCCCGTGGGGTTGTTGAACCCTTGTCGTTACTGTCGATGTATCTTGGGTGGCCATGAGTGCCCGTGGGGTTGTTGAGCACGTGAGTTATGGTTGGTGTGTCTTGGGAGGCCGTGAGTGCCCATGGGGTTGTTGAGCCCGTGAGTTATGGTTGGTGTGTCTTGGAAGGCCATGAGTGCCCGTGGGGTTGTTGAGCCCGTGAGTTATGGTTGGTGTGTCTTGGGAGGCCGTGAGTGCCCGTGGGGTTGTTGATCCCGTGAGTTATTGTTGGTGTGTCTTGGGAGGCCGTGAGTGCCTGTGGGGTTGTTGAGTCCGTGTTTTACCGTTGGTGTCTTGGGTGGCCATGAGTGCCTGTGGAGTGTTGAACCGGTCTTGTTACTGTTTGTTGAACCTTGCTTGTGATTGTGATTGTGTTTGCCAGAGGTTAGTGACCCGACTTCGTGTCGGGAAGTGGTGTGGAATTTGGCTGGCTTACCTGACAGGGATCGGTAAGTTGCGAGCATTCCTTGGCTGGCTTGACCGAGTTCGAGTCTCGGGAGGTTGCAAGCGTTCTTTGGCTGGCTTGACCGAGTTCGAGTCTCGGGAAGTTGTGAGCGTTCTTTGGCTAGCCTGACCGAGTTCGAGTCTCGGGAGGTTGTGAGCGTTTTTAGGCGATGAGAGGGCAGCTCCCCTTCCGACTAGCTATCGGAAAAGCAGCGCTGTATATATCGCCAACAGGTCGACCGCCTGGAGCCTGACAGGGATCGGCAAAGCGCGTGTGGCAGGCTCGAGCCCAGCCGGTTAGCAACCGGCACTGAGCAGTTGACCGGAGTGTGATCCTTTGTGATATTGTTTGGTGTGCGATCCTTTGTGATCTTGGGTGTTGCGTGGTGGTCTATCGTGTCTTTGGAGGAGGTTGTCAATCGTTGTGTCGGGTCTACTTTACGTGTCCGGTGTTGAGTCGGCTGAGGGAAGTATCAGTGTGTGGGTGTCGATCGGGTTACTTGAGTTTGGGGATAATGATCCCCGGTGTTGAGTTGGTTGTTGGTGTTACCGGCATTGTCTGCTAATTATGCCGTAGTCAGTCTGTTATCCGTGGTGGTGAGCGAACGCTCACCCCTAGCTGCTTTTTCTGCAGGTACCGGTCGCAGGTTGGACCAGGTGAGCTTCCGAAGCTTGAAGAGATATGAGCGTTTATTTTGAGTCTAGCGACGGATACCATGCTTCGTCCACTTGTTGGGACGTATTTTTTGAGTTGTACATATTATTATTTGGTTAAACAAATGCTGGTTTTTAAGTATTTATGAAAAAGGTTTCAATGTGTTTTATTATTTTAAATGTTCGCATCCCGAGTTCGGTTTACTGAAATTGGGGCGTGACACTGTCCCTCACACGCCCCCACCAGTGGTAGGCGTTGTCCCTCCGCTGATGAGCTGCAAAGGACACTCTGCGGCGGCCATCCTCGATCACTGAAGTGTCCAGGTCCCGCATGACCTGCTCCAGCCACCTCTCGGCTAGGTCGGGGTTCGGCTCCCCGACAAATGTGGGTATGCCCAGCTTCAGGAAGTCTAGCAGTGTCCGGGTTGTATGGTCTTCGGCCTGAACGGCCCTCGCTGGGACAGCTGCTGCCTCCGGAGCTGGCGATGCCGACTCTCTACTGGCGATGATCGCCACTAGACTCTGCACTGTCCTGGTCAGCTCATCCAGGGCGGTCGTAGTGGGAGGGTCTGCGACCGGCGGGACGCTGGGCGTGCCCGTAGAAGGTCCCGCGTCGCTCCTCCTGTCCTCTCCGACAGGAGTACCCTGGGCCTCCGCGTACTCAGCGGGCTCAACGGTGGGCACCCGTCCTGGTGTCCCTGCTGACCGTCCCCACCTGCCTCGCGCGGGCGCCTGTCCCCGCGTCACGGCTGATCGTCCTCGTCTGCCACGAGCCATGTGTCAGTATCCTCTGCACGGATACACGCAAACGTTCAGTTTGCGAACTTATATAATGACAACATGCTCAAATACACTAGCGTTCACACGGTCTACGTCTACCCTAACGTACTTGTTACTACAACGTCACACCACTCACGCTATCAATACTTTAATTATAATAATAATACACAAAGAGATCTCAATTAGACCGCACAAACGTGCACCAAGTCACGCACCCACAACACGAAAACAACGTAAACAAGACGGTGAAAAAAAGACAAGGGTCACGGACCCGTGACAGACCCCGTCACGGTTGGGGTTACGGTGCCGTGACGAATGTCCTAAAATTGCCCAAAGCGCGCTGCTTCGTCACGGATTCGTGACAGGGTCCGTGACACTCGCGCAAGCCAGTTTTCCAAAAACGTTTTAAACTCGACCCTTACTCCCTTTCAACCTCAAGAGAAACCTTGAACGACACACACGCTCGACCAACAAATTAACAACACACGTACAACAATTCAAGACCAAACACAACTCACTCAACCTCAACCACAAGCCAACACGCCCAAACAACAACCACACACGCCCACCGTGACGGCGTAGACATTGTACCCATTGATGTCAACGCCGTCACGCTCGACTACATGGGCGCCCCTGAGTCGAGTCGCAACAGCTTAAAAATGTTTCACGCATCAACCCACAATCAGTATGCCAGCAACAAAATACTGCATATACACACAAACACAAGCAAGACTCAAGACATTACGGATCTACACACGGTTTCCGACCTGCGTACCCAACGCACGACGGGACTTTACTGACTCGACTCTCCCCACCTAATTGACGTACAGTCCGAGGTGTGAAACCTCGAGCTCTGATACGAAGCTGTCACGCCCCAATTTCAGTAAAACCGAACTCGGGACGCGAACGTTCAAAACAATAAAACATTTTGAAACCTTTTAAATAAATCACTTTAAAACCACCAATTAGTTCATCAAAAGAATAATTTACAACTCAAAAGTACGTCCCACAACGGACAAAATACAAGTGTACGTCGCTAGACTCAAAAGTAAACCCGGAGTCCCGCTCCTAGCTCTTCAAGCTTCAGAAGCTCACCTAGTCCAATCTGCGACCACTACCTGTAGGAAAAGAAGCTAGGGGTGAGCGTTCGCTCACCACCACGGATAACAGACTGACTACGACATACTTAGCAGACAATGCCGGTAACACCAAAAACAACCCGACTAACACACACAACAGTTACTTTCCTCAACCGACTCAACACTCGGACCCGTAATGTAAACTCGACATAACGATTGACGAATTCCTCCAAAGACACGACAGATAACCACGCAACATCCAAGATCACTAAGGACCGCACACCAAACAAGATCACAAAGGATCGCACTCCAGTCAGCTGCTCAGTGCCGGTTGCTAACCGGCTGGGCTTGAGCCTGCCCAACGCACTTTGCCGATCCCTGTCAGGCCCCAGGCGGTCGACCTGTTGGCGATATACCGAGCTAATTTTCCGATAGCTAGTCGAAAGGGGAGCAACCCTCCATCGCCTAAGAATGCTCAACCTGCGGATCCCTGTTAGGCCATGCTAGCTAAAGAACGCTCGACTTTGCTGATCCCTGTCAGGCAAACCAGCCAACCTCCGCGCAAACACAATCACAAAAAAAGTTCAACAAACAGCAACAAGACCGGTTTAACACTCCACATGCACTCATGTCCACCAAAGACACCAACGGTAAAACACGGGTTCAACAACCCCACAGGCACTCATGGCCACCCAAGACACACCAACAGTAACTCACGGGCTCAACAACCCCACGGGCACTAATGGCCACCCAAGACTCCAACAGTAAAACACGGGCTCTCATGGCCACCCAAGACACAACCAGTAAAGTACGGGCTCTCATGGCCACCCAAGACTACAACAGTAAAACACGGGCTCTCATGGCCACCCAAGACTCCAACAGTAAAACACGGGCTCTCATGGCCACCCAAGACACAAACTAAACAATCAACCTCCGGGCATGGTGATATGCCTCCAGTAATTCTAATATCGATAAGTTCACTGCTCCTACGACACTACTAAGTATCACATGCATTTCTAATGTTCGATACGTTCCCGTACCATACGACACTACCCGGTGCCGCCTGCTTTCTAACATTCGATAAACCTACTTAACCCACGACACCCCGGTGTCACATGCAATTCTACTGTTAACTTTCCCTAATCAGGGCCGAGATCCAGCTACTTTTCCCTACCTCGTATGTTTTCTCCAAAAGCGCACTAACAAGCTCCGGCGTGATCTCGATCACTCGCCTAGCTTTCCCTTTCCTCTGTCTACGGCACGATCTAATAAGACACAATTTAAATACTTTTAAGTTCCCAGACATAAACTGGAATTTAATAAACTTGACGCCCAAAAGTAACACCGACAATGTCGATCACTCCCAAACTTCCCAATTACTCGACATTGTCGATAATGGACTCGGAAAAGCCCGATTCGCCCGACATGGCGAATCTGCCCGGGTTTTGGAAACGCCCTTCCGGGGCTCCGAAAATTCCCGTTTTCGTTTCTACGGTCTTAGAATAATTCAAGGGTTCCTATGCACTCGACGGAATCCAATTCCGACTTCCGAGTAATTTAATTAGCGTTTCAAGTTTCTAAACCCGTCAATTACAACTTTTACAATTTAAATCCAAACTTCGATCCGGTTGTAGATTAATGATTCGGGGAACGTCCTAAACCACCCGAACAAGAAACCCGAGCACCCGAGCACGTGGGCCCCACCCGGCCAACCTTGGCCGTGGGTGGCTAGGGCTATAATGGGCCCGGCCCACCATGGTGGTGGCCGGACCTAGCTCCGGCCAGCAACCCCATGGCCGGCCGGCCACCCTACATGGTGGCCGGAGCTCCCCCCGAGCTCCCGGTCACCGGAAAACGTCCCTCTTCACTCCAAAACGTCTCCAAAACGTCTCCAACGATCCCCAATCCTCAATACAACCCTAAACTACTAGATTTACTCAAACCCTAACTTTCAAAATTAAACAAAACGAAGATCGGATAGTAGCTCACCGTAGAGAATGTCGCGGTGAGCTTGAATCTTCTAACTTTGAGACGATCCAAGGGTTAGATGTTCGTGAATAGTGGCAAGACCCCCAAGCTCCTTCTCTTTTCTCTCTTCTTCTCCTTCTCCTTCTCTCTCTAAAACTCCCTCCTTTTTTCTATTTTTTTCTCTTTTTTTGGTAGATGGCCGAACCCACCCCCTCTTGTCCTCATCTTGTTTTGCCCCAAAAACCTACCACCACCACATATTTGACAAGTGTCAAGTGGGTCCCATACCTTTTTGGAAAATATCTTTTAGATATTTTCCAATCAGATTCGCGAAATTCGAACGTTCCGGGCCCCGAACGGGCACTTTTTCCAAGAAATTACGAAACTTCACGGGCTACAAGGAAGCGGCTCAAATAAGACCGCTGTGACGACGGCTAAGCTTTTTGGATCCAAAGCGGTCCTCGAATGGACCAAAACGTCGCTCGGTTGACTTTTCCAGCGAAAAGTCAACATTTCCCAAATTGGTCAGAAAGTTGCCCTGAGTCCCCCGGAACTCACTTTGGTCGATATCGGGGTCAACTTAAGTCCGGTGTGACCCTCGGTGTCAAATTTAGGTTCAATTAAGTGTTTGTCTTAAAAAAATTTAAATTTTCCTGTTTTTCGCAGGTTTGACTGGCGTTGACCGGGAGTGGTTATTACAACCGGTATCTTTGACGACCAAATGCAGACGATATTCAACGCCTATTGCGAATGGGTGAGCATCAAACCTTCTTCAATATGTCAAGAAGTACTTACCATATGCACAAACAATGGAAAAATTGTTCGGTGACATGGCCTGGACAACTTAAACGTGGTGATCATGATAAAGGGGTAACGACCATGCTGGAAGAAGTCGCTTCTCAAGAAAAATAAATATGACTTTATTTTGTTTGATGTAGATGGTTCCAACAACGACATCAACGTTCTATAACAATTCCCATTTTTTACGAATGTTTTTAAAGGCTCTTAACAACCGATCAGCTACATAGAAATATAATGTGGGTTATCATTTGGAACATAATACTACCATCAATGGGTATCATTTGTGAAACAAAACATGTATCATTGTCGGAGAAGCACAAAGAACGAATTTTTGGGGTTATCCTAGCTCGCTGGCACATTCTTACCCAACTAAATCAATTTAGGAATAGGTCAACACCACCACTATCATGTATTTTTTTTATCAGCATTTTTTTTATAAAAATTTAAAACTTAGCCTTTGAAGTAAAGGACTAAGCCAAGGGATTCCCCTCAAGGATTTACAACGAACAAAGGTACCCGAAAGGAAACAAAACAATGTCTAATGTTACACTAATCATCTAAGTTCAACCAAGTGTAATACTACTCCACAAATTCACACAATTCTAATTCAGTCACAGCAGCACACCTTCAATTGTTCCCAACCATCACTGCAACACAAAAATGCAGTCCCAACCAACCGAACCCATCTAACACAGTCACTGCATCCAACCCAACACTCCCACAGTCACTGCACACACTTAGAAGAAAACTTAACCAACACAACAAAATGAAACCTGAGGCAAATTAAACACCCCAAACCAGTTACATCACCAAGAGAGGCTAATACCTCTGAACCTCTTAAGACAGTCCACAAACCAAACCCACATCTCAGTAAACAGAGGAAAATACTACAGACCCCAACTATAACACAAAAAGGAACTAGTATTCCCCAAACCACTCAACTTAAAATGAAACTACCCCCAGACCAAAGAGAAGAAGAACCAACATAAATTCTACCCCCACACAAGGATGAGATAGTAACCCCAATGATCTCACCAGCTCACCTCTCAAACCCCCAACCCACCTAAACCACACCAAAACCCAACCCAAAGAAAAACAACAATCAGTTACCAAGGAGAGCAAGTGTCTTGAAACACAAAATAACCCTGTAAAAGTTTAGGAGCCTTCTTCCACAAACAAGAACGAGGCTTATCAATCCAATTCATAAAGGAAAAGGTATGTCCCTTTTTTAACTTGGACCACAACAACTGAAAGGATACACTTTGAATAACTTGTAGAATGAGATCAAGGTGATCAAGAGTTCCATTGAAAATGGCTTTGTTCTTGCTAAGCCAAATTCTCCACAATGATTGTGTCTAGAATGACTGTAGAAATGGCCCACCATTGTAAACAGAGATACCAGACTTGTAATGAGCAGCCACAACCAACAAATAAATGGTCCAAATCTTCTGGTTCTTCATGACACAAGGGGCACCAGATATTATCAGAGAAGATACCTCTGGCCCCAAGGAAGTATTTTGTAGGCACAACTTTCATGCAGGTCAACCAAGCAAATGCAGCAACCTTTGGGCGAAGAATGGGTGCCCGAAGGAGTTGAGGCCAGTTTAAGACCTGATCATGTTGATCATTAAGAATCTGGTACATCTTATTAACAGAAAATCCTCTAGGATCAACCACCCAATTCACCCCATCATCTCCAGCATTTAGAGTGTTAATGGGATTAATCAATTGGCACAGAAGATAAAATGAGTCCCACTCCCAGCCTCTTAGATCTCTTCTAAAGTATAGGATCCAATCCCCTTCAGACCAGCATTCAGAAATCAAGGCCTCTTTCTGATTGCTCAGATGATAAAGCCTGTGGAAGCTCACTTTAAGTGGATGGCCAGAGATAAAAATGTCTTCCCCAAAATGGATTGAATTGCCAGAAACCAAAGTCCATTGAATCCCCTGAGCTCCAAAGGCACTAGCAAATTGAGGAACAAACATGAGAGATTGTATGTGCCTAAGAAAACATTGACCCTCATGAAGCATGAAGCTAGATAAATCCCAAGAGGAGAGGTCCCAACCATATTTAGCACACAACAACTGCTTCCAAAGGCAGTCTTTTTCCAATGCAAATCTCCACCACCACTTGGCAAGAAGGGCTATATTCATTAAGTGTAAATTTCTGATCCCTAAACCCCCTGCACTCTTTGGTCTGCACACCAAATTCCAGCCTACCTTGTGTAAAAATTTCTTGGTAATGGTACCATTCCATAAAAACCTCCTTTGCCACTTCTCCATCTCCTAAATCACTCATTTTGGGGCCTTATAGAGAGACATATAAAATAAAGGGAGAGAGGACAAGGATGACTTGATCAGGGTAAGTCTTCCTCCAAATGATTTGGATTTAGTTCGCCACAGACCAAGCTTATTTTTGAATTTGTTGATCACAGGATCCCATGTGTTTCTTCTTTAGGGACTGGCCCCCAATTGAAAGCCCAAGTAATCCATTGGTAATTCAGCAACTTCACACCCCAAAATAAGAGTGGCTTCCTCAACAGTCATGACACAGGGGTTTAATAGCACCACTTTGGACTTGTGATAGTTGATTTTTAAGCCTGTAGCTTTTTGGAGGCAATTCAGAGTATGTTTCAAATTGACAAGTTGTTGTGTACCAGCTTCGATAAAAATGAGTGTATCATCAGCAAACCGGAGATGAGAAATCTCAGGCCATTGGTCATTGCATTGTATCCCATTGAACATAGCTAGTTCACAACCTTTAGCCATCAACAGATGTAAGCATTCTCCAACCAAGTCAAAAAGTAAGGGATTGAGGGAACAACCTTGTCTCAGTCCTCTTTTGAGTGGAAAGTCACCAGAGGGAGAACCATTAATGAGAATAGAAGACCATGCTTTCAGACATTCAGTCACCCAAGCAATCCAAATGGATCCAAAACCCATCAGTTGAAGAATATTAGAGAGACCCCCCCAATGGACATGGTCATAAGCCTTCTCAAAGTCCACTTTGAACATAATGACCTCTTGACCTGAAGCTTTGATAGAATGGATTAGCTCAGAAGAAATGAGAATACCATCCATGATCTGTCTACCTTTGATGAAGCCTGTTTGTACATCATTAACCAGAAATGCCATCAGAGGTTTGAGTCTAGCAGCCAATGTTTTTGAAGATAATTTTATAAGAGCTCCCAATGAGACTAATGGGTCTATAATCATAAAATGAGGATGGAGAATCACACTTGGGTATCAAGGTTATGAAGGAAGAATTTAGGCCCTTCCCCAAGTTGCCCCTTGATGAAAATGCTCCAAAACTGCCAAAACCTCCTCTTTGATTGTCTCCCAATAAAACTGATAAAATCTCATTGTATATCCATCAAGGCCAGTGGCCTTTTCTCCAGAGCATGATTTGATGGCCATATAAACTTCCACTTAAGAAAGGGGAGATTCAAGGTTAATAGCCTGTAAACTTGAGATAGATTTAAAAGGAAGAGAAGAGATATCAATGCAAATCTCACACTGAGCTTGGAATCTTCTAGCAAAGTGTACTTTTGCCACCTCTTTAATCTCAGAGGGAGAGGAGAAACAAACCCCATTTTCAGTAATCTAAGTGATCTTTTTCCTAGAATGATTAATGTTAGCCACCAGATGAAAATATCTAGTGCATCTATCCCCTTCAGCATTCTATCTATGTCTGGCATTTTGACACCAAACCTTAGCCTGAAGTTTCAAGTTTTGAATTAGATTGGCTGACAAAAAAGACCTCAGAGAGCATTCATATGAAGTAAGAGCTCTAGAATCAAGCACCCCATCCAAAGAGTTGATCTCCAAGTTAAGATTGTCAATCATCTCCACTAGTCTACCAAAAAAAACTGATGTTCCACTCTCTGTAGAAACCCTTCAAGGTTCTGAGTTTGAACCAAAGAATATAACTTGGAGAGCCAGAAACTTGGATATTTTTCCAAAACTTATCAGTGTCTGTTGCAAAACAAGGGTGGGAGGTCCAAGCATTGATGAATTTAAAAGATCTAGGTCCCCAATCAACCATAGGGTTAGAAAGCAAGATTGGTCTGTGATCAGATATACCTCTACACAAACTGGATTGAGTAAGTGAGTTGAAGATTGAGAACAATTGAGGAGAGATCAAGAATCTATCTATTCTTGAGGCTCTGGATCTTGTCCCAAACCAAGTAAACTTTAAGCCATTTAGGGGAGAATCCAAGACACCCAGATCATCCACAAAGCATTGAAATCTCTGATACTTTCCCTGGAGAAATTGGAACCTGTTTTTTCTTCCGGAATCAAAATGGCATTGAAATCACCAGCTACAATGAGATCATCATTAAACCTTGGAATTTTGAGACAAATCTCCCACATAAGATTGCTCTATCAGAGAAAAAGCAAGGAGCATATACATTAACCACAGTTAACAGATGATCCCAAGATAAATGTCTCCCAGCCCAATAAATAACATGATCCTCACAGGACTGATCTTGGATCAGAAAAACATCTTTGTTCCACAGAGTGCTGGAGAGAAGATTGCATCCAAGCATTGTGAAAAGCCACAATTGGACAGAAAGAAAATAGGAAGTTCAGACAACTTTGATTCTTGAATTAACACCATGTCTAGAGATTGCTTGAGGCACAAGTTTCTGAGGGCTCTTCTCTTCTGCCTAGAAGAGCCCCCCCCCCCCCCCCCCCCCCCCCCCCCAAACCCTCATATTCCATGAGATGATTCTCAAGGAGATGATAATCTCGGAGTATGAATAGAGGGAACAGTCAGCTCAGTCTCAAAGTCTTCCCCTTCCTCTAGGTCACAGAAATCATCACCATAATTAGTTTCCAAATCAACAGCTTGATTGACTTCAAACTCTAAGTTATCAAATTGCTCGGCCACCAATTCATCTGCAATGTAGGCCTTAAAACCCAAAGCCTTGCAATATTCCCAATTACCTGCACCCCCAGGTTTGTAAGTATGTGGGTTGGACTTGTGAATCCTTGACGTTTCAGGTCTATTGGTGTTTAAGAACCGAACTTTGCTTTTGGACCTTGTATTATAAGCTATAGTAGCCAACCCTTTAATGAATTTGCTGTTAGCAAGAAGGCCTTTGTGAGCAATAGATTGATTACCCAAATTAGACTCCAAATTTGAATTAATTCCCCCCAAAACACGGTTTTTGGTAACTAGGGTCTGCACTAAGGGCCCCAAATCTGCAGTATTAGGGGTATGAAGTACTTCTCCATTAATGATAGCAACTTCCAATGTCTCTTTTAGAGTTTGAGCACGGATTGTCCCATTAAAGCCAGCTATAGAATCTTCAGATTCAAAAGCTTCAGTGGAGTTGATCGGAACAGTGACCAATGACAAAGAATTTTCTTGTTGAAAGGTATCAGGAACTATGAGCTTCTCCTTGCATTATTTTGCATACCATGATAAAGGAGGATGATTGACATGGATATATAGACAACCAACAAGTCGAGGATGATGTCCATCTAAAAGGGAAGTATTTCATGAGCCCCGCTTAAAATTCTTGAGTTATACCATTATGAATGCTTTAACATAATCCCACTACACTTAATTTCAGACCAGTGATTTTATAAAAATTCGAACACAATACCTTTTTTGACCAGCATAGTATCATAACGTGTTTTTTTACTTAAAAGGTGCAAATTTTATTAATAATAGGGGAGCCAATACAAGTAAAAGTCCTTAGAGGGCTTAGAACACATAACTCTAAGACAATATATCCGTCATAGACGATATTGAAATGCCACATAGGCATGCAGGAGGGGGGGGGGGTTGGAAAACGGAACTAGGAGTATTACATAAGGTATTACCTAAACGCTGCATAAGGGTCTATGAGATATGATCGAACTTGAACTCCTTAGTAGTACGAAGAATGACTTTCACCAGGAACCCCTCCCAAGACAAGTCCCTGAAGTCATAATGTCCTAAAATTCCTCATGACGAGGTTGTTTTCCTACCCTCGCCTGATCTTCACGGTGTTCTCCAACTGACCCCCTCTTTACTACTCTAGCTCCAATCGGGAAAGGACATGAAATTTCGGTTTCCTTGCCTCTGGAGAGCTGGCCATCCACAATATTTTTCCAATCGGGGTCACTTAGTCTGGCTAGGATACCTACCCGTTTATTTATACCATTAGGTACAATGTTCGGGGATACTATCGGGCCTCTACCTTGATGTGAGGCGCCCTTAGGTACAGTGGTCGAGGACATGGGTCCAAAACTTGTTAAGACGTACGAAGGAACCTTGACCACCCAATCGGTCGCGTACTACTTGGCCATACGATCCTTCTGAACCTCCAACATCGAGTCATCAAAGTGTGGGGTACCACACACCTCCCGGTCATACTCCCGAGCCTCATGACTGATCCTCCCATAGTTGCAACACAATGTGGGGAGGTTCGTGTAGGTGAGCGAAACCCAAATGAGGTCAATAAACTCCCTAAAACACAACAACAGATGTCGATGAAGAAGACGTTCCACGGGGTGCCAGAGCTGAACCTTTACTGTCCCTCCCCAACATATACCCCATTGATCGCACGAGACTCCACACTAATTTTTTCTTCTGTCGACTTTGTTCGGACCAATGGAGGGAGACCATGGGCATGAACCCATAGTTGTAGACGATCCAGGACATGAAGTTCCCTGGGCAGTGGGTCAATGTCCCCAAGGAGGAGAGGACGATCATCAAAGCACCAAGGTTCATTGCCCCAGACCCATGCCCAAGCTTCCACCGATTCAAAGTAGAAACCAAAAGACCCCCGGGAATATGTCTTTAATAATCAAACACATCATCGATCGTCCTCATGCATTGGTAATGATGCACAACAAGACTTCCTTCCAAGGAGGCCTCAGGGCCGAAAGCATAAATGGATTAACCGGTGAGTAGGGAACCAACACCTCTATTTCCTCTTCCTCCTCGAGAGAGCATGAGGAGAGACAACCCTGAAGACTTTCTATGGTTGAAGTAAGCAAGCCCGGTGGCACCATGACTTCTGGTGCCAGAGTTTCATCTGCCGGCAGCGTCGTTCCTCCTCGTCAAACCATACCTGTAGAAATACTAAGTAAGGAAGGGATCATCGGGATCCAATTAGTATTGGGGACGGAGAGGGTAGCATGTAGAGGTGCCTCCATCTCCTTTCCCCGACTGTCATCGACGGGTGTCTTCCCTCGGCTAGGGTCCCTTAGCAGATAAGGTAGAGACTCATGATCGTCTCTGGTGATAGGAGGAGCAGTTGTTCGACGGTTGTGTAAAGCCAAAGACAAGGGTAGGGTTTTCATTGGATGACCCCTCTGAGGCTTCAATAGTAACGACGTGGGCAGTGTGGAAAGCCCTAGAGAGAAAGCTACAATCACCATGGGTGATGGTGGAGATGGAGGTAGTCCGGTAGAGGTTGGCTTACACTTCCTCCTACATCGTGCATTTAAGGGGCTCAAGATGTCAGATGAAGGACATGGGGTGGGGCGATTAGTGATGTAGAGAATTGCAAGGTAGGGGACGGTGATGGGACAGGGCAGGACGCTAGCTCGACATTGTCAACGATGGTGGCAGGGATAGAAAGCATTATAGATAGAGTTAGGGTTTCCTCGAAAGAGTCACACGACATAGCGTGAGAGAGAGTTTTCAGGGATTTCCCGCTCCTTGTTGGTTCTTTCTATATTTTTCACAACTTGATTAATTTTTTTCTATACATTTGTAATGATTTGGGATTATGATGTTTGGTAACACGTATGCGTATTTGTACATGTATTTTTTTTTTAAGATAAACGAGTGGATATATTATAAATAAACATTGTTTACAGGGCCCAAGAGCGCTAAAACACCAAACAAAATGAAATGTAAATAACCAACATAGTTCGAGCTCCCACGCTGGAGGATACTCTGGCAGACAATAAAAGGCTCATTGTTTCCGACTACTTCCTGAAGACGCCTAGAGGGTGATGCTGCGGTAGCGTTTTACGGCACCGATACAGCGAGACTAGACAAGAAGAAGCTAGGATCGAGCGGACCTGTTACATATTGGTGGACTACAAACTCCCCTAGGTTGTGAGCGTGCGTCGTCCTCCCTTGGCTGATACTTGTAGGGCTCTAAATGCTGGATTGCTGACCTACGAGCTGGTGGAGGAGTAGTTTGCTGGTTCTTGGTGGTACCGCTGCCACCGTACGTCAAAAGGGGCGGTGAAACCGGCCGACCCCCCTCTGGACCACCTCGGACTCATTCCGCGAGGCAATGGTGCATAAAGCCCCCCACCGCAGTAAATGATGCCCCGTCAGACCTAGTGAAACCGACTCGGTTGTGGAATCCAGGTGGTCCACTTGTCCCGGTCCAGGCCTCAAGGTTTTGATCCGACCCGACCCTGACCTGGCTCTGCCTAGACCCGCGACGACTCGTTACCCTAACCCAACCCGACCCCATTCCTCCTTGGTCCCTACGCATTGCGAGCCTGGTACCCCCGGTCCCCTAGTCCCGCTTCCCCTGGACCTCGGCCCACTAGCCCATGTTGGAGGCCCACTTCACGCGGCCCGTCCGAAATCCTAGTTGGATCTTTGCCTTCCCACCGCCGCCAGATCACCTTTTCCTGACTTCCGTCCGTCCGCCCAGTCTCTATTTCAAATGCTTCCGACTTTAGAACATCAGTAACCGCCGCCCCATGCCTCTCCGCCTGCTTTATCGTTGGAGAATCATCTACCGTCGCTTGTACGTAGAGAACGAGCTCCACCCTCATCGTCGGATCGAGCCCAAGTGGACCCACCGTTGAAAAGGAGGTTTGTAATTCACTTCGTGAACCGGAGAAAGGTTTCCCGGGTTCACTATTGATTAAGGTGACCGCCATCGCCGTCAGAACAGTTATGTTGCTGCCGTTCATCGAAAAAGTCTCTCTGCTGCCATTAAGTATGAGAGAGCTCCACACTCCCATGGAGCAAACTAGCTTGAGCACACACAAGCCTACCCCAAGGCATGAGATGGCGATTAACCACCATGGTAGCATTTCTCTTCTAGGTCAGAGAGCGTTTTTTAGAGTGTGTCTTTGTACATGTATATAATCTCACGTATTTTAAGACTTTTTTTATTTATTTATATTTTTCCTTAATATATTGATCTTTCTCTACCCCATGCATCACGAGTGTGATATGAAGATGGATAGGTTTCTAGGTCAACACATTTGGCTGAAAAATTTAGTGCATCGGTTAAGGAGACGTCTTGGCCAATGCTACAATTCCGTAGGCGAAGTGCCTCTCCCGTTTTCTGCAAACCCTCATGCAAGCTTGCAATTCTTTGATTCTTCCTACAGCAACACCATCTGACGAGCCTTCCTCCTTGTCTCCCTATTCAACCTCATTTTCCAGCAACATCTACTTTCCCTCCCCGAGACCCTACCACCATCGAAACCTCGACAGCCTCCAACCTCCTCTCTGAGTCATCTTTACCCTGCCTCGTCAAGACCATCCGTCCCTTCTCTTTCTAACCACAAACCGTGTCCTTCCTCGATTTAAGTAAGTTCTCTATCCTCACAGTCATTTTTGAAACTGTAGGGTTTAAGATGTTCAATATGTCTGGAAATTGGAGAATTGGTAGAATTGGAACTAAGTTAGAGTTTGATGAATATTCTCAAATCCAATTTAGGGTTTGATGAATTTAGGTCTAATTCTTTATGGGTGAACTTCCAGAATAAAAAGAGTAATATTATAGGGCCCAAATTTTATGAATGACACTAATGACTCATAATTCATGTTTATTTGAATTAATTTTAAAATGAATTTTAAAGCTTCAATTAAGGATATGTGTAATATAAGTGATATTTTGTAAGGTAGATGATCATGAGGTTATGTTTCAATTTAAATGTATGTTAGATGTAAGGTATAATTTGACAATGTTTTTATTTTTATATTGGAGGTTCTTAAACAGATTCAACATAGTTCATTTACATAAAATTTTGTAAGGTAGATGATGATGAGGCTATGTTTCAATTTAAATGTATGTTAGATGTAAGGTAGTCTTCAACAATGTTTTGATTTCTACATTAGAGGTTCTTAAACAGATTCAACATAGTTCAATTGCATTGGAACACTTCAGGTACAAAACCTTCTATCCTTTCACATTCAACATGTGGATCTTCTCTCCACAATTCTGCAAGAGGAGAGTTAGAAAGCCACCCCAAATTAGGCACTAGTTTCTTTACTTCTCTAGGATTGTAGTGCTCATTTTAGCGGTTGGTATTATGCTTCCGATATTAGTTCAGATGGTTGGGTTTTGCCCATTTACTAGTATTGTTCTATAACTAGTTTCTGATTTGGCATGTTTTGTATTTGATTTTAGTACCCTCATTTTCTCTTTAGTTGTAATACTTGCGAGTCAAGGTATTGGTTTAAGGCCAATTTTTAGGTGTTCTTGTTTGTACGATAGGATTGATCCTCTTTCTCTTGACCTTACTTTAAAGTCTTGAGATTTCTTAATATAATTTTCTTTAAAAAAAGGTATGATTTGAAATGTGTTTTATAATTTTAATGGTAGAATTAGATTATATATAAAGTTAGGGAGGAGAAATCTGCTAGAAACTCCTCTTATCCTAAAAAAATGTGTGAACCAATCCAAGCCACACACACATAAGATCTAACATTCACCATGATGTCACATCATCACCCCAATTCCATCCAAATTCACGCCACTTTCATCATTTCTCACTCTTGGTCTGTATGGTGTATGATATTGAATTGGTGGGGGGTTAGTACTGCTTTCCTGAGAGTATAATTCAGTGGTTCTTGGCTTGGAATGATTTGGGGAGAGCTAGAAATAATAAGTTTTGGAATCTGTTATCTTCCCTTACCATTTGGAGGATTTGGATTGCCAGGAACAACCTCATTTTCAAGAGTACCAGCTCCAGCCCTGATCAGATTCTCCAATTGGTCCAAAATGACTCTTATCAAATCTTGTGGGCTAAATTCAAAGGATCTAAATCCTTCCCTTTTGTGTTTTGGATAAATGATCCTTGGTCTTGCATTAAAAATTTTTTGGTGGCAGCAGTCAATGAAAATTGACTGGTTTCTGCCTTTCTTAGCAATTGTAAGGGGTTGAGGGGTGGGTTGGTGGGTGGTTGGGGAGTGATTGTGAGATTTGGCTGTGTTTCGTACTCTGAATCACTACTTCTTTGGGATTAGCTGTGTTTAACACCTACAGTTTTGAGTGGGGGCTAGAGTTAGTTTTTGGAGAGGGGGAAAAGGAGGTGTTTGGTTAATTATAAGTCTAGAACAGTCCCTTTTTAATCTGTGGACTTGTGGAACTGATTTTCTGATTTTGGTACATGACTTGTTGGTTTTTACAGATTATAATTGGGACTGCAGCTGTGAAGAGGTACTGTCAATTTTATACAAAATGGACCTGTTTTTTGGAGATTACTGAAGTGTTTTGGTTTGGATCATTCTTCTACTGTGAAGGATGTTGCATAATTCCCTGGGGTGGAGATTGGTACAAATTGTAATGGGGTGGGTATGATTTTTTCAGTTCACATTTGGTTATCAGAAAGTCTTGATTGTAGTAGGGATTAGTTTTTGGTATACCCTTAGTTGTCTGTACTTGTCTTGTTGTTGTATATCTGAGGCATGGCCTTGATTTTGTCTTCATTTCGAAGATAAAATTTTTAAACAAGAAAAATTCGCTGATAAAAAAAAAACAAGCAAGGGCATAATTGTAATAGCATGGTGCCATGTGGATAAGTGTGCATTTTTATCTTAACCAATTCACTAATTTAATATTTCCCGATTCGTTTGAACTCCGATTAGCTTCAAACTTGCGCCAATATTTTTCTTTTTCCAAGGGCTTTAAATCAAGATCAGTCATGAATATATTTTAAAGAACAAAAATAAAAAGTTATATTGGGGTGATAAAAACAATGTTGAGTGTTGATAAATCTTCACTAATAATTTTTTTTTATATCGGGGTATCAAATTAGTGCTAAATGTTGATAAAAAAACACGTACTGGGGTGATAACAAACAGATAATGAGGTGATAAAAATCATGTTCAATTAAAAATAAGGGTGATATACTAGAGTTTAGTGTTGATAAAAAAACATGTGATGAGATGATAAAAACACATGTAATTTAATGATAAACATAGTGTTTAGTCTTGATAAAACTAGTGCTTATTGTTCATAAAAAACATGTGATGATGTGATAAAAATCATTTTCGATTTTGAAAAATAAGGTGATAAAACTAATGTTCAGTGTTGATAAACCCAGTGTATAGTGTTGATAAACTCAGTGTATAGTGTTGATAAAAATTACCCAGACTTAACTTTTTTTTAAAATCAGCCCCGAAATAAGGGTGATAAACTAGAGTTTAGTGTTGATAAAAAAACATGTGATGGGGTGATAAAAACACATGCAATTTAATGATAAACATAGTGGTTAGTGTTGATAAAACTAGTGCTTAGTGTTCATAAAAAAAACATGTGATGATGTGATAAAAATCATGTTCGATTTTGGAAAATGAGGCGATAAAACTAGTGTTCAGTGTTGATAAACTCAGTGTATAGTGTTGATAAACCCAGTGTATAGTGTTGATAAAAATTACTCAGACTTAACTTTTTTTAAAAATCAGCCCCGAAATAAGGGTGATAAACTAGAGTTTAGTGTTGATAAAAAAAACATGTGATGAGATGATAAAAACACATGCAATTTAATGATAAACATAGTGTTTTGTGTTGATAAAACTAGTGTTTAGTGTTCATAAAAAAAACATGTGATGATGTGATAAAAATCATGTTCGATTTTGGAAAATGAGGTGATAAAACTAGTGTTCAGTGTTGATAAACCCAGTGTATAGTGTTGATAAAACCAGTGTATAGTGTTGATAAAAATTACCCAGACTTAACTTTTTTTTAAAAATCAGCCCCGAAATAAAAAAAAATTGTGCTTCAAAATATATTCATGACTGATCTTGGTAGAAAGCCCTTGAAAAAACAAAACTAATGACGCAAGTTTGAAGCCAATCGGAGTTCAAACGAAGCGGGAAAAATTAAATTTGTGAATTGGTAAAAAAAATATGATAGTTTTACCAAAAAGCCCCTACAACTTATCAAAAAAGTGTTGTTTTTTTTTTCAGTCAACAACTCAATTTCATCTCATCCATCCATTCTTAAATTGGATGGCTTAGATTGGTTCACACGGTTTTTACGTTAAGAGGTGGTTTCTATTTGATTTCTTCTCTAAAGTTAGGTACTATAGTGTATTAACCAAGATGAAGCAGCAACTCAGCGCTCTCGACAGCTTGACCGGAAGCATTTTTCGGCGAGCTCGATCCCTTGCCGTTCACCTTGTTCTGTTCGACTATCCTATCTTTGTACACTGAATATGTGTCTCTCTTCAACATTCGGCAGCTGGATAGTCGGAAAAAGAAGGAACATCCGGCCAGTCCAAACCAGGGTCCCTGTGGTGACAAGAAAGTCCGACCAGCTCGGGTTCAGAAACGTCCTCGCCCAGGTATCAAGCTTCGTGCTATGGACGAAGCTGTGAATCCACCCCTCTCTACCCCCTTGCCGATCGTTGACGAGGAGATTCCAAAGGAGGCCGGTGGTGTGGACACAACTGAGGATCGCCGGAGACGGAACATAGGTCGGTTTGTGTTGAGCGACGCTGAGATTTACATACGAAACCTACCTTATTCACTCTCCGAAGACTCGTTCAGGGGTATATTTCTACCTTTTGGCGAGATCGAGTCTCTGTCACTGCTTAAGAGACCAAACAAGAAGGGATATTTTTTTGGTTTCGTGCGCTTTACGTCGAATTCTGCAGCTTCTCAGGCAATTGCAACGCTGAATGATTTCAAGCTGAATGGTCATGTGCTATTCATGGCTTTTTCGCGGCGGTTTGTGCGATCTCCGGCGACTGAGACAGTCGACATCTTTATTCGGAAGCTCCTTCTGGGGAACCACCTCGGGCATTTGGTGAGGGGCAGGAACGTCCTTGTGAGTCCAAGTCCAGAACCTCGCCGGCGGCCACTCCATTGACGCTTCCTCAGGTCGCCGGCAACTTGCAACGATCAGCTCCAATCGTCTCCGGTTCTGGCGCTGATTCCTTGATTCAAGGCATTTCGAATCCGAAAGAGACTCCCAGTTTGAATGGGTTTCCTTTTTCGAATCAATCTCCTATTGTTTCGGGAGCATCAGTACCGAAATTCCTGGCGTCACAAGTTTCGTCTCCGATCGCGTCTTTGCTATAGGATCGCGTGCAAATTTGTGGGCTTGGAGAACATGATTTGGGCTTGATTTTTCAGGGTGGGCCTAGTCCAGGTAAAGAAGGCTTGGCTGCTGATTAGAGCAGATTGGTTTTGTCAATTGAAGAAAACGGGACTGTTTTGGGTAAGTTAAGCCCAACCAAAGAGGTTCCTTCGTTGGCCCGTGAGGATCCAAGTTTGGCTACCATTTTTACTCGTATTGGGAATGCTTTAGGCCCGTAAGATGTAAGACCGGACCTAGTGGACATCGATGCCCCTTCTAGGGCTGGTGAACCGTTTCTGGAAGTCGGGTTACAAGGAAGTCCTTGGAAGGAAGCTTTGGAAAAACCGGTCGAGCCAAAGAAGCGTGGACGTCCAAAGAAGGGTCACTCGAAGGCGATTGTCCCATCAACCGTGGTCTATCAGACAAGAGCCAGGACTTCTACCGACAGAGGGGATAAATTGGGACGTTTAATTGTGGACGTCGCCAAAAAAGATAGTTCGGGAAAGTGGAGTTACAGTTCGAGAATTGGCCATAAACCTGTTGATCTCTGTGCTTTGGCGTTGGACACCGAGGGCAGGAAGAACAAGGAATCTATGGAGCCGACTTCAGAACTTGCTTTATCCCCCGTTCTGGTTTCTAACTGGTTTTCTTGTTTGAATCCGGACAGGAAATAGGCTAGTTGTTTTCTCTTGTTCTCTGTTTTCTTTTTGTACTTCGCTCTTTGGAGCTGGTAATGGTCTGAAGAAAGGATCTTTTTTGATCCTTTCTTGCTTTGTTCTATAGCCTTATAGAACATTTGCTTAATAAAATCTTTAGCCTATCAAAAAAAATAATATATATATATACATATATATATATATAAAGTGAGGTTTGATTTAAATGTATGTGAGGTAGTATTTGTGTTTGAAAATGATTTTAGGGTCTAAATATTGTCAATTAAAGTTTGATATTAAAGTGTTAGGTTTAGGTGTGAATTAAAGTTTGATACTAAAGTGTTGATTATTTTATTGTTGTTGTGTAAATATACGCTCGACAAATCCGTCCTTTTGGCTAGTTGAACAACATGGGGGATCACACTACTCCGGGTGAGGCAAGTCCTCCACCAACATTCTACACGACTACGCAATCAATCAAACTCGAGCGGATACCGAATTCAGAGAAGTGTAGAGAAAGGTCACGACCAAAGTGACCCAGAAGAAAGTCAACTTTGTCAGTGAGTATACGATGGAATAAAATTCATCTCTTGAACAAACCGACTGACAAATTAAGAGGAGAGAGATCACGAAGAACATTGGGCCATCATATGTGGCTACATCTCAATGAAAGCCCCCAGATTTAGTGACCTTCTGGATGAAAACAAATATATACTGTATAATCAGCTCAACGTAAGTAAATGAATATATTCAACGGTATTTAACATTCAATATCTCTTTTTCATATCATTACTAAGGCCCGAGTTGTCTTGCCTTCACGTAGAGCCTATACGTTATTGATCTGGATCAAAACGTTTTGCTGGATAGATAAGGGGTCAAGAAAACAACTGTTTTATAGAATGGAAGCACGAAGTCAAGGAATGGTGTAACAAATGGGTCGTAAAGCACAAGACTAAGACCAACACGAACCCGAATCATGTTCCTCCGACCTTTAAGAAGATCCTCAATCACTCAGACTGATTTCAATGGCTTCTCGAGCACTTTGCGTTGTCTGCATTTCAGGTAATTACACCTACACATTCAATACTTTTATATGTTTTTGAATCTAATTAAATATTTTGCAAATTATAGACCTAGAGCGCAAATGCAAAGGCATCTCGGACGCGCAACAAGCTCACACATTGGTCGGGAAGTAAGGCACTCAACGACTCGGAGAGCAGCATAATTAGTAAGAATCCCGATTGCTTGACTTTACGGATCCAGCTTAACTCACCACATACAACAAACCCAACGAGACAAACGAGTTCAACAAGGAACGCTCATTATGTTTTCCTCAGTGATATCTTTTTTATTGCATTCAACTTTTAATATATAAGACATGAAATTATTAGTAAGTTTTACTTAAATTTGGAATAACCAACTTTTGGTTCAATCCCATCGTCTCCTAAGGAAATTTTCAATAGACGTTGAATGATGTGATGGATAAACAACTTACTTTGCACGAGGTCAACGATTGCATGGACTCGTCACCATACATAGTGATTGATTCGTCAAACGGTAGCCCTCCAAAGAAACGAGTGTAGCCAGGAGTCGAGAGGAAGGTCAAGCTCTAATGGTGAGGGAAGTAGGATACTCAAGCTTTTGGACCGTTGATTCATCAGAGAATCTAAGAGATATGATGGAGATATTCAGATATCACCTCGCTGGGTAGGAGGATTGCATCGTCGAAAAAAATGCCAAACATGCAAAGCTAACAGAGATGGTGGCGACACTCTCCTACAAGCAAGGGAAATCCTTGAGTGATATATTTTATTTGGAATGGGTGTTTCATTCAGATCCTTGAGCAATACTTTTAATGTTTTGTTGAATATGTTTGAATGTTTTGTTTTGTTTCTATTTTTTTTTAAATTTATGATTTTTAGTCTTTCTGAATTTTTGAGTTGTGCGATAGGCCGCTAGAATTGTTTAAATGCAAGTAATACCTTGGCTGACGAAAGCGCAGTACCGGGAAAATGTTTACCTTGTCCGATGAATTCGAGGTGTTGGGAAGTTCCCCACTTCATGTCGTTTTCAGGGACCTGTTCATGATTAATTCTATAACTTTGTAGTATACGTTAGATTATAGGGTTGATTAGACTTGATTATATCCGTTTTTACTTATCTACATCTGATTATAAAGTTTGTCTAGGTGGTATGCTAATGTTCTAAAATTTTCACGTCATTACAAAATGACAGAGTAGTGATGTGAAATTCAGATAACGCCCAACCAAATTTTATAGTTAGGTCTAACTAAATGAAAACAAGCATAATTAAGATGTAGGTTAGTGGTAAATAAACGTGCAAAACATTCCAAAGAAGGGGAAACCCTAGCTGCAGTCTCATCAAACCGAGAAAGCGCCCTCCCCGGCCTGACCGGCTATGCGGCTACCCCAAGCTGAAGTGGGCCAAGCAACGTCGCGTCCCCGAGGGGAGCTGGTCCACTATGCATTCGCTAAGGGTCGAGAAGGAGTTTCAGGAGCCTCAAATGATGAAAATAAGGGAAGTAGGAGGGCGATACATGCAAAGGAACATTATTGTCGAGGCTTAATACGACGTACCCCGGCGATTGGACCACGTCCTCGTACCCGAAGGGGGGGGGGGAGAGAGAACAGGGAACACCATCTAGAATAACGTCCGGGATCAGGAGCTGCATGGAGGAAAAGGCTTTTCTGACTTCTGTGCAGGAAAACAAGGTGAACAAGTCCAAATACAAGGGAAGCGGAAGGAAATTCAGGACCAATTTGGAGAACCGGGTCATACTCGGTCAAAGGTGATGAAGACGAAGGATAAGGGACCTTTACATCTAACCCACATTGAAGGGGGCCGGGCAACGTCGCGTCTCCAAGGGAAGCTGGAGCCCTTGTCCACCATGCATCAGCTAAGGGACGAGGAAAAGGATCAGGAGCCATAGGTGGAGGTGTTGCAGCCTCCTTCGGAAAAATGAGAGGACCCGACGGGGGTGGGAAGGATCTAATATGGCCTATACCCATAGACCCGAAACTGACGATGCCTGAAAGTCTTGGGAAAACCGCAATCAGAGCACTCTTTTCAAGCTTACTTTATGTTTTTTTTATTACGATAGTTTGGGTTGTTTTGCCTTTTTTTTGTTTATGTTGGGCTGCTTATTTTATTTTGATCATGTTAGTCGTAGAAATAATTATCTTTGTCTAGGATGTTAATTAGACTATTTTTACGGGTTCAGAACTCAATCTGAACTTCTTATGTTCTCAGGGCTTCCAGCCCGCCACTTGTACCGATTACCCAACATTAGTAATGCAATTACTACTTAAAAAAAAGATGCAGGTTAGTGTAGTGAACCCTAGACTACATAGTATTCCCATAGAGGAGGAAATATTGATCCGCAAGTATCGGGTGAAGGCTTCATGCAAGTTTAATTCACTTTATTGCTTTACGTGTGAACAAGCAAACTACAGTGACACGTGGGTTATCATCGGGTGCAATATTGCAAGAAACGTATAATTAAAATTTGAAAGAGATTTAGATGTGGAAGCCGACCGATAATAACATACTAGTTGAACTCGTAAACATGATCCTACATGTTAGATCTTAACCTTGTTCCAAATAATGAAAAAAAAAAACGGTTGAGGTTTGTCCCGCCAGGAGAGAAACCGTATATTGACTTATGAATACATATGGATAACATAACAGTAGCCTCCCACCACAACTCCATACAACCTTGCCTATCTCTCTGTCTGGGTAAGAAGTAAGAAATGGGAAGCAAGATTCCGGAGAAGGCTCTGAGAGGTTCGAGTGGAAAAGGCATACCGGTGATTGGGTATGGCACAGCGGAGTACCCATTTGGTGGCTCCAATGAGGCCGTAAAGGAAGCTGTTCTTCACGCAATCAAAATAGGCTACAGACACTTCGACACTGCTGCCATTTACCAGTCGGAGCAGCCTCTGGCCGACGCCATAGCTGATGCTCTCAGGCTTGGCTTCATCGATTCCAGAGAGGACCTCTTCATCACCACCAAGCTATGGTGTTCTTCTGCCCACCCTCATCTTGTCCTCCCTGCCCTCAACCAATCACTCCAGTAAGTTCTTTTGCACATCATACTCATATACCGCCAAAATTTAATATATGTTTCGTTCAATTTTCTTATTCAAAACATGTTTTCTTATGATTAATATTCCACAATACTGTCTTATTTGATACTTTTTTTATCAACAATTTTTTGTTTTATAAACTAAATCTTTATTAAGCAAAAGACAAAGTAAGGGGAAATCGCTCAACAAAAGAGACTTAGAGCATCCACATCCATAGCATTAGTCTAGCATTACCAATTTATTATGTTTGAAGGGAGAGAAATAATTGACATATAGGAAATAGATAACATGTTTTAGTAATGCTCAATTATTTTGTCTACAATGGAGTAATGTTAAACTAAAGCTAGACTTATTGTTTTTATTATCAGTTTATTCCATTATTTTTATTTTATTGTTTTTATTTTTTGTTATAGTTTTTCCTATAAAACTGTAGGTGTATAATAAAAATTCAGTGGATTAAAAAACATGAAAATATAATTATTATGGTCTAGAATATGGAAAAAGAACTAATATGGTTAAGAATATATATTTTAAAACTAAAAATATGATTAATTTTTTTAAATCAGATTTACTAACAAAAATTTAATGTCCAATCTAATTATCAGCATTAATTACTTTCGAATTTTTTTTAGAAGGGAAAATAAAATCTGACTTATTATAGAAAATTTTATTTTAGGAAAACAAATATTAGACTTATTACCGAAATCTTATTTTAGGGAAAAAAAACAAACTTTGTAAAGATAAAAAATCTGTAAAGATAAACTCCTCTAATAAAAAATATTAGAGGAGTTTATCTCCATTTCCCAAAGCGCAGCTCTGCTAGGGTTTCTGTTAGCACCAAGGGTTTTGCGATTGCATGTTCCTTTGCATGCGATCATGCATTCACGAGCAGCGGAGGAGAGGTCACGGTCCCCGGTCTCGGCTGATGAAGGAGAGAGTCGAGCGGGGGGAGTGGGACGGCGTTAGGGGCGGTCCTGGCAGGAGGTCGGCGAAGACGATCTCGAGAGGCTCTCGCAAGGGAGTCATCCGAGAAGTCCGGGAGTGGAACTGGACTTGGAGGAGATGCTCGGGGATGAGCAGGAGCAGTCTCCGGGATCTGCGGCTCTCTCTTCTCCGGCGAACTGGTCGCCATGCAGGCCAGAGGAGTCGCTGGTCTTCTCGGCGGTGCAGACGGCGGAACCACGCAGGGAGGGCGGTCGTCCCCGTCGCGTGCAGGCTGTTGGCCCTCGACCAAAGGCGTGGCGACGGCCGGTTCCTCGGACGGTGGAGAAGGTCCAGCCGAGGGAGGAGGAGAGGTCGGGGGAGTCGCTCAAAGACGGGGCGGATCTCATCCCAATCGTGATCTCCTCGGCGACGGGAGAGACCGACTCGAAGTCCCCGGAGGCGGCGGTGTGGAGGTTGAAGAAGGGGAAGGCGCCGGCGACTATGTCGGAGGACGTCGAGCCTGCTAGGGTTTCGGGAGGTGCTGTCCCGGGCCTGGGCCTGATGGCCGTCGCGAGAAGGGCTGGTAATCAGGACCGGGTTATGACCAACGGGCGTCTGCGTCGGTTTCTACCCGGGCAACCGAACCTAATGGACCAAGGGCGTGGCCCACACTCGGGTTGGACTCGTGGTGGGCAGGAGGACGTGGCCTGTTGGGCGGCAAGGTATGGACAAGGCTCTAGACAGAATCAAGCTAAGGGGGCTGCGGGACAGGTCCGGGCAGATCAGGTGAGGCACGGGGGTCAGGGCTCCAACTCGTTTGGGGTTCACGATGCCTCTACCCAGGTGGGGGAAATTGGGGCCGAGATGGGGGCGATGAAAATTAGAGAGGTGGTAGTACCGATGAAGGCGATCATAGGGCAGAGCAACTTATATCGCTTTGCTCTGGCTGCCAAGGTGCTCACTTCTAAAAAGTGCTACTAGAAGGCTGTGGCAGAAAGGTTGGAGGATGCATGGGGACTAGCAGTGGAAGCGAAGCCTCTAGTGGGAGGTCTCATAGCGTTCTTTTTCAAGACTGCAAATGATAAAGATAGGGTGCTGATGGGAGAACCTTGGTCCTTCAGGGACTCGTTGATTTTATTCACGGATCTTCGAGCCCACATGCAGGTCCAGGAGCTGGAGTTCCACCACTTTTCTGTCTGGGCCCGTGTGTCGAATCTCCCTGTGGGGGCTTGGACAAAGGAGGTGGGATTCAGGGTGGGGAATGCGCTGGGGGAATGTCAGGGGGTGGATGTGGACATGGAGGGTCTGTGCTGGGGTGACTTCATGAAGGTCAGGATCAGGGTGGATATTCGTGTCCCACTGCAGAGTCAGCTGTGGTTCAGGATGTCGGCCTCTCAGGTACGTACTCGCTTGTTGATCTCATATGAACATTTGCCTGAACATTGTTTTGGGTGCTGCTGTGCTGGTCATCTGTTTCCGGTGTGCCCGGTTGTGGGGGGAAAAAGGGGACCATCATTGAGAGCCCCGACGGACCCGAGGTCTGGCTTGGAAAGGGCGAAGCATGGGAAGGCATTGCCGGGTACAAACTGGACGTACCTGAAAGGCAGGGGGAAGGAGGGACCCTTGGGAAATAAGCCACACACCCCCCTGCGCTCTCAGGAGGCCTGGCCGCGGGTGAGGCAACCGGAGGTCAGGGAGGAGGAGACTATGGTTGGGTGGTTGCCGAGGGAAATGTCACCATCCTTGTCGGGAAAGAAACGGCTGGAGAGGTAGTCGGAACCAGAGGAGGGGGAGCCCTCAGAGGAGTCAGAGGGATCATCACATGCAGTGGCGGGGGGCTATAAGCACCCTCGCCTCCAGGAATGAGTACCTGGAACCCCAGGAAGGGTTTGGTCGGCTGTTTACCCTTCCTGGTAGATTGGTGGCATTGGTTCTGCCAACAGTCGAGAAGATGCTTCCCTACCACTTCGAGGTCAGCAATCCCGCGTTCAGGAGCCCTACTACTATCATTTCAGGGAGGACGACGCACGCTGACTTACCGGGGATGTCATCGGTCCATCATCGTTCTGTTATCACCTGGTCTGCTCGACCAGTACATTATGGTTGGCGCATACTGTATCGGTATCTCTGGATGCTACAGCAGTTCACCCCCCGACCGCCTCTATGCATATGAGCACCATTTACTTTTCAGTATTTATGTTTTGATTTCTCCTTATTTCTATTCTGAAATTGTAAGGGATCTATCGTTTGATGGACCCAATACGCTATTATCTAATTAATAATATTGTCATTTCTCTAAAAAAAAGACTAGTATTAACTTAATTAATGTTACAAAAATTAAAAACATACTAATTATATTTAATTTAGAAATTTTAAAAAGACAAAAAAAAATTAATGTCCAACTAAACCATTCCGCAATAAATCCTAAATTTTGGGAAGGAGAAAAACATTAATACACATAGTAATTATCACTTACATTAAAAATTAAATAACATTAAATTTGATAGAATTGGAAAGAGAAAGTAATATAATATTCAATTAGGGTTAGCGACTATTGAGGCGATAGCGGGCCTGGATCGTACTACCCCTCACAGCCCTAGCATTAGTCTACCGTTACACTACCACTAGTCTAGTATACATGGGTTGTGGATGCTCTTACAAACAAAGACAATCACAAATGAAGTTTCTGGCGCAAATAAACTTACAAAGTAAGTACCCTAAACACATCAAAGTATGAGCTTAACAATCCTATACCCAAAATTTTCAACCGTAAAGCAAACCGAAGAGAAAATCAGACAATAAGTCTCAAAACTAAATATAAACAAACATACGCCAATAAGGGCTGGAAAAACCGAACAACGACTATCCCTTACTCTGGGAGAACCGAAAAACAACAAAAATCTTCAGTACCTAGATATACCCACCGTGAAGCACTAAACACAAAACAATAACATGTTTAATATCTAGATTTAACTAACAAGAAGCTCAAAAAGAAGGACCTCTAAGAACTTACAACCATCACCTTCCAACCGCTGCACCTCCACAACCAACTTATACAGTAACACCCTCAAAACTAGCCAAACTTGTGAGGAACACCCTATCTAATTGGGGCCACCAACTCAGAGAGTTGAATGACCACCGACACACCGACGGCCAACAACGAACACGACAAAGATAGGCCAGAAGTAAACACCACCGAAAACTCTATACCCTAGAACTCAAAACCGATAATCTTCAAACATAGGCCCGAAGACCAAAAAAATCGACGGAGGCCAATACCTTATGACCGATGAGCCCCTACTCACATAGTAGGGGAACAACGAAGACTAGACGAAATTCAAATCTAAGGAAAAGAATCGTGCCTCACAAATAATAACAAGTAAGGGGAAATAAACGTTAAGAAGCATACCCAAATCGGAAAATGTGCCAAAGGAGAGTAAGTTGGAGCAAATCACCGGTAGCGACCCATAAACAACGTACAACGGATGAGCCCATTCTTGAGAATCGAGTCACCGGTCATCAACCCCTCTTCCGAAGTTGAGCTCCGACGAAACACAAACAAAACTAGGTCGCCTCGAGAACGAACAGACTTCGGAAGAGAGGGGCTTGGGGGAGACCGAATCAGAAAAGGTCTTACCAGAGCGAAGCCCAAGAACACTACTTCGACGAAGGGAATCGTCGGAACAAGAGGAACCAGATATGAAAATTCTAGATTTCGATCTCCTGAAACCAAACGAGAACTTCGCCCACAACAGCGTAAAAGGCTGTCCATAGGAGAAGGTGCGAGGAAAGACCCGTCCACTGAAGTTAAGAAGAAATATAGAGGTGATGGCTCCAGTCAGAATAAAAGGGGACAAGATGAAAGGGAGGAAAATAGAAGGAGGAGGGTAGGGAGATGGAGGAATGAGGAGGGAGGACATCACCATCAACGAAGACCATGGTCGGTGGCCATGGCGTCTCCGACGGTAAAGAAGGGTAGAAGGGCGGCGGCTAGGTTAAAATATAAAAAATGGTCCGCAATGTTTCTTTGTGAGTATCCAACTCTTTTGGGAACATATTCGATATGTCGTGTGCAACATAATATCTCTTCCACATCTTCTGGGTACACCTAAAATTTTGAATTCGATAGTTCTTGACCCATCCGTAGGCATCTATAGTAGCACATGGATTTTTCATAACTTTTGAAACTCCTTAGGTAAATTATTCTTGTTCTTGTGACAAAGTCGTCTTACCCTTTCCTTGCTACCTATACCATTTGACCTTTGAACAATACTTCAATAGTGGGGTTTTGATAAGTTAATGTCTGCTTGGATGATGTGTAGTACCTGATCTAATCCAACTTTGTTTCTTTTCTTCGATCATCTCTATCAAGGTATTCTACTTGACCATAAGTTGGTCGTTAGATATTCTTTTTTGGTAGAGGCGATGAGACCTAACTCAACACAAATATGCTATGTTGTCTCCTTCTCATTTAGGAGCCTTTAATGATCTTTCGTAGTTTGAGAGATGGGAGGATAAATTCGTTGTCATATGCTCAAAAAGTTTGAAAACATTTTGAGGGAGAAGTGCAGGTATATATGATTTTGGGGTAAAATGAGATTTCACATGACAACTTAACATTGGTCGGGAAAAAAATAGTCTTTGAGCTTTCCCTTAATGTTCAACAATTCTTCCGGAAAAAAAACACTGACTGAATCGATCCAAAAACAAAAATCATAATTTTTATTCGTATACCATCGAAGAACCTTTTTTAAATCTGTGATTGTTAATGGAACAAAATACAAACAATGAACATAACACAAGGAAAGAAAATTAAGAAATATATTTCTTAGAAGAGAAATCAGCTAGAAACTCCTCTTATACTAAAAACTGTGTGAACCAATCCAAGCCACACACACGTAAGATCTAACATTCACCATGATGCCACATCATCACCCCAATTCCACCCAAATTCACGCCACTTTCATCATTTCTCACACAAGCAAAGGCATAATTGTAATAGCATGGTGCCATGTGGACAAGTGTCCATTTTTTTCTTAACCAATTCACTAATTTAATATTTCCCGATTCGTTTGAACTCCGATTAGCTTCAAACTTGCGCCAATATTTTTCTTTTTCCAAGGGCTTTAAATCAAGATCAGTCATGAATATATTTTGAAGCACGAAAATAAAAATTTATATTGGGGTGATAAAAACAATGTTGAGTGTTGATAAATCTTCACTAATAAATTTTTTATATCGGGGTATCAAACTAGTGCTAAATGTTGATAAAAAAACATGTATTGAGGTGATAAAAAACTGATAATGAGGTGATAAAAATCATGTTCAATTAAAAATAAGGGTGATAAACTAGAGTTTAGTGTTGAGAAAAAAAACATGTGATGGGATGATAAAAAAACATGTAATTTAATGATAAACATAGTGTTTAGTGTAGATAAAACTAGTGCTTAGTGTTCATAAAAAAAACATGTGATGATGTGATGAAAATCATGTTCGATTTTGAAAAATGAGGTGATAAAACTAGTGTTCAGTGTTGATAGACCCAGTGTATAGTGTTGATAAAAATTACCCAGACTTAACTTTAAAAAAAAATTAGCCCCGAAATAAGGGTGATAACCTAGAGTTTAGTGTTGATAAAAAAACATGTGATGGGATGATAAAAACACATATAATTTAATGATAAACATAGTGTTTAGTGTTGATAAAACTAGTGCTTAGTGTTCATTAAAAAACATGTGATGATGTGATAAAAGTCATGTTCGTTTTGGAAAATGAGGTGATAAAACTAGTGTTCAGTGTTGATAAACCCAATGTATAGTGTTGATAAAAATTACCCAGACTTCAATTTTTTTTTAAATCAGCCCCGAAATAAGGGTGATAACCTAGAGTTTAGTGTTGATAAAAAACATGTGATGGGATGATAAAAACACATGTAATTTAATGATAAACATAGTTTTTAGTATTGATAAAACTAGTGCTTAGTGTTCATAAAAAAACATGTGATGATGTGATAAAAATCATGTTCGATTTTGGAAAATGAGGTGATAAAACTAGTGTTCGTGTTAATAAACTCAGTGTATAGTGTTGATAAACCCAGTGTATAGTGTTGATACAAATTACCCAGACTTTAACTTTTTTTTAAAAAAGCAGCCCCGAAATAAAAAATTTTCGTGCTTCAAAATATATTCATGACTGATCTTGATAGAAAGCCCTTGAAAAAACAAAACTAATGGCGCAAGTTTGAAGCCAATAGGAGTTCAAACGAAGCGGGAAAAATTAAATTAGTGAATTGGTAAAAAATAAATATGATGATTTTACTAAAAAGCCCTTACCACTTACTAAAAAGTGCTGTTTTTTTTATAAGCTAAATTTTTAAGAGCAAATGTTCTATAGGCTTATAGAAAAAAAGCAAGAAAATGTCCAAAAAGACCTTTTCCTCCAACCATACAGCTACAAAGAGCAAAAAAGAACGGAACAGGAAAAACAAGAATTTCTACTTCCTGTTCGGGTTCAAACAAAAAAAACCGGTTTGACACCGGAACGGGGGTAGGGGAGTGGTCAGAAGACAGTTCCAAGGGCTCCCTGTCCTTCAATCCCTCGGATTCGAGAGCTAGAGCACACAGATCAACAACTTTCCGACCTACTCTTGAGCTGAAACTCCAGTTACCCGAACTGTCTTTTTTGGCTACATCCGCCAAGAGACGCCCCGAGTTAACCCCGTTGTCCACAGAAGTCTTGGCCCTTGTCTGATACACAGCCACTGGTTGTGCAATCACCTTCGCCTGACTCTTTTTAGGACGACCACGTTTCTTTGGCTCAGCCCCCAAGACCGGTTTTTGCAAGGCTTCCTTCCACGGGCTTCCTTGTGAACCAAACTCCAAAGTCGGTTCAACGTCCCGCAACTGATTACCTTGACCACCCGATCCCGATAAAGATAGATCCAAGTTAGTCTCCATTCTTTTAAAAATGGACGCCAAGCTCGGATCCTCTCGGACCGACAATTGGGCCTTTCTTGACGAACCTGCAAGCCCCAGGAGCCCACTGGGCAAATCTGATCCAACTAAATCAGGTTGATTAGGGCTAAGCCCGCAAGGCCCAATAACCATCCCATCCACGCCAATCTGAGTCGCAGTCACAGACGCTGCCTCTTCCATGTTTTGTGGCGTGATCACAGAAGGATCAACACAAACACGATTCGAAATCTCGAATCCGCGATCAGCTGACGAGATCCCTGAAAGCACATGATCAACACCAGATACGGGATCAACTCCAGAAGAGGAAGAACAGCGAATCTCGCCGGAGTCGTGTTTCGTCATCGGCTCGCCGGACTCCTGACCTTTTGTCCCTGGGGATGTCACCGGAGAGACTGTGTTGACACCTCTTGAGCTAACCAAACCATCGGCTGCAATCTGATCGAGACCAACTGAGAAAACCGGGTCTTCACGAATGACAGAGTCGATACTCTGTTTTTCGATTCCGCCTGGAAAGGTCGCCGGAGAAGCCGTACGCCGCCGGGAAAAAGCCACGAACAAGATATGTCCCTTCAGCTGAAACCCATGTAAAGTTGCAAGTGCTCGGGATGCAGCCAAGGGTGTCGAGAACCGTACAAAACCGAAAAAACGCCTTGCCATGTTCGGCTTCTTCACCAATGAAACAGAGCTAATGACACCGAATTCAGACAGCTTTTCTCGAATCCAGTCTTCCGGCAGAGGGTACGGTAAGTTGCAAATATAGAGCTCCGTGTCACTCACCTCAAACTGGACCGGACGACGTCGATGGCGAGCCACTGTTTTGCCCGTGTCAAGTCCGTTGATTCCATCGTTCAAAGTAGTCGGAACGGTCTCCAAATACGGCCTCTTTGCATCGGAATCCGGCCTCTTTGCTTCGGGCCTCAATTTCTCCTGCTTCGCCGTCGAAACTGCTACCGGACGAGATGTTCTGGTCCGTCTCTTTGCTGAAGCACTCGTGTCCCCATTGACCTTTTTCTTCCCCGGAAAAACGTCATGAAACTCAGAAAACAGAGACAACATGCCGGAACAAAAGTGGACAAAATCATCGATGGAGGTCCGGTTCCGGCCAGCACGAGGACGTAGAAGACGTAGAGAGCGTTTCATCTCATTCGTTTCATGTATGATTATGCACATGAATACGCGTTTTACACATGACTACACAACCAAAAAACTATCATCATCTGACTGGATAAAATTATGTTTTAGTTAAAATAGTTTCTCCTTCCATCCAAATCAATTTAAAAGTCCGTTGGTCTTTTTCTTGAATGACAAATATTTTTGCGCTATTAAAACCCTAATCTTTCGCCTAAACTTTAAAATTATGAGATTTCCCTTATAAATCTAAAATTTCAATAAAATCATAATTATTTATTTATATTAAACTTTAATTTATATATATAGGATCACTATCAGGTACAAACTTTATATATTCGTCAGAACGTAGAATTTTCAATCTGGGCCCTTGGATCATAGAATTAAAGGCCCAGATTTAATGCATATCTTTTTAATTAATGCATATCAGTAAATTGATTTCGTAATCAATCACCCCCCACCCCCCCTGAATTTCGGTGGTCATTCGATTTGGATAATCAATGGCCCAGATTGGTTCTACGTTCTGACCCGAAACAAGGTTTGTACTCGATAGTCCCCCTATATATATAGTCTCGGTATCAAATGCGAATCAGGCCTTATTGTGAAAATTGCTAACACATAAGAGGGCGACACATAGCCTTTTCACGCGCGCTGGCACAACTACTGTTCACACGCGCATAACTATAGTTCACGTGCACACACGCTCTAGTACTCCCCGTGCAAAGCGTTGGTACCCCTCAATACAAATGTTGACATGTGTCCTTTTTCGCGCATACAAAGTGCTAGAACCACCGCTCAAGTGTTGGTACATGTGGTACCAGCACCTGTGTATATGAAGTACCAGCACTTGTGCATGCAATGTACCAGTACTTGTGTATATGAAGTACCAACGCCTATGTATTTGAAGTATCAGTGCCTATGCATATGAAGTACCCGTACATGTGCATACAATGTACCAACACCTGTGTAGTCCAAATCGAATATATATTGAATCGACTGGTGGAGACCCTGAAAGATGTCATTGTCAAAATTTGAAAAAACCCTAGCATTTTTTGGGTGGAAACGGCCTCCCGAGCAAGACTCATTGTTGCGCCATGATGTGCGATGTTTTTCGGCAATCTGAGGTCATCTAGAGGGTCAAAATCGTACTTTTAAATTTCGGACGATTATTTCTTCTGTGTTTTAGGGTTTTCTAGTTTCCTTTTTTCGAATTAGGGCTTTAGGATTACTCTTCTTAGGGTTTAGGTTTAGGGTTTATGGTTTAGTTTTAGGGTTTATGGTTTAGTTTTTATGGTTTAGGGTTTAGGGTTTAGGACGTTGGGGTTTAGGGTTTATAAAAAGACGATGCTTTGATTGTAAATCAGTTTTTTTTTAATTAATAAACATTGTACCAACTTGTTTGTGTATTGTACCAGTACCCGTGTGTGTATTGTACCAGCACCTGTGTTTGAGGGGTAGCATTACTATGCGCGCGCATTCAGCACCGCGCGCGCACGAAAACGACACGTGCCCCCCTGTGAGTTCGCAATTTGCACAATAAAGGCAGTTTGTACGTTATCCCGTCCCCATATATATAGCCTTGGTTTCAGGTTCTAACCCCTCTTTATGATACTAACTAGTGAACTAATGTATTTCATTGGATACACGCCACATGGTAGTGACGCCCTGCGATTTTAACACAGAAAAAGACACGGAAAGCGTATCGGTCGTCAAGTAGTATTTTTCGGAATTTAAGTTCCAGATTGTCGTACCCAAGGGAGCAAAAGACAAGCAGTTCCTGTTTGAAGTTTTTATGTTGTTTCGCTAAAAAATGGTTTTGGTTTTAAAAAGTTAACAATAACGAAAACGCAAACGCGAACAAGTATTGAGGTAAATCAAAAGAGATTAGTATCAGAGAAAAAGTAATTCAGGGTATATGTTCATAGAGATCATGTCCACATATTGAATAACGATAATTATTGTGAAGTGTGACTATTATAGGGGCAACGAATCATCTCTAAGCTACTCGTAACTTTTCCCGAATGTTTCGGACCCTAATGGAATCTAACCACCTAGTTCTCCTGAATCAAAGGTGTAAGAAGACCTAAAGCACAACGTTCTTTGATGATTTCTAACTTTCGATACAAATGTATGGTTATTGTAATTGTGTTAACCTAGCTATCTCTAATCTAGATTTAAACCCAACTTATTATTGATTTTAGACTAATTACGATCCTCATCTCTCGAGTGTTGGATCCTAATTCACATCATCTATCAAGACTACATGTGAGATAGAGCATTAAGAGCAAACCAATAATAAACCATAACCTAGATTCTGTAGTTATAAGTTTCCCTAATACTAGAAGTGAAGCAGGCAAACAAGCAACAGGCGAGCAAAATAGTAACAAAATAGAATGAACACACCCGTTTGGAAGATCGTAGAAAAGAAAGTTGTGATGTCACGCCCCGAATTCGGTATAACCGGACCCGGAACGCGAACGAAGAAACAGTAAAACAATTTTTAAACATTTTAGTAAACCACTTAAAATCACCACTAAAGTTAATCAAAATAATATTTTACAACAGAAAGTACGTCCAAACAGCGGACAAAAACCAACATGTACGTCGCTAGACTCCCAAAAAGAAAACCGGACTCCCGCTCCCAGCTCTTCAAGCTTCGGGAGCTCCCCTAGTCCGCCTCATGACCAGTACCTGTAGGAAAAGCAGCTAGGGGTGAGCGTTCGCTCACCACCACGGATACCAGACTGACTACAACATACTAGCAGAAAATGCCGGAAACACCAACAACAGACAAACACCGGGGACTACTATCCCTAAACTCAAATAGCCCGACTGTCACACGAAAACTGTCATTTTCTCCCAACCAACTCAAACCCGGACGCGTAATGTAGACCCGAAGCAGCGGTTACGACCTCAACCCAAAACGCGAATAATAACCACGCAACACCCAAGATCACAATGGATCGCACACGGCAAACAAGATCACAAAGGATCACACTCCAGCTGCTCAGTGCCGGTTGCTAACCGGCTGGGCTCGAGCCTACCCCACGCAACTTTCCCCGACACTTAGTCGGGCCAGGCGGTCGACCTGTTCGCGACATATACCGCAAAACTTTTCCGATAGCTAGTCGGAAGGGGAGCCGCCTTTCATCGCAGAAGAATGCACAACTTTACCGGTGGTTAGTCGGAAGGCTAGCCAACCCCCACGTGCGCGACCACAGGACCCCTTTATTGTCAGGCGGGCCCCCAACCTCAAGCAATCACAATCACAACCAAAGTTCAACAAATAGCGACAACACAGGTTTTAACACCCCAGAGGCACACATGGCCACCCCCGACACACAAAACAGTAACACACGGGTTCAACACCCCAAAGGCACACCTGGCCACCCACGACACACATACAGTAAAATTACGGGTTCAACTCCCCACAGGCACTCATGGCCACCCAAGACACACAAACAGTAAAATACGGGTTCAACTCCCCACGGGCACTCATGGCCACCCAAGACACACAAACAGTAAAATACGGGTTCAACTCCCCACGGGCACTCATGGCCACCCAAGACACAACAATTCAATCAACCTTAGGGCACAACTAAAAGCCACCAGTGTAACTATTGTTCGATATGTTCACTTAACCTACGACACTCCTAAGTGTCACATGCATTTCTATTGTTCGATACGTTCACGTATCATACGACACCACTAAGTGTCGCCTGCATTTGTAGTGTTCGATAACTTTCTTATCCTACGACACCACTAGGTGTCACATGCATTTCTACCGTTAACTTTCCCTAGTCAAGGCCGAGATCCGGCTACTTTTCCCTACCACGTAACGCTTCCACAAAAGTCCACGCCCCAGCTCCGGCGTGCTCGCGATCACTCGCCTAGCTTCCCCTTTCCTCGGTCGGTAGCACGATCTAATAAGAACACAATTTAAAACACTTTTTAAGTTCGCAGACAAAAACTGAATTTTAATACACTTGACGCCCAAATGCAACCCCGACAATGTCGATCACTACCAAACTTCCCAATTACTCGACATTGTCAACAACAAGCCCGGAAAGGCCCGATTCGCCCGGCCCGACGAATCTGCCCGGATTGGAAAACGCCCTTCCGGGGCTCCGAAAATTCCCGTTTTCGTTTCTACGATCTTAGAATAATTCAAGGGTTCCATCGCAATCGACGGAATCAGTTTCCGACTTCCGAACAATTTAATTCGCGTTTAAAGTTTCTAAACCTATCATTTTCAACTTTTACAATTTAATTCCAAAATTCGTTCCGGGTGTGGATTAAGGACTTGGGGATCGTCCTAAACCACCCGAACACGAAAACCCGAGACCCGAACACGTAGGCCCCACCCGACCACCCTTAGCCGTGGGTGGCTGGACCGGTTTTGGACCGGTTCACCACCATGGTGGCCGGAGCTGCCCCGAGCCTCCGGTCACCGGAAACCGATCATTTTTCGCTCCAAAACGCCTCCAACAAACCCCACACCTCAACTCATCCATAGTCTACTCGTTTCAACCCAAACCCTAACTTTTAAACATATCAAAACGAAAATCGGATAGGTTCTCACCGTAGGGAATGATGACGGGAGCTCGATTCTTCTATCGTTGAGACGATTCGTCGGTTGGATCATCGGGAGATCGACAAACCCTAACCCTCCTCTTCTCTTTTTCCCTTTTCCTTCTCTCCTTCTTCTCTCTTCTTTCTCTCTATTTTCTCTTTCTTTCTCTTTTTTTGAACAATGGCCGACCACCCCCCTTATGTCTTCCTTTTGTTTTGTTCAAAGTTACCTAACACCACCACTTGTGTGACAAGTGGCAAGTGGATCCCACCCCTTTAAACAAAATATCTTGTAGATATTTTTCTGTCAGATTCGGCCGTCTCGGGCCCCGAACGGGCCCATTTTCCAAGAAATTACGAAACTTCACGGGCTACAAGGAAACGGCTCAACTAAGACTGCTGTAACGACGACTAAGCTTTTTGGATCCAAAAAAGATCTCGAACGGACCAAATCGTTGCTCGGTTGACTTTTCCGGCAAAAAGTCAACATTTCCCAAATTTGTCAAAAAGTTGCCCTGAGTCCCCCAGACCTCACTTTGGTCGATATCGGGGTCAACTTAAGTCCGATATGACCCTCGGGGTGAAATTTAGGTTCATTTAGGTGTCTGTCCAAATTTTTTAAATTTTCCTGTTTTTCGCCGATTTGACTGGCGTTGACCGGGAGTGGTTCTTACATGTGCCGTGGAAATTAGGTCCACTGACTTGAAGCAATTATGTTCCGCGCGTCCGAGGTGGCGAACAGGTCGGTATGCTCCCGAGTTTAACACAGCTTCTACCTAAACTCGTGCCCACTCATAGTTCTGGATGTGGAACTTGTAGAGACAGTACCCAAGAATCAAAGAATAGAGAAGAGAACGATATGTAGGGACGAACTTGCTATTAGGAGAAAGTAGATGAGAGGAGAGAGACAATGGTTGGTGATAATATGTTGGGGACGTGTGGATGAGAGACAGAATTTGGGAGTGAGAGTTGATTTTTGCGTGTAGACAAATGGGTTTAAGAGCTGGTATTTATAGGCTTTGAGCCTGAGGGGTACAAACGTAAATTCACATTAAATCTGAATTTAATTTTGAATTTGAATTCTTTTGTAACTACCCCAATCACAATAATTCTAATTAACCCTTCATTAATTCATTGGATCCTCCAATAATCACCATTAACTCTCCATAATCCCCACTAACTCACCATAATTGGTTTGACCAATCCCCACACGTGAAAGCCTCTCATCACATTCGGATTAGGCTTGATCAAGGGTTGACTAAGCCTAACAAAACCCTTGATAAAACCGTGGGTTTCAGGCCCGAGTCTGAGAACAAGCCCGCCCACGCCTCAAGGGCCAACTCCAAGCCCAAGTCGAAGTCTTGCACAAGAGAGGAGCAGAACCACTTTATGAACATGGAAAAGTTTCTCCAATCTACCGATGTGGGACTATGAACAAGCCCTTGAAAGCATATCTTCCAACATATTCAACTTTCACAATAATATACATTCAATACATGGGAATTCAGATTTAGATCTCTGAATTCCCTTCGATTTGATATATTATATGACACAAATCTTAGTTCTTATAAGGAAGTTATTCCCTTCGCAATATCAACTAGCCTCCAAAACT
This sequence comes from Erodium maritimum, assembly GCA_963921825.1. Taxonomy (NCBI): domain Eukaryota; kingdom Viridiplantae; phylum Streptophyta; class Magnoliopsida; order Geraniales; family Geraniaceae; genus Erodium; species Erodium maritimum. Next base: position 69,730,130 of record OY997590.1, on the reverse strand, counting down.
CCTAAAACCTATTTTTTCCTTCATTTGAACTTTTTTTCGATCAAAGCACTTACAAAACACAACAAGAGACACAATACGAGTAACGAGAGAAAAGTGGATCAAATTAACTATCCCCGGGACTAAAAAGCTCAAGAATATGTGCTAAAAACATATAAATCAATGCATTTTATGTCCACATCAACATCTTATTAGTATGCATTTTTTTTTTACCAAATTCACTAATTTGATTATTCCTGCTTCTTTCCAATACAATTTTTTTTCATTATTTTACCACTATTTTTCTTTTTCAAAGGGGTATCTATAGACATGCATATTGAATAAATTTTGAAGCATGAAAAATCAAAATAGTTATGTCACGCCCCAATTTACGTAAACCGAACTCAGGACGTGAACTTTTAAAACGATAAAATATTTTGAAACCTTTTACATTAAATCACTTTAAGATCACCGTTTGTTCAACAAAATAATATTTAAAACTTAAAACACGTCCCAACAAGTGGACAAAAGTGTGGTATCCGTCGCTAGACTCAAAATAAACCCAGAATCCCGCTCCCAGCTCTTCAAGCTTCGGAAGCTCACCTAGTCCAACCTGCGACCGGTCCCTGTAGGAAAAGCAGCTAGGGGTGAGCGTTCGCTCACCACCACGGATAACAGACTGACTACGGCATAATTAGCAGACAATGCCGGTAACACCAACAACCAACTCAACACCGTGAACACCATCCCCAACTCAAGTAACCCGACCGACACCCACACACTGATACTTTCCTCAGCCGACTCAACACTCGGACACGTAAGGTAGACCCGACACAACGATCGACGACCTCCTCCAAAGACACGACAGACCACCACGCAACACCCAAGATCACAAAGGATCGCACACCAAACAAGATCACAAAGGATCGCACTCCTGTCAGCTGCTCAGTGCTGGTTGCTAACCGGCTGGGCTCGAGCCTGCCCACGCGCTTTGCCGATCCCTGTCAGGCTCCAGGCGGTCGACCTGTTGGCGATATATACAGCGCTGCTTTTCCGATAGCTAGTCGGAAGGGGAGCTGCCCTCTCATCGCCTAAAAACGCTCACAACCTCCCGAGACTCGAACTCGGTCAGGCTAGCCAAAGAACGCTCGCATTTTCCCGAGACTCGAACTCAGTCAAGCCAACCAAAGAACACTCGCAACCTCCAGAGACTCGAACTCGGTCAGGCCAGCCAAAGAACGCTCGAAACTTACCGATCCCTGTCAGGTAAGCCAGCCAAATTCCACACCACTTCCCGACACACATTCGGGTCACTAACCTCGGGCAAGCACAATCACAATCACAATCACAAGCAAAGTTCAACAAGCAGCAACAACACAGGTTCAAAACTCCACAGGCACTCATGGCCACCCAAGACACCAACAGTAAAACACGGATTCAACAACCCCACGGGCACTCACGTCCTCCCAAGACACACCAACCATAACTCACGGGCTCAACAACCCCACGGGCACTCACGGCCTCCCAAGACACACCAACCATAACTCACGGGATCAACAACCCCACGGGCACTCACGGCCACCCAAGACACACCAACAGTAATTCACGGGCTCAACAACCCCACGACACTCATGGCCACCCAAGACACTCCAACAGTAACTCACGAGCTCAACAACCCCACGTCACTCACGGCCACCCAAGACACACCAACAGTAACTCACGGGCTCAACAACCCCACAGCACTCACGGCCACCCAAGACACACCAACAGTAAAGACACGGGTTCAATCAACCCCCACGGGCACTCATGGCCACCCAGACACAACAGTAAAACACGGTCTCTCATGGCCACCCAAGACACAACAGTAAAACACGGGCTCTCATGGCCACCCAAGACACAAAATACACAATCAACCTCCGGCATAACCAATGCCTCTAACAGTCCTAATATCAACAGTTTCACAAAAAACCTCCGGGCATGGTCATATGCCTCCAGTACTCCTAATCTCGATAAGTTCGCAATCAACCTCCGGGCATGGTCATATGCCTCCAGTAATTCTAATAACGCTAAGTTCTCTGCTCCTACGACAATACTAAGTGTCACATGCATTTCCAATATTCGCTACGTTCCCGTATAATGCCTTTCTAATATTCGATAAACTTACTTAACCCACGACACCTCGGTGTCACATGCAATTCTACTGTTAACTTTCCCTAGTCAGGGCCGAGATCCGGCTACTTTTCCCTACCTCGTATGCTTTCTCCAAAAGCGCACAATCAAGCTCCGGCGTGATCTCGGTCACTCGCCTAGCTTTCCCTTTCCTCTGTAAGCGGCACGATCTAAAAGAACACAATTTTAAACACTTTTAAGCTTGCAGGCATAAACTGAATTTTAATAAACTTGACGCCCATAAGTAACCCCGACAATGTCGATCACTCCCAAACTTCCCAATTACTCGACATTGTCGATATTGGACCCGGAAAGGCCCGATTCGCCCGACATGGCGAATCTGCCCGGGTTTTGAAAACGCCCTTCCGGGGCTCCGAAAATTCCCGTTTTCGTTTCTACGGTCTTAGAATAATTCAAGGGTTCCTAGGCACTCGACGGAATCGAATTCCGACTTCCGAGTCATTTAATTAGCTTTTAAAGTTTCTAAACCCGATAAATACAACTTTTCCAAATTAATTCCAAATTTCGATTCGGTTATGGATAAATGATCCGGGGAACGTTCTAAACCACCCGAACACTAAACCCGAGTACCCGAGCACGTGGGCCCCACATGGCCACAATGGAAAAAATTCCCTTTTTGCCCCAAAACGTTCCTAACGAACCCCAAACCTCAACCATTCATCTTTAAACCAATTCTAACCAAAACCCAACCATATTTGAATCGTTTAAACTCAAACCCTAAAATTCGAACTTAACAAAATGAAAATCGGTTAGGTGCTCACCGTAGAGAATGACGGTGTGAACTCGATTCTTCTATCGTTGAGACGATCCACCGGTCGGATGAACGAGAAACGTCACAAATCCCCCAAGCCTCTTCTCTTTTTCTCTCCTCCTCCTTTCTTCCTTCTAACTTATTTCTCTCTCTAAAACGTCTTATTTTCTACACTATGGCCGACCATCACATGTCTCTCATCTTTTGTTTTGTTCAAAAACACTAACCACACATCAAGAAGACCAAAATACCCCCCCTTTTCATTCTTTCTTTTCTTTAAAGTCAAGGGTAAAGTTGTCCTCCCTTTTTCCTTCCACCACATTCATGACATGTGTCATGTGGGTCCCACACCTTTTTGGTAAAATATCTCCTAGATATTTTCTGTCAGATTCGCGAAATTCGGCTGTTTCGGGCCCTGAACGGGCACTTTTTCCAAGAAATTACGAAACTTGACGGGTTACAAGGAAACGGCTCAACTAAGACCGCTGCGACGACGGCTAAGCTTTTTGGATCCCAAACGGTCCTCGAATGGACCAAAACGTCGCTCAGTTGACTTTTCCAGCGAAAAGTCAACATTTCCCAAATTGGTCAGAGAGTTGCCATGAGTACCCCGGAACTCACTTTGGTCGATATCGGGGTCAAATTACGTCCGGTATGACCCTCAGAGTCAATTTTCGGTTTAATTAAGTGCTTGACCAAAAAATTTAAATTTTCCGGTTTTTCGCAGGTTTGACTGGCGTTGACCGGGAGTGGTTATTACAGGATAAGTCTAACGTGCTTGTAAATCGGATGAAAACAGTTTGTGAATCTGTAGAAATGAAATGTCATCTCCCTAAAATTAATTATGCACATATAATAATGGTTTGTCAACGATTCGTTTGGCTTTCTTCTTGCGCCAAACATGTTCATTACGGATTCAAAAAACATGTTTGGGGGATTACAAAACATGTTTATGGATTCACAACCAATTTTTTAGAAATTATACACCGTTTTTATGAATTGCATATCATTTTTATGGAGATTACATTTCATTTCTGCAGATTTACATTTCGTTTATGTAGATTTAAAAATTATGTTAATCCGATTTACAACTACGTTAGACTTTTCCTATTTTGATTTTTTTGTGCTCAAAATATATTCAATATGCATATCTATATATATGTGCCTTGAAAAAAGAAAATAATGGAGTAGGAATGAAAAAAATCGGAATCGATACAAAACGGGGATGATTAAATTAGTGAATTTGGCAAAATAAATAAATAAATGCTCACTATCTAGGATACTGCCATGTGGCATTATTCAATAGTTGCATCCATAATCCAAATGGGTTCGCAAGTTAGTACCCTATGAGGAGTTCGTAGCAGAGATCTTCCTTATATATATATAGGGTTGGTATCAAATACAAACCACCCCTTATTGTGCAAACTACGAACTCACCAGGTGCTGACACGTGGGCGCGCGCACAGTGCTGACACGTGGCGCGCATAGTGCTAATAGTTTGGGCGCACAATGCTAATAGTTTGGCACTGTGCTAAACTATTAGCACTGTGCGAGCCAAACTATTAGCACCGTGCGCGCGCGTGATCAACACGCTCACGCGCGCGGGCAGAGGCGCGCGCGAATCTGCCACGTGTCAGCATAGCGCGCGCTCTGCTGACGTCACTTTGACCGCATCCTGTGGCTTAGATTGGTTCGTAGTTTGCACAATAAGGATGGTTTTTACTGGATAGCTACCCTATATATATATTCTGACCCGAAATAAGGTTTGTACTTGATTGTTCCCCTATATAGGATAACAATCAGGTACAAACTTCTATCTTTCGTCAGAACGCAGAACTTTCAATCTAGGCCCTTGGATCATAGAATTAAAGGCCCATATTTAATGCATATCTTTTAATATCTTTTTAATTAATGCATATCTTGTAATTGATTTCGTAATCAATCACCCCCACCCCCCTGAATTTCGGTGGCCATCCGATCTGAGTAATGAATGGCCGAGATTAGTTCTACGTTCTGACCCGAAATAAGGTTTGTACTTGATTGTTCCCCTATATATATATATATATATGGTGACAATCATGTGTGAACTCCATTTAAAATGTGAATATGTAAACTGTATTAGATCTGTCTATCTCACAAGATGGACGATTCATGTGTGTGAGTGCGAATTTGGTCCCAATATGATGCATGCACGTCTAACTAAGGGCAAATAAGTAATCCAGTTACACAGTACGCGCTTCATTTAAAATTTTGAACATGCGAACTCAACCACACAATAAATGTTCTTTTTATCCACCAAGCTTACTAATTTTATCTTTCCCGTTTCGTTTCAACTCCAATTCAGTATTTTCTTGCGCCAATAATTTTCTTTTTCTAAGATCTATCTATCAAATAGCATATTGAATATGTTTTGAAGTAATAAAAAACATGTACAAACAAAAATTATGATTGACACGCTTTTCGTAAACCATATCTATTATACTCTTAAACTCACATCTCTCTTATTCGCAAACCCACATATCTCTTATTCTCAAACCACATCCCTCGTATTCTCAACTCACATCACCATATTATCAACCCACAATACCTATACTCTCAAACTCACATCTCTCTTATTCTCAAACCATATCACTCATATTCTCAACTCACATCCGCATATTCTCAACCCACTACTTCTATATTTACAAACCACATCACAACTTTTCACACTCATATCCACACATCCGCACATGTATCCAAAAACACATCAAAACATATATAAAACACTACTTGCTAGAAAGCCCATGAAAAAAGAAGAATATTTGCGCAAGAAAAAAATAAATCGGAGTTGAAACGAAACGAGAATCATTAAATTAATAACCTTGATTTAAAAAATGGGCATTTTCTGAGCGCGACACATGGAGCGTTGTGGTTGAGTTCGCTGGTTCAATATTGTCAAACCTACATCCCTCTTATTCTCAAACACACATCTCTCTTCTCAAACTCACATCATCATATTCTCAACCCACATAACCCATATTCTCAAACTTACACCCGTCTTATTTTCAAACCCACATCTCTATTATTCTTAAACCTTATCCCGCATATTGTCAAATCACATCACCATATTCTCAACCCACAACACCTATATTCTCAAACTCATATCCCTCATATTCTCAAATCCCATCTCTCATATTCTCAAACCATATCACTCATATTCTCAACTCACATCACCATATTCTCTCGTTCAGAGGAGTTGGCCTTTTCTAATTTCATTGAGTCCACGGGGTTGGTAGATTTGTGTATAGTTGGATCAAAATTTACATGGTATGGATCTGGATCCAAGGTTTCGCGTCTTGATAGGTTTTTGGTTTCTTCGGAAGCTTTATCGACCTTTGGTGTTCTAGTCCAACATGGGCTCCCGAGGGAGGTTTCGGACCATCGTCTGGTTGTGTTGGGGATGGTAGTGCAGGATTGGGGACCTAAACCATCGTCCGATTGTGTTGGGTGGTTTTCCTATAAAGTATCTTGGGTTTCAGTTGGGGGAAAATCTGAGAAGGGTATCTACCTAGAACCCTATTATGGCCAAGTTCAAACGCTCACTTGGTTTGTGGAGGCTAAAAAACTTTAACATGGCATGTCGTATTGTTTTGGTTAAATGTACCTTATCTGCTCTTCCGTTGTGTTATATGTCTTTGTTGAGAGCCCCTAAAAAGGTGATTGTAGTTTTGGGGGCTTGGTAATGTCGTTTTATGTGAACAAATTTGTATACTGATAAGATGTTTTGCAAAGTTTGGTAGAGCTCGGTGTAGTCCGAAGGAGGAGGGATGCCTTGGTATAAGAACTTTAGAGGACATGAATTTGAGCTTAGTCGCGAAGTGGTAGTGGAGATTCGCGAGTGAGAAGAGGTCTTTGTGGAAGCAGATTATTTGTGTTTTGTTTGGCTGGAAGGTTGAGGATTGGGATTTATCCAAGGTAGATAAAAAGGATTCTTCCTTTATGTTCGGTATATTGTGGCATTGACTTCAGACCTGATTATTAAGGGGTTGTTCTGGAATTAAGGTGCACATTGAAAGTTGGGAAGAGGGGATTGTATTGCTTTTTAGGATGACGTGTGTGTAGGTTCAAGACTGTTAGGTTCCAGTTTCCTTTAGTACATTTGGTTTCTACGGTCAAGGACGTAAAGGTAGATCATTTTTAGAGGGATGGTGTGTGAAAGGTGGGGTATAGGCGCGATGGATTTGATGGGAATTTTGGTGTATGTATGGGTTTTGATCGACCATGAGGACTCTCTTGTATGGGTGAAGGATGTTAGAGTCTTTTCAGTTTCGTCTGTGTGTGGTGTTTTAGAGAGGTCGGACTCTAGAGGTGTTATTATGGATTGGGCTCGAGTGCTTTGGGTTAAAGCCCCCCCCCCCCCCCCCCCCCCCCCCCCCAAGTTAAGTGTTTGGCAACTCATAAGGCAATCACGACTATGGATTTTGTAAAAGGTAGGAGTGTTTCAATCTCTTTGAATAGTATGTTATGTTTCTTCTGTAAGTGTTGTTTCGAATATGTGGATTATTTGTTGTTGCACTGTTCTTATTCTTCGGAAGTGTTGGGAAAGATTTTCCAATGGTGGAGAATTGTAGGGTCGTTACCAAGTGATGTGGTGGGTGTCATTTTATGGTGGAAAGGGTTGGGGTCAATGTCTTGGTAGGCTGAGTGGGTTCGTGTTGGCTATCTTGTAACGTGGCATATTTGGTTGGTTCGAAATGGAGTTGTTTTTAACCAGGTGATGACAATGGTGGATGGGGTAATTGCAAAGATCAAACACCATTCATTTGGTGCTTGTTGGAACTCTGGTTATTTGCGTAGTGGAGTCACTTTTGAGGATTGGGAGAGGGATCCTGAGTGATGTTTGGTGGCAGGTTAGAAGCGAGATTTTATGGATGCTTCGGGTTGAGGTCGGAAGTGAGCTTTTATGGATGTTTTGGGTTACGGAGGTGGAGGATTTCTTACATTGTGTTTATTGTTTTTGGTAGTTGGTAGTTTGTTTGTTTTATTGTATTTTGGGCTGTCTAGACTGTTTTGGGTTGGTTTTATTTGCTCTTTTGGAGTTGTTTGGGTTTTTCGAGAGGGTCTCCTCATTAGAGACACATTTATTTGGGCCGGTCTACTTTCTCTACAGATCGAATGCAAATAATAATTCACTTATAAAATATCGAAAGCCATTACACAGAAAAGAAGGAACTCCAAGACCAAAAGCACGGGAACACCATCTTCAAAATTACTCGATACCTTTAAAGAACTCAAGATACCACCACAAAGTGAACTCCAAATCTGAATTGGAATTAGATTTTAGGAATTACCGTACCTCCCTTATCCAAAATGAATTCACCGTCTTCTAAAACTTCTTGGTCTTTCTCCACATTTTCATCTTCAAAATCTTCCTCACACACTTAAGGATTTAGTTCTTCATTCAAGTTATCGAATTATCTCTATCAATTATTATACTGAAATAAAAAGATTAACTTTAACGTTTAACCTTCAAATGTTCTTAAGTGATTTTTAACTTCACTTGATCTTATTAGTGTCTTTGTTGAGCATAATCACCTAGATATCGTCCTCAACAGTCTTCGACAATCATCAATATAACGGAGGCTCATCATCACTAAGCCTTTATACATAATATGTTTTCTCATCTTTTGGCAATATGCACTTAGATGTAAAATGTACGTACTCTAAGCAATTGAAATACCTTACCTTCGAACTTTAAACTTTCTCTATAGATTCATCACCTTTGTACCATTGCTGAGGCCCTAACGTTCTTTTCTTTCATTTTATTAACTTTTATTGTGCACGAGTAAGAAAAAAACTTTTAATTATTCATTTTCTTTTTATCTTCTCTTCAAGTTTTCCTCAAATCCCTTTGGGGCCTCCTATCACCTTCGTTGAAGACATCTAAGACACGTTACCCCACTGTTAAATAAAGTTGATGATGGGAAGAAAACGGTCAGATTCAGAGCGCAATAACTTCTCGACGATGGTACTCTCCGTCATTTCACTCCCGAGAGCACGCATGTCGTTCACCTTGCTGGTGAATTTTAGTGAAATCCATTTATGGTCTCGATCCCATCGATGTTCATCCTATCAAGTTCTTGTACACAACACAAGACAATAGAGATTTGTTGTAGAAGCAATGTACACAAGATGAGACAATCAAGAAATATACTTCTTATTGATACACCATAACTTAGTTCATTTCTATTGCATGCAATTTATTTATATAATGAAATAAATAACAACCTTCGAAAATATTAGCAAAGATAATGGTGATGTGTCATGACTGCTCATCTTCGTGACCCAACTATATCTAAACATGACTTACTACCGCGAGACTCTACCTACTAACATTAAGCAAGCAACCACCTCTACTATCATGTCCTCTTATCTGGATAATAAACTACCAATATTAATAATAGCATATTAAAGACGATTATAATTACATAATAAGATTGAGACTAACTATTGCTTCATGCATATGGCAGGAATTTGAAAATGCAGTATGTGAATTTGTATTTGATACATTGGCCAGTGAGCATGGAGCCTACAAGTGGACTTGCACTTCCTGCAAACAAAAACTTTTTACCCATAGACTCAAAGTCTGTGTGGGAAGCAATGGAGGAATGTCAAAACCTAGGCCTTGCCAAATCCATTGGTGTCAGCAATTTCTCAACCAAGAAACTTGAGACCTTACTCTCCACAGCCACAATCCCTCCTCTCGTCAATCAAGTTAGTTCATTAATCCTCAATCAATCATATGATCTTAGCGTTGCAAAAATATATTTTCTCGTTAAGGTATTGTCTTTTGAGTTTCTTAAGGAAACATATGGATGACAAAAGAATGTATGTATATGTCTGTTCGTATGAAGGTAGAGATGAATCCAAAATGGCAACAGAAGAAGCTGAGAGATTTTTGTGAGCAAAAAGGAGTATACATCACAGCTTGCACTCCTCTTGGAGCCATAGGATCAGTGTGGGGATCGAACCAAGTCATAGATTGTGATGTGCTGAAGAAGATTGCTGCTATCAGAGGAAAAACGTTCCTCAGGTGAATGAATTAAAATAACATTAATATGAATAAAATGAACTAGTTATTAATTAGTTAGTGACTAAGATAAATGTTTTTTTTATGTATGAAGATTTGTCTGAGATGGGCATATGAGTAAGGAGTGATAGTGGTAGTGAAGAGCAGCAACAAGGAGAAGATGAAGGAAAATATGAACATATTTGATTGGGAGCTGACTCCTGAGGAGTCTCACAGAATAAGTCAAATTCCACAAAACAAAACATATAAAGGAACATAATACATTTCAGAAGATGGGCCTTTCAAGTCTATTCAGGACCTGTGGGATGGGGAGATTTAAGCTTCTTTCTTAATCAATCATATATATATATATATATATATGGTAGCTATCCAGTAAAAACCATCTTTATTGTGCAAATTACGAACCAATCTAAGCCACAGGACGCGGTCAAAGTGACGTCAGCAGAGCGCGCGCGATGCTGACACGTGGCCGCTTCGCGCGCGCCTCTGCCCGCGCGCATGAGCGTGTTGACCACGCGCGCGCACAATGCTAATAGTTTGGGCGCACAGTGTTGATAGTTTAGCACAATGCCAAACTATCAGCACTATGCGCGCCTAAACTATTAGCACTATGCGCGCCACGTGTCAGCACTGTGCGCGCGCACCAGCAGCGCGCGTGCCCACGTGTCAGCACCTGGTGAGTTCGTATTTTGCACAATAAGGGGTGGTTTGTACCTGATACCAACCCTATATATATGTGTGTGTGTGTGTGTGTGTGTGTGGTTTTGAGTGCAACCCGTTTTTATGATGCGAACTTGCTAACCGCTCTTATATAGTTTGTGGATCATATCGATTTGGTTTTGTATGGAATATACAAATGGTTTGTTAATCGTATTGATGTGTTTTGTAAACCCTTATTCTAAGTCCGATTATATATATAGACGTATCAAGTCCGATTGGCTTTATTCTTGCGGCAATATGTTCACGATGGATTCACAAATCATGATTAGGGAATTTACAAACCGTGTTCAACAGATTTAAAAACTTTGTTCAACTAATTCATAAATTGTGTTCATCGGATTCACAAATTGTGATCATCCGATTTACAAATTGTCTTTATCCCATTCACAAACTGTGTTCATCAGATATACGCACCATATTTGATATTTTTTGATAAGCTCAAAATTTTATTAATAAGACCTATTCCAACAAAAGAATCGGAATGCCCTGATTCAATAAGAATCAAGGGAAAAGGACAACGATTATAGAGGAGCTCTCGAGCAGAGCTAAGGGGGAAACCCCGGAAAAAAAGGGACTAAAAGACCAAAAACAACACGAGACAGAATCGAAACAAAATCATCCCTCATTGGTAACCCACTCGTCCTCTGAAGGTTCAACCGTCGGAGTAGGCCGAGAGCAGTTTGAGTGTTACGAGCTTGGGCAACCTACGTCCACACATAAACAGGGCAAACAATTCTCTCACGGTCCAAAGAATGATCTCGTGGTTTAATTGTAACGATATAAAAATCCGCTAAATGCTTAGGAGGCCAGCTTTAGCGTTTTGGAGGTTAAAGCAGGTCCATGAACTATTCTGCACTTGCATTGCAACAGGTAACTCACCCTCAATTAAAATAGAGTCAATTGGGGTCATAACCACATCTTCTTGAACCACCACAGAAGATACCGGTTCAACCACGACTTTCTCGGAAACAAATGCTTTAAGAGGATCAATCATCATCTCGCTAATCTGAACGAAATGTTACATCGAGATCTAGTTGAGAAAAAGACATCCAAGAGAATGTGACTAAAGCCCATTTAAAGGCGTTATGTGAAGGAAAACCCAACCTAGTTGACTGGGGATCCCAAGATCTAGGTTCAATGGTACAACCTAATTGCATAACCCATGTACGGTCACTGTGGGGGTCCAACCTCGAGTCCATTCGTATGATGCAAACAAGTGACTTGTGAAGGATAAACATTGTTTTTAATGATTCTTTGCATCAAGAGTATTGAGCAAAGTGAATCATCTATGTAAGAGGAAGTGGGGTCGCTTCAAGGGTGACTAATAGGGCTAGTCATCTTAAACTCTTGCAGAACCAGGCAGTTTCCATGACCATAATGGGCACACCAATGAGAACCAAACCGTGTTTGTTGGTATCTGTGTGGGGTATACCATCATCTGCACAAACGACATAATAGTTCAAGGACATTGCGTCTACTAGTCAGTCAACAGAGTAAATATACCTTCACAAGGGAAGGTTCAAGGATGAATATCTACCTATCCTATGCATGTATCGACTTAGAGAAGTCACCGCTCCCTCGTTCCTTTTCCGTTCCCATCACATTTTTGTGGAGGGTTGTGGGAAAAATATGGTCAAAATGTGATTTTGTGGTTTTAAATGTGATTTATGGTAATAAATAAAATTTATGGTTTTAAATATGATTTATGTAGTTTGTTGGTCATGACCTCTTAATGAGAAAATTTTATAGGATTAGTTACCCCATAAAATTACCTTCTTATCCCTATTGAAGAGCCTATAAATACCAACCTACTAAGTCATCTTTCACATATTCCAAACACTTCACAAATTACACACATCAAAAATCATAGATCGAAAACCACCTCTTTCTCTTCCAATTACGTTTTTCATTCTTCCTTAGTCCTGGTGATTTCTCTACACGGAGTTGAGTTCGCTGATGTTAGTCGTTGTATCCTGGGAGACCGCTGCCCATACGGGACAGTCAAGTGTCTTAAGGAGACAGGAGTATCTGGACTCGATTAAACCCTAATTTCCTAATCCGTAATCAGTAAGCTAACTGATTCGGTAAAGGTTATTTGGTTTTTCAATTTTTTATTTCGTTTATTTGAATTTGTTTATCGTCAATATAGTAACCTATATATTTCTTACAGCTTCATGGTGGTTTCTTTTAGGTACTAGACCTTTTGTTTTTTCCTTGTTGGGTTTTGTCTACCGTTCTTTGTGCTCTTCATGTTGGTAAAATTTAGTTTTTTGGCCTTTCTTCGATAACTTTATTTTGCCCTTTTAAGGGTTTGATCCCGGTTTAATTCATGTTTGTCACATCTAAGTTTTTAGACCTGTTTATATTCCTTTTGTTAGGGATTGTTGTATTTGTTGAACTTGGTTTTCTCTAGAGTCTTTTATATTAGAAATATCTTTGTTTGTAAACTCGTTTGAGAGATTCCTCTTTTTGCTTCTTCCTTTATTTCATAAATGGGGTATAATAAAAAAATTGCTGATCAACAAAAAAAAATATAGTCACACGAAACAAAATCGCTGGGGCCGTTTGCGTTATTGAATTGCAATTAGCATGCCTAAGAATATGGAATGATCCATCATAATTTGATCATAACATCAAAGCCGTAAATGTAATATTCGATTGGACTTTGAGCGACTTGAGAGTTGAGACAGCAGGGAGATGGGCATTACCTATCATTTGGATTCTGTGGAAAATCTCACAATATGAGTGTGGTAGTGGACGTTGATATTTAGTTGGTCCCTTGGCGTGCCATTCACGACATATTCTTTTGCATCAAAAGACCCACCCATGATTATTATTCATTCTTTTTTTCCCTTTATTTCCCACCAAAAGTACGCAAAAACTGTTGAACCCTTTTTATCTGATTCTTATACTCTGAATTATTGTAAATAGATCTATAATATATTCACATCAAGGCTTCTTTTATCGTAATTATCACCTATGGAAATGGTTGAAAATGTCAAGAATAATTCATTAAAACCAGTGGAGAATAGCATATACAATAGGATTCATGAGAAATTTTATAATTATTTAAGAATCTATAGAATCAAATGATCATTTAGTTTGTTTCTCATTTTGTGTCATATTTGTAAGAACATTGTTTTTTTTATCAGAATTTTTTTATACAGACCACTTTCAAGATGATAGAAAAAAACATGTAAAAAACATGTTGATACGGAACTATAAGATGTCCAATATAAGCACCCTAACTAAATTAAAAAACAAAAACAGCACAAAACTACTATTTCTTCTCGACAGTCAAAAACAATATAATACAAATAACACAACCCCCAAAATGGTATAAGCTCGAATATTTTTTTCTTGGCATCATAAAATTGCATGGAATTTTAAATCAAAATATATTTTTTTTATCAGAAATCAAATAATGCATTAATAAGTGGTGTGGGTTCCGGAAAAGAAACCACAAACCACCAAACCAACAAAAATATCCAAACAAAGTCTACATGACCCAAAAGGCCGAAAGAGATGAAAAAAGGAGGAGCTCAAGCAGGCTGAGAGATAACAAGAGTTGGCGACACCATCCAGGAGGTAGGAGACGGGGCTCGACGATTCGCTTGAAGCAACGTAAGTTCCCCGAACTGAATTCTCCGAAGAATGATAGACGGATCAGGGATCGAAGCTCCTTGGAAAACTGTAGCGTTCCGAGCTAACCAAAGGAACCATAATCCCAAAAGGCTAAAACGAGACCAAAATTTATGCAGGCGGCGCACCCCACAGATCGAAGGCCACGACGAGATGAACAAAGCATGAGAAGAAGGGAAAGCTGAGGAGACCCCCCACCACTAAAGAACCAAGGACCATACTTGCCAAGCCCATCCGCAAGTAATAAGAAGGTGAGATGTGTCCTCGATGTGTCTGCCACACATAGGGCACAACCAAAGACCCATAGGGATCGAGAAACCCCTTGCCACCAAGAAAGATCGAGTAGAGATGGCATCCAGAGCGACAAGCTAAGCAAAAGATTGGAACTTAGGTGGAGCAGCACTCTTCTAAACTGCGGAAGCCCAGAAAACAGAGTCCACCCCGTCGACGTTGGAAAAGGCATTAAAAGATGTCGATGTCGAAAAACCATGGGGATCTAAGGACCAGGACAACCTGTCAGGACGTGAGAAGTCGAGGCGAACGCCCAAGAGAAAGGTGCGGATGTCCTCCAGGGCGAGGAGCTCTCTATCTAAGAGACGACGACGGAAAGTGAAATTCCACCCATCGTTCACTTTGAAGTGAATAACTGGTTGACCTTGCTCCACCAACAAGAGGTAAAGGCGAGGGAACAGAGTCGAAAAAGCAACATATGTGACCCAAGGATCCTCCCAGAACCGGATGAAACAACCAGAACCTAACACCCAACGAACCTTTCTCGGGCCAAAGATCTCAAGAAATTGAAGATCTTGAGCTAGATGAGCAATATGACGAAGAACCAGAGAAGATGAGCGATGAGCAAGCGGAAGACAAGAGAGATTCCACTCGGACGCGACCCAGCCATGCTGGAGCACATAACACCCTCCGTGGCAAACCGCCACCACCACTTCAGAAGCGAGCTCTTGTTCAAGGCCTCGAGGTTGCGGATACCAAGACCTCCTGCTAACTTAGAACGACACACTCTGTCCCAACCGACTTTGGACAAACGACCCCCAGTCAAAGAGAAAGCCCAAAGGAGCCGTCGTTGGATCCTCTCCATAAGAAGCAAAACCTTTTTTGGGGCTCGAAAAACTGACATGTAAAAGATTGGGAGGCTAGTTAGAGTAGACCGAATTAACGTAAGGCGACCCCCGAAAGAGAGAAGACGAGCTTGCCACACCCCAAGTCTCACCCAGAATTTGGCAATAACCGGGCTCCAAAAAGAGACAAGTATTGGGTTAGCTCCGAGTGAAAACCTAGATAAGTGATGGGAAGGTGACCCAAATCGCAACCCAAGGCCGAGGAGATATCAAAGCTAGAAGACAGATCAACACCAAAGGTCAGAAGAGTGGACTTGTCAAAATTGGTACGCAACCCCGAAACCAGCTCAAAACAATGAAGCAACAAACGAACGTGGTAAAGCTGTTGGGTGTCAGCCTCCAAAAATAAAAGTGTGTCATCCGCAAACTGAAGGTGGGAGACGTAAGTGTCAGCTCCTACCCGAACTCCACTGAATAAGCTCAATCTAATATCGTGCTCAAAGAGCTGATGGAGGCCTTCAACGGCCATGAGGAACAAGAAGGGGAGATAGGGCACCCCTAACGAACGCCTCGGAGAACGGGAAACTGAGTCGACGGGGAACCATTAATAAGGACTGGGGAGTGGCCCTCAAGGCAAGCAAAAATCCACATAATCCATCAAGACCCAAAACCCATGGCAAGCATCACCCTCTTAAGATACAACTATTCCACCTTGTCAAAGGATTTCTCGAAATCAAGCTTGACCAAAGTCGTGCGCCTCTTCTTACGGCGAATATCATATAAAACCTCATTGGCCACCATCACACTATCAACAAGCTGGCGACCTTCAATACATGACGATTGAGTATCGCTGATAAGACTACCAATGACAGAGCGAAGACGGAGGCAAAGAGTTTTGGCTATGACCTTATAAGTGGTCGTGGTAAGGCTAATGGGTCGAAACTCCCTAGGGCAAGCAACTTTAGGGATGAGAAAAATGAAGCTCGAATTCAGCCCTTTTCCGAGCAAACCCGTGGTGAAAAAGTAGTGCACAAATCTCATAAAAACATCCCGAATAATATGCCAAGCAATCCTAAAAAAGAGGAAATTGAACCCGTCCGGACCCGAGGCTTTATCTCCATTGCACGAGGAGATAGCAGAGCGAATCTCCTCCTAACAAAAAGGACGCTCCAAATGATTCGCATCTACAGGAGAAAGGGTCGAAAAGGGAAGAGTAGGGAGCCTGAATCTCTCTCTCATGTCAGAATGGAGCCTAGAAGTGAAATGAGAAGCAGCAGATGCTTTGATAGAAACGGGGTCCGAGTGCTCAACCTCATCCACTACAACCGAGGATATGAGATTCCTGATCGATCTACCTTTTTCCACCTTGTGATTATGTCACCACTCGTAATTAAAAAGAATAAGAAAAAATTAAAACCCTAATTGTCGTTATAAGCAATGTCTTTTTCTTCTTCTACAACATGTCTCTTTACCCATTAAACACCTCCACAATGGTATTATCGTCACTCCATGTTGTTGCATAAAGCATTCACCAGAGGATGAATATCGCGATGAGGAAGATCTATGACACCAACAGGTACACTGCTTTGATTTTCGTCCCCGTCTACTACACTACAGGCATCTTCGTACTCCATGCGGATCACCTGACTCCCTCTCGGATGGAGTGCCTAAGGTTTCGCCCAACTTATTATATGATGGAAATGAGCGATTTTTAACCCAAACAATCAAGCGAGGTCTGCTAGCAGACTTGCCAGATCCAATGAGGCACTTATAGGGAAGAAGGATGCCGGGGAGGAGAAGTGTCCCGCCTCCATCATGATTGAATGCAGTTGATTATCCTCCTCTAACACGACATGGCCAGCTAGTGAACTCATCTTAGCACGACATGGGGTGCTCGGATCGATCTATAGACTCAAGTAAGCTAACAAATTCCAATTCGAGACGTGGTATAGTGTTTTCGATTTTATAATCTATTTTTTTACATCTGTAGTTGACTTTGAGGAGCTAATGTTTATGTTATCGAACTTGGGCACTGGGTTTACCAGACATTAATATGATTCGTTTCCTTTCTAGTTAAGTGTGTGGATCTCTATTATACGATGCAATTTTTTCAGCAACAAAAATCCTTATTAATGGTTAAAGAAAGCTTAAATAATTGAGTTTGGTTTTTCTTTTGTGTGTACTTTTTTCGGTACCGAAATTTTGTTTTGATCTACTTTTCAAAAAATATTTATTTTGCATCTTACATTTTAGTAGTTTCGAAGGAAACTTTTCATCTAACCCTATAAAACAATTATCCTGAGGATTAATTACGTTTATCTACACTAACATATACATGTATCACATATGCACACACTAAGCTTTGGAAAATACTTACATTAACTTTTACACTTGGTATGTATGTTAGTGTATGCATCTATAACTTTAGCAAATAGGTTATTGTAGGTATCTATTAAAATTTTGATAATATATAAACGTTAATATAGATATGTGTAATTTCCAAATGTTAGTGTGTGCATATATAATACCTGTATACGCTAATATAGGTAAACGTAGTTTTTTTTATAAGCTCGAAAAATTCATTAAAACGGATTCCAGAGAGAATCAGAAAGCCATGAATCAAGAAAAAACAAGGTAGCAACCAACGATAACAAAGGGGCTCCAGCAAGGGGAGCCAAAAGCTAAGCCATTTCAAAAAAGGAAAACAGGGAGCAAAAAGAAAAAAGAAAAAAAACCCATCAACGATGAGTCGTCACATTCTTCTTCTTGGGAGCCAATTCATGAATTGCAGTCCATGCATCAGTACCATGAGAGAAGCTATGACTTGAGTTTTTCCTTTGCCGATTTGCTCAACCTGCTTCCCAATATCGACGGGCCGAACATACCTCTCCCGATCCAAAGATATAATTGGTTTACACATTAAAGTGTATACTTCCGTTAGATGCTTTGGGGGACGACTCACCCGCTTCTTCACTAGAGCGTCCTTCCACGGGGAATGTTCATGTTGTGTAGGTTGGCCTCCAGCCGCACCAATAACCTGATCCGAGACTAAGGGCTGGACTTGAGTGAGCCCAGAAGCAAGCCCACCTGATTCCAAAGCCGGTGAATGTTCAAGCCCAACAACATTAAGGACTGCAGCACCGACACTGTGTTCTGCAACACAATCCCTAGTCAACACCCCGCCAACGATGGAGTCCACCAACGCAATTTCCTTGGATGAGATTGTATCATGATCTGATGCGGCACGCCTAACAGGATTGAATCCAATCTCAACCTGAGGATTTGAATCCGCTTGAACATCGGCAACCAAAGGAGTTGAAACCGTCTCTGCATCGACGTCAGCAACCGCATCCATCTCAGCATCGACATCGGCAACCAACTCCAGCGAGTCCACGGACTGACCTACCCCTTCGTCCTCCTCAGCAAATTTCACCAAAGAGCCCTGAACAGCCTCTGTTCGCTGAACTGGTCCTTGGATGCTCTGTTTCGGACCACCAGAAATAGAGCACCCCAATGGCATACCAGATTCCGTCACCGGAGCTTCTGATGTCCGGTGATGTCAAGTCGTGGAAACAAATAGCACGTACACGTCAACTTTAAACCCGTTCAAAACCTCAATTGCCTTAGCCGCTGCACCTTCTGAATCAAAGCGAACAAAACCGAAGTATCGATGATTTCGACTCGGACGTTTGGGAACTTTAACGAACACAATTGTACCGAATGAACTGAAGACATTACGAGTCCAATCTTCCGACACTTCGAAAGGTAACCCATTAACAAAAACCTCATCCTTTTGTTCTAAGAAATTTACCGTTCCTCCAAGGCTGATGAACAACCTGTGGGACAACGACCGCCTGTGTGTTTGACCGAGTTCTTCCTGACTCCGTCTCATCCGAATGTGAAGCAACAAGTGTTGTAACAGATGTTGCAACCTGATCAGAAGCAATTGCATCAAGATCAGATGCTGCAACCCGAGCAAACCCCCTGCCAGACGATCGCCTCCTCCTTCGTTTGGTACTTCGGCCACGAGCAGGAACAACAACAACCGGAGGGAGAGTCTCCTTTCCGGAGCTAACATGGGATTCATTGTTTCCAGGTGAAGTCTCCGTCTCTGGAACAATTTTCACACCGGTACGTCGTCCCTTCTTTTGTCGCCCCTTCTTATGCACACCCTGCTTGCATTTGTCTCCAGATGAGTCCACGAACCCTGCATCTGATCAAACAATGATGGAGCAATATTGGTCAAAACTTGTCAACAGGACCGAGCAAAACGAAGCAACAGAGAGGAGCCGCGTTTCTCTCATGTGCATAGCGGAATCAAATTGTTAAACACAACAATTAATCAACAATTAACCTCAACATCTTCGATACCTCTGATTTGACTAAAAGGTCCGAAGCCCACCTCCTCCAAATCAAGGGAGTTGAGATCGACATTGCATAAAAAACACACTGCAATACATTGAGAACGGTTGATGATACACGATTCTGGAGCACTCGGAATGAAGAATGAAAGTCGTTCCTTCTCCAACCCAGTCCAACCTCTGTGATTGATTCACACCAATCCCACCATAGATCCTGATGGATTAATCTTTGACTTTCAAGTCTCGCGAGACATTTCGCTTAAAATGAAATAAAATATATTATTTATTTAATAAAATAAAAATATTTTGTATTCCTTATCTAACATTTAAATAAAAAAATGACTAAGCAAGCCAAATTCGAGTTTAAGTATTATTTACGAATCGATATTGAACCTCAACTTACTGCACTTATTCATAAATATATTTCTTTTTATTGTCATCAAAATTTTAATCGAAAAATCATACTAAGACCAATTAATTAATTATAGTGCACTTAAAATATTGTATTTTTGTGTGATATTAATGTGTTTAGTATTACTATCTTGAGTAAGACTTTCAGATTTTTTTTTCCAACACCCACCTTCCTTCATGTCTATATGACCAGTAGCGGATCTAGCATTTTCAATGGGGGGGGGGGGGGGGGGGGGGTGGCACCAATTTTTTTGTAGAACGAAGTGAGAATAAAATACAATAACATTACACTATTAATACCGTATAAAATTAAACAATTAATACTTATTTTAAAAATATTTTTTGATAAGCTAAAAATTAAGTAAGTAGTCATTCTACCAGAAAGTTGAACAAAGAACGATCCTAAAAAATGATCATTTCTTAAGACCAATAGAACTTCGAGAGCAGTACAAAAAAAAACCACACAAAGAGATGGCAAGAAAAGCATGTCATCCTCCTCGCCTGCAACCTATCCGAGTTCAAACACATAAACCGGTTAGAAACCGAAATAGGAATTATAGCATTTCCTGAAGACGATTCAGAGTAGTCCTCGTCCTCAATGTCCTCGACGTCCTCCTTAGAACGTTTGTAAAACCCACTTTGTTTTTAAAAGAGTATAGTTTTGACAAAACGAAACTTTGGGGTAAGTTTTTGCAAACAAGTTGTTTAAAGAAAAATAAAAAAAGGGGGAAAAGAGCATCTGAACTGGACAGGAGATTGGGCCGACCCTTCGGCCTAATTAGTAACGCGCACCGGCCCAAGAGAGGCGAGCCCGGTACGCGCGAGGCCCGATCCAAGTTTTGGGCATCAAAACCAGAATAAACCCTAATTGAGGGTACTGTTCATTATCGTCGAAGCCGTCTCTCTCGTCCTTTCTCTCACTCGCCTCTTCCCTCTGCAACCGAGCTCGACCCTCGCCGCCGTCCCTCCTTCCCCGTTCCCCTTCGATCTCCACTTTCCCCTTCGTCTTCCTCGCAACCTCACCCTCGCCTTCAGCTTCTTCTTCTCCTTGGATCTCAACTAAGCCTCCCGTGCAAGAGACCGAACCAGCGCGAGCTCGCCGGAGAACACTCGAGGTTCCTGAGCCCGATTCTGCACGGTTCGTGCTTCTCTAGACCTCCCTCCTTCTTCCCCGGCCTCGTTTCTGTTGGGTTCTGGTTGTTCCGAGCTCGATTCGAAGGGTTTTAGGTCGGAACCACCGCCGGCGAGCTCGCGAACCCTAGATCTGAGACGGAGCTCGGTTCCTGATGTCGTGCCTGACGCCCTCGACCTCTTCCAGCCACGGCCGGAACTTCGCCGCCCCTTCCTGAGCTTCGCCGGCACTCAGCGTTGGGTTCTGGGTATCGTCGCTGCCGGAGACGGTGGCCGGAACGCACAAGCCTCGCCGGAGGAGTCTCCAGCTCGTTGACGAGCTCGAACCTGGACCGGCAGTTGGGCCTGCATTGTTGGACCGGGTTTGGACTCGGGTTGGACTCGGGTTTGGGTCGGGTCTGTAGCCGGGTCCGGTTCTGGTCTGGTCTGGTCTCAGATCCGGGTCGGATCCTAGTCTGGTTCACGGATCCGGGTCGGACTAAATTAATTAATTAATTAATTTAACTTTTTGACTTAAAATTGGTTATTTAAAAAATGTTTTGGACAAATCCGAGGACTTTGGACACACCGGATCTGATTGGACTTTTTACATGTTAAAAACCCAGACTTGGACTTTGTGGACTTCGCCCTAGAAGACGGAGTAGGCCTGGTCGTCAACAGCTAGGAAACGCAGCTGTTGTTATCGTCTTGAGGTAGGGAATGTAACAAATACCGCTTTAATTACAGAAGGTTACTAGTGTGCATGATTAGGGTTTAATAATAACCGGAAAGGTCCTAGTTGGCATATAGGAACGACTACTTTGTTTAATTGATTAAACGAACAAGTCTAGTAACATGCATGACGAAATTTACTAGTTTACTTGCTTTATCTGCTTTCAATATTTGGGAAATTGCCGTGTTGGTAGATGGGCCTTGTCGGGCCCTAGGTTTGCGTGTTGTGTGTTATACCCGCTGTGTGAGAGTCTAAATAAGATTATACTCGGTGTTGCATGTTGTGACGGTGTGTGGGCAAGTGTGTCGTGTTTGATATAATGTGAACTCTTGGTTGTGATATGACCGGGTGAGTGATCGACCGGCTGTGTGCTATGTTGAGATGGTCTGGTTGGTATACCGAGATCGGCTTGGCTTTGTGTTGCGTGTTATCCTTTTTGTGTGTGTCAAGAAAAGACGTAACTGGAGTAATACCTACACCGTGGGATAGTTCCGGTGTACTGTATCGAGGCCAAGGATGGCGTGATGGATGTTACCCTTCATCTCAGTGAGGAGGAAGATATGACCAGTTCGGTACATATGTTGAGTAGTGCCCACGTCTGTGTGAGTGGAAGACATCGGACTGAGGGATTCCCGGTCGAGAATGTTACCCTTCGTCAGTGTGCGGAGGAAGATATCGAGACTGATGTCGTCTGGTCCAGTACGATATAAGTGGTTGTGTGCATCCGGTGGTATGGCTTATGTCGTTAGACGACATATGTGTGTGTCTTGCTATGTGCTTTATTCTCATTGGTTGGCTTAGTGCATTCTTTGACGTTGGAACTGTTGTACGATATTTGTGTGTATCTCGCTGTGTGCTCTTTTCTTGCTGGTTGGCTGTGTGCATTCTTTCTAAGTATGTTTATGACTTTGTGAAAGTGATCGGTAACTAGGTGTTGGGACCGAGGTTCCGTGTTCCTGTTGACATGAGTGGAATGGGCCGTGATAGCCGTAGATGTTGGAAATGATTATACCCCGTTAGGGTGGGTCTGCTGTGTGAGCTAAGCATTTTGCGTTGGCTTCGTGCATTGGTCTAAGTGTGACTTGGGTCTTGTGAGAGTGTTGGGTGATTCGAGGTGCTGTTATACATGACTGTTGTGTTGCCGTGCGAGTTCGCACGTGTGATCGGTTGTGAGATAGTCGTGGGCGTTGTTCGTTGAGAATTGTTAGGTGATGGGTGTCAAGAGCTAGTTGTGGAAAGTGGTATGAGTTCGGTTCGTTGTGAGGTTGTTTACGGGTTGTGCCTGAGTGAAGGCCAAGTATCGTCTTGGAGTAATCGTTTAACTTGTCTCTAATAGTTGTGCGTTACTAGTATGCCCTAATTGGACGGTCACCCGTGGTGATGAACTGTGGTTTCGAACCTTAACTACTTTCCTACTGAGCGTAAGCTCACCCCCTTACTTTGTTGTGTTTCAGGTGTTAAGCTGGACTTGTACTAGCAGGATTCTCGGAGCTAGGGAGCTGACGGGGATTCGGGCTAGTGTCTAGAGACGTACCGTTAACTGTTGATATATTTACCGTGGTTTTTATCGAGCTGTGACTCACGATGTTGTTTAAAGTTTTAAACTACTATTTGAGACTTTTTTTGGCTTCACTTTCCTATAAATTTATTATTGTTTTAGTTCATGTATCGAATTCGGTCAAAACCGGATTTGGGGCGTGACAAAGTTTATGGACGTCTAAAGACTTCTTAAGCATCGAAGAGGCAAGGTCGGAAGCCTTTTTTCCAACTTTAGAGCAAAAACTCCAATCCACGGAGCTATCCTTCTTAGCAATATCCACAATAAAGCTTCCCGGATGACCTCCTTTAACTGCAGAAGTTTTAGCTCTTGTCTGATAAACAACGGTCGGAGGAGCAATCTCCTTTGACTGACCCTTCTTTTGACAACCACGTTTTTTCGGTTGGGCCTTGATTTGAGTCGTAGTGATTGGCACCGAAGGCTTGAGAAGAGCCTCCTTCCACAGACTCTGTTCCCCAGCATGATTACAGGCTGCTTCAAAATCGCCAGAACCCATTTCTGTCTAAACGTAGCCCAACCTTGAGCTTCAATGTTAATTGAGTCCGAAACGACGACCTCGTCTGCGTTTAGCCCTTCTTCCCCATCATGAAAATGATCCGAGTAGAATCATCTGCCCGATTTTCCGGATTTGCAGTTGTAGCCAAATCAGAAACAATCCCACATTCCTTCAAAATAGGGATTCGAAAATCAAACTTCCGTGAATCCTGGGATAAACGTATCAAGAAGGATTCTTCAATGGCTGGTACAGTCGCTGGAATAACGATCTCCATCAAATGACCGTCGGAACCACTCTGTTTCCCGAGCACAACTTTCGCAAGAGTGAAGTTCCGATCCAAAAAACGAATCCCCATTGATCGAGGACGCGCCAGCGCCACAAATAGAACATGGCCATTAAACTTAAAGCCATTGAACGTCTTAACAGCCATGGATGTGACTTCCGGCGACGAGAAAGAGACGAACCTGAATAGCTTACCTCCCCTCTTCGGACGTTTCACAATCAAGCAAGGCGAGATCTAACCAAATGGCCCGAAAGTGAAAAAACCCAATCGTCCGTAGTTCCATACGGTAAATTGCAAATGAAGAGCTCATTAGGAATCACCTATTTTGGCGGATCCACGGGTCTTTCATCCACAGGGTCGTCATGCGCCTCTACTCCGATTGAAGCACCATCCCTCAAACCAAAGATATGGACTGCGTCTCCCTCGATCACAGGCTCGGTAACAGGAGATTGAGAAGCCTTGTTTTGCACTGCCGGGACAGTTTCAGCAGGACACGCCTCCTCCTGATCCGGGATAGAGTTCCCATGATGGTTCTCTTCTATACAGAAGTGCCAGTTCCTCCCTTTTACGAATCAAGACCTGCTTTGGAAGCCTTCGATTTGGCTAAGTTCCTCTACTTACGATCCTCTTTAACCGTACTAACAAAAGAAACCTTCTTACCAAAGTACAGAACAGGAGCAACTACCTTGGGAACCTTCAGCTTGGCCAGTTTTCAAAGTCTACCCTTTTTAACAAGTCCACATTTCGTCCTCGAGACATCCAAATCACCAGAAAGCTTCTCTCGACCCTTCTTGTTGATGGCCTTTTCTCGACCCTTTTTGTCACTTTGTGTAACACCTGCAACTAAACTGCAATACTCTTCATATAAAGATAATAATGTAGTACAAAAGGCAGAGAAAGAGAGGAGAGTCTCTATGGTGATTAGTTCTGTCCACTCATAAACCCAATTTCACCAACGAAACAATTGATTCTGAAATCAACAAGCCTCTGCGTCAGATTCGGAATCGCGAAAGGGGTATAAACTCCAACACAGTCTTCACGCCGATGGTAGAAGCGATTGGATGAGATCAAAAACGGAAAAGTCAAGCCGAGAACAGGGAGGTCGTAAAGAGGAGAAGAAAGACGTGCTGGAGGCGTGCGGCCATTGTGCAGAGGAAGACTCTCTGGCGACTGAGAAATTAAGGTATGGGAGAAGAATTTTT
Organism: Erodium maritimum; assembly: GCA_963921825.1. Classification (NCBI taxonomy): domain Eukaryota; kingdom Viridiplantae; phylum Streptophyta; class Magnoliopsida; order Geraniales; family Geraniaceae; genus Erodium; species Erodium maritimum. The sequence continues at coordinate 69,704,552 of OY997590.1, read as the reverse complement.
ATCGTGTGACATAATGTATATTCTTATTTTAAAAATATGACATCAAATGGTGAGAAATAATTTTTTGTCAACACAATTAAAATATATTTCGTAACGTATACGATATTCATTGGTTTTTCACTCGATTTTTTTTCTTATCAAGCATTGAGTAGTTATATTTTTTTGTCAAATATCTTTTAATGATTATACTAATTTTGTGGATAAATAAATGTATATTGATAATAGTAATCTTAAGTAATAACTAAACTAAAATTTAAATTAATAATAATCTTGAAATTTAAATTAATAACTTGAATTAAAATTTTGTCAAATTAAGACAGTTAAATAACATAAAATATAAAAAAGTAATATAATAAAAAATAAAATTTTAAGCTGTAAGCATATAAAATTAAGAAATTGAAAACAATATAGAAAAGATAAAAAAATTTTATGGACTGGAATAAAAATAAAATTAAGAAAGAATTCTTTTTTCTTTAATATGAGAAGGGGCACTTTTGATAAAATGTTGTCTTCTATGGAAAGAAAAGAAAAAACGAACTATTGCAATATGTTTTTCTGAAATTTCACGGGCACGTGCCACCCCCCCCCCCCCCCCCCCCCCCCCAATAAGTTCGCCACTGTATATGACGAGTTTAATATTGTTTATTACGATTAATTTGTTACAGAGTTATGTGTGCGGAGCATCATTAATGAAATTCTGCATGTTTTAGTAAAAAAAAAAAAATTCATGTTTTATTATAACAAAATACTACTTATGAAAGCTAGCTCTACAATTTCCAATTTTAGATTGACATGTCTCCAATATTAAAATCAAGTAGATTTTGGACTCAAATAGTTAATGCCGATAGGGATCCATATCATTAGATTTTTTTAAATATATATATATATAGGAGAGCAATCAGGTGCGAACCACCTGATTTGGTGCGAACCTGCGCACTGCGTGATGGCCGTTCGATCCGGATATCGCGATGGCGCTGATTCGAACGCGTCATCAGTGGCACGCGTCGTAAATAAGTCGTGCGTGGGATTCTTTTTAACTGATTTACTATGGTTCGAGGGTATAAACGTAATTTTATCTACCCATTCGCGAAGAAACGTTTCGGGCTCTCCAAAACACTTGCAGAATCGAGTTTTTAGCGAAACGAACATTTCAGAATCTGGTCTTTGAGCTTCCATTGCGTTGATTTTTGTCTCCTGTGTGATTTCGAAGTGAATTTCATTAGTTCATTGTTGAACTCTGGGTTTAATCGGTGATTTATAATCTTTGGTGTTTAGGGTTTTGATCAATCTTTTTTGTTTTGTTATTTAGCTTTTTGATTATAGTAATCCGTCTGTAGAGAATGAAGAAGAAGGTTGCTGAATCTACAACATTCTGCAACAGGGACACTGAATCAGGTAATTTGAGAATGTAGTATTTGTAGTTTGCGGATTTTTTACAGTTGCTATGTTTTCAGAGTGTTTGTGTTACGCTTTTAGAGTACAACACATCAATTCATATATGAAATTATTCAATTATGAGATGTTTTTGCTCTACTTTTGAGGGAAACCAAGTTGTTGGTTGAGGTTATAGGTTTTCTGTTTTGCGAATATATAGTATCTAGTTTGCGGGTATAGTTTTTCTGTTTTGCGAATAGTCAATTCTTGGTTTGAGAAACTGGTTTTTCATTGTTTTAGAATATGCAATATGTTGGTTGAGGTTAAAAATTATATGTTTTGCGGATATACGCACCCAGGTTTGAGAAATAACCTTTTCTTGTTTGAGATATGCAATATCTGGGTGTGAGGTATTGATTCATTGTTTGCGAATATGAATATCTGTTTTGCGTATATACATACCCTGGTTTGAGGAACAGTTTCCCCTGTTTAAGAATTCTCAATATCATCTTTGATGTTTCCCCATATTGATGAAGATTGGCTGGATGATGATGAAGAAGATGGCCATGCAGAGGATGATGAAGAAGAGCAAGAGGGAGAAGAGGAAGAAGAAGACAACATAGACCCATATGGGGAGGATGCTGAGGAAGGAGTTGTTGAAGATGAAGAAGATTTATGTGATGATGATGATGATGATGATGATGATGATGATGATGATGATGATGATGATGATGCATAATTACTGTAGTATTTTAATTTTTTTTTGTGGAAAGTAAATATTTCAACATATTAAATCAATCATGTTTAAGTTTATTTTTGGTTTGTGGATACAGTTGTTTTCGTTTGCAAATACAAGAACCCGAGTTTGCAAACAATGCAATCTAGACCAAGCAAACCAAAATGAAATCCGTTTGCGGATATCGATATAATCGTTTGCGGATCAAGAACAAATTGTTTGCAGATAAGCTAAAGAGGACAAACTCGTTTTTTGATTTTAGTTTGAAGTCACATGGCATGTTACACGTGCCATTGTGTTGATCTTTAAATGGTTCATCAGTATCTCATAACAGAATTGTGTTATGAAGATACAGTTATTCTTGTTTGCGAATAGAGGAATCCCAGTTTGCGAAAGTTGACAGAATACCAAGCAAAACAATTTCCTTCATAACATAGGTTGAACAAAAAAGAAGCATACATAGGTTGTTTTTTGAGGTTTTATTTTTTACTGTTTGAGAATATAATCATTTTGTTTGAGGATCAGAATGTGGATGTTTTTATTTTATCTGTTTTCTTTTCGAAATCAAATACTTTTTAAATTTTTTTCCAGTTTAAAATGACAAGCGTTGTGGTTATCAGTTTTTATTTACGACCATTTGGTCTAAATTAAAATCTCAGACGAGCAGGCGTAGATTGCGGATATAAGAATTATGTTTTGCCAGAGAATCTGGGTCACGCGCGTAATTTAAAATGTTAAATTCCATTTTTGCCCCTGAGGAGAGGTGCGTGGCCTAGAATTTGTTCCAATTTGCGCGCTTTCGCGCGCTTAGCTCTGAGCCGTAGATCACGCGCGCTGCTGATAGATGGACGATCCTGATGCAGTTCACAGGTTCGCATATTACAAGTGGTTCGCACCTGATAGCGTCCCTATATATATATATATATATGGTTGGTATCAGGTACAAACCACCCCTTATTGTGCAAACTACGAACCAATCTGAGCCATAGGATCCCCCTAAAGTGATGTCAGCAGAGCACACCAGATGCTGACATGTGGGAAATAAATATATAAAACACCGCACCTTATTGTGCAAACTACGAACTCACCAGGTGCTGACACGTGGGCGCGCGCGCACAGTACTGATAGTTTGTGTAGCACGGTGCTGATACTTTGCGCGCACAGTGCTGATAGTTTGCATTTGTGCTAAACTATCAACACCGTGCGCGTAAACTATTAGCAACAACGCACGCACGTGGTCAACACGCGCACGCGCACGGGCAGAGGCGCGCGCGAAGCGGCCACGTGTCAGCATCGCGCGCGCTTTGCTGACGTCACTTTGACCGCATCCTGTGGCTTAGATTGGTTTGTAGTTTTCACGATGAGGGTTGTAAGAACCACTCCCGGTCAACGACAGTCAAACCTGCGAAAAACAGGAAAATTTAAAAAATTTAAGACAGACACTTAAATTAACCTAAATTCACCCCGAGGGTCATACCGGACTTAAGTTGACCCCGTTATCGACCAAAATGAGTTCCAGGGGACTCCAGGCAACTTTCTGATCAATTTGGGAAATGTTGACTTTTCGCTGGAAAAGTCAACCGAGCGACGTTTCGGTCAATTCGAGGACCGTTTTGGATCCAAAAAGCTTATCCGTCGTCGCAGCGGTCTTAGTTGAGCCGTTTCCTTGTAGCCCGCCAAGTTTTGCAATTTCTTGGGAAAAGTGCCCGTTCGGGGACCGAAACGTCCGATTTTCGCGAATCTGATTGGAAAATATCAAGTAGATATTTTCCAAAAGGTGTGGGACCCACCTTGCCACTTGTCCAACAAGTGGTGGTGTTAGTTTTTGGGGGGAATGAGTGGTGAGGGGGATATAGGGTTCGGCCATGCCTTAAACAAGAGAGAAAAAATAGAAAAAAAAAGAAAAGAAGAGAGTTTAGAGAGAGAAGGAGAAGGAGAAGAAGAGAGAAGAAGGAAGTTAGGGTTTTGGAGCACTATTCACGTCATCCCACCTTAGGATCGTCTCAAGAGAAGGAGCAATCATCTTCCCCTCGTCTTCCTCTACGGTTTGTACTAAACCGATCGTTGTTTTGGTAATTTTTCACATGTTAGTGTTTGGTTATAATTGATGAGTTAGGGTTGTAGTAAGGTTGGGGGTTTGTTAGAGACGTGTTGGAGGTGTTGGGAGGTGAGATTGAATGTTTTCCGGCGACCGGGAGCTCGGGAGGAGCACCGGCCACCATAGGGGGTGGCCGACCACCATAGGAAGTGGCTGGCCGGAGCTAGGGCCGGCCACCACCATGGTGGCCGAGCCCCATTGAAACCCTAGGGCCCACGGCCAAGTGGGCCGGGTGGGGCCCACGTGCTCGGGTGATCGGGTTTAGTGTTCGGGAGGTTTAAAACGTCCCCCAGACCATTTATCCTTAACCGAATCGAAATTTGGAATTAAATTGGAAAAATTGTAATTAACGGGTGTTAGAAACTTTAAACGTTAATTAATCGACCCGGAAGTCGGAATTCGATTCCGTCAAGTGCATTGGTATCCTTGAATTATTCTAAGACCGTAGAAACGAAAACAGGGACTTTTGGAGCCCCGGAAGGCCATTTACAAAACCCGGGCAGATTCGCCATGTCGGGCAAATCGGGCCTTTACGGGTCCTTTATCGACAATGTCGAGTAATTGGGAAGTTTGGGAGTGATCGACATTGTTGGGGTTACGTTTGGGCGTTAAGTTTATTGAATTGCAGTTTATTCCTGCGAGTTTAAAGTGCTTTGAAATTGTGTTCTTTTAGATCGTACCGCGGACCGAGGCAAGGGAAAGCTGGGTGAGTGAATGAGGTCACACCGGAGCTCGTCGGTTGGTTTTTGGAGAACTTACTCGAGGTAGGGAAAAGTAGCCGGATCTCGGCCCTGACTAGGGAAAGTTAACTGTAGAATTGCATTTGACACCGGGGTGTCGTGGGTTATTTTAGGCTATCGAGTATTAGAAAAGCATGATACGGGATTGTAGCAATTATTAGAAAAGCATGTGACACTTAGCAGTGTCGTAGGAGCAGTGAACTTAGCGATATTAGAATTACTGGAGGCATATGACCATGCCCGGAGGTTGTTTGTGTTGTTACTGTTGAGTTTGGGTGGCCATGAGAGCCCGTGTTATTATTGTTGAGTTTGGGTGGCCATGAGAGCCCGTGTTATTATTGTTGAGTTTGGGTGGCCATGAGAGCCCGTGTTATTATTGTTGAGTTTTGGGTGGCCATGAGAGCCCGTGTTGTTAATATTGGAGTTTGGGTGGCCGCGAGTGCCCGTGGGGTTGTGAACCCGTACTTTACCGTTGGTGCGTTGGGTGGCCATGAGGGCCCGTAGGGTTGTTGAACCCGTGTTTTGTTGTTGGTGTCTTGGTGGCCTTGAGTGCCTGTGAAGTCTGGGACTGGTGTCGTTACTGTCTGTTGAACTTTGTTTATGATTGTGATTGGTTACTTGATACTGGCGGAGGTTGTGTGGTGTAGCTAGCCTCCCGACTGGGATCGGGAGAAGCGAAGAGGTTGTGGGCTAGCTCCCCGACTGGGATCGGGGGAAGGACGCGCGGGTGTGGCTAACCACCCGACTGGGATCGGGTGAAGCGGAGAGATTGTGGGTTAGCCTCCCGACTGGGATCAGGAGAAGTTGCGCGACAGGTCGACCGCCTGACCTGACTGGGATCGGTAAAGGGCGAGAGACAGAGATGGTTACTGAGCAGCTGGTATGCGATCCTTTGTGATCTTGTTTGGTGTGCGATCCTTTGTGATCTTGGGTGTTACGTGGTTGTCTGTCGGGTGTTTGGAAGAGGTCGTCAATCGTTATGTGGGGTCTACATCACGTGTCCGAGTGTTGAGTCAGTTGAGGAAAGTATTGGTCGTGTGTGTGTCATTTGAGTCGTGGTTGGTGTCACTGGCTTTGTCTGCTAAGTATGTCGTAGTCAGTCTGTTATCTGTGGTGGTGAGCGAACGCTATCCCCTAGCTGCTTTTCCTACAGGTACCGTTCGCAGTCTGGACTAGGTGAGCTTCTGAAGCTTGAAGAGCTGGAAGCGGGTTTCTAGGTTATTTTGAGTCTAGTGACGTGTACCACGTTTTTGTCCAAGTGTTGGGACTTATTTTGAGATGTAAATATTATTTTGTTGAACAATTGGTGATCTTTTTAAAAGTGAATTATAAAAGGAGTTTCAAATTGTATTTTTTTATTTTAAATGTTCGTGTCCTGAGTTCGGTTTACTGAAATTGGGTCGTGACAAGGGTGGTTTTCACTGGATAGCTACCCTATATATATATATATATATATAATCAAATTCTAACATCTTTCCTTCCATCTATTCTATATATTTTTTTCCTAAATAAATATACAAATATTCTTCCTGGATCTAAGTGAATATGCAAGTTTTTTTTATCAGCGAAAACATATTTAAATTACAACGAAAGCAATAAGACTACAGATTGCAAATTACTCAAAATAGACAAGTTTTGACCCAACAGATAACTATAGTAAGGCTCAGGTAATATTGGCTCCAAAGAGATTCAAAATCTCAGGTCTTGTGTGCTTATGGTTAGCCCTTGTTGAATGAGGGGAGTGTAGGAGCAGCCCCAACAATTGTGGATGTCAATGCTGATAAAAGGAGACCAAGGTGTCTGTGTGAAGCTTCTTTGTTGATTTCTTGCGGTCCAAGTAACTTTGTTTCCCTTCCCAGGTTTTGAAGGTTTGAACCCTGACTTCCATGTTGATTTCTTGATGTTCAAGTAACATCCTAGAATTAGTAAAATTCTCATACCCATAGATGTAGTCTATCTTCATTGGTTTGAAACTCCTCTTCAAAGATTGCAGATGATTAAAGACATTATCAACAGCTTTGGGGTTGTAGCTTAGGATCCTAGCAAGTCCGGTGAAGATGATTATGCATAGCTTCCAAAAGACCCGAAAGTAAAACAGCAGCACTTGCAACAAGAGAGGGGAAGAGGAAAGCAAAAAGAAAAACCCTCAAGCCTAGGAAGAGTTCTACCCTCAAACAAAAGAAGAAAAAAAAGGGGGGAGGGAGGAAGAAGAGCCCACACAAAAAGAGAAGAAGAGAGAAGAAGCCTTACCAAACTCACCAACACTAACCCAATCCCACCCCCAACCCAACCCAAAAACCCACCCCAAAGTTCAAAGCCTGGCTACCACCCAACAGGGATTGCAGATCCAATCCTGAAAGGAGAAATGTGTAGTAAGATAAAGGAGGACCATTCCCAGTTGTAAGTTTGATTTAGTACTTTGTTGAAGATTGTTGCAGCAGTCTTTTTGTCCTTTGAAGATGAGTGCATTTCTAGAAAGCCAAATTTGCCAAATCAAGGCTTGGAAAATCTTGTTCCAGCTCTTCTTGAATTTTGCAGGTACCAAATGCCCCCAAGTGCTAAAGATTGTTCTTATATCTGAGGGGAAGACACAGACAATACCCCACCAAGATAAAATTAAGTTCCAAACTTCCCAAGATCTTCTACAATGTAGCAGCAGATAGGGTCCATCTTCCAAGTCCCATGAGCATTGTGGACAAATAATCTCTTGGAAAGATAGGTTCATACCCCTAGCATCTAAGAAGAATTTAGTTGGAATAGCTTCTTGACAAGCCAACCAACAAAAAGTTGTGATCTTTGTTGGTATCCCAGGAACCCATAGATTTTTTGTCCAATGCTACTGTGAGCTTCCTTGTATAGCCAGTAGTTTATACATTGTGTGGACAGTAAAGCCTTTTGTATCAGATTTCCAACATAATTTGTCTTCTTCCTAGGAGAGTCTGATGGTATCTAAGATTGAGCATATACTGCCCCATTCTTGCAATTCCCAACCTCTAGCATCCCTCCTTAAATCCAGATCCCAAGCTTGTCCATCCCAGAGATCAGCAGTGTTATTTTTCTTAAAATTAGCCAGTAGATAAATTCTGGGGAATAAAGCTTTACAAGGTAATTCCCCCACCATATGTCTTCTCAGAAGAAAACTCTGGTTCCTCTTCCTAATATCCAGGAGAGGCCTTTGTTTCCAAATAAATCAGCAAAGGAGGGATCATCTGCAAGTTTGATGATGTGATTAAATAAGCTTGAGGTTCTAATTTCTGTAAAATTATTCAGGTCCCAGTCATTATGTCCACCCCCATATCTAGCACAAATTATCTGTTTCCACAAGGAGTTTTCTTCATGGGAAAATCTCCACCACCACTTTGTCAAGAGGGCCATATTCATCCACTTTAACTTCTTTATTCCTAGCCTCCCTTCTGGTTTTGCTTTGCAGACATGATTCCAACCAACTTTACAAAAGACCCTTTATGGAGTTGATCCATGCCAAAGGAATCTCATTTGCCATGATTCCATAGCTTTTAGGATGGATTTTGGAGCTTTTAAGAGGGAAAGAAAATATAGTGGCAAGGCACTAAGGGTTGTCTTGATAAGTGTAATCCTTCCTCCAAAGGTCAAAACCTTGGCCTACCATAGTCCTAAAGCCTTTTTGAATTTTTGCAGAATTGGTTTCCAAGTGATAAGCCTCTTGGGACTTGATCCAAGGCTGAAGCCAAGATACTTTACAGGAAGGACCTCAATTGAGCAAGCTAGGATTGTTCATATAGTTTGTACCTCTTCATTAGACATATTCATTGGTATCATGGCTGATTTGTTGAAATTTGAAACTTTACTTGAAGCAAGAGTACTTGGGGAGGATGATCTCCATGGAATCATCACAAATACTTTTGATGATATTTATTTCAGGGTTTTTTTAGAGGGCCATGAGTGGTTAATAAAAGATTAACTCCTCAATAAAATCATGTGAATGAATGACACCCTATCTTGAAGTCTAACAGAAGTTTTTTCACAATCGTGATCGAAATATACGAGAAGCAGTATCTCAGACGGCATTATAATGATGACATGTGAAACTTATTGAGTATTTAGGACAGACGTACCTTCCCCTACATGATAGGAAACCTTGACTTCATGCATTGACGATGAAAACAGTGTCTTGTGACATGGAAAAGACAACTCCTATATGGATATCATTATGGCCCAACCATTATTCTCAAAACATTTTCCTCACATAGCTATTGGATATGGCATAATTTCTTTGGTACAACTGGATCAAACATCGACATTAGCGTTACCACTAGATCAGCATTATTCACCGAAATCCCATGAGACGAGAAACCTCGTGTAGAGTATAATATAAACGGTCCGACCTTCAATATCATTACTATTTAACTTACGACATTTACCCTGAGTAGCCTCCACTTTTCAAAATTATACCTCAACCATTGAATGCGTATGATGGTTTATTTCGACAGTTCTCACATGGAGATCGTTATGACAACACCGTTGAAACCACAATGGGTTGCACCAGATTCCAACGTATTTATGAAAAATATTTTTAAAAATTCACAATTAATCGATGCATATGCAAGTGAATGTGAAATCTAATGTAACACATATGACCACAATTTGACGGTTTTATATCATTTTTTTTATCAGCAATTTTTTGATTTTATTTAAACCAGGCTTTCGAAATGAAAAACCGGGCCAAGGGAAATCCCTCAAGATGTTACAACCAAAAGAAGCCATCATGGGCTCGAACCGACACTTGACAACCAAGAGATCGAAAATGAAACAAACTTGTCGTGCAAGGCAAGCAATACAAAGCAATAGAATTTCAAACTAATTAGACCTAAATTTGAACTTGGCTTTGCCTTGCAAGGCAAGACAGTACAAATCAGTTCAAAAAGAAGACCAAACCCGAACCTGCAGCTCAAACCAATAAACCCCAACCTAATAGCAAGTTCTAAAAACTCCACCCATCCAAAGAGCTGCAACTGAACTAGAGAATTAGGACAAACTTCCACAACAACCTTCTCAAAGCAAATATGCAGCAACTCAGTCAAATTATGTTGTCTAGAGGAGTAAAAGTTCATAAACTGCATCAGCAACACCAGTTCACAAAGCAATTATGCAGCAACACCCAACTGAGGGAAACAAACAGAACCAAAAAACAAAGGTCCCAGAAAAACCTCAAAAAGATCAAACAAATACAAAACACTCAACCTACAGTTACCCACACACAAGAAAAAGCTGAAAAAGAAGAGAGAAAGAGAGGAGTAAAAGGAACCCACACACACCTAAGGCAGTACAGAAACAAACCCCAGAGAAGGAACCTATCCTCACCAAACTAACCTCACCTCAAACCATCCCAACCCAGCCCAAACCCAAACCCAAACCCCCACAATAGAGGACCAAACACCTCAAGATGTCTTCAAAATTAATAGGCTCAGAATGGGGTCATTAAACCAGTTGAGGAAAGAAAATGATTGACCATTCTTGAAATGAGCCCACAAAATTTGATAAGACTCACTTTGAATCTGCTGCAAAACCTCCTGAGAATTGGGGGCTTCACCTCTAAAGATAAGAGCATTTCTGCATGACCAAATCTTCCAGATTATTATAGAGAATAAAAGGCTCCAATGTTTTCTCACCCTTCCAGGAGCTAAATCATTCCACGACATAAACCAATGATGAATATTGTCTGGAAGAGCAGTAACAATACCCCACCAGTGTAAACACTCCAACCAAATACAATTGCTCAACTGACAATTGAGGAAAAGGTGATCCAGCTCTTCAGGTTCATCATGTCACGCCCAAATTCAGTAGAACCGAACCTGGAACGCGAACGGTAAAATAATAAAATCATTTTCAAACCTTTTAGATAAATCTCTTAAAATCACCATTTAGTTAATCAAAATAATGTTTTACAACTTAAAAGTACGTCCAAAACAAGGGGACAAAAGACAAGGCGTACGTCGCTAAACTCAAAAGGAAACCCGGACTCCCGCTCCCAGCTCTTCAAGCTTCGAGAGCTCACCTAGTCCGTCCCGCGACCAGTACCTGTAGGAAAAGCAGCTAGGGGTGAGCGTTCGCTCACCACCACGGATACCAGACTGACTACGGCATACTAGCAGAAAATGCCGGAAACACCAACAACAAACCCAACACCAGGGACTACTATCCCCAACTCAAGTAACCCGACTGACACACAAACTGTTACTTTCCCCAACCGACTCAACACTCGGACACGTAATGTAGACCAGACACAACGATTACGACTTCCTCCAAAGACGCGAAAGATAACCACGCAACACACAAGATCACAAAGGATCGCACACCAAACAAGATCGCAAAGGATCGCACTCCAGCTGCTCAGTACCCACGCAACTTTTCCCGACACGACGGTCGGATCAGGCGGTCGACCTGTCGCACTTTTCCCGACACGCAGTCGGATCAGGCGGTCGCCCTGTCACACCCCATCCTCAGGCAACCACAATCACAATCACAATCACAAGAAAAGTTCAACAAACAGCAACAACACCGGTTTAACACCCCACAAGCACTCATGGCCACCCAAGACACCAATAGTAACACACGGGTTCAACAACCCCACGGGCACTCATGGCCACCCAAGATACCAACAGTAAAACACGGGTTCAACAACCCCACGGGCACTCACAGCCACCTAAGATACCAACAGTAATACACGGGCTTAACAACCCCACGGGCACTCATGGCCACCCAAGACACACCAACAGTAAAATACGGGTTTAACAAACCCACGGGAACTCATGGCCACCCAAGACACACCAACAGTAAAATACGGGTTCAACAACCCCACGGGCACTCATGGCCACCCAAGACACACCAACAGTAAAATACGGGTTTAACAACCCCACGGGCACTCATGGCCACCCAAGGCACACCAACAGTAAAATACGGGTTTAACAACCCCACGGGCACTCATGGCCACCCAAGACAGACCAACAGTAAAACACGGGTTTAACAACCCCACGGGCACTCATGGCCACCCAAGACACAAACTAAACAATCAACCTCCGGGCATAACCAAATGCCTCCAGTAATTCTAATATCGATAAGTTCACTGCTCCTACGACACTACTAAGTGTCACATGCATTTCTATTGTTCGATACGTTCCCGTATCATACGACACCACCCGGTGTCGCCTGCCTTTCTATTGCTCGATAAACTTACTTAACCCACGACACCCAAGTGTCGCATGCATTTCTACTATTAACTTTCCCTAGTCAGGGCCGAGATCCGGCTACTTTTCCCTACCGCGTAACGCTTTCCCAAAAGTCCACGCCCAAGCTCCGGCGTGCTCGCGATCACTCGCCTAGCTTTCCCTTTCCTCGGTCGGTGGCACGATCTAATAAGAACACAATTTAAAACACTTTTTAAGTTTGCAGACAAAGCTGAATTTTATTGACGCCCAAACTCAACCCCGACAATGTCGATCACTCCCAAACTTCCCAATTACTCGACATTGTCAATAATGGGCTCGGAAAAGCCCGATTCGCCCGGTTCGACGAATCTGCCCGGGGTTTGAAAACATCCTTCCGGGGCTCCGAAAATTCCCGTTTTCGTTTCTACGGTCTTAGAATAATTCAAGGGTTCCAACGCAATCGACGGAATCGATTTCCGACTTCCGAGCAATTTAATTCGCGTTTAAAGTTTCTAAACCCGTCATTTACAACTTTTACAATTTAATTCCAAAATTCGTTCCGGGTGTGGATTAACTACTTGGGGAACGTCCTAAACCACCCGAACACGAAAACCCGATACCCGAGCATGTGGGCCCCACCCGGCCCTTAAGACCCGAGGGTGGTTGGGCCGGTTTTGGCCCGATTCACCATGGTGGTGGCCGGTCCTAGCTCCGTTCAGCCACCACCCCAACTCCGGCAGCCACCATACACGGTAGCCGGAGCTCCCCCGAGCCTCCGGTCACCGGAAAACGTTCATCTTTCGCTCCAAAACGTCTCCAACGAACCCCACACCTCAACTCACCCATAGTTTACTCGTTTTAACCCAAACCCTAAACTTTAAACGTACCAAAACGAAAATCGAAAGGGTACTCACCATAGGGAATGATGACGGGAACTCGATTCTTCGATCGTTGAGACGATCCGTCGGTTGGATCGTCGGGAAATCGACAAAAGCCCAAGCTTTCTTCTCTTTTTCTACCCTTTCTCCTTCTCTTTCCTCTCTCCACTTTCTCTCTCTATTTTCTTCCTTTTTTTTGAAGTGTTGGGCGAACACACCTATTTTCTATTCCTTTTGTTTTGTTTTAAAACAACAACTGGCCCGGTTCACCATGGTGGTGGCCGGTCCTAGCTCCGGCCAGCCACCACCCCAACTCCGGCAACACCATAGACGGTGGCCGGAGCTCCCCCGAGCCTCCGGTCACCGGAAAATGTTCATCTTTCGCTCCAAAACGTCTCTAACGAACCCCACACCTCAACTCACCCATAGTTTACTCGTTTTAACCCAAACCTTAAACTTTAAACGTACCAAAACGAAAATCGAAAGGGTACTCACCGTAGGGAATGATGACGGGAACTCGATTCTTCGATCGTTGAGACGATCCGTCGGTTGGATCGTCCAATAAACCTAACACCACCACATTGGTGACATGTGGCAAGTGGGTCCCATCCCTTTTGGAAAATATCTTCTAGTTATTTTTCAGTCAGATTCGCGAAATTCGGTCGTCTTGGGCCCCGAACGGGCACTTTTTCCAAGAAATTACGAAACTTCACGGGCTACAAGGAAACGGCTCAACTAAGACCGATGTGACGACGGCTAAGCTTTTTGGATCCAAAACGGAACTCGAACGGACCAAAACGTCGCTCGGTTGACTTTTCCAACAAAAAGTCAACATTTCCCAAATTGGTCAGAAAAGTTGCCCTGAGTCCCCCAGAACTCACTTTGGTCGATATCGGGGTCAACTTAAGTCCGGTATGACCCTCGTGGTCAAATTTGGGTTCATTTAAGTGATTGTCCAAAAAATTTAAATTTTCCTGTTTTTCGCCGATTTGACTGGCGTTGACCGGGAGTGGTTCTTACACATCAAGACAAAATTGGCACCACACATTGTTGTTATAGATTTCCCTGGCTAATAGGAAGCATTTAGTAGGAATGACCCTCATACAAAGTAACCAGGAAAAAGCAGCAATTTTGGGGGGCAAAAGTAGAGCCCAAAGTAAGTTAGGCCAATCCAAATTCTCTCCCACCCTAACATCCAATAACTCATACATTTATGCACTGAGAATCCCTTAGGATCAAATTTCCAAGCCACTGCATCCTCTTCAGGTTGGAGATGAAAAATATTCAGATGATCACATAAAAGTGAGAAATGATCCAATTCTCGGCCCCTCAAATCCCTCCTAAAGACAAGTATCCAATCTTCAGCAATCCAAAACTTAGACACCAAGGTGTTCTTCTGTGTACTAAGATGAAATAATCTTTGGAAATTGAATTTTAAAGGAGCTTGCAATAGCCAAATATCCTCCCAGAAAAGGACTTGGTCTCCAAAATTAACAGTCCAATTTAGACCCACAGCTCCCACTGCATTAGAAAAACTAGGGCAATCCAGTAGTGCAGAGATATGTCTAAGGAATGATTTGTCATCATGGATTATAAGTTTACTTAAATCCAAAGTTGATGTATCCCATCCATATTTAGCACATAATAACTGTTTCCATAATGAGTCCTTCTATAACGCAAATCTCTACCACCATCTAGCAAGAAGAGCCTTATTCATGATGTGTAAATTTTTTAATCCCAATCCCCCTCTCCCTTTGGTCTGCAAATCAGGTTCCACTTGACCCTATGAAGCACTTTTTTAGTAATAGTTCCATTCCACAAAAATCTCCTCTACCATGCCTCCATCTCTTTGATCACACCTTTTGGGGCTCTAAAAAGGGACATATAATATAAAGGAAGAGAACTAAGAGAAGACTTGATTAGAGTGATTCTTCCCCCAAAAGACTTGGCTCTAGCCTGCCAAAGATTGAGCCTGTTCTTGAACTTATTGATCATTGGTTCCTAGGTCTATTTTCTCCTGGGATTTGCCCCCAATTGAAAACCAAGATAGTTGAAAGGTAGGCGTAGATCTGAGCACCCCAATATACCACAGACCTCCTCCACATTAATGGTAATTGGATTCATAACCATCACCGTTGACTTATGGAAATTAATCTTCAACCCTGTGGATATTTGTAGACAGTTGAGGATATGTTTCAAATTAGTAACTTGTGAAATGTCAGCCTCAATAAAAATCAATGTGTCATCTGCAAATTGCAGATGTGAGATAACAGGACCCTGACCATTACATCTAATGCCATTAAATATTCCAGAAGTAATTCCTTTGGACATCAATTGATGAAGTGATTCAGCCACAAGTGCAAATAACAGAGGTGAAAGTGAGCATCCTTGCCTCAACCCTCTAAGTAATGGAAAATCAGCAGAAGGAGAGCCATTAATAAGTATTGAGGACCAAGCCTTAATGCATTCAGAAATCCAGTCAATCCACAAAGAATCAAACCCCGTGACTTGTAGGATTTTAAGAAGAGCTCCCCAATGAATATGATCATATGCCTTTTCAAAGTCCACTTTTAGAATAATCACCTCCTTCTTGGATTGTTTGATGTCATGAATCAATTCTATGGAAATTAATATCCCATCCAGAATTTGTCTACCAGAAATGAATCTTGATTGTACATCATGGACCCAAAAATCCATGACTTTTTTCAATCTAGCTGCCAACACCTTGGAAATAATTTTGTAGGAGCTTGAAATGAGACTGATGGGCCTAAAATCATCAAAATGTTGTGGAGAACCCATTTTAGGGATGAGGGTAATAAAAGAGGGATTAATCCCTTTTCCAAGGTTCCCTTTTTGACCAAAATAATGCATGAAATTCATAATGTCCCCTTTAATGAAATTCCAACAGACTTGATAAAACTTCATAGTAAATCCATCTGGTCCAGGAGACTTGTTCCCATTGCATGATTTAATAGCCAACCATACTTCTTCCTTAGAAAAGTTCTTTTCTAATTCCTGGGCTTCAATTAGTGTTAGAGAAGTGAAAGGCAAGGAAGAGAGATCAACACAAATATCTGCACTATTAAGGAATATTTTCTGAAAGTGGCTCTTGGCTGCATCCTTAATCAAGATAGGAGAGGAAATGGAGAGTCCCTCCTCTATTATGAAGGTAATTTGTTTCATGTGTTGATTGAAATTAGCAACCAAATGGAAAAAATTTGAACACATGTCTCCTTCTTTGTTCCAATTCAATCTAGCTTTTTGACACCACAACTTGGCTTGTAATTTGAGTTTTTGAATCAACTTGGCCTTAGAGAGGGATCTAGAGGAAATCTCTTCAGGAATTAATGGTCTCACTTCAATCAGAGCATCCCAAGCTCGAATTTCTCCTTTGAGTGATTCAATGTCTTTTTCTAACCACCCAAAAGTAGTGATGTTCCAGCCTCTAAGAAAATTTTTGTATGTCTTCAACTTGAACCAAAGCCTGTAAGCTGGAGAGCCTGAGCACTGAATAGAATCCCAACATGCCTTGGACTGACAGAAGAATAGAGGATGACTAGTCCAAGCATTAATAAATTTAAAAGGCCTAGGACCCCAATCTGAAATGGTTCTAGGCAAACAAGATTGGTTAAGAGAGTTGAAAGTAATTAATAACTGTGGGGAAATGAGGAACCTGTCAATTCTTGAAGCCACTGAACCAATGCCAAACCAAGTGAATTTACCCCATCCATGTGTAAATCAATGAGACCCAGGCAATGAAGGAAGTTGTTGAATTCTCTCATGTTGGTTCTAGAGAAAGAAGGTCCAGTTTTCTCCTAAGGTATCAATATAGCATTGAAATCACCTCCCAGAAGAAAGGGGGAATACAAGGGAGTTAATTTGCTCATAATATCAGCCCAAAGTGAAGTTCTCAAAGGTATCAGACAAGGTCCATATACATTAGCAATAGTAATATTCAGATTGGCCTCCAAAAATTTTCCTGACCAATAGATAACATGTTCATCAATCACATGAGAGTGTAGCAGGAACACCTCCTTATTCCAGATTGTGATTACTCCACCAGCATTGCCAATTGCAGGAAAAAATAAAGCTTCCTAAGCTTGTGAGAAGCCACAGGAAGAGAGAAAGTAGGAAGGCAAAACAGACAATTTAGTCTCTTGAAGAAGAACCATTTACAGATGTTTATTTGAACACAAACCCCTCAGAGCCCTTCTCTTTTGTCTAGAAGAGGCTCCCCTCATATTCCATGAGATAATTCTCATGGAGAAGCAAGATTTAGAGTGTGGATGGAAGGGCTAGGAGAAATCTGACCCTTTTCTAACTCTTCCAAGTCACAAAAATCATCTTCAGAATTGGTTTCCAAATCCACAGCTTGATTAGCATCAATTCCAAGATTGTCAAAATGTTGTGCTACCACCTTATCTGAAAGATAAGTCTTGAGGCCCAAAGCTTTGCAAAATTCAAGTATACCAGCTCCTCCCAAATCAAATACTTGAGTGTTTTTGGCAGAGATTGAGTTTGAAGGCTCAATGTGAACAGGTGTTGTTACTTTTGCCTTTGATCTAGTGTTGTAGGCCACTTTGTTATGTGTTTTCTTTTTCTTGGAATGAAGTGATTTGTTTGAAGGAGTAAACAATGGCTGATCAGGATTCAAAATACTCAAAATTGGTGAAGTTAATTTTTAATTAAGGGTTCCCTCCAAAATATTGGGGTCTAAAAGAGGGTGTTAGATTAATGAGCCCCAATAAGCTAATCTCAATAATGCCAGCAGTTCCCAAAGTGGCTTCATGTCCTTCATCCTGTGGTGCCATCCCATCTCCAGCTGCAACTAGGGTTTGAGATTCAGACTCCAACATTTGGGATTGAGTTGCAACAGTTGTAACTGGAACAGTGGGCAATGAAATTGAATTTTCCTCCCCAAATGTATATGGGGCTAACAGGGCTTCTTTGAAGGATAGTTTTAATTTGTGATTGATGTTAGGTGATTCTTGAACTGAACCCAAAACTAATGCAGGAAACTCCTATGTGCCTCCCAAATTCTCATTCAAAGCTTCAATAGGCATAACTACTGTCTCAGAAGCTGCAACAGATCCCCCCAAGTTTTCATTCAGTTCTTCAGTCCCCAATACTTCAGTCTGAGATGATACACCATTAATTCCACCAACCTCTCTAATTGTCCCTGACCCAGTATTCCTCATAACTTCATGATATAGAGAATTTTCTGACCTGGTGTGAACTGAAGTTGAGGAGGAGACCAAATCCATGACATCATGCATAATGGGAATCACAGAAACATCCACTGAGCAAACCAGAATGTTGGATTCCAAATCATTCAATAAAAGGCCTGATTCTCTATAAACCTTAAGGTACTCTTGTTAATGTACCAGAACAAAGGCTACTTCAGTAGCTGAATCCTTGGTTGCAGAAGGGTGAACAAAGACCACATTCCCCTCCAACACTGCAATACTTTCAATAGTCTCCAGACACCAGCCCAATAAAGGGATCCCATGAATCGCTATCCAAGTGAACTTTCCTCCTTCTTTGCACAGATGTACCTTGTCTTTGATGATTGTCATCCAGTGAGTCAACCATTTAGCATTCTCTTGTAAAGCCTTCTCTTCAACTTCCTCCTCAGGAAAAAGAATGATGATCAAACGATTGCCAAGGCTTTTGATTCTGATTTCTCCATCCCTTTCAGCTTTAAAATCTTCCATAATGGCTTCAACCTCCCAGTGTTTGTGTAGAATGTCAAGATGTCCCCTCTCTAACCAACACTTGTTAGATTCGACCACTGTCCCCAATATTGGATTACAAACCAGTTCTTGTTTGCTGAGTACCCCTTTCTTGTTCAAATGATGTGGAATCTTTGTCCTGCTTTTGTTCCAAGCTTTGGTAACGAACAATTTGTAGCCTTTAAGTACATAACCATTGAAAATAATGATCCCTTTCTCCAACGCTTGTGTGGTGTTGAAGGTCACAAAACCAAACCAGGTTCCTCGAGCGTTAGGATTGTTGGGAGCTTCGGCCTTGGTGACTTCCCCACACTCCAAAAAGAGGTTCTTTAGCCACTCAGATGTAGTCTTAGGAGGTAAGTTGAGAATGAAAATTCTGCAATCTTCCCAATCCGGCCCCCGCGGTTTTGTATGCTTAGGCTTATCAAAACCCACACCAAAATCATTAGCAACAACAACCGACTTCAAACGATTCCCCTGTCTCTGATCAGAACCCAGACCAACGGCTCCCTCAAACCCCGGAGGTGGCCCAATAGAAGTGGAGGAAGACATGATGAAAGAAAACTCATTGACAAATACTTCAAACCAATACGGTGGTTTGATGATGTAGTAGATTGATCACCAAGAACACTACACCGCCAAAGAACACGCACGAGAAATGATGAAGATGATGAAGAACACTGTTGAAACTGGAGAGAAAAGCTACAGTATTTGTTTCTTCCTCTTACAGTTTTATATCTAGTTTAATGCATAATAGAATTTATGTTTTAGCAACTCATGTTCCTAATCAATTATCCTCTTACGACTACAGAAATAGACGTTGGAAGCTATTTATACCAGATAGTCTCCAACAAATATTAATTCATATATATATATATATATATATATATATATATATATATATAAACCAACTATCGCACTTCACTTTCACATCAACCATACTTCATTTTTATATAAACCATTTCAAATATTACACCTTTCCTTTATACCACTTTATACACTAACCAAATGAATAATGATTTTTAGGAGAAATTGTAAGATATGAACATTAGGTGGGAGGAAAAAGAAATTACACAAGAACTTGAAGCATATTGGTTTGACGTTTTTTTTTATAGGAAATATTATTGAAAAGGCTTGTTCTTCAAGTAGAAAAACAAGCCAAGGGACAGACCCTCATGAACACTCTCAACATAGAGAAACAAGGGTAGCCTGCGCAGCAAGCAACTACGCAAAACCAAAACAATCATACTAGGGGTACAAGACCCCAAAACAGACCCCCCAAGAGTCAAATACAAGATCTTAAGCCCAACAAAAGATGAAAACTACACTAGATAACTCTCGATTCCTAGGTAATCTTCTGCAACATCCCAAATTCGATGCTCACAGTTCAAAGGAGAAGGATCTGAACTTGTGAAATAAGGTCCATTCTAGGCTAAAAGAAGCACTTTGTATCTTAATAAGAATTGCAGAGGGAGAAACTCAGGCATCATTGAAGATCCTTTAATTCCTGGCTAGCCAGATGTGCCACACAATATAGAAGAAAATATTGCTCCATTTCTTAGAAGAGGAGGATGGAATGAGGCCCTTTCATGCCAGAATTGAAGATTTCAATTCAGCTCCTAGAACTCCTACAGTCCCCCACCACTTGAGGACCAAGCTCCTAACTTGCCAAGCAAAAGAGCAAGTGAGGAGGAGATGAGATGAATCCTCATAATCCCATCAACACAAAGGGCACAGAGAATCCCCCAGAGAAAAGGCAAAGCCTCTTGCTTCCAAGATGGATTTGGTGGGAATGGCTTTTAAGCAAGCTAGCCAAACAAAGGCAGAGATTTAGGGATGGATGCTCTGAGACCAGAGAACTACTACCCAATCTTTCACATTTGAGTCTTCATTCAATAGAAAAGAGTACATGTTATGTATATAAAACCTATTTGGATCCCCTCTCCAAAGCACTTTATCATCTCTAGAGTTTTGTAATTGTATAGGGCTGGTGAGATCGCATAGATATAAAAATTCACCTAGCTCCCAATTCTCAATTATGATCAAATCTCCTTCATTCTAGAGAAAGGCTACCTTTTATCTTTATTAAGACTGAGAAGAAACAATCTAGGATATTTGTGCCTCAATGGAGTGTTGCAAAGCCATGGGTCGTGCCAGAAACTAATTCTAGAACATGTAACAACCATCCAATTGAAACCATAATGGCTAAGAGCTTCTCTGAATCTCAAGTCAGAGAGGAGAGAATTAACATGGGCCAAAAAGGTCTGTCCTTGAGCAATAGGAATTGTGGAGAGAGTCCAGTCATCACTACTCCAACCAAATTTGTTACAGATGTTTGATTTTCATAGATAATTCTTTTCCACAACAAACCTCCACTACCACTTAGAGAGAAGAGCTTTATTCATTATGTAGAAATTTTTTACTCCTAGGCTGTCACGCCCCAATTTCAGTAAACCAAACTCGGGACGCGAACGTTTTAGAAACAATAAAATAATGAAACCTGTTTTGGATAAACACTTTAAAATCTCCATTTAATTAATCAAAATAATATTTAAAGCTTAAAAATACGTCCCAACACGTGGACAAAAGTACAAGGTATCCGTCACTAGACTCAAAAGACTGAACCCGGACTCCGCTCCTAGCTCCACAAGCTTCGAGAGCTCCCCTAGTCAGTCCTGTGATCAGTACCTGTAGGAAAAGCAGCTAGGGGTGAGCGTTCGCTCACCACCACAGATAACAGACTGACTACGGCATAATTAGCAGACAATGCCGGTAACACCAACAACAAACTCAACTCCGGGGGTCACTGTCCCCAACTCAAGTACTCTGACTGACAAACACCCACGGTGACCTTCCTCGAACGACTCAACACTCAAACATGTAAGTAGACCGACACAACGATTACGACCTCTTCCAAGGACTCAAAAGAAACTACGCAACACCAAACAAGATCACAAAGGATCGCAAACCAGCTGTTCAGTAACCAATTATGTTTCTCTATTTCTCGCCCTTTCCGATCTCAGTCGGGCCAGGCGGTCGACCTGTCTCAGTAACCTCTCTGTCCTTCGCTCTTTCCAACACAAAGTCGGTCCAAGCAGTCAACCTGTCTTACAACTTCTTTGTCCCTCGCTCTTTCCAACACAAAGTCGGTCCAGGCAGTCGACCTATCTTACAACTTCTCTGTCCCTCACTATTTCCAACACAAAGTTGGTCCAGGCAGTCGACCTGTCTTACAACTTCTCTGTCCCTCGCTCTTTCCAACACAAAGTCGGTCCACGCAGTCGACCTGTCTTACCAATTCTCTGTCCCTCGCTCTTTCCGATCCCAGTCGGTCCAGGCAGTCGACCTGTCTCAGTAACCTCTCTCACTCAGGTAACCACAATCACAATCACAAGCAAGTTCAACAAACAGCAACAACACAGGTTCAGCACTCCACAGGCACTCATAGCCACCCAAGACACCAACCATAAAACACGGACTCACCAGCCCCACGGGCACTCACGGCCTCCCAAGACACGCCAACGATAAAGACACGGTTTCAACAACCCCACAGGCACTCACAGCCTCCCCAGACACCAACAGTCAAACACGGGCCCTCATGGCCACCCAAGACTCAACAGTCAAACACGAGCTCTCATGGCCACCCAAGACTCAACAGTCAAGCACGGGCTCTCATGGCCACCCAAGACTCGACAGTCAAACACGGGCTCTCATGGCCACCCAAGACACACCAACAGTAACTCACGGGCTCAAAAACCCCACGGGCACTCACGGCCACTCAAACCACCAACAGTAAAGACACGGGTTCACAACCCCACGGGCACACATGGCCACCCAAAACACCAAAGGTAAAGACACGGGTTCGACGACCCCACAGGCACTCGTGGCCACTCAAAACTCAACAATAATAGCACGAGCTCTCAAGGCCACCCAAATACAAATAATAACACGGGCTCTAATGGCCACCCAAGACTCAACAATAATAGCACGGGCTCTCAAGGCCACCCAAACACAAATAATAACACGGGCTCTCATGGCCACCCAAGACACCAAATAAACAATCAACCTCCGGCTTAACCAAAGCCTCCAACAGTCCTAATATCAATAGTTTCTCAATCAACCTCCGGGCATGGTCATATGCCTCCAGTAGTCCTAATATCAATAAGTTCACAAACAAACTCTGGGCATGGTCATATGCCTCTAGTAATTCTAATAACGCTAAGTTCTCTGCTCCTACGACACTACTAAGTGTCACATGTTTTTCCAATAATTGCTACGATCCCGTATCATGCATTCTAATATTCAATAACCTACTCAACCCACGACACCTCGGTGTCACATGCAATTCTACTGTTAACTTTCCCTAGTCAGGGCCGAGATCCGGCTACTTTTCCCTACCTCGTGCGTGTTCTCCCAAAACCATACCACGAACTCCGGTGATGATATCAGTCACTCACCCAGCTTTCCCTTGCCTCGGTCCGTGGCACGATCTAAAAGAACACAAATTCAAGGCACTTAACAACCCGCAGGAATAAACTGAAAATCATTAAACTCGATGCCCAAACTTAACCCCGACAATGTCGATCACTCCCAAACTCCCCAATTACTCGACATTATCGATAAGGGACCCGTAAAGGCCCGATTCGCCCGACATGGCGAATCTGCCCGGGTTTTGTAAATTGCTTTCCAGGGCTCCAAAAGACCCCGTTTTCGTTTCTACGGTCTTAGAATAGTTCAAGGACCCCATTGCACTTGACAGAATCGAATTCCGAGTCAAATAATTAACGTTTAAAGTTTCTCAAACCCGTTAATTACAACTTTTCCAACTTAATTCCAATTTTCGATTCGGTTAAGGATAAAAGGTCCGGGGAACGTTTTAAACCACCCGAACGATAAAACCCGAGCACCCGAGCATGTGGGCCCCACCCGACCCACTTGGCCGTGGGCCCTAGGGCTCAAATGAGGCTCGGCCACCATGGTGGTGGCCGGCCCTAGCTCCGGCCAGCCACCTCCTATGGTGGCCGGCCACCCCCCATGGTGGTCGGGGCTTCTCCCGAACCCCCGGTCGCCGGAAAACGTCCAATCAAACCTCCAACACCTCTAAAACGTCTCCAACAATTACCCCAACACCAAAACCACCTTAAACTAATAGTTTTACAAAAACCTAACTTCCAAAATTAATCAAAACGAGAATCGGTTCGGTGTATACCGTAGAGGGGAACGAGGGGAGTGCACTTTCTCCTAGCTTTGAGACGATCCCATGTTGGATGAGCGTGAATAGTGCTCCAAAAATCCCAACTCCCTTCTTCTTCTCTCCCTTTCTTCTCTCTTCTTTCTTTTTCTACAAACTAACACAATTTCCTTTTTTTTCTTTTTAAAAGATGTGGCCGGCCACCCCTTAGGTCTCCTCTTAATTTTCCCCCCAAAACTACCACCACCACTTGGTTGACAAGTGGCAAGGTGGGTCCCACACCTTTTGGAAAATATCTACTTGATATTTTCCAATCAGATTCGCGAAAATCGGACGTTTCGGCCCCCGAACGGGTACTTTACCCAAGAAATTACGAAACTTGACGGACTACAAGGAAACGGCTCAACTAAGACCGATGCGACGACGACTAAGCTTTTTGGATCCAAAACGGTCCTCGAATAGACCAAAACGTCACTCGGTTGACTTTTCCAGCGAAAAGTCAACATTTCCCAAATTGATCAGAAAGTTGCCCTGAGTCCCCCGGAACTCACTTTGGTCAATAACGGGGTCAACTTAAGTCCGGTATGACCCTCGGGGTTCAATTCCGGTTCAATTTAGTGTCTGCTGAATTTTTTTAAATTTTCCTATTTTTCGTAGATTTGACTGGCGTTGACCGGGAGTGGTTATTACGTAGGCCCCCATGATCTGTAGACGTGCAAATCAATTTCCATTTAACCTTGTGTAGAACCTTTTTAGTGATAGAACCATTCCATAACAATCTGCTTTGCCACTTATCCATTTCTTTGATAACTGTAGAGGGAGTCTTGTAAAGTGAAATATAATACAAAGAAATGGAATTTAGTAATGATTTGATTAGTGTGAGTCTGCCTCTAAAAGACAGGAGCTTGGAGTGCCACAGACCCAACTTCTTTTTAAATATTTCAATGATGGGGATTCAAGTTTTTAACCTTCTTGGATTGGCACCCAACTGAAATTATAGGTAAACAATAAGAAGGGTAGTGATGGAGCAGCCTAGGATTGATGAGACCTCCAACTCTATGACAGAATGAGGATTTAGTAGGATGACTTGAGATTTGTTGTAGATCTTCAGACCAGAGCTCAGTTCAAAAGTTCTCAAGGTATTTTTGAGATTATGAATGAAGAAAGAATTAGCCTTGATCATCATCAATGTATCATCTGCAAACTGAAGATGAGAGATAGAAGGTCCAAAAGGTCCACAACTAATGCCTTGGAACATGTTCTCAGCAATACCTTTGCCATGAGTTGATGCAAACCTTCAGCAATGAGAGCAAAGAAAAGAGGAGAAAGAGAGCATCCATGTCTTAATCCTCTCTCTAATTTAAAATCTTCAGATAAGGAACCATTTATAAGAACTAAAGTCCATGCTTTTATGCACTGAGAAATCCAGTTGATCCATCTGTTGCCAAAGCCCATTGTTTTCAGCATTACCAGCAAATACTCCCAATCCCCACAATCATATGCTTTCTCAAAATCCACTTTGAGAATAATAACTTCCTCCTTAGACTCTTTAATAACTTGGATCATCTCTGAGGCTATTAAGACTCCATCTAGTATTTGTCTACCTGATATGTAACTAGTTTGAACTTCATTTACCAACTGATCCATCACTGTTTTTAGCTTTGCAGCAAGCACTTTGGATAAGATCTTGTAAGGGACCCCAATTAGGCTGATTGGCCTGAACTTATTGAAGACAATGGGGTTGTGTATCTTGGGGATGAGAGTTAAGAAAGATGAGTTTAACCTTTTATCAAGGAAGGGATGATCATGGAAGGAATAGATGAAATTCATAATGTCATCTTTGATGAAAGACCAACACTCTTGGATTAATTTGAATGAGAATCCATCAGGGCTAGGGGTTTGTTCCCATTGCAAAAAGAGATGGCAGTGAAAACTTCAAACTCTGTGAATTTTCTCTCCAATACTTGAGTATTTAAGTCAGAGATATGGTTGAAAGGTAGTGATGAGAGATCAATTATTACTGAGGATGATTTATGAAATCTTTCAGCAAAATGAGTGGTTGCTAAATATTTAATCTCTATAGGAGTATTGATTAATACGCCTTGTCATAAATCTGAGAGATCCTCTTCCAAACCCCATTGTAATTAGCCACAATTTGAAAATATCTAGTGCATCTATCCCCATGTAAATTTCATTAAACTCTAGATTTCTTCTTCCAGACCTTGGCAAACAATTTTTGCTTCCCAGTTAAGATTGCTTGTAGGTAGGACCTTCTTGAGGTTTTAAAAGGAATAAGGGTCCTTTCTTCAATTAGACTGTCCAGAGAATTGATCTCAAGTCTGATGGATTTGATTTCTTCTTCCAAATGGCCAAATACCCTAATATTCCATTCCCTGAGAAAAAATTTCAGAAGCTTGAATTTGTTCCACAAAATGAAATATGGATAGCCTTCCACCTGAAATGATTCCCAAAAGGTCTTTGCAGATTTGGAAAATTGTGGATGATCCAACAAGGTATTAATGAACTTGAAGGGTCTAGGACCCCAATTCAACACAGGTTGGGAGATTGAGATAGGTTTGTGATCAGATAGCATCCTGGTGACGCATTTTTGGACTATATTGGTAAATAGAGAGATTACTTGAAGAGCGAGCAAGAAACTGTCAAGTCTTGAGGATGATGAATTCCCAACAAAACAAGTATATTTTCCCCCAGATAGAGGGAGATCAAAAAGACCATTCTACAATATGAAGTTATAAAAATGATGGAGACTATATTGGGATGAAATGTGACCTGATTTTATGATGCATTAGAGATTGTGTTTAAATCTCCTGCACAGATGAGAGGGAGAGAAATTGCTTGAAGTTCCAAAGATAAAGAGGACCAAAGAGAAGTCCTTCCTGAATTAGAGCATGGGGCATAAATATTCACTATGCAAACATCTATATCCAGATTTCTGCGATTACCTCACCAAGTGAAAGCCTTTTCCAGTTTCTTTGTCCAAGTTGTCACAAATAAGTCAGATCTCCAAGCAGAAAGAATAGTTCCAGACTTTCCCTGGGAAGAAATGAAATCAAATTCTCATTGATACAAAAGTCATACAGATCTTAGGAAGCTTTGTTCAATCAACTCCATCTTTGTCTCTTGAATAATAATAAAGGAGGGAGATAAAGCTCTCCTCTTCTGAGATGAAGATGAGCCTCTCATGTTCCATGAGAGGAACATTCTCTGATTAATGCTTCCCCACCTCAGATGCTAATGTGACAGGATCTGCTTCATCATCAAGAACAACAAAGTCTTCCCCCGAATCAGTCTCAAAATTAACCCTCTGTGTTATCTCAGCCTCCAGGTTATTAAATTGTTCTGCCACACTTTCATCTGCTACAAAAGCTTTGTGACCTAATGCTTTGCAATATTCCCAAGAAGAAAGAGGATTTTTTTGGTGAGGCAAACTCTTTCCAAGCCTTTCTATTCCTTACAACCTTGTCACAACTCTCAGGGATAGGTACTTGAAAGCCTTACCTTGATCTAGTGGCATAGATGAAGGACTCTTTGTTACTTTCTTACTCTTCTTTCCTTTCTTGCGAGTTGTAAATGAGGGCATGTCAGGGTTTAAACTCCCACCTGCAGTACAAGGAGTGTCAGCTACCACACAATCCTTCTCCCTTATGTATAAAATTTTCTCATGTGGCCCCAAAGAAGAGAGATGAACGTAGGTATCTGAGGAAGCACTTAATGCTTGTGTTCCCAATTTAAAAGCTTTAGTAGGGTCAATACTTTCCATGCCTTGCATTTGGCCATGCTCCTTTGGAGTTGGCTCTTGGGCAACGAAAGTCTGAGAAGTAACTGGACTAATAGCTAGAGAAAGACTTCTTGTTGGAGAATCAAATAATAAATGTTTGAAGGCAATTTGTTCTGCAATAATAACTCATGAGACCCAGAATGTTTGAAGCTAATGTCTCCGACATTCCTTTGTTCCTCAGATGAGTTTGGTAAAGAGGTTGTTGTTAATAAAGGAGATGATGTTGAAAGATTTACTTCATCTGATGGAGTCAATAAATCCCCCAAAATGCTAGAAAAGGAGTCTGAGCCTGATTGTATTGGTTATGAGGTGTCACTCAAAGAAGAAGATGAATTTGAGTGAGTATAGACTGGAAGAGATGAGGTGTCTATTGTAGAAACCAGAACTTTTTATGAATGAGGCACCAAGTAAATATCAACTTATCTTTGAAAATGTGTTAAGATTTTGGTGTGAACTAATACAAAAGCAGACTCAAAAGCAAGGCCTGACATATTATGAGAGTGAAATTGAATCGGACTACTAATTTTTGATATTGCTGCATCAAATGATTCCTCGCACCAAGCTTGGAAAGGAATTCCTTGAATACGTACCCAGGTGAATCTTCCTCCTACAAGACAACGTGATTCTCTTCCTAGACAAAAGGTTACCCATTTATGAAGCCAAGTAGCACCATCTGCCCAGATTTCCTTATGATAGTCCTGATCAGGACAATGAATTAGTACACATTTGTTTCACAAAGGATCCTAATCTCACAAACCCCTTATGCTGCAATTCCTCTCCTAACCGCCTCCACGCTGAGGTTCAGATATGTATCCAAGCCAGATCACAATCTTTGATTAAGTTGAGTTGAGAAAGTAGTATCGATCCTCTTGGTTTAATTTCCTCCTCTTTAAAGTAGACTTTCTCTTTCTCTAAGACTCTCCTCCGAGTCTTTAAGCTTTTCTTGTACGAACGTGGATTGCTTGTGATCTTAGCTTTGGTGACAAATAGAAGATGATCCTTGTAGAACATTCCATTGGTGCTCCTAATAGCCTTTG
Organism: Erodium maritimum; assembly: GCA_963921825.1. Classification (NCBI taxonomy): domain Eukaryota; kingdom Viridiplantae; phylum Streptophyta; class Magnoliopsida; order Geraniales; family Geraniaceae; genus Erodium; species Erodium maritimum. The sequence continues at coordinate 69,675,783 of OY997590.1, read as the reverse complement.
TGAGGTTTTCTTCTTCATTGAATTCAACAAAACCAAACCATCTCCCTTTTTAGATTTGGCCTCGATGGTAGTTCGAACTTCAAAGTGACCCCAAACTCTTGGAAGATCTCTTTGATCTCCATAAGGCATGTGTCTAGTGGTAAGTTGTGAATAAAGGATTTGAAGACAGGTCTACCAGATTGTATAAAAGTTGTACCCCGTTGTCCGTCTTGCAAGTTTGGATGAGATACCTGTTCTTCTTCCTCACCTTGTTCTTCCAATCTTTTGTTCTATTCATGTCTGTGCACTGGGGTGCCTTTATGTGCCTCTTCTTGAACTTGCTTAGAGGAAACAACTACAGATTGGAGAGGTCTTTTTGCCATACCTTCAAACCCTGGCGATGGTCCTTGGGAAGAAGATGCGTTCGATGTAACTCCATTACAAAATAGAGCTCTGCGCCTCTTTTCATTAATAGGGCCCCTATCTTTGACGCCATTGATGCACTTAGTGGTTCCATTTGGGGACCATCCTTCGTTGATGGTGGAGACTCCAAGTATCTTTAATTCCTCTTCTGTGTACTTACCCATAAAGAGATTGTTGACTCTGATGAACTATGATGACGAGCCGAAGAACTCAAATGAAGGTCTTGAAGGAGTTATTGTAGCGATTTTTTGCATCTTTGTTATTCATCTCATAGTTTGGATATCTAGCTGAAAACATGTATTATTGGTTTGAAGTTGAGTATAAGAATCCTAGCTATTCAAAAGATAAGGTGAAAATACAAATCCTTCTCAAGAAGAAGGCCAAACAATTAAAGAACATAAGAAGAGTAGTGTAAAGAAGTTTCCCCTCCAATTGAAAAACATAGTCTTATCGTTGAAGAAGGGGATTATCAATAAGATGATTTCCTCTGTAAAAAGAAAATTATATTATTGAAGACGAAAATTTCGACATCTAGTTTGTGTGATTTCATTTATGTAATTTTGTTGAAGTAAGTTCTCGGTTATTTATAATAAAAGGATTTTAGTGTTTTAAATTAACTAATTAATATATAACTATAATATATTTCATTAATTTAATAAATTAACAAGTCTCCTTTTATTGGCTCACAATTAAAATAAGCTTTATAGGATTAACTCGATAACCCTAAAGAGCTCTCTACTTTCTCCTGTGTCTTCATAGCACCTCCATCCTCCTACAATCCGCCACTACCTGTGTTGCTCGTCAATACCCTTCTACAACCTACAACCAATCCCCTTTGATGCATGTCATACAGCCACTAGTGATAACATCCTCCAGTGAGGTCTCTAAACCTAAATGTATCCCGAAGGATACAAAAATATCCCCAACCCTTCATCACCACACTTCCTTAATGGGCTTCATCATCCATCTGCTCACCAACCCTATGTCTGCTTGTTATCCTTTCCCCACCATCACCCATAGCTTCACTCGATGATCTCCTAGATGGATTATCGGCGTTCTCGATCCATCTAGAGTAGTACATCGTGATTGACGTTCCGCGTGACCCACAACACCAATCCTCTCCGACCTATCATCTCTTTGGTATAGAGGACCGCATCCTAACCTCTCGTCCTTTCAATCGGGAGATGATGGTTCGGGTCATCATAAAGGACATATGGACCTCCTCCGAAGGTCTTGTGGTTAAGGAGTTGGGACAAGACGTGTCCGCGTTCTTTCTTGGCTCTCAAGAAGCGAAGGATTGGTTCCGTAGCGATGAGCCGTGGAGGTTCAATCGGGGACCCCTAATCCTTACTGACATGCTGGCGTAGGGGGTTGTGTCGGAACCTCATTTTGACCGCATCCAACTATAGGCATGTGCTCAATTTATTCCGACAGAGGATATGACGGAAGCGACTATGACTCTTGTGTGGAACACTCTCGATGGTTGTGTGAAGGTCATTAGTGGCAATGGACTTGTAGTAGGGAAGAGGGGGTTGACTCCGAGTCCTATTTTGGATACTTCTGGATTAAACGACATTTAGGCTATCTAGTACATAGTAGGTCGAACCACAATGTATTAACAAAGACTTGGAGTTTATATATCAAGGCGTTGACCATAATAATTAAGTCTGGTTATTTTTCCCAGTTATGGTAACAAAATAATGGAGTTAAAATCGCCCAAAAAAATATTTATGCTCATTCTCTCGTATGATCTATTTTCTATGAATTAATAATATCCAAGTTTTATTGTGTTAAAAAAAGAAACAACATTTTCAATGTTCTATACCACTATGGGCTCTTTCCCTTTCTTCGTTCTACTTAACAAAACTGTCAGAATTAGGTATGATTTTAACGTTAAAGAAAGAGAGAGAGCAGCGGCTAGGGTTTTTGTTGTCGCTGATTTTTGTAGTTCCAGGCTTGATCACAAGTTGATCATGGCTTTGATTTTGGAGTTAGATCACATGATCAAGCCCTTGCCTCTTTTGGTATTGATTCAGGTGTGGGGTTGGAGTTTTGAAGAGGCACAGGTGAAATTTTGTTTGCGCTGGTTTTGATCGACAAAGAGAGTAGGGGAGGCCAGGAGCAAGGGGTTTGGACCCTTGTTAAAGATGGGTGCGGTGGCACCAACCTTGTTGTGTGGACGTGGAAGATGGCCCGATATTTGGCCTCAGGCGGTCACATCGCTCTGGAGGCGAAGAACCAAACAGCCCATTCATCAGCGTCGACGGAGGTGCATGGCGGCGACACGGTGTGTCACGAGGATCCGCCGGTGATGGTTGTTCCTCCAATGAGGTCTGTCAAGGAGGTTCCGGGCTCGGGGTGGTTTGGGATGAGGACGTGTTTAGGTGGCCGTTCATCATTGCTGACCGATTCTAGGCAGTAGGGAATACTGCTCGGAGTGACCCGTGATCGCTGGATAGGATCTAGAGGCAAGAGGGAGGAGGAGATCGTGATCTCGTGTAGTTCATATGTGCCGTGGGTGCAGGGCGTGATCTCGGCAATCCATGGTGGCGGAACGAGGCGAAGCGAGGCGACCGGTGAGGCTCTTCATGGTGGTGACGGTCTCGGTGTTTTTTTGGTGAGATACGATATTCAGGTGGCCGGCCAACAATGGTGCGGGCGTTGCGGAATATCGAGACATTGTTGGTCGCGGTGACGTTGGAGTGATCTTGGCCTGACAAGACGACGACGGTAGAAACGACGGAAGACAAAGTGGAGGAAACGAGGGTAGTCGGCTGATGCTTCTATCTATAAATGTTGTTCCTTTAACTACAAGGGGGACATGTACCATTAGGTATTGGTCCTCAATCAGCGACATGATGTACTTGTCTACTAGTAGTACTTGGACGCTCAATTGTTCGAATCTAATCTTGAGCATTGACTTAGAGGGGCATGCTAAGTCCAATGGAAGGACACCATAATCAGTGAGGGGCGGAACGCATCCTCGCCTAGATCAATGAGGACTTCGTTGTCTAGTGGGGGGTCTACCAGTAATACCGCCTCACTAGAGAAAGGGTGGCATCGGTTCCACCAAGTCCTTACGCGGCATTCTGCAATCAGATTGGGAACCATGAATTTTACATTTTTAAAGGCCGTCATTATCATCAGAGGGGGGACGATGTCAGTTGGCTCCTCGGGAGGATGCATAGTCTTCAGTCCTTGGTTACAGGGTTGCCCAGGCAGTCACTCTTGGGCTTCAATATTCTACTAGAGCACAGTCTAGAGTCGACTTATGCATGTTCGAATCATAGGGTTTACTCGGCCCTACCCCATATTCTTCATCCATTATACCGGTTGCCTCAGCCGCTATCCCAGCATTGTCGTGTCGACATCCTTGAAACACTTCGGTGAAAGAGTATTTTTCAATTTAGTATTATTTTATTTCCTTGAAATTACTTCAATTGTTAGTTGTCTCTCCTGGGTGACCCTTTTTAAGATTGTACCTTCAGAGAGTTCCTTTTATTAATATATTACTCTCGTTACCCGCTAAAAAAACAAAATTGGTAGACTTCGACAATCTTTCTGAACTCTTCTTGTTATTTATGTTAATGGATGGTTTGTCCCTTTAAACATCCATTACCTTAAACTTACCTTAAACTTCTGAAGATGATACAATTTGTTATGTATCATATACTGATTTTCTTTCTATTACAAGGATTTTTTTTTTAAAGCTAACATGAATTAAAATAAAAAGATTTTAAGAGTAGAACCCAATAAAAGAGGAGCAAGACCCTCTTTCAAATAAGAGCACTCCTAAATGGAAGGCTTACGTTCATGAATTCATCCAAAAATTAAGTTTTTGTATGAAGGCACTGTTGTTGTCAAAAATCAGTGTAGAATTAATTTTTATGATAAAGAACTGAGCTCTTACTTATTTAGCTACAAGGAAGAGAATTTATCATATCATAGAGGGAGGCATTACTCACACATCTCCATGTGCTATAAAGGAGGATGTAAGCTTTTATTTTGGTAACGTGATTAAGAAATCTAGCACAATTTTATTGGATGTCTCTAATTTCCTTTCAGTTGTATCTCACTTGCTAAAGTTACTTTCTTATAAAGACCTGTCTCTGATGTTGAGATTCATTTTGCTGTCATTGATTGTGATTGGGAGAAAGCTTCATTGTTGGGAGACAAATTCTAGATGGCATTTTAATAGCTACTGAGCTCCTTCACTCATTAAAAGCTTCAAAAGAAGAGGTAATCATATTCAAGATAGATTTTGAGAAGACTTATGATCATCTATATTGGGAATATTTGGATATGTACTTCAATATATGGGTTTTGGTAGAGTTTGGAGATTGTGGATGGATTCTTGTTTTAAGGCTTAGGCGTCTGTTTTGGTTAGTGGATCTCCCTCCTTAGATTTTAAACTATCTAGGGGTTTGAGACAAGTTTTTCCTCTCACCTATTCTTTTTGCTGTTGTAGTTGAAGCCCTTCATCTTATTATAGAGCAAGGAATATTCTCTTGTAGTTCTGGCCCTATTATCTCCCACTTGCAATTTACTGATGATACACTCATCACTCTGAAAGCTAAAATTCCTCATCTTCATAACCTCAAGTTCTCTCTCAAGGCTTTTCAGTTAGCTTCAGGGCTGAAGATCAATTTTAGCAAGTGTAAAGTAGTCATTATCAATCCTTCTTCTATCAATATCAATCAAGTGACAAGAATTCTTGGTTGTGAATCAGTACAACTTCCTCTTGACTACTTAGGATTCCAGTTAGGAGCCAATCCAAGAAGATATAAGACATGGTCTCCAATTCTGGTGAAGTTCAAAATAAAACTTAATATGTGGCAAGCAAAGACTCTCAATTTGGGGGAGGATAACTTTAATCTAGTCATCACTTTCCTCCATTTCCTTGTATTTTATGTCACTCTTTAAAGCTCCTAAGAAAGTTATGAGAGAAATAGAAATGTGGCGGAGGAGGGTTTTCTGGAATGGATCAGTAACAAAAAAAAGTGTTGCACAAAGTCAAATGGGGGATAGTCTGCTCACCTAGAGAGAAAGGTGACCTTGGGATAAAAAATTTGTACATTATGAACTCAGCTCTCTTGGCAAAGTAGTGGTGGAGATTTGCAATTGAGACTAGTTCTTTATGGAACAAATTAATTTGTGCCAAGTATGGTTGGTGTGTAGAAGATTGGGATCTATCTCAAATTAAAATTTTAGGAAACCAGAATTTTCTCAGCCACATTCAGACTCTTTTATCATATCAGAAATTCAGTAGGTTTTTCAAGCTTGGAGTGGTTTGTGGCAAATTTTCTTAGGGTGGATTTTTGGGGTGATATTTTTCTAATTGAAGTCCCTCTTAAAGTAAGGTTTCAAAGACTATTTCATCTTTGCTTGCATAAGAATTTGAATGTAGCTCAATTTTGGAACAATGACAACCGGTTCATTCATTTTAAAAGACATCTAAGAGGTTGGGAGCTTGGTCAGTTTAGAGCTTTATCTGATATACTCAATCTCTTTAGCCTTCAAGATTCAAGTGATGATAAGGTAATCTGGAAAATTCATGAAGCTGGTTTTAAGGTGAAGAAGATGTGCGTCTTATGGGAAGAATCTAACTCTCAAGAACAACCCTGGGCAAAGCTTGTTTGGTCTCCAGTTTTACCTTCTAAATCTCATCTTTTTCTTGGTTAACTTGCAACAACGCACTGCCCAAAAAATTATTTTTGGATGGTAGAGGCTTGAATTTTAATCTGCATGATACACTCTGCCCTTTCTGTGGCAGAGACTATAAAGAAATCAATCACCTGCTCTTAAATTGTCATAGATCTTGGTTAGTTTGGGCTGCTGTTTTAGATTGTTGGGCCATCGAAGGAGCTCAGTTAGAGGACTTCTTAGATTTCATTTATTATTGGGTGGATCTCAGCCCTAAAGCTCATTTAAATCAATTGAGGAATATTGCCTTCATTACTCTTTGGAACATCTGGTTGTCCAGGAATGATCTGATTTTCAATAATGTTTCCTCCTCTCCTCTGAGCATTCTAGACAAAATCCAGAATTATTCCTTCAGCTTAGAATGAAGTCTTTTCCATAAGATCCATCCTTTCTCTTTTCAAGCTTGGATCTCTTCCCCAAGATATTGTTTCAGAAGAAAGCTAAGGATTTAGTTAAGACAGTTGCTTGGTTCAGTCATTCTTTAGAAGGACTTTTGTTTGGTTCATAGATGGTTCTGGGGGTGGTTTTTGGGGAGTGGCCTGTGAGTTTGGTAAGGAAAAGTCTCTCTTTTTTATCTTTTGTTTTCTTTTTTGTTTGGAGTGTGGGTAGTTTTTTTCATCTTTCTTGGTTTTGGTTGCTTTTAATATGTGAGTGGGTAGAATTTCCATTAGGTTTTGAGTGTTTTCGGTGTTTCTTCTATCCCTGTAGATTCTTTGGTGTTTAATGGCCCTAGCTTGGCTCTCGTTGCAGCTCCCTGATTTTTTCTCTAAGGATCATATGTATGTGGGGGTTGTTGAGATTTGGAAGTTTTGTTTTGAGAATTGGTCTTGTTCTTTAGAAAATTTGTTGATATTTTGGAAATGCTGGTTTGGTTTTCATTTTTACTGCAGAATTGGTTAACGTAGGCTTTGGATAAATTTGTTCAATTTGATGAAAATTTGTGTGCTGCCTTAGGGATGAAATTACCTCTATCTTTGGTTTGTGTTCTGTTAAGTAAGAGAAAATATATGGATGAGAAGTAGAGGTTGTTGTTGGAGTTATTGCCCGGCTCAGGTCATATAGAGTTGCTATTTGGGCTGGTACAGATGCTTTTTTGGGCATCGATTGAGGATGAATTACATTACTGGGACGGTTTCTTGTTGTACAAGTTAGGGGAGATGGTTTTTTTTTTTTCCTCCTTTCTCATTGATTTCAATGTTTTTTTAGGGTTCTCTTGTTTGTTCAGGGGTTGAGTAGTTGTTGGGTTTGGTGGTTCATTAGACTTTATAAGTCTTGTTTTGGTTTTCCTTTAAATTGTTTGGGTTACTTTGACTGCAAGTTAATCTCTACCTTCGTATTGCTGTATTTGAGAGTTCTCTTTTGGCCTCTTCTTTACTTCAAAGAATTGGTTCATCAATAAAATTTGCTGATAAAAAAAGAACTGAGATCTTAGAGAATGTACAATAGGTCAAACCGTATGTACAAACCGTATCATCAAACCGTATGTTGACTGTGCAAAATAGTGGTTTGCAAGCCTTGAAATAAACTGTGTCCATAGTGGTACAAACCGTATCATCAAACTGTATTGTGAGTGGGTACTGACTGGATGCTGAATTGATATTTTGCTGATTTTATTAAATTCTTTGTTAAAGCAATAAATATTATATAAATTGAAATAAATTTGGTAAAATGAACAAAAAAAATAACATAAAGTAATTTGGACCCCGAAATAAAGAACTTCAACTTTTATTCATCCCCTTAATAATACAACCCTAAAAAAATACAAGTTGAATCATACAATTCAAGTTGGACCCTTATCGTTGTTGAAGCATTTTCATTTGAGCGTCAATATCTTCCATTCGACCCCACAATCGGGACATCATTAAGGCGTGTTGGGTTAGCATGTCCTCGGTGAAGTTGGAGATGTCCTTATCCTGCATATCATTGTATTGTTTGAAGAGTCCCTCCCATTGCATGGAGAACACCTAATATAGTCGGGCCCTTTCTAAGTCTATTCGTTGCGCCTCGGCCCTTTCTTGATCGGATCAGATCGAGAATCGGCCAATCTTGTTGGGAGTCACCATCGAGAGGTGTGTAATCTTCACAGGTACTAGTGGGTGTGGTTGAGTTGTAAGTCCCAACCTCATCCAATCGTTGTCGCCGTACATGACTGATCGTGCCTTCCTCGGCGGTGAACTTTTCCTCGTTCTCAAGTATCTCGACCCAATGATCGAGGTTGAAATTTTTCGGCTCACCCTTCACCCTGTTCTCTTCCTTTATGTCGCGCCACATCTCCTTCTCCACCTTCATGTGGTCATCCTGGCTCCATCCGCTATGGTACTCGGCCTTCGAGACCTTCAGAAGAGCGAGAAACCTCCTGGATCGCATCGGGAGGCTTTTCCAATGGTTCTTGGCCGAATTCCACCCGAAATACGGTATCGACCTCCCTCGCTGTACCTATTCGCAATTGTGCACCAGCATGTGGTACCTTGTTGGGAGTTTCCCCTAATCGGGTCTTTTGATGTCTGGAGCCATCTACTTATGAGGTGCTTCTCCGTCTCGACTGAACATCTTTTCTTAGCTTGGGTATGTGTCACCCTTGCTGGTCGTGGTTGGGAATGTCCGACAGAGGATGATTGGGACGACATACGGGTGCCGCTGTTGACGGGCACGTGTTCTTTCCATGGCGGGAAATCAGGTTACCCATAATAGTTGGGTACCTGGTTGTATTGAGGTGGACCCGGGTAGCTTTTCTTGGAACCGTGTAGCTTTGACCAGAGAATGGGTTGTGTTGAGGTGGAAAGGGGTAGTTTTACTCGGGGTGGAATTGACTTGGATCGGGGAAGAATGAACATGGACCGATGTTGAATTGACATGTACTTGTTATATCGAGTGCATATATATATTACACAAATAAATTACAAAAATAAAGTATGAATAAATTACCAAAAATAAATTACAAAAAGTAAGAGTTTGAAAGTACATGAGTTGGAACCCGGTTGCATACAGGGGGAGAAAGCGGAGTTCTCACCAGGTTGTGTTAACATGTCACGGAAGCTTCCTAGGTGCTCGGGAGACAACTTGAAATTGTCAGCCCTACGTTGTTCGTCATCCGATGAATGCGAACGCTGAGTTTCATCGTCGGACATTTTTCGCTAGGCTTTTGAAAGAGAGGATGTTGGGAATAAGAGAGTGAAATTGAAGAAATATTGGGAGAAGTTGTAGAATTGCTGGTAATTTGAGAATGGGGTTGGGGGTATTTATAGGGTTGAAAATAATTATTTAATTGAATTAAATAAAGTTACCGTTATTTTCCGACCGTTGCCAACACTCAGATTTTTTTTTCTCACGAAGACAACGTGTCGCAACGCGATTGGTTGCCCGAGCAAAGCGGTTCGCACGAACCGTGGCGCGAGTCGCGCATCACATAGCGAGTCGCGTTTTAGCGGTTCGCGAGTTAAGTACCATGCACTCCACAATGCGCCAACCCATGACTCACAAACTGTTAAAATGCAATTCGGTTCAGGGTTCATAAAACGTAGCGTTCGGTTGTACGTGCTCTTACTTTGGGTCAAAACCTTTCTTTTCCGCCAAGATTTGGAGAACCTATGCACAATAGTCAATGATTAAAAGTTATTTCTCTTTTTTTTATTGGTGGCCCCAATAAGTATAATAATTATCACATAATGGTCTACACCATTCCACACTAATTATAGATCTAACAACATCTTCTCAAAAAAAAAAAACTCTTTTCCAACGGTCAAAATTTCAATCCTCGACTATTATCATGACTCATAATTCAAAGGCCACAAGAGGTTTCTCTCCTAGCTTGTCAACTATGAACCACGGTCTATGTCAGGACTCCTATATCCTAATTATTATAGCCACGAATGAATGACCATTAATGATATGTCTCGGGGAAATTAATAGTCTTTAATTGTAAGGTGAAACTTATCAGTGATAATTTTAAAATGAACTGGAAATTTTTTTATTCGATTTCCAGTCTCATTACAATCTTTATATTGTTATAATTTACTTGATGGAAATGAGACCAATAAATAATAAGAATCTTAACAAGATTGAACCTTTTTGTAGAGGAAAAATCAAATAGAAACCACACTTTAATGTAAAAACTATGTGAACCAATTCAAGCCATTCGTTTTAAGAATGGATGGATGAGATGCAATTGATTTGTTGACTTGTTGACTGAAAAAAAAACAGCATTTTTTAGTAAGAGGTAAGGGCTTTTTAGTAAAACCATCATATTTTTTTTACCAATTCACTAATTTAATTTTTCCCGCTTCGTTTGAACTCCGATTGGCTTCAAACTTGCGCCATTAGTTTTGTTTTTTCAAGGGTTTTCTATCAAGATCAGTCATGAATATATTTTGAAACACGAAAAAAATATTATTTTTGGGGTTGATTTTTTATAAAAATGTTAAGTCTGAGTAATTTTTATCAACACTATACACTGAGTTTATCAACACTATACACTGGATTTATCAACACTATACACTGGATTTATCACCTCATTTTCCAGAATCGAACATGATTTTTATCACATCATCACATACTTTTTTATGAACACTAAGCACTAGTTTTATCAACACTAAACACTATGTTTATCATTCAATTACATGTGTTTTTATCATCCCATCACATGTTTTTTTATCAACACTAAACTCTAGGTTATCACCCTTATTTCGGGGCTGATTTTAGAAAAAGTTAAGTCTGGGTAATTTTTATCAACACTATACACTGAGTTTATCAATACTATACACTGGATTTATCAACACTATACACTAGATCTATCACCTCATTTTCCAAAATAGAACATGATTTTTATTACATCATCACATGTTTTTTTTATGAACACTAAGCACTAGTTTTATCAACACTAAACACTATGTTTATCATTAAATTACATGTGTTTTATCATCCCATCACATGTTTTTTTTATCAACACTAACTCTAGGTTATCACCCTTATTTCAGGGCTTATTTTTAAAAAAAAGTTAACTCTGTGTAATTTTTATCAACACTATACAATGAGTTTATCAACACTATACACTAGATTTATCAACACTGAACACCAGTTTTATCACTTCATTTTCCAAAATCGAACATGATTTTTATCACATCATCACATGTTTTTTTTATGAACACTAAGCACTAGTTTTATCAACACTAAACACTATGTTTATCATTAAATTACATGTATTTTTATCATCCCATCACATTTTTTTTTTATCAACACTAAACTCTAGGTTATCCCCCTTATTTGGGGGTTGATTTAAAAAAAAGTTAAGTCTGTGTAATTTTTATCAACACTATACACTGGGTTTATCCATGTCGGGCGAATCGGGCCTTTACGGGTCCTTTATCGACGATGTCGAGTAATTGGGAAGTTTGGGAGTGATCGACATTGTCGGGGTTAAGTTTGGGCATCGAGTTTAATGGTTTTTGGTTTATTCCTGCGAGTTGTTTAGTGACTTTAAATTGTGTTCTTTTAGATCGTGCCACGGACCGAGGCAAGGGAAAGCTGGGTGAGTGACTGAGATCATCATCGGAGCTCGTGGTTTGGCTTTGGGAGAAAACGCACGAGGTAGGGAAAAGTAGCCGGATCTCGGCCCTGATTAGGGAAAGTTAATATTAGAATTGCATGTGACACCGGGGTGTCGTGGGTTGAGTAGATTTATTTAATTATTAGAAAAGCATGATACGGTATTGTAGCGTTTAAGAGAAAAGCATGTGGCACTTAGTAGTGTCGTAGGAACAGAGAACTTAGCGATAATTGAATTACTGGAGGCATATGACCATGCCCAGAGGTTGTTTGTGAAACTAGTGATCTTAGGACTGTTGGAGGCATCGAGTATGCCGGAGGTTGTTGTGCGTTATTTATTGTTGAGCTTGGGTGGCCTTGAGAGCCCGTGTTATTTATTGTTGAGTTTGGGTGGCCTTGAGAGCCCGTGTATTGAAATTGGTGTCTTGGGTGGCCATGAGAGCCCATATTTAATTGTTGGTGTCTTGGGCGGCCATGAGAGCCGGTGCATTTAAATTGGTGTCTTGGGTGGCCATGAGAGCCCGTGTATTTAAATTGGTGTCTTGGGTGGCCATGAGTGCCCGTGTCTTACTGTTGATGTTTTGGGGTGGCCGTGAGTGTCGTGGGGTTGTTGAACCCGAGTCTTGACCGTTGGTATGTCTTGAGTGCCAGTGAGTGCCGTGGGGTTGTTGAACCCGAGTCTTGACCGTTGGTGTGTCTTGAGTGGCAGTGAGTGCTCGTGGGGTTGTTGAACCCGAGTCTTGACCATTGGTGTGTCTTGAGTAGCAGTGAGTGCCCGTGGGGTTGTTGAACCCGAGTCTTGATTGTTGAGGCGTCTTGAGTGGCCTTGAGTGCATGTGTGATTGAACTTGCCTGTGATTGCGATTGCGGTTACCTGGAGTTGCGAGTTCTAAAGGTCGACAGCCTGATCCCACTTAGTGTCGATGAATTGCGAGTTCTAAAGGTCGACAGCCTGATCCGACTTAGTGTCGATGAATTGCGAGTTTGAAAGGTCGACAGCCTGATCCGACTTAGTGTCGATGAATTGCGAGTTTGAAAGGTCGACAGCCTGATCCGACTTCGTATCGAGGAATTGCGATAGGTCGAACCCTGACCTGATTGAGATTGGTTACTGAGCAGCTGGTGTGCGATCCTTTGTGATCTTGTTTGGCGTTGTGTAGTCTTCTGTCGTGTCCTTGGAGGAGGTCGTCGATAGTTGTGTTGGGTCTACATTGTGTTCTCGAGTGGTGAGTCTGTTGAGGAAACTAATGGGTTGTGGGTCAGTTGAGTACTTGAGCTGGGGACTGTAGTCCCGGCGTTGGGTTTGGTTGTAGTGTTACTGGCTTTTCTGCTAATTATGTTGTAGTCAGTCTGTTATCCGTGGTGGTGAGCGAACGCTCACCCCTAGCTGCTTTTCCTACAGGTACTGTTCGTGGGACGGACTAGGTGAGCTCTCGAAGCTTGTGGAGCTAGGAGCGGAGTCCGGGTTTTGTCTTTTGAGTCTAGTGACGGATACCTTGTACTTTTGTCCACTTGTTGGGACGTGTTTTAAACTGTAATTATTATTTTGTTGAACAAAGGGTACTTTTAAAGTGTTTAATGAAAACAGGTTTCAAACGGCTTTATTATTTAAAATGTCCGCGTCCCTAGTTCGGTTTTACTGAAATTGGGGCGTGACAATTATACACTGGGTTTATCAACACTGAATCCTAGTTTTATCACCTCATTTTCCAAAATCGAACATGAATTTTATTACATCATCACATGTTTTTTTATGAACACTAAGCACTAGTTTTATCAACATCAAACACTATTTAGCACTAGTTTGATACCTCGATATAAAAAAATTATTAGTGAAGATTTATCAACACTTAACATTGTTTTTATCACCCCAATATAACTTTTTATTTTCGTGCTTCAAAATATATTCATGACTGATCTTGATTTGAAGCCCTTGGAAAAAGAAAAATATTGGCGCAAGTTTGAAGCTAATCGAAGTTCAAACGAATCGGAAAATATTAAATTAGTGAATTGGTTAAGAAAAAAATGGACACTTGTCCACATGGCACCATGCTTTTACAATTATGCCCTTGCTTGTGTGAGAAAGGAAGAAATGGACGTGAGTTTTGGTAGAATTGGGATGATGATGTGGCATTATAGTGAATGTTGGATCTAAAGGGTGTATGGCTAGGCTTGGTTCACACAGTTTTTAGGATAAGGAGGGTTTCTATTAGATTTCTGCTCCATTTCTGTATATTTCTTTTATCTCCTTTTTATATATCAATTACATAAGAACAAAGTCATATATATGGGGAGATGACCGGCCATAATGGCTTACTCATGTTTTGTTTCATTATAAACACTCCACATGTGTAAGTGGTGGTGGCCATCCTTTTGTTCCACGTATTTCACAACACTCCCCTTTGGACAGAACCATTAAAATTGTTTCAAATTGTCTCATTAATAACCTCCTCAGAAAAACTCGGTGGGACAAAACCTGTAAGAAAAAGAGTGCAACACGTAAAACGTGCTTAATGTTGTGCATGATGCTGCCTCGTTAAAAACCTTTCCAAGAAAACTCTGTGGGACAAAACTTGAATAAGGGAAAAAGAGTGCAGCGCACAAAATTTATCTCCCCCTGACTTCAGGCAGGCTATTTTGGTTGCTTGCTAAAGTGACGCATGCCGATTCTGTGAACTAGCTTCTCAAAGGTAGAAGTCAGCAAAGCTTTAGTAAATAAATTAGCAAGGTTCTCGCAAGACCGAATCTGCTTGACATCTATCTCATTACTCTTCTAGAGCTCATAAGTATAAAAGAACTTTGGAGAGATGTGCTTGATTCTGTCTCCTTTGATATAGCCTCCTTTGACTTGAGCTATACAAGCCGCATTGTCTTCATATATGATGGAAGGAGAGCTTGGCGGAGGAATTACGATTGAGCATAATACATGCTTCAAAACGGATCACAAGAATACACATTCTCGGCTAACTTCATGTAGTGCCACAATCTTCGAGTGGTTCGAGGATGTCGCAACCAAAGTCTGCTTCGTAGAGTACCAAGAAATGGTTGTTTCACTGCAGGTGAAAACATATCTTGTCTGGGAGCGAGCTTTGTGAGGATCCGATAAATAGCTTGCATCCGCATATCCAACCAGGTCGACGCTCCCCCTGGACGTAGAATACATAAGGCTTACATCTATGGTCCCGCTCAAATAACAACGTACATGCTTGATACCGTTCCAATGTCGTCGAGTGGGTTCTGAACAGAACCTGGCAAGTACATTTACTGCGAACGCTATGTCAGGTCGCGTACATTGTGCCAAATATAACAAACCCCAATAGCATTTAGATATGGTACTTCATGACCAAGTATCTTTTCATCTTCTTCCTTGGGACGGAATGGATCTCTTCTGGGATCTAAAGAACGGACGACCATTGAAGTACTAAAAGGGTGAGCATTATCCATACTAAAGCGCTTCAAGAGCTTTTCAACATATGCAGATTGATGGATTAAATTGTCATCAAACAGATGCTCGAGCTGCAGGCCGAGATAATGTCTAGTCATTTCTAAATCTTTCATTTCGAATTCTCTTTTTAGATAATTTGAAGCTTTGAGTATCTCTTCTGGAGTCCCAATCAGATTTATGTCATCAACGTATACTGCTATAATAAATAAAAACTCGGAGGTTGTTTTCTTAATGAACACACATGTAAATATAACATCATTCTTATAGCCTTCTCTGGTAAGGTATTCGCTAAGGCGATAATACCACATCCTACCAGATTGCTTTAGTCCATACATAGATATGTGTAATTTTATTGAACACGGATCTCTGGGGATATCGATCATTGCTTCAGGCAATCTCAACCCATCGGGGAGTTTCATATAGATATCAGTGTCCAAATTACCATCCAGGTAAGCAGTCAAATTTCCATCATGCACATATCAAGTCCTTCAGAGACTGATAGGCTAATCAAATATCTGAAAGTGATCATATCCAATACCGGGGAATATGTCTCATCAAAATCGACTCCTGGTCGTTGAGAGAATCCTTGGGCCACAAGACTAGCCTTATACCGGGTGACTTCATTTTTCTCATTTCGTTTCCTTATGAATACCCACCTGTAACCAATCGGGTTGACATCTTCTGGTGTCTTGGAAACGGGCCCAAAAACTTGGCGTTTCGCCAATCAGGCCAATTCTGCCTGAATTGCTTTTCCCCACATAGGCCAGTCATCCCTGTGACGGCATTCGTCGATGCTTCGGGCTTAAAATCAAACTCATTTATGATCTCGTTGGCCACTGCGAACGCAAAGACTTCATCAACAAAAAATTTCTCATTTCTTAACTCTTCAGGAATATTATAGTCTTCTGGTACTTTTGGATCGATTGGTTCTTCTAGAACCGGCTCTGGTAGCTCTTCTAGAACTACTTCTGGTAATGAGGTTTTCTCATTGGTTGGTTCTTCCGGAACCATCGTTTTCATATCCCCTATATTCGTCTTACATTTCTGCTTCCCGGGAACAATGTCTTTTGATCCAACTGGTCTCCCACGCTTCAGGCGTGCACTAGAGGAATCGATAGCTGCTTTTGCAGTATCACCAGTGACCTTAATTCTATCTGGTACATTGATTGCATCTATATAAGACCTTGTCATCTTTGACGTGTCTGCAAATGCATCAGGCATTTGATTTGCAACATTTTGCAAATGAATTATTCTCTGTACTTTTGTTTCACATTGTGATGTGTGTGGATCTAAATGAGACAACGAACTCACTTTCCAAGAAAGTTCATGCCCAACTTCATGAGGCTTATAAGAGAGTTCATGTCTTACTTCGGGAGGCTTATCTTTCTCACATAGAGGTGGAAATGTTGTCTCATCAAAATGACAATCTGCAAATCTTGTTGTAAACAAATCACCCGTCCGAGGTTCAAGATACCTTATAATGGACGGTGAATCAAAACCAACATCTATCCCCAACCGACGTTGGAGTCCCATTTTTGTGCGTTGAGTAGGTGCGATCGACACTTGCACTGCACAACCAAAGGTTCACAAATGGGATATATTAGGTTGGTGCTCACACACAAGTTGCATAGGAGAATATTTATGGTATGCACTTGGTCTTATACGAATTAAAGATGCAGCATGTAATACAACATGTCCCCAAGCAGAAATAGGTAATTATGATTGCATTAGTAATGTACGTGCAATTAGCTGTATACATTTGATAAACGATTCTGCTAAACCATTTTGGGTATGGACATGTGCACGGGGATGTTCAATATCAATTCCTAAAGACATGCAGTACTCATCAAATGCTCTTGATGTGAACTCACCAGCATTATCAAGACGAGTCGACTTAATGAGATGATCAGGGAAATGTGCCCTCAACTTAATGATTTGTGCCAGCAATTTAGCGAATGCAATATTTCGCGTTGACAATAATCAAATATGAGACCATCTGCTGGATGCGTCTATTAGGACCATGAAATAACTGAATGGTCCACTAGCTGGATGTACAGGGCCACATATATGTCCCTGAATCCTCAACAAGGAAGATGGCATTTCAATGTTAATCTTGGTTTGCGATGGTCGGACCACTAATTTTCCTTGTGAACAAGCTAAACATGATATCTCATTGGACATTAGGATCTTCTGGTCCTTTAAAGAATGCCCACATGAGTTTTCAACAATCCTACGCATCATGGTCGACCCCGGATGACCAATACGATTGTGCCAAAGCATAAAAGCATTTGGATTAATGAACTTCTGGTTCATTGTTGCGTAGGTTTCAACGGTTCTTATGGTTGTATAATACAAACCTGATGATAGAACCTGTAATGTTTCAAGTACACGCTTTTCACCACATTTATTAAAAGTGATAAAGAGAAACTCAGCCTCATTTTCACTTATGGTCTCGACATGATATCCGTTGCTACAAATATCCTTGAAGCAAAGTAGATTTCTTCTGCATCTACTTGCATATAAAGCGTTATGGGTATTTAACCTTGTTCCCTTTTCTAATATCAAGGTAGCTGTTTCGGAGCCTTCTATCAAATTTTCAGTACCCATAATTGTGCTAACATTTGCTACAACCAAGGTTAGATAAGAGAAACATTTCTTGTCTCTTAAGATTGTGTGCGTCGATGCGCAATCAACAATAAATAAGTCACCATCATTTCTGCAAATACGTGACCCATAGTTGGGATCCATATCCTTTCGTAAAGGTATTACATTATTTTGTAAACTTAGGAAATGATTACAAAAACATTATATATATATATATATATATATATATATATATATCACATTGACTAAAAGAAAAGGGAATACATAAAAACACAGGTTCAAGCCACATGTTCATCATGGTCCACATCTCCGTCATCATCTTTAAAGAAGTCGGAGATTGTAAGCTTGATCGGAGAATCTTTAGGGCTCACATGATCAATGAAATTTGTCTTAACGATATTCTCTTTTCCCTTGATTATATCTTGGTATAACTTTACCAAGTGGTTTGGCACACGACATACACGTGACCAATGATTAGCCCCCCACAACGGTAACATATGTTTTCGGCATTTCTATGAGTCGGGTTGTAAAGACCTCCTCGGTTAAAAGAATTAATATTTAAATTATTAGTTTGGACCGTCGTTGGTTGGAAAAATGATCGAGTTTTGGGCCCAAAAAAAAGGACCTTGGGCCTAGCCAGACCAGGCCAGTCATCTGGACCAGACCAAGCCTGGCAAGCCCAAGCCCAATTCGGTTCTCCCCCTAACCCTAAGGAACGACTGTTCCTCTCCCTCTTTTCATCACACGCATCCCGAGGGGCCTCTCTTCCTCGCTCTCTCTCTCTCTCACAACAACTCACCATCGACGACGCCTCGCTGCTACTCCCGGTCTCGAATTGAAACGACCTCCGTCGTCGTCGCTCGTAGGAGATCCAGAAGCCACCGTTGCCACGCCCGTGACTGGAACTGAGCCACGCCGTCGGGCAAGCTACGCGAACCAGATTTGGACGTCGTTGCCGCTGGAAGCCTCTCGCTGGTTCGTCTCTTCTGGGCTCAAATCGCACCGCGCCGGAGGCAAGGGATTAGACCCAGGTGAGCGACGCGTCCGGCCGTCCTCCTTCCCCGATGTTTTCCCCCTTTCCTTCGAGCTCCAGCGCCGTTTCTCCTCCCGCCGGCGAGCTTCGCTCACCCTCTACAGATCTGAGACGGAGGTGGTTGTTGGGTCGCGCGCCAGCCACCACCGTCACTGTCCTGGTCACGCCGGAGCCCTGGCGCCATCCCGGCCACCACTGCTCATCCCTCCGAGCTCCCCTGACGTCGCTGCCACTAGAGGACGGAGAAAAACCCTAGCTCACCTCCTTTATGCTCGGACCTCCAGGCCAGACACGGGACTTGGGCCTCCAAGCCAGCTTGGGCCTCGGGCCAGGCCAGGCCAGGCTAGGGCCCAAATCTGGGTTCGGGTCAGGTCTGGGTCTGGACTGGGTCGAATCCGAGTCGGATTCTGGTCGTGTCGGATCAGTTTTAAATGGTTAATTAATTAAAATCAGATTTAGTTGTTTATTTAATTTAAAGGACTTAATTGATAAATTAGGGAACTTATTCGGACTGAACCAGGACTGATTACCACCGTTACTTGTTAAAATCAGACTTTGACTTCGTCAGAGGAGGAGGAGGTAGCGAGCCAGGACGTCAGCAGCTAGGAGTTGTTCGTTGACTGCTTTCGAGGTAGGGAATATAGCGAATACCGGTTTAATTACAGAAAGTTACTAGTATGCATGTAGGTTAATAATAATAATCGGAAAGGTCCTGGTTCGCTTATAGAATGTGATTCACTAGAATAACCGCTTTCAATTACATTAATAACCGGACGAGTCTTAGTGTGCATGTAGGATGTGATTCACTAGAGTAATTGCTTTCAATATCTTGGGAAATTGTCGTGCTGGTAGAATGGCCATGTCGAGCCTTAGGTTGTTTGCTGATTGAAATGCCAGATCTTTGATTGAGATGCATGATGTGTGACTAAGTGTCGAGAAGATTAAGAATCATGTTATGTTATACTCGGTGAGCATGTTGTGACTGTGTGTGGGAAAGTGTGTCGTGTTTGATGTGCTGTGAACCTTTGATTTTGTTATGATCGGGTGAATGATAGACCGATTTGTGTGTTACGGTGAGTTGGCTCGGTTGGTATACGGTGGTCGAACTACGGTCTTGTGATGGGTGTTAATCGCTTGATGTGTGCTCCAAGAGGAGGCGGGTCCGGTATGGTACCTACACTGAGAGAGTATGCCGATGTAGAGTATCGAGGACGAGGACGGTTTAATCATTACCCCGATGTTATGTGGTCCAGGAAGGCGTACGACCGAGGTATGTGCCGGTCCAGTATGCGTGAGGCCCTGATTCTACTTGACAGGAAGATGTCCGACTGAGGGATTTCCGGTCTAGGATGTTACCCCGATTCTACGTGACGGGAAGATGTTGGTACCGATGCTTCGTGTTCCGGTACGATATAAATGGGACGGGCTGCGATAGCCGGAGATGTTGGGGTTGGTCGTACTAAGTTATGTATTGTTCTGTTGTGTGTGTTGTGCGTGCTTATTGGCTTTGTGCATTGTATTATTTGTGTTTTAATCTTCCGAGGGTGATTAGTGATTGGTACTTGTCTCGTGGGTGTTGTTGATAGCTATGCTTTACTAGTATGCCCTAATTGGACGGTTACTCATGGTCTTGAACTGATGTTCATAACCTTAACTACTTTTCCTACTGAGCGAAAGCTCACCCCTTACCTTGTTGTGTTTCAGGTCTTGAGCGGGATTTGTACTAGCTGGATGCTCGATGCTTGGGAGCTAACGAGGGTCCTAGGCTAGCTTGTCTAGAGACGTACTGTGATTTTGAATTAAACTTTAACTCTGGATTTATGAGTTGTTGACTCTTTTATCGGCTTATGGCTACCACTTGTTATTACTTTAAACTTTATTTCCTTTAAAATTGCATTATTTATTATTCCTTTAAGTTCTCGTCTCGAGTCCGGTCAAAACCGGATTTGGGGCGTGACACGGGTTCTGTGGACCTTTTCCTCTCTCATATCGGGTCCACTTCTGGTGATACACCTTATCATCTCTTTTATAGGGTTGGAAATTATTATGCCCATAGCCCAGACTGCGACCACGTCCACAACCTCGACCTCGACCTCTAAAGGGTCCTCGGCCTCGTCTGGGTCCAGAGCTACCATCATATCTTGTCACATTCACTTCAGGGAATGGAACACTGCCTACAGGGCGAGTTTGATGGTTCTTCATAAATAATTCAATATTTTGCTCTGCAACGAGCAAACAAGCAACCAGATCAGTAAATTTCTGAAACCCTTGTTCTCAATATTGTTGGTGCAGGAGCATATTGGAGGGATGGAATGTGGAGAATGTTTTCTCAAGCATAGATTCGTCCGTTATCTTCTCACCACAACTGCGAAGCTTGGAAAATTTTTTAAACATGGCCGAATTGTACTCATTTATAGACTTAAAATCCTGTAACCCGAGGTTAGACCAATCATATAGGGCACGAGGGAGAGCTATTGCTTTCATATGCTCAAATCTCTCCTTGAGCTGAACCCATAAACTAAGGGGGTCTTCGTCAATTATATATTCAAGTTGTAGGTTTCTATCCATGTGATGACGGATTAATATTATGGCCGTGGCTTTGTTTTTAACTGATTCATTATTTCCTTCTTGTATGACGTCTCCAAGATTATGAGATTTCAAGTGGAGAGTCGTGTCTAGCGCCCATTCATAATAGTTCTTCTCGTCTAGTCTAAGGGGTACATAATTAAGCTTTGCCAAGTTATCCATCCTGAACATTGGACAAAATAATTCCATGTCAGGATCATATTCGACTTCAGGTCCTTAGCATTTTTATTTTTTGACTTCTGGTCCAACACATATCGGGTCGCTAGTATTATGTATTTGGAACATCCGGTCGAAACGTTTTGGTTTCAACGAAACTTAAATTCAGGTATAAATGATAAAAATACAAGTATACGGTAAATATCAAATTTCTGATGTGAAAGATCCATTACATATTGGCAGTCACATAGCATACTTATCGTAAACTATAAATAAACTTGTATCATTGAGCATAAATTAGATATAAATAAATTAACGATGATATGAAAATATGATACCTGAGCAATAGAACAAAGTGTTCGTACTGAAAAACGGGTTGAGAAAACTTAATGATTAAAACAGAGCGGACTCGTGCTGATAACGTGATATAATTTCCTTGATGGAAATGAGAACAATAAATAACAAGGATCAAAGTTGTGATTGAACCTTTATGTATATTTCTTTTCTCTCCTTTTTATATATCAATTACATAAGAACAAGGTCATATATATATAGGGGAGATGACCGGCCATAATAGCTCACTCATGTTTTGTTTCATTATAAACACACCATGTGTGTAAATGGTGGGGGTCATCCCTTTGTTCCACGTATTTCACAACATATAGATTATATAGATTAAGGGTCGCATACTATGACTTACATATTATAGTTCAAGAACTCTCCTATAAGACAGGTGTATTGATGTTCTAGCTTCATAGAATCAATATATTTTACTTAGTAGATAAAAAAAAATGGATAACTCCAAATCCAAACGGTGTGGGAAAGGTGTATTTCACGTCCTAACTGTGACTCACCTTTTGTCACACGTCTTATACCAAAGGTGGTGTCATTTTACAAAACATGACAAATGACACCAAAAAGTGGTATAACGTTCGCATTCGATGGTTTTTCCTCTTAATTTATGTATAATTTGCGTTTATTAGTGCACTACAAGAGGTAGGTGGTATAAATTTACCAAAAAAACACTTTTGTTTGGTGTCATTTTTCATGTTTTGTCCAAAAAAAAACCTTTTGTATAGGACATGCGACAAAAAGTGGCCTTTGGTATAGGACATGTAACAAAAGGTGAGTCACAGTTAGGACGTGAAATACACCTTTCCCACACCGTTTGGATTCGGGGTTATCCCATAAAAAAAAGTATACAAATAAATACGAAAACGAATACAAAAACTTAAAAAAAAAACCTACGATTTTAGTTCTTCTAAAATCTAAAACTTGCGTTGAACGGTTAGGCCGGAGGCGAGGGTATGGGGAGACGATGGTAGAAAGCTTGACCAACGACTTTTGTATTGTTCAGATTAGATATTGTGCTCCTCTGTTGTGAAAGCTTTCCTCTGGAGAACAAATCAGCGCCGGAGAGGGAAGCGCAGAGGAGAGCCATCCATGGCCTCTGTTGGTTAGTCACCACCTCCTCCAGCTTGAATCGCCTCGCTCTGGCCTCTCCTTGCTCAACCGGACCAGGCAATACCATCAATTTTGACTTGGCCAAACCCAAAGCCAGAGTTGAAGCAAAAGGTCCGACAAAAAGAAGTAGGGGAGAATAAGAAGAAGATGAACTGTGAGAGATAAATGATAGATATGAGATATTAGTTTTTTTTAATTAATTAATTTGATTAAATTTATTATATTTATTCATTTCTTATATTTACTTGTTATTGAATAAGGGTATAAAAGTAATTTATCCTTAAAAAGACATATACTTCAAATGTGTAAGGGTAAATTCGTCATTTCGATCTCCATTGACTAGCACATGGTGTAACATGACTAACATAATCTGTAAAGACCGTATAAATTAAAAGGAGGGAATGAGTAAATTTTATCGAGTTGTATCGGCAGAATTGAAAACGGATCGGAAAAATTGGATCAAGTACGAAAATTGAAGAAAATCAAAAAAAAAAGGAAAAGGGAGAAGATAAGAGTTGGGCTGACCAAGCCCAACTCCCTGACTCAGGCCCAAGCCCACGCGCGTGACTCAGGCCCAGGAGCAACGAAGCCCAACCCTAATCTGGGCACTGTGCTTCTCTTTCACGCGTACTACACGCACACTGAGACCAAAAAAAACACGCCGCTGCTCTTCTCTCCTTCGATGCTTTCTCTCTCCCTTCGATATCTCGCCAGATCTCGCCTTCTCACCTCCGTTTCACCCTTCCTCCCTCACACGACCGCACCACCGACCTCGTCTTCCCCTTGCACGATCAGGCCGAACCACTTCGGGTTGAATCGAAGCCCCACCGGAGACCCTCGACCCATTTCCACTCCTCCGGCTACAAACCGCGCGCGCCGGCGATGGTGAGGACAACTCGGGTCCGTGTTCCCGTTCTCTCACCCTGTTCAACCCCACGACCACACCACCAGAGTTGTGCAGCGACGCTGGCTCGGACGGAAGCAGACGGAGCAACGCCGGCGAAGTCTCCTCTCGCCAGATCTGAGAGGGAAGAGACGTGGACCGCGCGATAGCCACCGCTTCACCGCCCTGGCCACGCCGGAAGTCCTGGCGCCTCACCCAACCCTCGCCGGACATTCCTCTGAGCTGCCCGCCGCCGACGTCGCCAGCAGAGAGAAACCCTCGTCGCCCCTTCTCTCCCGTTCTCGAATCTCAGGCGAGACCAGGCCGTGGGCCGGTTTGAGATTGGGTCGGGATGCTTGGGCCAGGAAGACACGGTCCAGACCAGGACGTGGTTTGGGCCAGGCCCAAGACCGAGACCAAGCCTGGTCGGATCTGGAGCCGGGTTCGGGCCGGTTCCGGGTCAGGCCCGGGTGCTGGGTCCGGATCCAGGTCCAGGTTCGGGTCTGGACCGGGTTTGGGCTTGGATCTGGGCTCGGATCCGGGTCAACACGAATTCATTTGAAAAATGTTTTAAAATCAGATTTAATTATCGGATTTAATTAATTCAAGGTGAGAAATTGAAAGGATAAATTTGGGTTAAATCAGTGGACCTTTGGACGATTACCGTTTTGATTGGACTTTTTCTTTGTCAAAACTAGACGGGACTTCGCCCGAGCGCAAGGGCTTGGACCCGAGCTAGAAGAACGAAGATCACGCCGGATTGTGAAGAACGGAGTTGTGACCACTCGAGCGTTTCATCAGAGTTTTATTAGAGGAAGACCACGAGGTAGGGAAAGTCTTAATTTATTAATTAACGCTTAGTATGCATGATTAGGATAATAAAATCGGAAAGGTCCTAAAATTGCCTATAGGATGCGAATAACTAGAATAATCGTATTTCAATTACTAATAATTGGATGAGTCTAGTATGCATGCTTAGGATGATGACAATTAGTGAAGTGTGTTTTCAATACTTGGGAACTTGATTTATTGGTAGAGAGGCTGTGAAGAGCTCTCGGATTAGTTGTGTGCTAGGTTCACATGCTTGGTTGTTAGTTAATGGGAAATCAAGAGTCTAATGGAACTAGTTTACTTTACTGTTGATTAGTTGAATGTTTGCTTGAGCGGTTGAACGATTGTATTGATATAATTGTTGACTAAATGGTTGATCGAGTATGACTGGTTGTGCCAAGGAGACACGATCAGGTGATCGATTGACCGGTAGAGAGCAAGTGGTAAGTGATGGTAAGTGTAATTATGGGTATGAATCCCGTGTGGTGTGTATTGATGAACGTGTGTATTTCTATGTTTGATTGTGGACCCTTCGGGGCTTTGTCTGATAGATTCTGCGGGATATTGGTTAGTGTACCCACACCATTGAGGATTTCGATGCGGGGATAGTTTACGAGAAGGATTAAGGGTGATTTGGTCTGGTACCCACACCGTTGAGGATTCCGGTGTGGGGAGCGGCTTACCCTACGGGGCATTGGTTATTGGATATACACCGTGGAGGATTCCGGTGCAGATAATGGTTTACCCTACGAGGCTTTGGTTATTGGACCTACACCGTTGAGGAGTCCAGTGTAGGGAGAGATAATAATTATTGTGGATACGCGATGGTACCTACACCGTTGAGGAGTCCGGTGTAGGAAGAGAGATGATTAATGGTACCCACACTGTTGAGGAGTCCGGTGTGGGAATGGGTTACGGGAATGATTGGAGCCGGAAGGCATTGATTATTGGATCTACGGGGTAGTTGGATGGATTACTTCGTGAGAGATGGTTACTATGGTTTCACCCAAGTGTATGCGTCCTACGGGAGCACTACCTTGGTTCCCTAGGACATATGGTTCTTTGGATACGTTTCCGAGAATACCGATGATATGCGTCCTCCTAAGGATGCTTCTGGTATTCGCGACGTTATACGTCTCCTCTGGACCGAGGGAAAATCTGATATGACATGGATACTCTGGTGGATCGGAATTATGGGAACCGAGGTGATCCCAGAATCTATCCATGGATCGGAGGCTTGAGAAAGCGAGTGGTCGGCATGAGCTTAAATACTCCCATTTTACTCTTACTGATTCGTTAAAGCATTTATTATGAACTTCTTTTAAGTTACTGTTATCTTGGAAGAAGCGATACTATTTCATTATCTGTATCCTGTAACATTTCATTGATTTATAGAATTTACTCGTTCCCGTTGTGTCAATTTTCTATGTTAGTTTAACGTTCTCTGTTTATTCTTTGAGAGCTCATCGTTATCCTCGAGAACGCGTTATTGTTATTGTTGCTTCTTATTCGTTCATTATACCTTTTGGTCTAAGGGTTTTAAATACTTTTGTGACATTGATTTAAAGCAGCTTTACTATTAAATTCGGAGACTAAATTTATTTACGATTTTCCCTACTGAGCGTAAGCTCATCCCTATTTGTTTATTTATTGTGTGTACAGGTGTGCTTGGGATCTGGGAAATTCGAGGCTCGGGGGCTTCCGGATGTCTTGAGAGTTATATTAGAGATGTGTTGGTCTACATTGTTGATCTTTATTTACCTTTTGTCACTTACCAAGTTTTGACTCTATATTTGAAGTTTAGATTGAATTATTACGGAATACTTTGGACTCGTTCTCAGTTTTAAAAGAATTTATTTCAATTGTACTACTTTTACCTCGTTTGTTTCAGGTCACGTCTCGAGTCTGGCCAAGACCGGATTTGGGGCGTGACATAATCAAATATTCCATTAGTTTTTTAACCCCATTTGAAAAAGAAAAAAAAAGTTGGTGGACAATAGATAAATATCTTTATTGGACATTCTGAAACATATGGACCTAAAGTTTCGTGGACAAAACAAAAGGATACTAAAATGTATTTGACCTTAAATAAAAACATCTCATTTGAGTAGTTAATAAAGTTTTTTATTTGTAAAACCGGAATAGTACTTCATTTTCTTAACCAATTCACTAGTTTAATCATTCTCGATTCATTTGATCTCTGACTGGCTTCCTTCTTGTACCAATATTTTTATTTTTCTCAAGAGCTATCTATATTTTTTTAGATCAAAGAAGTTTTATAAATGCCCCAGTCGAAAGATTGGACACGAGGTAGCCTACAAATACAGGCTCAAGAACAAAAACTGGTTAAGAAGACAGTAAGGACAGGTGACGCAAAAACTCCAAGGCCAACTCCCCTCAAAGAAAACCCATTAATCAACCTTTTTCTAGAAGATCGAGCACCACCCCTAGTTCCCGAAGAGTCCTCCTCAGTTTTTGATACCTTATATTCTTCGTTAGACACCCGTGTATTTACTTGATCATCTAAAGCATGAAGTTGTTGTTATAACTCAACTTCCGAACCCTTACAATTGAATCCAATTTTCCAATAAGCCCATGCAACTGCGTTTGGATTACACGATCCCTTTTTCGCACCTAAGCCTGGTCCATTGACCGCGTCTATTATTTTCTTGTCTGAAACCGAGCTTGGGCTCAAACTAGTGATCTTTCCCAGCTTCCGAGAACCTCATCTCCCCAACAGTTTGGCTACCAGGGGCTCCAACACGGTGTTTTAAGATAAGTCACCCGAGGAACACAAGTTACCAATATCCCCTGGCAACAACCCCCTATTTTGAACCACAACTTGATCCCTAAATAGATTACAAGAGGTTAGGGATACTATATCGGAAGTCAAATTTCTTATGTTTACAAGAGATGATGTCCCTGTGATGGGGGCTACTTGAACAAATGCTTTCTATAAATATCACTGATGAATATATTTTGAATCACATAGAAAACGACAATCAAATATTTATATTGAGATTCTCAAATTATCCATTTCTCTCTAAAAAAAAATCCAATCAAACAAGCCCTCTAGGCAAGGACTATACGAGGCCAAAAAATGGCCCCTTCTCTCCCAAAGGATCGTGTACTTTCCTTTTCTTCTTTTTGTTAGACTTTGCTCACTTTATACAGTGAATATGTTGTCATTGAGACTAGGATAAATCGGTGTTTTGCCAATCCGGTGGCTTCAAGCACATCACATGAAGCAAAGGGACGCTCCAAACGCAGAGTTAACCCCATGGTTGAGAGAGGATCAGTTCTGGGTTCACAGTCCAGTCGACCCAAAGGTAAGTTGAAGCTGGCTCGTAAGAAACGATTTGCTCCGATGGCACCTGCGAATTTGGCCGAGAAGGAGTGTGTGGTGAATCAAGAAGTGACGCAAATTGGGGATCCTGATCACCAAGGAGTGTCAGTCTCGATTCAGGACCTTGTTTTGAACGTTGCCCCTGTTTCACCTACGACTTTGAAGACGGATGCGTGTTCTCCTACAAGGATTAGTACGAAGGTTTTCGTCTTTAATATTTCGGTTCCTCTAATGGATCGATCCGGAAAGTCTTCGGGGAATTTGGAATGATTAAGTCAGCTATTGCGATAAAACGACCAAATCGGAAAGGTCGTTGCTTCGGTTTTGTGGATTTATTTTCGTCGGTCGACGCTCAAAAGGCAATCGATGTCTACAATGGTTAAAAGTAAAATGGGTTCACTATGTTTGTGGCGTTGGCTCGTTCGGAATAGGTTCCTCTTCCGGTTAAACATTCCACGCTCTCTAAACAGATCATGACCAACCCTATTCCTTTGGCCTTGGAATCACGAGTTTCGCAGGAGCAGGAGATTTTGGGGACGGAGGGTAGCACGTTTCAGCAGCCTCTAGGGCGTTTCGACTCCTTTCGAAGCTTGTCTACTGGTTTTTGTCAAAAACAGAGCACTGGAGCTGATGTTTCGGGTCAAGCTTTTTTGCAGAAAAAGGGACAAAGATGGAGGACGGGAATTTACTGAAACTCCTGTTCGTCGGTGATCGAAATTCGACGTTAGTTGTTGATTAGTTAGCAGAGGAGATCCGGACTCAAATTTTAAACCTCCGGATGTTTCGTGATCCTCAGCTTATTTCGAGTTTCAATCCCGATTCTGGTGCGATAGGTTCGACAGGATTATTGGTTGGCGAAGAATCCTCTGCGGATAAGTCTCCGAAGAGGTTGCGTGATACGCACGCAACACAGAGCGATGCGATCCCTTTTTCCAGGTGTTCAGGCTCGGTTGAGGAACTGGATTCAATTCTGGGCCTTGAGGAAGTCCATTCTGGTAGGGGAGCTGATCCAGTAAGTTTTGCTTCTACTGATGGATCGTCTGAAGCCCATTTTCAAAGGGAAGGGCTGGGCCGAGGGCCCATTTCGTTTCCTAGTACGTTAAATGGGTGTGAGGGAGGACCGGGTGTGAGTACTGTAGCCTCGTTCGTTGTTTCGGAGGCCCCGGTGGTAGAGGAGGAGAAGGAGAATAGTCCTTGGAAGGAAGCCCTCCTCCAACCTCGTCAGAGCCGTCCTACTTACATTATCCTTACTTGATCAAGAGGCAGTTCTCGGGAGCGAGCCATCAAAGCAGCACCTACTGTATCAACCTTATGGAAAGCGTCTCATAAGGCCCGTCAGAATTCAGCCAAATAGTTTTGTTTGGTTGGTTTTTGTTTGTTTTAATTTTTTGTTTTTTGTTTTTCTGTTTTTGGGATAAGGTTATCCTTATAGTTCTCCCTTAGCACAACTCCTCTGTAAGCGTTGTTCGGGTCTCTTAGCCCCTTTTACCCTGTTTCTTTTTGAATTAGGGCATTCCGATTCTCTTATTAATAAATTTTTCGAGCTTATAAAAAAAATTTATATTGAGGAAATAAAACTAGTATTCAATATTGATACAACACTTGTAAAATGAAACAGATAAAAACATGTATTTGCATTGATAAAAATCCATGACATATACGATAAATTTTATCACCTTATTACATGTGTTTTTATCAGCCCAGTACATGTTTTTTATCACCTCAGTGCATATGATTTATCACCTCAGTACATATATTTTATCACATCATTATATTTGTTTTATCACCTCATTACTTGATTTTTATCATCTCATCACTTGTTATTTTTATCACCGAGGTACACGTGTTTTATCACTTCATTACATCTTTTTATTATTTTATTACATGAGTTTTATCATACCAGTACATGTTTTCTATCAACTTAGTACATGTTTTTTTATCACAAACTATCACACGTTTTATCATCACAGTACATGTGTTTTATCAGACCATTACATGTTTTTATCAACTCAATACATGTTATTTATCATACACCGCCACACGTTTTATCAACTCATTACATATTTTTATCACCTCATTACATGAATTTTATAACTTCATTACTTGTTTTTTATCACCTCAGTACATGTATTTTATTACCTCATCGCATTTTTTTCATCATAGTACATGTGTTTTATCACACCATTACATGATTTTTATCACCTTAGTACATGTTTTTTTTATCACACACTATTACTTGATTTTGATCACTTCATCATATGTTTTTATCACCCCAATACATGGGTTTTATCACTTCATCGCATAGTTTTCTGTCACATCATTTTACGTGTATTTTTATCGACAGTGAACACTAATTTTATCACCCCAATATTTTTAATTCATACTTCAAAATATATTCATCAATGGTCTTGATAGATACTCCTTGAAAAAATAAAAATATTGGCGCAAGAGCAAAGCTAATTGAAGAACCAATGAAGCAAGAATGACTAAATTAGTGGGTTATATAGGATTATGAGTTACGGTAACACGGCAGAAAACAAACAAAAAAATCGTATTCTTCTCTGTAATCCTAAGATAGCCTAGATCAACATGTATCAAACAATCCTAATATATGCTTTGTGTAAAAAGGAATTACCTCGATATGGGATACTTTGAAAGTATAGCCTTAGGATTTTTTTTATTTGCCCTCTAACGATATCCACACAAGAAAAAAAATTAATCAGCCAAGAAATATATAAACCTCCTTTTCCGAGTTTGAAAAGGAGAATGAAGACATCAAACTTCTAGTTATAGAAGATGAACCAAGTTATAGAGAGTTGATTACAAGGAACATAATAATAATAGAGCTAACATCACTTATCTTCAAAATGGTACTTTGAAGCTGCTACAATTTGCAGAAGCCAGATAAGAAATGTTCCTGAAAATGAGGGGATAAAGTACCTAAACAGAGCAATGACCAGACTAATCCTTAGTCGTCATCCTTGTGAAGTGAACAACAGCAACAAAACCTAAACTTTATCAAACAAATCACCAGAAGAACGCAACTGAAAGATTGCATATCACCATAATAACATAATTTATAAAGTGCATATGATTAACCGCCACCAAGCAGATGAGATAACTAATCCCGAGCAAACACTTCCTTGACAAGAATTGTTCCACAATTCGACTTCCTAGTAGCCTTGAACAAATTTCACTATTTCTCTCTATGGGGTTGCCGAAAATTTGAGCTATGTGGCTTGTGATTTTTGGCTACCCCTTGTAATGTATTTATACGACTTGATTAACCTTAAACCAATCCAAGTAGAATTAGGAAACCAAACCCTAAGAGATCTCTTATTTCCTTTTTTTTTCTTAGATCTTCTAGAATTCTCCTTTTAGTCTAGACATTTTAGAATATTTAGGAATTCCTTAATTCTTTTTTCATAAATAAAATATATCAAATATATATAAAAAATTGATAAGCGAATTATTATTAACAATCGACTTGCAGATAGATTAGACTAACGGAAACAAAGTTTCTCCAATGAGAAGACCCTCTCAAAAGACCAAAAGAGCAAACCAAACCAACCCCAAACAGTCCAAAATACAACCAAGAACCAACTAACAACACCCAACTAATAAATACAGGAAACAAAAGCAGAATATCCTCCAACTCCTTCACCCAAAGAATATGGAGTAGCTCGCTTCCGACCTGCCACCAAACATCTACTAGGGTCCCTCCCCCAATCCTCAAAAGTAACTTTGTTACGCAAAGAACCAGAAGTCCAACATACACCAAAAGAGTGAAGTTGGATCTTTGCGAACACCCCATCCATTGTTGTCATAAGCCAATTAAAAACAGCTCCGTTCTGAACCAACCATATATGCCACATCACCAAATATCCATCACGAACCCAACCAGACCACAAATAGCGCTTTTCCAACCCTTTCCACCATAGAATAACCCCCCCCCCCCCCATGTCACTCACCAAATCTGGTTTTGACCGAACTCGAGACGTGAACTAAAAGTAATAGTAATAAAGGTGAATTTAAAATAAGAGTTCCTCAAATAACCGTCAAAACAGTAATTCCAACCATAAGAATCGAAGTTCAAACCACAATAAAATAGTTTAGTACAAAGAGAAAGTACGTCTCTAGACCATAGTAGACTAAGACTCTCACTAGCTCCCAAGCTCCGAGAATCCCGCTAGATCGAATCCCGCTAAAAACCTGTGGAACAGTCCAGTAAAAGGGTGAGCTTTCGCTCAGTAGGAAAAAGTAGTTAGGGTGATGAGTTAACTGCTCACCACCACGGGTAACCGTCCAATTAGGGCATACTAGCAAGGCACAGCAACTAACGACAACCACGGAAATCACATAATCAGAAAACATACTTACATGACCAATATCACACTCAAATCACATCACTTATCCAATCATCAAGCACACAACACACAGTAAAACAACCACACGTCCCGTACAGTAGTCCACGAACGTCACCGGCTGTCCACAACCCGACTCAACCATATCGTACCGGACCACACAGCATCGGCCTAGATATCTTCCCGGAAACACGGCATCGGGGTACAAATCACGACACATCATACCGGACCACACAACATCGGCCTAGATGTCTTCTCGGACCACACAGCACTAGGGTACGGATCACACCATCCTCGGCCTAGATACCCTACACCGGCATACCCCCTCGATGTAGGTATCATACCGGAACTAGTAACACTAGGGGACCGCGTACGTGGGACAACACCCTCGGCCTAGATACCATACACCGGCATACCCCCTCGATGTAGGTATCGCACCAGAATACCTCGTCTTGGAACATATCGTATTAGATCACACCCACGAATATCTCAACCATATCACATAATCATAGTTCAATTAACAGCTTACCAAACCAACCAATCTTATAATACACACCACATCGGTCTATCATTCACCCGATCATATCACAAGGCAAAGTTCATGTCACAATAAACATATCATACCAGACTGATCATACCAATCATATCATAACGAGCACACCATATCATGATCCTCAATCTAACGACGGATAAACCACATATCAAGCATCACAAGTCATCAATCATAACACCACAACCAACACACAATCATAAGGGCGCGACATGGCCCACATGTCATTCTACAGCACGACAGTTCCCAAACCTACGGGCACGACATGGCCTGCAAGCTATCCCTCATTTCACTCGTTCCTCACATCCTACATGCAATTCTATAGTTATATCATTTAATCAAGACCTATATGCATACTAGTAACTTTCCGCAATTAAACCGGTATCCACTACTTTTCCCTACCTCGATCGCTATCCAAACGCTTAGTCAACTCAAGATGCCTAGTAGCCTCCTCCGTCGTTCTCGGGTCCAACGTCTAAGATCATAAAGCAATTCCGAGAATTAATGCTAATTCAAAAGAGGTTTAACGATAAAAATAACCGAACTTAGACCCAAATAGGCTCGGTTATAGGTAACCTTCCTAAGTACTAGAAAATCACCAAAATGGGCCCAAAAGGCCCAAATCTGATCTACCACTGTTCGGGTCACGGAGCCTTGACGGACTCCGTGACGGTTCGGGTCACGGAACTGTGAGGTTCCCCGTCACGGGTGACGTCACGGAACCGTGACGTGTGCCGTCACGACCTCAGTCACGGAGCCGTGATGTCTTCCGTCACGGTCCCCGTCATGGATCTGTGACGGGTACAAACAGATTCGTCCATCTTATTCCTCCAGCTTCTTCCCCACGAAACCAGACATTTCAAACTCCATTTTTGACCCCCAAAACCTCCAAAAACAGCCCCTAAACCCTCAATACTCAAAGACCCATAGTGGGTTTCATCAAACAACACAAACTCTATTGATTTCAATCATCAATCTTCATTTTCTCTTCATAAAACAAGTTCTAAACATCAAATCCTCAAACCCACACCTAGTTCATGCTCTAACTACCAAACCCATAGATTAACTTCAACAAAAACGAATTTGGTTTGGAGATTTACCTTAGAAATGGAGAATAGAAGAAGAAAATGGTGTTTTTGAGAGGATTTGAGAAGATAATCAAGTCAAGGTTCTTCTTTTCTCTCCTTTCTTCTTCTTCAAGCTTCAAGCCTCACTCTCTCTCTCTCTCCCTTGGTAATTTCGGCCACCCTTGTAAATGGACTGAAAAGTTTGCCAAATGTTGCCTTAAACCTAGATGAGAATTACCCCTTTTGCCCTTCTTATTCCCCTCCTTCTCAAGTGGCCAAAATGAGGGTAAATGGGTCTTTCTAGACCCATTTCTTCTCCTCCAAGCCACCATGGACAAGTGTCCATGTGGGGTCCACTTTCATCCTTAGTAAAATTCCAGCACATGAAATTAATTCCTTAAGACCCTCGATTTGACCGGATTTGACCCCGGGTTGACTTTTTCACAAAAAACAGTTGTTTGAAAGGAAACCACCCAACTAAGCTAATCGTAACGACGGCTAAGCTTTTTGGGTCCCGGAAAGGTCTTGAATCACTCCCGAAGTCATCGGTTGACTTTTCCAACGGAAAGTCAACTTTCCCCAAAAACCAATAGTACGATCGGGATCGACCGGGGCGGTTCTTTCAATCTACCCCCTTAAAAGAATTTCGTCCTCGAAATTTAAAACGAATGTACCACAAGGGTCGAACAGGCTGGGGTACTTCGCACGACCATCATCCTCGCGCTCCCAGGTCGACTCTGCTCCGTGGTGCCGCCACTACACCCGTACCAGTGGGATAGTCTTGCCACGCAAGACCTGCTCTCGCATATCCAGAATCCTGACTGGTTGCTCCTCATATGACACATCCTCAGCTACCTCGATGTTCGTCCACTCAATAACGTGGGAGGGGTCCGCAGTGTACTTCCGTAGTTGGGAAACGTGGAAGACATTATGAACGTTCCCAAGCTGCGGTGGCAATGCAAGACGGTAAGAAACGGCTCCCACTCTGCCCAAAACCTCAAAAGGCCCGATAAACCGCAGGGCCAACTTGCCTCCGCCGCGGTTGAACCATACTAGCCCCTTCTTCGAGCTCACCTTTAGGAATACATGATCAGAGACTACAAACTCGAGAGGTCGACTCCGTCTATCAAAGTAACTCTTCTGGCGGCTCTGCGCGGTCCTCAACCGCTCACGAATCAGCGCGACCTTCTCGGTCGTCTCTCGGACAAGATCCGAACCCAGTAAACTCTTGTCTCCCACCTCTGCCCAACACACGGGCGAACGACACGGCCTACCATAAAACGCCTAAAACGATACCATCTCGATACTGGCCTGGAAGTTGTTGTTGTAGGCGAACTCAGCCAACGGTAAGTGGTCCTCCCATGACCCTCGAAAATCCAGCACACATGCCCGCAGCATATCCTCTAAGATTTGAATCGTGCGCTCTGACTGCCCGTCTGTCTGTGGGTGGTAAGTTGTACTGAGCAGCACCTCGGTCCCCAGCACTCTCTGCAAACTCTCCCATAACCTGGAGGTGAAACTAGGATCTCTTTCGGACACAACCGACATTGGAACCCCGGAAGACGGATAATCTCACGAACGTACAGACGGCTCAGAGTGTCAACCGTATCGGTCATCCTCATGGCTAAAAACTGCACCGAATTGGTCAGTCGGTCGACCACTACCCAAACTCCGTCGTGCCCTCTCGGTGATCTCGGTAAGCCACACACGAAGTCCATCGTGACGTGCTCCCACTTCCACTATGCGATCGGCAGTGGCTGTAATAGACCGGCGGGACGCTGATGCTCGGCCTTCACTTGCTGACAAGTGAGGCATCTCGAAACGAACTCCGCAACTGCTCTCCGCATCCCACTCCATTAAAACTGCCGCCTGACATCCCGATACATCTTGGTGCCACCCGGGTGCATAGCAAGACGCGAGTGATGAGATTCTCTCAACACGTCGTCTCTACAGCTCCACGGCAAAAACAGTCCTCTTCGGTACCGTAAACCCTGATCGGTACCCTGCTCCCAACCCTCTGCGTCAACACCGCTGGTAATCCTCTCTCGGATCTCTGCCGTCTCGGCATCCTCGGCCTGTGCCTCCAGCACACGAGCAATTAGTGTGGATTGAGGCACCAGCGAACACATGGCCACGCCATCGGTGATCTCATCTAGCTCAAGCCTAAACGTGCTCAACTCCTCCAGCATGTCCCACTCTCGGACTGATATGCCGGTAAGGCAGTGAATCGAGTTCCTACTCAGGGTATCGGCGACAACGTTCGCCTTACCCGGATGGTAAAGTAGCTCGAAGTCGTACTCCTCAAGTAACTCCATCCACCGCCTATGGCGCATGTTCAAGTCTCACTGGGAGAAGATGTACTTGAGACTCTTGTGATCCGAGAACACCCGGAATCTCTCTCCATATAAGTAGTGTCGCCAGCTCTTCAACGCAAAGACGACTGCTGCCAACTCTAAATCATGGGTAGGGTAGTTGCGCTCATGTGTCTTCAACTGTCTGGAGCCATAAGCAACTACCTTCCCGTATTGCATCAACACACACCTTAGTCCCTCACCGGACGCATCACAATACACATCATATCCAATCCCGCGCTCCGGCACTATCAACACAGGAGCGGTAGTCAGACGAGCCTTCAGCTCGGAGAAGGAGTGCTCACAATCATCATTCCACACAAACTCGGCTCCCTTGCGTGTCAGGGCCATCATTGGCGCAGCCAGGCATGAGAAATCCTGGACGAACCGTCGATAGTATCCTGCCAAGCCTAGGAAGCAGCGGATCTCGAAGACATTCGTGGGCCGTGCCCACTTTGAAACCGCGTCGATCTTCGCCGAATCGACCAGTATACCCTCTCGGGACACAACATGCCCGAGGAACTTCACCTCGGCGAGCCAAAACTCACACTTCTCCAAGTTGTCGTACAACTAGTGAGTACGCAACAAGGTCAAAACGGTCCTTATATGCTCCACATGCGCCTCCTCACTCAGCGAGTAGATCAGAATGTCATATACGAACACCACGACGAACTGGTCCAAGTAGGGTCGGAAGATACCGTTCATCTGGTCCATGAACACTGCAGGCACGTTCGTCAGCTCGAACGGCATCACCAGGAACTCGTAGTGCCCATACCGAGTCTGAAATGCGGTCTTCGCCACATCCTCCTCCCGAACCCTCAACTGATAATACCCGGATCGCAGATCAATCTTAAAGAAGCACTTCACTCCTCTCTATTGATCGAACAAGTCATCGATCCTCGACATCGGGTAGCGGTTCTTCACCGTGACCCGATTCAACTTCCGGTAATCGATGCACATCCTCAACGCACCGCCCTTCTTCTTCACGAAGAGTGCGGGCGCTCCCCACGGTGAAGTGCTCGGGCGGATAAACCCCTTCTCCCGAAGCTCCTCGAGTTGTCGCTTCAGGTCGACCAACTCAGCTGGTGCAAACAGGTACGTGGACATGGATATCGGCGTCGTCCCCGGTATCAAGTCGATCCTGAAGTCAACCTCGCGCGCAGGCGGTAATCCTGACAACTCCTCCAGAAAGACCCCCGGGAACTCACACACCACTCACGGCAGCTCTCTACTCTGCACGGTCTCCACCTCATATCCCACGGTAAATGTTGATAGGAGAACTCCGCTCCTACTGCCCAAGACACAAGTGACGATCGTGTCGCCCGATACCACCGTCACCTGTTGCCGATAGCAGTCGATCGACGCCCGTTACCTCGCTAGCCAGTCCATCCCCAAGATCACGTCAAATGCCGTCATGTTCAACACAAGAAAATCGACAAGAAAACCACCCAACTAAGATAACCGTAACGACGGCTAAGATTTTTGGGTACCAGAAAGGTCCCGAATGACTCCTGGAGTCATCGGTTGACTTTTCCGATGGATAGTCAACTTTCGCCAAAAACCACCGGTTCGACCGGGATCGACAGGGGGCGGTTCTTACAATTCCCCTCCCCCCCCCCCCCCCCCCCCATTTCCCACTACCGAAAAATCTTCCCCCATAATGCCCATGAATAAGGACAATATGCACCAAATAATCCACAAACTCAAAAGAGTACTTACAAAAGAAACATAATTTACTGTTCCGAGAAATCAAAACACCCCTACCCTCTAAGAAATTCATAATCGGAATTGTAAATACCGGGTTCTTAATAGCTCATTTTATTGTTGGAACGACGAGAGTTGGGAACGAGTTTAATTTTGGATCGAATTCAAAAAAAAAGGGGGGAAATCAGGCATGGGCCTAATCAGACCCAGCTTTTTGCCAAGCCAGACCGGGCCCAACCAGGCCCACGCCTTGCCAAAACCCTACGCGCACGCTAACACCCCCTCGTGCCGCTTCATCTCCTCAGTTCTGCCGCACGATACCCGAGGCGTCTTAAACCTCTCGCCAGATCCTCTCGCCTTCGTCTTCTTCCTCTCGACAGCTCGTCGAAGCTCTTCCTCCCTCTTCTTCTTCTTCTTCTTCTTCTTCTTCTTCTTCTTCTTCTTCTTCTTCTTCTTCTTCTTCTTCTTCTTCTTCTTCTTCTTCTTCTTCTTCTTCTTCTTCTTCTTCTTCTTCTTCTTCTTCCACCCACATCCCTCCCTCGCACCTAGAAACCCAGAAACCTTCCTTCCTTCCCCTCTTCTTCCTCCTTGACTCAGATCGAACCTCCCTGCCGCACCTTCGAGCTTCACCGTGTCTTCAATGGGCCAAACCCAGTACCGGTGAGCACTTTCCCAACCTCAATCCATCTCTCCCGTCCTTCCTTAACCGATAATCGAACCTTTGAGATGTCGATTTGTCCGAACTCGGACGGAGAGAGGTTCGTCGGAGCTCGCACACTCCAGATCTGGCGTTTTCCACGCTGGCGAGCTCTCACGGCGTCAGATCTGGACGGAGAGGCTCCAGCCTCGCACCATCGACTTCCCTCGCCTCTCCCGAGAATCCTGACGCTTCTACCACCGTCGTGAACCACTGGCTCCACCTCTTCCGCCGTCCTCAACCTCGCCGGAACCCTAAACCAGCTCGCCGCCGTTCAAGTGTCCGGCCAGAACTGAGACCTAGACGGGCTTGGGCCAGGGACGAGTTTAGACGGGCCTAGACTTGGTTTGGGCCTTGGGCCAGGACAAGCTCGAGGACTTGGGCCGATGCTTGATCTGAGCCTCGGCCTGGACGTGGACTGGGCTCGGATCTGGGTCCGGGTCTGGGTCGGGCTCGGGTCTGGGTCTGGGTCTGGGTCTGGGTCGGGCTCGGGTAAGATTCGGGTCCGGGTTTCAGACTCGGGTCGGATCCGGGTCAGGACAGTTAATTAAATTAATTAATTAATTAATTGGATTAAAAATCAGTTAAATTCAAGGACCTATCAGACAATTTAAAGGACGTTTGGACAAACTACTAGACTAAATTGATAATTTGAGGACCGTTACGGACTGGACCGGGAAAGACTACCGTCCCTTTTGTTAAACCCAGGCTTTTACCCTCAGCGAGGAGAAGACCGGTGTAGGCACGGACGTCAGCAGCTAGGCGATCCAGATAGAGACTGAGAGGTAGGGAATTACCTCGAAACCCTACTTTATTACGGATGTACTAGAATGCATATAGGGAAACCTAATAACCGGACAAATAACTAGTATGCATATAGGACGGGAATAACTAGAGTAGCCTTATCAAATGTGAACGACTTACGAGCCATGTCGTGTCGTAGGTGTTGGTATGATGTGCTGGTAGAATCAGGCCATGTCGTGCCTGTATGGTTGGTTGCTGATTGTGTTGGATTGTGTAATCTGTGTTGTTTGAACGGTTAATAAATAACGAACATGTAAACGAGTAGAGAGGAACTAGTGATGCATATTAGTGACTTGAGTGGTCACTTTCCTGTTTCTGTGACATGTTGAAATGTGGGAATGTTGAGGACTGGATACCAGTTAAGCCGGTGGGGTTACCACGTTGAGGGTGGTGTTGGTAAGTGATGGTAAGTGCGTGATGGTTACGAGGGTAAATTAAGAAGCATAATGTTTTATATTCGGTGAAGCATGTGTTGCTATGTTTTGGGAAATGGTGCCATGTGTGAGTGGGATCGTGATTGTGGTTGTGGTATTGTGGTTACCTGTGAGTGTGATTGTGATTGCGATTGTGGTACTTTGGTTACCCGAGAAAGGTGGTTTCCCTACCTTCCGACTACCACTCGGTATAACGATGTGTCCGCGATGTGTTGCGCGAAGAAGCGATTTCCCTGCCTTCCGTTTGTCGGTAAAACGTTGTGTTCGCGATGTGTTGCGCGAAGAGGCGATTTCCCTGCCTTCCGCGTGTCGGTAAAATGCTGTGTCCGTGATGTGTTGCGCGAAGAGGCGGTTTCCCTGCCTTCCGTGTGTCGGTAAAACGTTATGTCCGCGATGTGTTGCGTGAAGAGGCGATTTCCCTGCCTTCCGTGTGTCAGTAAAACGATGTGTTCCGCGATGAGGTCGACCGCCTCTCCTGACTGTGTGTTAGGGGAAATTTGCGTGCGGCTATGCCAGGCCGAGCGGGTTGCTCCCGAGACCGTGCGATGGTTATGAGTTATGTGTTATGATGAATGACTTGATTATGTTTGCATGTTGATGGCGTTCATGCGTGTGGTTTTCCTTGAGATTGAAGGTGTTATTTCCAGTTTATCTATGAGTCAGTCGTCTCTCCCGACTATGTGGTTACAAGTTGTGTGTTTGAGATTGTCTTGGTTTTAATTGAGTGTTGCTGAGTTGTGACTATGGGTTGTCTTACTTGGATTGTTCCCTTCGGTTTGTGTCTAGTTATGGTGGTTGGTGTCGAGTTAAAGTTGGTGTGGTTGGGCTGTTGAGTGTCAGAGTAAAGGGGGTATTGTCTTTTAAATGGCTTAAGTGTCGCATCGATGTATCAAACCTTTTATTAAACTTTAAACTGTGAAAAAGCTTTCTTGTAAATCTGTAATGAGATGGTTTTCGTAGCTTTTCCCTACTGAGCGTCAAGCTCACCCCTTACCAAGTTTTCTACAGGTATTAACTATGATTTGGAGTAGAGGACATCGCGGAGCATGGGGCTAGCGAGGGTCCGGGATTTATCTTTATTTTATGTTCTTAGAGACATGTTGTCGTTTTCGACTGTTTGATTTGACTGAGCGTATGACTCAGGGCTTTGAATATTCTGTTGAATTATTTTATCAATCTTTATCAGTTATTATTGCTTTTAAACTGTTTTATTTATTTTCACTACGTCACGTCTCGGGTCTGGTCAATACCGGATTTAGGGCGTGACAGGAATAGCCTTATGAGCTCCCAACCACATGAAAACACTGAATTTAAGTGGGAGACCCTTAATCCATAACACCCAAGCCCAAGCCACGCCACCAAGCCTAGAAGCCGGACGATTCAACACTCTATAAGTTGCAAAAATCGAGAAATCTTTAACCTAAAAAAGAGTATCCTCACGGTTAACCAACAACATAATCTCCACTAAAACTCCCACCAACTCCATATATATATATATATATATATATATATATATATATATATATACTTGAATATATAAATCTATTAGAAAGGCTTATCTAGATCCAGAAATTGAAGCAACCTCTTCCTTTCTCCATTTTTTGCTCAACACGTTGATTTATTATATGCTGAGTATTGCCATATAATGTCTGATTTTGACATCAAGTTTGAGTCCTAACATGTTTGTCCGGCTGAGTCTAACCTTGGTGGAGGTCCTCGGATCGCTCGATAGAATCAGAGACGACGTTAACAGAAAAGGAAGCAAGGCCCTGACGCCACTCCTCCACGATTTGCAAGCATAGGGTCAAGGAAAACACTCTTGTGTCCAGTTTTGGTTGAGGGAGGGTCGTTTCCCATTTCAACCCAAGCTCGGGCTATTGCAGAAACAGGTAAAGCTATAAAACCTGTTTTTATCGTTTCAGGTATGGGTGCGTCTCGATTGAAACATTGGAAACGTTT
Source organism: Erodium maritimum (assembly GCA_963921825.1). NCBI lineage: Eukaryota > Viridiplantae > Streptophyta > Magnoliopsida > Geraniales > Geraniaceae > Erodium > Erodium maritimum. The sequence goes on along the minus strand of OY997590.1, from coordinate 69,633,859 downwards.
GAGGACGAAGAAGGCTGTTTTGAAGGATCTTCGTCTACAATCTTCCATATGAAACAAAAGAGGATCGGGTGCTACATCTTTTTAGTACGTCGGTGAAATTTCGTCCGTCTTTGTACTTAGTCGGCCAAATCGCAAGGCCAGATTTTTTGGTTTTGTTCGGTTTGGATCGAAGGAGGAAACAACTCAAGCGATTTTTAGCCTTAACGGCTTCAAAGTGAACGATCATGTTCTTTTCGTAGCTCTTGCGCGTCCTCTGAGGGGTCCTTCGTCCTTTGATTGTGGACCCTCAAAATAGAGCATTGGAGTCGGATTTTCTAACGATCTGTTTTCTGGGGAAAAGAACATCTCGTTGGTTGTTCCTGGTATGCAAGTAAGCGTAGCTAGGGTTACAGGCTAGTTGGAGGCTTTTCCGAGATCCGGCAGCGAAAACCAAAGAGGAGACATAGAATAGAGCACTGGTGTTGCTACGGATATCGTTTCCTCTTTAAGCTAATCTAACGCTCATATTAGGAAGCTTGGGGTCAATTCTGCGACGTCCTCAGGTGATCAGTTCTATTGTGGTGAGCAGTGATTTGTCAACGTTCAGATCTTGCGTTTTATGGAAAATAATTCATGTTTGATTTTCGAAAATTTAAAGCCTAATCCTGATTCGGTTGATAAAGATCTCCTTTGCATTGATCCTACCGTGATTTCTGTCCTTAATCGCATGAAAGTTGGGTTAGATTTGGTTGAAGCCCTTTATCAGCGTGATTTGAAGGTCGGTGGGTTGCTTGCGGGTCATGCAACCCGTGTAGATCAGGTTCTAGAGGGCAGTGTGGAGTTGGTAGAAAATGGGATTGTGGTGGCTGGTTCTTTGGCGACACAAGGCTTTGTTTCCATAATACAGCCCACTCCAATATCCTACTCATCGCAGCAACCCCCAGTTGTTGTTCCGTGTGCATATAGGGATCAACAGGTTAAGGATAGTCCGAAGGTTGCCCCGGGTGAGATTGGTGGTTCCTCGGAGGGTATTCCTTGGAAGGAGGCCCTAATCAAACCGACGAAATGGGAGAGGCGGCCTCCCAAAAATTTATCGGATTTTTATATTGGTTAGTGTAAACCAAGGGATCGTGCTTTGGATCGGGAAAGAATTGTCCGTCCCGTAATTTTTATATCACTAGGCCTTTTAGCTCCTCTTATTTGAGCTCCTCTTTAATCGTTACCTCCTAGACATTTTCCTTTTTTGGAAAATGTCTCCTTATATATATATATATATGGGCACTTTCATGTGTTATCAACACTTATTTTGTTACATGTTACACAAATCTAATCCATTGAATTTTGAAATCCAATGGTTATAGATTTTCAAGTTCAATTATTCACAAATAAATTAAGAAAATCAATAAAAGGGCAGTTTTGTAATTTCGTCTCTTTGAAAAATTACTGCAGATTTTTTTAACTCTGATTTTTAAATATATTTTTTTAAAAAAATTAAATATTATATTTTAATCGCTTACTAAACATCTAACGTGTTACAGAAAACTATATACAATATTACGGAAATTTGTGTTGAATGTTATAGAAATTGTATATCGGATGTTACACTTTTGTAAAGCGAGTATTCCAAAAAAAATTTTAAATATACTCTCAAGTTACAAAATTATACTCTGAAATGACATAAATCAACACTCAATGGTACATAAAACTGTCCAATATGTTACATAATATTTACAAATCTGTACACTTTAAGTTACATGAATAAAATAAGCTACAAAAATATACTCAAGTTACAGACTTTTGGAGTCGATGTTACAATTTTTTGTGCTGAAATTATAGATTTTTGGAGCCGATGTTGCAGATCTTTGGAGCCAACGTTGCATATATTTGAAGCCGATGTTGCATATCTTTGAAGCCAACACGATATTACATATTTTTGAACACGATATTACAGATAACAACTAATCGAAACGAAACTTATATTCATATAGCTACACAATTTTATATAAAGGTTCTTACCGGAGACCACAAACAGGACAAATTTAAACCTAATGAAATGCAAGAATATGAACATCCAAGTACAACTGATTACCGGTGAGCTCGATCTATGGACGGCCTCGATCCACCGTTGACGGGGTCAGTCGACCAGATCTGACCGTGCTGGGGCACTGAGAAGGTGAGAGCTTGTAGAGGCAAAGCTGGCGGCTGGGCACTTTGGTGAACGGCGTTAGGAAAGCCGACCAGTGGTACGGATCGGAGATCGGCGAGGCGTAGCAGCTTAGTGAGCACCTCGAAATGCTGTGGACTTCAAGCTTCTCGCCTGAGTTGCAAATCCGATTTTCGGGTTGGAACACGACTTTCCAGATCTGCGAATCGAGCTTCATCAGCCACGAATCGAGCTCTGGGACGGCAAGGTTGCTCCGGGACGCGGCAGCTTGGACGAGCAGGGCGAGGAGCTTGAGTAACGCGGAGTCACGGCGGCGAATCGATCTCAGACCCGTCCAACGACGACTCGGACCATGTGCTCGGCTTGGTTGCTCCAAGCGTTCAGCTTGGTGACGATCGAATCCATGGGAAAGGGCAGACCCGTGCAAGGCTCGAGACCTGGTTGCGGCGAAGTGTCCTTGCTGCTGGTGACATCGGGAAAGGAGCACATTCGTGAGGCGATGGCGTGGTGGTGCTCGGATCTCCTCCGCCTTGTTCGAACGAAAGTGGAACAACAACGACGATGGGGAGCACGGCCGAGGACGGCGTCAGATCTGGAGCACGTCTGGGTCTTGGTCGTGAGCACGCGAGGATGGCTCTGCAACGCGTTTCTCCGGTGAGCATCAGAAATGATGCGTGAGGCTGCGTCTTCTCGGGTCTCTGGAGAGAAGATCGCACGGTTGCGGATACTGCGCAGGGGAGGGGGCGATGGCCGGCGACGCACGATTGCGAGGGAGAAGCTCGACAGTTGCTCTGACACGGGGGGCGGCTGATTCGTTTGTTTGAGAGTGAAATGAGGGTGAGATGAATAAGCGTAGGATGGGTTAGGGTTAGGGTAAATAAAGAGACAAAATGACTAATGTGTCGTTGTTACATGTCAAATTACAGAAAAAAATTTAAAGTTTATGATAATTACAATTGTGTGCCATTGAATTTCCAACCATTAGATCAAATTAATCTAAAGGCTAAAAATAATGTAACAAGTAACATTTTAAGATATTGGTAACACTTGAAAGTGTACCTATATATATATATATATATATATATGATTGGTATCAAATACAAACAAGGTCTTATTGTGCAAACTACATACAAATCTAAGTCATACGATCCTCCCAAAGTGATATCATCAGAGCGCACCAGATGCTGATACGTGGGCAAAGAAATAATAAAAATCGCATCTTATTGTGCAAACTACAGACGATTCTCAACCATAGGATGCGCGTGCACTAACGTCATCAGAGTGCGCAAGATGTTGACACATGGGCGCTCCGTTGTTGGTGCGCGCGCCTAGTGCTTATAGTGTACATAGCACAGTGCTGATAATTTACATAGCTCGGTGCTAATACCTTACATGCAAAACAGTGTTGATACCTTACATGCAATTGTACTGCCCGCCCAGTGTTGGTACCTTACATAGCACGGTGTTGATAGTTTACATAACACGATGCTAATATCTTATATACAAAACAGTGTTGATACCTTACATGCAGTTGTACTAATAGTTTACATACACGGGTGTTGATGGGTTATATATACGAGTGATGATACCTTGAAATCACATGATGCTAGTGCCTTGCGCGCTGCGCGTGTGCTCAACACGCGCTACTGTGCAAGAAGAGGCGCGCGAAGTGGCCACGTGTTCGCATCTGGTGCGCTTTGCTCTTTGACCGCATCCTATGGTCCAGATTTGTTTGTAGTTTGCACAGTAAGCCCTGTTTGTACTGGATACCAGCTATATATATATATATATATAGGGGAACAATCAAGTACAAACCCTATTTCGGGTCAGAACGTAGAACTAATCTGGGCCATTGATTATCCAGATCGGATGGCCACCGAAATTCAGGGGGGGTGATTGATTACGAAATCAATTACAAGATATGCATTAATTAAAAAGATATTAAAAGATATGCATTAAATCTGGGCCATTAATGCTACGATCCAAGGGCCCGGATTGATAGTTCTACGTTCTGACGAAAGATACAAGTTTGTACCTGATTGTTATCCTATATATATATATATAGTCAATGACTCAATTACATCTCATCCATCCATTTATGAAATGTATGGCTTAACTAGATTCTCACAGTTTTTAGGTTCAGAATAAATTTGGGAAAATGTTGTTTCCTAGCCCTTTGTGACCTTTTCATTAGGATTTCCTAATCTTCCTTGACTTTTTGTTACAGAGCCTAACACAAAAAAGTGTTTTTATATACAAAAAGTAACATAAAACGTTGTATTTTTTCACAAATTCTAGCCTAGTTTTTTATAATTATTTATACAAGTTTTGTAAAAAAAAAACCCCATTTTGTGTTAAGATCTGTGACAAAAGGTCACGAACGGTTAAAAATTGTAAAAGACTTTTATGACTAGAATAGGAATCGACGTTATCCAAATATTATTTTTTATTATTTCTCCTCTACAAACAAGGATCTACGGCAGGCTTTGATTCCTTTATCTTTCACCTCCTTCTGTTCTTGTTTAGTGGCTTCGTACAGAGAGTATGTTTCGGTCTTTTCTGGGATTGGAATCAAAGGACAAAATGGAGGATCTTTGAAGAAGGAGAAAGCTTCAAATCCGACTGTGAGGAGGAGGAATCGCAAGGACAGTTCACCAGTTCATGCCTCTGTTCCCCGAGAAGGTTCACATACATCGAAAGTTGCAACTCCAACTCCATCTGCACCTCAGAAACCTTTAGAGGAAGGGGAGGACCACGAAGATTTAGTGATAGACAAAGCACCGGGTCCCCGGCAACGGAAACAGGGTCGTTTCATTGTGAGTGACTCTGAATTATACGTCAGAAATCTGCCCTATGCCTCATCGGAGGAGTCATTCCGGGGTATGTTCTCTCCTTTCGGCGATATCGTATCATCATCTTTGCTAAAGCGACCAAACAAAAAAGGGTATTTCTTTGGTTTCATTCGGTTTAGCTCGCCTATTGCTGCGTCTCAAGCCATAGAAACTCTAAACGGGTTTAAACTGAACGGTCACATCTTGTTCTTGGCTTTTTCTCGCCGTTTTTTGAGCTCGCCGGCGATTGAATCAGTTAAGTGCGAAAAACAGGGCATCGGACCTGTTTTGAGGACCGGCCGGGAACCTCGCTCCGGGGATAGATGTTGGACTGAGAGAGCGGGATTGAGGGATAGAGAGATCTCCTATGTTACCAGAACCCCTCTGGTGATCGTCGCGTCGTCGACACAGGTGGCCGGTGACGTACTCTATTCCGTTTCAGTTTCTCCCGTTGATGGCGCTGATCCCGCGTTTCAAGGGGTTTCGAATTCGAATGGATTGCCAAATATGGAGAAGACGTTTCGTGCAGATTCGATCCTGATCATGCCACAGATCACGGAAGCATGCGATTCTCCATCAGTTACGGCCGAGATCGATGGCGTCGTTGCTGGTTGTGAAGACGGGCCTAGGTTGCCGTATGTTTCTTTGGGCCTATCAAGTCTGGATGGGCCGGTTTATAAGAGGACAGATCAGATTGAATTGAGCCTGTCACAAGGGCATGTTTTAGGTGGTTGTTTAAGCCCATCTGACCAGGATCTGTTGCCAGCCCGTAAGGATCCATGTCAGGCTTGTGTAGATCCAAGTTTGGCTATCGTCTTTAATCGTATTGAGAATGATATTGGCCTGTTAGCTACGCGATCGGATCTGGTGGAAAACGTTAATCCTTCTCTGGATGGTGTACCATTTCTGCAAATCGGTTTACAAGGAAGCCTTGGAAAAACCGGTAGAGCCAAAGAAACGTGGACGTCCAAAGAAGGGTCACTCGAAGGTGATTGTTCCACCAACTGTGGTCTATCAGACAAGAGCCAGGACTTCTGCTGATAGAGGGGATAAAATGGGACGTTTTATTGTGGACGTTGCCAAAAAAGATAGCTCGGGCAAGTGGAGCTACAGCTCGAAGGTTGGCCATAAACCTATTGATTTTTGTGCTTTGGCGCTCGAAAAGGACTTTGAGAGTAGGAAGGACAAGACGTTTTTGGAACCGACTCCAGCTTTATCCCATGTTCCGGTTTCTAATCGGTTTAATTGTTTGAACCCGGATAGGAAGTAGACAAGGTGTACAACTTGTTTTTCCTATTCTGTTTTTTCTCTTCGGAGTTGTAATGGTCTGAAGAAGAGATCTTTATGGATCTTTTCTTGTTTTGTTCTATAACCTTATAGAACATTTGCTTAATAAAAATTTTAGCCTATAAAAAAAACAAATATGTTTTTTTTAAAATAAAGTTGGATAATGGTTATCATATGAGGCCCTGAGGCGTTTTTCTTTTTTTCATGCTACGCCCGTGAGTCTCCCCCCAAAACCGTTGAAATAAGAGGGTATATATATCATTAGCAATATGATTGAGTGATGTAACCTTTGTATAGAGTTTCTCCATTATTGAATGTTGACCCCGAGAAATTAGAATCTCAACCATTAGTCAAAACCATACACAATTTTTACATGCCACGCTAACTTTCTTCTTCTTTTCACTTCATCAATTTTGATGCGCACAATGTTGTTAAAGGGAATTGGCATGTCAAATGATAATGGTTTATGAGTTCAACTAGTACCATGTGTCTTAATCTATGTTTAATTCACAATCTCTCTTTCAAATTCAAAATGATGTGATTCTCGCAAGATCTTGCACCCAAAGCTAACCCATGTGTGATTAGTGCTTGCTTGCTCGCACTTTGAGCTACAGGGTGAATTAAACTATGTATGTAGGCTTCAATTCAAGGGATACTCATGTAGCTTAACCTTTTTATTTTAATCAAAGGCACATCATATGAAAGAGAATATACAATCTAAAGTAGACTAGAAAGAACTAAACCTTAATCATAAAATTACATGCTCCTCAAGAACACATAAACACAGTGTCAACAAGGATGTTTTGTATATGTAGATTACAGATGTAAGAAAGCAAAAGGGTGGTCCCAAAAGCAACTAAAAAGGTGAGGTTTAAAGTGAAGGAGATTAAAAATGGCTTCATCTTTGAAGCTAAGCGTAATAGTAGGGGGGAGTGAATGCTGAATAGGATGAGAGAGGGTCTCATCTTGATCTCATGACTGAATTCAATTCTCATGGAGCTTGCTCAGAAAGAATTGAAAAGAAGATGGACCAAAAGAGAAATCCAGTAGGCATCATCACTTGCTCTATTCCATTCACCACAGGCACAGCACAACATAGAGTGAGGTCATTGATGTTGTGGGCCTCTTCTCTGCTCCCTTCCTCATTCCATGTCATCATTTATGATTCTTCAATGGGGCATCATGACAACTGCTGCACTATCTTCAAATCATACCATCAATATTCCTCCATCTTGGACCCCATACCATCTCCTTTTCCTCACCTCTACATCATGTCAATCAATCCATATGTATTGGGTTTATACTCCCTCAAAGTACCATATGTATATTCCTCACCTCTACATCATGTCAATCAATCCATATGTATATTCCTCATAATCTTATATCGAATAGATTTGAATCGTACCATCACTTAACTAATATATCCATGATTTTATTTATCAGGTTGAGTTTTTAGGTTAAGGATTAAGCTTAGCTAGATTAGAACTAAGCAAAAGTATTAACCATACCAAGATGAACCGAGTGGTGAAAATGTTGGGGCAGAATGTACATTGCCCCAGTCCCTCAAATCTAAGACAAAAGAGAATGAATGAGGTTTGTGGGAGCATGATGTGTGCACCTTGTAAAGTCAGCTACACCTACATGGCTGCATCTTATCCCCTCATCTAATATGGAGACATTCTACTCTCACGCTCACTGACACCAGCAGTCCCTTGGATCAAAGTCAGTACAAATATTTATTCCCCAAAGCGCAGATCCTTAGACAGAACTTGTCTGCGGGTCCTATTTATATGCGTGCCCTTTTGACCAAAAGTCCAATTCCACCACCAAATTGTTCTTGATTCACTACTTGTAGTGTAGTTGAGCTCTCACTCTCTCTATCTATACAGTTCCTTGTACTGAGACAGAAAAAGAAACATATATAGCCGTATAAGTACACACACCCACCATTTCAATCCAATTCTACTCTTTTTCTTATTCCTTCCCACGTTTCCTCCTTTTTTCATCCATTTTATAAAACATAAAGAAGAGGACCTTCTTTACCAAAAGCTTCTCTTCTGCTTTGCAACAACTTGTCATAATAGTCTTGAGGGAGAGGCACAGCTTTCCCTCTTTCTCCTCCTCTGTGTCTCTCAGTTTCTTCAATGGAGAGAAGGTTGTTTCAGCCTTTACCGCTCCTCTTCATGGTGCTTGTGTTGGCAGCCTCTGCAACACAAGTAGCAAGTGCTGCTACTTCCATCAAGACTGATGCTGCGGCTCTGCTCAAGTTCAAGAGGCTGATTCACAAGGACCCCAACGGAGCTTTGTCGGGTTGGCAGATCGATAAGAACCCATGCAGCTGGTTTGGGGTCACATGCTCTCTGGGAAGAGCAACAGAGCTCGATCTTACAGGGTCTTATCTCGTGGGGACTATAACGTTTGATTCTTTATCAACTCTGGATATGTTGTCTGTTCTCAAACTGTCTTACAATACATTTACTCTAAATTCAACCTCTCTGCTTCAACTCCCATATGGTCTGAAGCGGCTCGAACTATCCGCTGCTGGGGTTGTGGGTCTGGTTCCTCAAAACTTGTTTACCAAGTGTCCCAATCTCGAGTCTCTCAATCTGGGTCTTAACAACTTGACAGGCTCTGTCCCTGACAATTTCTTGTTCAACTCTGAGAAACTGCAGCTTCTCGACCTCTCTTCCAACAATCTCTCCGGCTCGATTTCGACTCTGAAGATTGACAACTTCTGCAATTCCTTGTTGCAACTTGATTTCTCGGGAAACTTGTTAACAGGTTCCATCCCCAACTCCTTCTCCAACTGCTCCAAACTCAGTTACGTGGGTCTATCTTTCAATCTCTTCAGTGGGGAAATCCCGAAATCTCTCGGAGGATTGAGCAGTTTGCAGAAGCTTGATCTTTCACACAATCATCTCACCGGTTGGATCCCACCTGAGCTAGGAAATGCATGCAGCTCTCTCCAAGAAGTTCAACTCTCACACAACAACATTTCAGGCCCGATCCCCATGTCCTTCTCCAAATGTTCCTGGCTCCAATTCCTTGATCTGTCCAACAACAACATCACGGGTCCTTTTCCGGATCCCATCCTCAAGAACCTGGGGTCCTTGGAGAGCTTGCTTTTGAGTAACAACATCATCTCCGGACCGTTCCCTGCCTCCATTTCGGCTTGCAAGAACTTGAGGATCGTTGATTTCAGTTCCAACCGGTTTTCAGGGATGATCCCGCCGGATATATGTCCCGGAGCTGCGTCACTGGAAGAGCTCCGGATCCCGGATAATCTAATCAGTGGAGGAATCCCCGGCGAGCTGTCGCAGTGTTCCCGGCTCAAGACTATTGATTTCAGCTTAAACTATCTCAACGGCACAATCCCACCGGAGCTCGGGAAGCTTGAGAATCTGGAGCAGCTGATAGCGTGGTACAATGGGTTGGAAGGAAGCATCCCAGCAGAGCTGGGACAGTGCAAGAGTCTCAAGGATCTGATCCTCAACTACAACCACCTCACCGGCCAAATCCCCTCCGAGCTCTTCAACTGCAGCAATCTTGAATGGATCTCTCTCACCAGCAACGAGCTCACCGGTGAAATCCCTCGCGAGTTCGGCCTCCTCACAAGGCTGGCGGTTCTGCAACTCGGCAACAACAGCCTGAGCGGTCAGATACCCGGCGAGCTAGGAAACTGCAGCAGTCTGGTCTGGTTGGACCTCAACAGCAACAACCTCACCGGAGAAATCCCTCCCCGCCTCGGCCGCCAGCAGGGAGCTAAGGCGCTCAGTGGGATCCTCTCAGGTAACACTTTGGTGTTTGTGCGTAATGTTGGGAATTCATGCAAAGGAGTTGGAGGTCTGTTGGAGTTCGCTGGGATCCGACCCGAGAGGCTGTTGCAAGACCCGACGCTGAGGACATGCGACTTCACGAGACTGTACTCGGGTCCGGTTCTGAGTCTCTTCACCCAATACCAAACGTTGGAGTATCTCGATCTCTCTTACAACGAGCTCCGAGGGAAGATCCCTGATGAGCTAGGAGAAATGGTGGCTCTGCAGGTTCTGGAGTTGTCACATAACCAGTTATCCGGAGAGATCCCATCGTCGCTTGGGCAGCTAAAGAACTTGGGCGTGTTCGATGCGTCTAATAACAGGCTTCAGGGTCAGATCCCGGACTCATTCTCGAACCTATCTTTCTTGGTTCAAATAGACCTGTCAAACAATGAGCTGACAGGGCAGATACCACAGAGGGGTCAGCTGAGTACACTGCCCGCGACCCAGTACGCAAACAACCCTGGACTCTGTGGGGTTCCATTACCCGAATGCGGGAGCGCCAACAGTCAAGCAGCAGCGAATCCTGGTCCAGATGGTGGCAGAGGAGGTCATAAAACAGGGGTTACATCTTGGGCCAATAGCATTATTTTGGGCATCCTCATATCAGTCGCTTCTATATGCATCCTGATTGTGTGGGGCATCGCGATGCGTGTTAGGAGGAAGGAGGCAGAGGAGGTGAAGATGCTTAATAGACTGCAAGCATCCTACGCAGCCACCACATGGAAGATTGAGAAAGAGAAGGAGCCTCTGAGCATAAACGTGGCCACTTTCCAGAGACAGTTGAGGAAGCTCAAGTTCTCGCAGCTCATTGAGGCCACCAATGGGTTCTCAGCGGCTAGTCTCATCGGCTGCGGAGGGTTCGGGGAAGTGTTCAAGGCTACACTCAAAGACGGGTCCAGTGTTGCCATCAAGAAGCTGATAAGATTGAGCTGCCAGGGAGACCGGGAGTTCATGGCTGAGATGGAAACTCTAGGGAAGATCAAGCATAGGAACCTCGTGCCTCTATTGGGTTACTGCAAGATCGGGGAAGAAAGGCTTCTCGTGTACGAGTTCATGGAGTTCGGGAGTTTGGAGGAAATGCTCCATGGGAGAACAAAGACACGAGACCGCAGGATCCTGACATGGGAAGAGAGGAAAAAGATTGCACGAGGAGCAGCCAAGGGACTCTGCTTCCTCCACCACAATTGCATCCCTCACATCATACACCGAGACATGAAGTCGAGCAACGTGTTGCTCGACCAAGACTTGGAGTCGAGAGTGTCCGATTTCGGAATGGCAAGGCTGATCAGTGCACTGGACACACATCTGAGTGTGAGCACATTGGCGGGCACACCCGGGTATGTCCCGCCAGAGTACTACCAGAGCTTCCGGTGCACTGCAAAGGGAGATGTGTACTCGTTCGGGGTGGTTCTCCTAGAGCTGGTGACCGGGAAGCGCCCCACAGATAAGGACGACTTTGGAGACACGAACCTGGTGGGGTGGGTGAAAATGAAGGTGAGGGAAGGGAAGCAAATGGAAGTGATTGATCCGGACTTGCTCTCGGTCACCAAAGGGACGGACGAAGCGGAGGCGGAGGAGGTGAAAGAGATGGTGAGGTATTTGGAGATAACATTGCAGTGTGTAGATGATTTCCCGTCGAAAAGGCCCAACATGCTGCAGGTTGTGGCCATGTTAAGAGAGCTCATGCCAGGATCACTCACTGCAAGCAGCAACAGTGGCTGATAATATGGCTTTGTGATTTGTAAGAAGAAGAACGATGATTTGTGAGATTTGTTGTTGACATGTTTTTCGAGATGTTGAATTGTGTATCTAATTTGCCACTCTCTTCTTGTTTTGTGAGTAATATCATCAAATGCACTTCATTATTAATTCTACCAATAACATTATAACACACATTAAGACATTGATTTCACTTTCTCCTTTCGGGGTGGTTATTGATGAGTGAAAGTTTATCCTACAGCCCTTACCTGGGGTAAGGGTTAACCATGTTCATAGAAAAGTCAATAGAATACCGCATGAGTTGGCTCGAAATGCTTTTGATTGAAATTGTATTGTTTCGGTTTCGAATAGGTTGTCGGACCACATTTCAGGGCTTCTGATAGCAGATTCTAAGTAATGATATCCTGATTTTCCTCAGAAAAAATAACAGATTAAGACACTGATTTCAATCCTACAAATTGAACTTTCTCAGAAGCATTAACCCAACAGTTGGGGATTTTTAATCCTCTAGCCCTCAAACTATAAAACCTGACCCAACCTTGATCTAACATCTCACTGCACTGCCCTACTTTCCATCACCCGGACTGGGCCCAGGCTTGTGCCAGGTATCATTCACTATAGATTATTAAACGGCCCAAAAGCCCTATAAATTGTTTTGGTCCAAACAAAATGTACTGTAGCACCAACACATGTTAATCATATGAAATGGAGATTGTTGGAAGGGAATAGAATTGGGAATGGACAGGAATAGGGACATAAAGTAATTGTTCATTTATGTCAAAGCTGTTCATAAACAGTAATTGTTTCTCAGGGTATAGCAGTCCTTTTCCATTAGGGAGCACAGTTTCTATGTCATCAATGAAGATTGGGATATAGAGACAAAAACCCTTTTCACCAATTTTCTCGTGGAATATTCATATTATCAACTTGAAAAATGTAAATTGCTGGAATTTAAGGACTGCTTACGGTGAGAGTTTTTCTTCTGAAATGCTGCATCGAAGAGATGCAGTAGATATGATGAAAACAAAGCTTCATAGATGGTAATGATGACACTGGATATTATATATACAGAGGAACAAATAAAATCAAAGCAAATTGTCCTCCAGCCATTGTTTTCTTGTATAGACAAGTAAATGCTCACAGTATTGATGATATCATGTATACAACACATCAATCCATGTAAATTCAAATCTCAATAACACAACAACAACAACAAAGTTGTTCTAATCAACTTCCATTAATGAATAGCCAGAGAAGCCAGAATGCACCACAAATGAAAGCTTTTTTCTTATTTCCATTTCTTCACCTCAATCTTGGCCTTTTGATTAATTGCTTTCTAGTTTCAACTACCATTCATTCCTGGTTTTAACATGCTGGTAAAATAGTTTATCTCAGTTAAAGATAACCCTTTTCACAAATTAATCACTAGATATAAATTATATAATATCAAAAAACATTTACATGAAAGTACAAATATTGGAGCCTTGAGGCTACCACTAGGGTTAGGGAGGAAATGTGGAATAATAAGTGGTGAGAAGAGTCCAATTTCATAACCTGACGGTCAAAATTCAAATCTCTTTCTTCAAATAAAGAGTTGTGACAAGAGAGTTAATGAGAAAGCAAGTGTTGGTGACTACTATTGTGGTGTGGTGTTTGAATGTATCTGTAAGTCTTACGGTGCCATCTCATGTGTGGTATTATTGGTTCTGATTCTGAAAAGTGTTGTTTATGTGCCTACTGCTTACCATTCCAACTGTGGCACTGAAAATCATGCATCTTCTTTCTTTTCAAGTATCTCTATACGTATATGTGCATATCTAAACACAGCTTATAAGCCTAAATTAAGAAGCTCTGGAAACTGAAAAGGACGTCATATAATTACTTGTACTCCGTAGTGATGGTTAATTTAGGGCATGTATTATGGTCAAGACTGTAAAAGGTCCCGTCTAGTCTGTGTATGCTTCAAAATCTATAAAAACGTCATACTCGTCGTCCCACTTAATTTAGGGCATGTACTACGATCAAGACTGTAAAAGGTCCCATCTAGTCTGTCCAAGCTCCAAAAACTGTAAAAATGTCCTACTCGTCATCTCGTCTAACTAGTCGAAAATTTGGGATTCTGATTTGTGATGTTCGACCTTTGAAGAAGAGATAAAAAGATGAGAGAGACAATGTGTGTAATGGTCTTGAATCTTTTGATAAAAAAAAACATGGCATATATGCTTATCTGGTATAAATGTTTTCTTTTGAACCGGTTTGTTGTCAAGGGTTATTGGACAATTATTCCTCCAAGGTTAATGGGTAGTGTAATGACTCTGTTTTACTATTAATAAAATTATTTCTTATTCTAAAAAATCTTCAAAGATAAACGAAATCATACGTACTTAAATATCAGACAAGTTTTGAAGTACTTAAAACTTCGAAAATTAAAATAAATCAAACACAAATTCATTATTCATATCAAATTTATCAGAACATGAAAAATTATACTAAAACTAAATCAAACACAAATTTATTATTTATACGAGATCAATTTAACATGCAATATAAAACTCCAACTAAATCAAACACAAATCCATTATTCATATCAAATTATCTTAAACCTACCATAAAAAATTGTAAACATAATCTAAATTTTAAACCTAGCATGCAAAACTTTAAACCTAATATACATAATCTAAGAATCGTGTACAAGGAAAACAAAGCGGTTCGTCAATTGTGTTCGTTTCATCGAGGATTAAGACCCAGCCGATTATTTTTAAACTGTAACCCTCTACATCTTTGGCTCTTTCCACGCTCGTATTTTTAGCCATCCTAAGCTCTGACTTATGACTCCACAATGGTAACAAGATGTGGCTTGAGAGACGTCGTAAATTTCTGCATTTAATGCTCGAGATTTTTTTCAACGATACTGTAACAAAGGAAGAGAAACCAGGCTTCTAAAACGGAAATGAGAAGTGACTTGAGACTTGCGATGAGAGGAGAATTGATGGGAAGAGTTGAAAAGAGGGAGATAGAGGGTCTCGATCTTAGGTTTCATTCCTGGATTTGAGAAAGGGAATGAGAGAGGAAAGAATGATATGTTTGAGAGAAGAGTAGGTCGAAATTTTCGATTTCTAACTACTTCATCGATAAGTGTCACTTGGTCATAGCGTCACCATGTGGAACCACAGTGGTCGTTTGATTATATGAAAATGATGGTGTAGATGGAGAGCTGAACCAAGTAGTTGTGAGTCGTTGATCTTCCATCGGGCGTGCAGATGAAGGCGTGAGCTAGCTATCCGTGTCAAGTTAATCACTTATCCATGGGCCGTCCATTTCCACGTGATTTGTGTCTCACATCAAGCCACGTGCAGGGTCGGTCTGTGTTCGCCAGTCATCTCAACCAAAGTCGACAGCCAACCAAACAATCAGGCAATCGGTTTGGTATTTCCACCACCAACGACTTCTCCTGAAGCTATGGTTTCGGGTTCTCTAGTAATAGTTATGGTCGGTGTTTTTATGGTCCCGATTTTTTTATCACCCCTGAATCTACGTAATAATATCGTTCTTTCCTTTTTCACCTTCTTAAACCCAAAAAAGGAAGAACAAGATATATAGTTTTTCTACATAATATAGTTTTTTTTTTCTAATCCTGTGGACGTTGGAAAGCATATTTTACATGCTCAAGTGGCTCAGCTACTCAGTCTGCTCAAGTTAAGGCTTTTGATGATCCGAACTTGACTTCGGAAGGTGAAGAGTGAGTTACTGATGGTTAATTTTGTGATCCATTTGTTTTTTTGGTTCGGATTTTGTTCCTGCTACTCTTTCATAATGATTTCTTTTTGTGTTGATCCTTCTTGGATCTAAGAGCATCCACAATGCTTACGTCGGACGCTGGCGGGGAGACGCTAGAGGGGATGATTAAAATATAATTTTGGGGCCTCACTACCGGCTCACCGCCAGCACAAAAATGCGATGACCCTGCAATGCTAAAAAGTTTGCTGACTTTTGGCTACTGACTGTTAGATTTAAATAATATTAAACATACACTTTTATTATTAAAAACACAACACAAGACGCCCATCATTGCGTCTTGTGTTGTGTTTTTTTGGTTGTCGACTCGACTCGGTGTAGATTTCCCCCCAAGTGAGATACAAATTCATTGCGAACAAAAAAAACAATTGTAAAGAAAGAGTAGAGCATTAGTTTGAGAGAATTTTGTTGGTGTGTAAAAAAAGATGGGGGTTTGTTGTTTAAATAGAGGAGTAATTTGAAATTGTGTCTGTCAGTGCCTTGCCACGTGTCGTCAGCGTGAGAATGCCCAACGGCGGACGCTGCGTTCGAGGCCACAACGCCAGCGGTAAATGCTAGCGGCGAGCTCAACAACTCTCTTCCTCGCTGGTGTTGAATAGGCTGCTCTCCGCCAGGTCCCCGCCAGTTCCTTACTGTCGACTACTTACCGTCAACAGCTCCCCGCCCAACAATGTGGATACTCTTACCTTTTTTGTAATAAAAAATGTCTAGCTTATATAATAAAAATATATTGTTTTCTCATAAATCTTAAATACAAGAGTCCAAGCGGTCAAATGTACACAGAAATTTATGATAGAGAATAAACTAAATAAAAAAAAAGACAAATGAAAATGATTACTCTCCTTGATCAACGGTGGCTGAGGAAACGTAGCTCATAGCAGCAGAGGTCTCGTCCGGCGGAGGCACCAAAGAGGGGGCTTGGAAATGTTGCTTGCAGGCTTGGCAAGTGATTTGCATGATGGTGGAGCTGATCTTCTTGCTGGCTTGCTCTCTGAGGAGCTCAGCCTTGTGTAGCTCAGCTTGCGCCTCTTGTCTAATTCTCTTGGCATGGGTGAACTCCACTTCCGCCGCCTCCACCTGCTTTCTGGCCTGACGCCTAGCTTCGTCCGCGTAGGCCTTGTCTGCCGCCACAAGCCTCAGCTGCTGGCTCGCCTGGTCTCTCAGCAGCGCCGCCTCCAACGGCTGGCTGGTAATGTAATTCTCTCTTGGAGGGCTGGTGTTGGTTGATCCTATGGAGAGCTTCAAGCTGGTGGCTAAGTCTTGGTCCAAGCTATGAGAGACGCGGATGCATGAAGATGGAAGCAACTGAAGCTCAAGATTGTGATCATCTTGTGGTTGAAGCTGAAGATGGTGGTCGGGTTGTGTGAAGGCCGTTGGTGGGGTCCGGCTCAAGTTGGGTTCACTGGATGGGCTGGTGCTGGACGAGCAGGCCTGCTGCATTTGATCACCTGCCTGCACGCTTCTCACCGTGCAACTGTCTTGGTGTTCTATGAAACTCTCCACTCTAATTAACGCAAATAAACAAAAATTAGATTCACTTTAACAGCAAGGTTATCAATTGTATCAGAAACAACTTAGCATGGTCATCTAGAGTTGTGGATAAACAAATAATATTGAACTATTTGCAACAAGACGGAGACGGGGTCTAATCCAAATGACTTGTTACTCATCAACAGATGTTTAGAGCATCCATAATATTGGACGGGGAGGTGTTGACGGTGAGCTCATCAATTCTTTACCATCTAACATTGTAGGGTAGTGACTATGGTGAACTGGTAGTGAAACTTAAAAATTATATTTTAATCACCCCGCCAACTGTGGACGGAGAGCGTCCTAAATGTTCTTAGTTTAATTAGTAGTGCAGGTGTTTGAATAGAAACTGTCGTTGGGAATGACAAGGATCCATTTTGATTGGCTATGGTAGATCTTCATGAGGTCATCTCGTGTCGAATTTATAGTTATATCAGTCAAAGAAGTTGATTTGTGTATTGGTTAGGGTTTAAAGGAATGAAAAGGCAACTTTACCAAAATGAAGGAAATACCTGGAGAAAACACGGCCGCAGTCGCAGGAATGGCCGCGGGTGCCGCAGGTCTTGAGGTGGGCTTTGTAGTCGGAGTGGACGGCGTAGGCCTTGGAGCAGCGGGCGCAGAGCCAGTGCTTGTGGTTGCTGTGCTTGCGGCGGAAGTGCTTCTTGATGCCGACGAGGTCGCCGAGGGCGTGGGAGGGCTGGTGGTGGAGGCAGCTGGCCTCCGGGCACACGAACACCCGCTTCTTCACCTCCGGGCTCTCCCTCTTCACCAGCTTCCAGGGGACCTTGTGCCGCCGCCGGTGCATCTGCAGGTTCTGGTCCCTCTGGAACCCCTGCTGGCAGATCTCGCACACGTACCGGTCCGACTCCAGCAGCGTCTCTGCCGACAGTGACACCACCTCCGCGTCCGGATCTGAGATCATCACAATTACTAATCAACCATTAATTATTAATTCCTCCTAAATAAATCATTCAACACATACTAATTACCTGGTGTTCCTGCTGGCCTTCTTTTTCTTTTCGTGGGATTCTCAAGCATGGCCGTGGATTCTGAATTGTATATATTTATAAATATATCGTGCTGCAGTGTCCCAAAACAAAGAAAGATAAAGAGCAATTAATCACCGCACTGCATTTTCAGTGATTCACAAAAGAAAAGAGAGATCAGCTTTCTTCGGGCTTTTTAGCTTTTAGGAGGAGGTGCTAGATGAATATGCCACCACACCTTTGAAGCCTCTCTGGTTTGTTTATAACTTGTTAATACAGTACTACTCAAGGGTATGAGTGGAGAGAGAAGAGAAGAGACTATAGGGTCAAGGTTAGGCAAATGGGATCATGTTTTTGGGTTTGGAGTTACAATTTCTATATAACATGTGTGAAGGAGAAGCTAAAGTGTGAGTGAATTAGATGAAATGATACAGCCCACACCACACTCTACGTTCGGACAAAAAAACTAAATAGAAAAGACATCCTCTCCTTCCTCCATACGATAAAAACACACACTCATTATTGCTCAAATACCCTAATTTGCATGGATAAATGTAAATAAAAATGACCATGTCTTTGTCGGTTTCTCAACTTGAATTAGGGTACCCTAATTCTCTTTCACTTTGGGAACCAGCTTTTCAAAAGAAGCTTCATTTGTCACTTTCAAAATCATTCCTATAACATGTATATACAAGTTTTCTTTTTCCTCTCTTTTTTTCCGATTTAAACTTTTTGGCTACATTTGTCTAATCTTCTTCGTTTCTTCTCCTCCCATTTTTAGTTACGCAATCATTACGGTACTCTCCCATTTGTTTATTTTTCTCAAATTAGTGTAGCAGTGTAGGTAGATAAAACTAGCGTAACAAATAATCCATTTCATAATTCAGTCTTGGTGGATATGATAAAAATAATTTATATTTGATGTATTTATTTACAAACGCATACATAGAATAAATATAAACATTTAATTTTAATGTGTAAGATAAGTAAAATGGTGTTGCCACTTGAAAAATGAATGCTAAAAGAAAGGATTGGGAAAGTGAAATTATATGTAGGTTTGTAAATATGCAAGAAACTTCGAGGAAACCTTTGGTGTATGGTGTGTGAACTCAAACCACCAGGAATCAAAAGGAGGAAGATGCATGGGTATACTATAGTTTAGGGAATATAATTAATGAAGTTGGTCTGCATTCATGAAAATGAACCATGCATCCAAGAAGTTTAGAAAACAGAAAAGGACTATGATAACATTTTTGTAATAGTATTGATATGGAAAGTGTCACACCCCAAATGTGGTTTTGATTGTACTCGAGACATGAACTAAAATAATAAATAATTAAAGCGATTTAAAGAAAAATAAATTCTGAAATAAAAATCCTGTCACGCCCCAAATCCGGTTGTGACCGGACTCGAGACGTGAACTTAACAGATTAGTAAAATAAAGCAATTTAAAAGTAAACAACGTTTAAAGTGATAATCACTTATAATCATATATGATAAAAATCCAATAAAAGAATCAACAACTCAAAATCCAGTGTTAAAGTTTAAAAATAGCAAAAAAATACGGTACGTCTCTAACAGCTAGTCTAGGACTCTCGAAAGCTCCCAAGCGTCGATCATCCAACAAGTGTGAATCCCGCTCAAAACCTGAAACACAACAATGTAAGGGGTGAGCTTTCACTCAGTAGGAAAAAACAATAAACCAAGAGAAACCCCGTTTTAACAGTGAAACTGATTAGTATGATTAACCAACAGTAAATAAATAGGATCCAACAAGATCGTAATACTGTAGGAAAGGTAATCCTCAAAATAACAATAAAAGAAGGATAAACAATCTCCCAAGGGGTACAACAAGACAACAAACAATTACTGAAATATCAAGTATCATAACCATGACTCTGATTTGTACACTGACTGGTACATCATCTCAGATTTTCTCTCGGCCCAGAGGTAACACTATCATCAGGATTTCTGGAAACGTTTCCTAGAAACGCTAATCATCGGAAGTTTCGGAAATGTTTCCAAAGAACACAG
The DNA here is from genome assembly GCA_963921825.1 of Erodium maritimum. Taxonomy (NCBI): domain Eukaryota; kingdom Viridiplantae; phylum Streptophyta; class Magnoliopsida; order Geraniales; family Geraniaceae; genus Erodium; species Erodium maritimum. The sequence continues at coordinate 69,613,716 of OY997590.1, read as the reverse complement.
ATCATCGAGGTAAGGTGAGTCTCTCTGGAACACGTAGCATCGGAATGAGATAAATAAGTACCAAGCCGGAACATCCATCGGCCTTGGTCTTCCCGGACACGTAGCAACGGGGTGAAACAGGTCTTTCCGTACACGTAGCAACGGATAAGACAATAATGTACTATACCGGAACATCCCTCGGCCTAGGTCTTCCCGGACACGTAGCAACGGGGTGAAACAGGTCTTTCAGGATACGTAGCAACGGATAAGACAATAATATACCATACCGGAACATCCCTCGGCCCAAGTCTTCCCGGACACGTAGCAACAGGGTGAAACAGGTCTTTCCGGACACGTAGAAACGGATAAGACAATAATATACCATACCGGAACATCCCTCGGCCTAGGTCTTCCCGGACACGTAGCAACGGGGTGAAACATGTCTTTCCGGACACGTAGCAACGGATAAGACAATAATATATCATATCGGAACATCCCTCGGCCTAGGTCTTCCCGGACACGTAGCAACGGGGTGAAACAACAACGTAACAGTATCGGACCGACATAGCCCCTCGATCCGATATTATTCCAAACACAACCATAACTAGTAAACAACCAGGGCATGCAATTCCCGACAAGAGCAACACAACCACTCCTATTAATAATCAACTTACCAGTGTAACTTACCAACCATGTACCACCGGTCTATCACTCCCCCGATCATGTCCATAAGCACAACCAATTACACTCGAACAATTTTTCAATCAATCAATCATACACGGAACAACCGTTCACATTACGATTATCACAATATAATCAAGGGTAATTTTCACCTCAATACCCTAACTATTAGTTTTTTTTTCACCTCAATACCCTAACTATTTTTAGTGACACCTCAATACCCTAGAATGCTAATTTTTTTCATCTCAATACCCTAACTATTTTTTGTGGCACCTCACTACCCTAGAATGCATTTTTGTGGCACCTCACTACCTTAAAATGCATTTTTTGTGGCACCTCACTACCCTAGAATGCATTTTTGTGACATTAAAAACCGATTTTTTCAAAGAAATTTTGAAAACCAAATGGCATGCTTTTAAATTTTTGATTGTTAGTGAGTGGTTTTATGGACTTTTTAAGTGTTTTCATCCAAAAATGAATGACAAACTGACGGCGGGTACCAAAGTGAAAAAAAATGCATTCTAGGGTATTGAGGTGTCACTAAAAATAGTTAGGGTATTGAGGTGAAAAAAATTAATAGTTAGGGTATTGAGGTGACAATTACCCTATAATCAATCTAGTTTGACTCTTATCTTATCCTAAGAAGGAACATGCATCGGTATTAAGGAAAACAAACAACGGTAATACAATCAACAAGCAATCCTAAGGCTCATCATAGCCATTCTACCAGCACAGCAACCCAACACTTACGGCACGACATGGCTTGTAGGTCGTTCGCATGTTATACGACTACTCTAGTTAATACCGTCTTGTATGCATACTAGTTATTTAGCCGGTTATTAGGTTTCCCTATAGGCATACTATTAGCAGTTCTTAACTTAGGAGTAGAGTTTACGACTTTTCCCTACCTCAAGACGATACAACAACTGTGTCTCCTAGCTGCTGACGTCCTGGCCTAACTCCGGTCTTCTCGGGCGAAGTTCGCGAAGTCAAAGTCTGGATTTTACTAGTTAAAGTCCAAAATCAGTCCAGATCCAAATAGATCAGTTCTTTAAATTACCAGTTCGACTTTTCATTAAACCGATATGTCCAAGAAGTATCTGATTTAGCCAAATCGTAAACAAATTAATTTAAATTAATTAATTATTTTTGTCCGAACCGAGTCCGACCCGAGTCCGACCCGAAACCCGGCCCAAATCCGGAAACCAGATCCGAAACCGACCCGGATCGACCCGAGCCTGACCCAAACCCAGGTCCAGATCCGAGTTCAGGATCCAACTCAAGTCTGGGCCTAAGCCCAAACTCGAGCTGGAGCCCAGACTTGGTTCTAGCCCAAGTCCGGTTCCAGGCCCAGGCCCGAAGCCCAGCTCTTGACTGATCCAGGCCCGTCCGAGGCCCGGTCCAGGCCCGTCCGAGGCCCGGTCCAGGTCCAGGCCCGTCCGAGGCCCGGTCCAGGTCCAGGCCCGTCTTTGGCCTGAGACGTGACGAGGGCGACGGCGCTAGGGTTCCGGCTCATCTCCGGTGACGGCGGCGGCGCCGGGAAGTTCGACGGCAACTTGCGACGGCGATAGAGGCGTTAGGAGCTCGGGAACTCGATGGAAAGGGCGGTTGAGGCGAGACCCGAGTTCTCCCGGCCAGATCTGACGGCCAAAGGGCTCGCCGGCGTGAGAGTCCAGATCTAGAACTCGAGCGTCCCGACGACGCTCTCCGACCGTTCCAGACCCAAACGAGCTCGGAGCTCGAGATTTCTGGAGAAAAGGGTGGTGGAGAAGGTGAAGCTGGTGAGGAAATCGAGCTCACCGTTGCTGGAAAGACACGGGGAGGCTCGAATCGACGACGGCGGTGGAGATGGTTTCGAATCGAAGGAGGAGGCGAAGGGCTTCTCTGGGTTGGGCGTTTTGGTCACGGGTTGAAGTAGGAGGAGATGAAGAAGGAGAAGGAGGTGAAGAAGAAGCTCGGAAGAGGTAAAAGGTCGGAGAAGAAGAAGCACGGCGGTGAGTCTCTGGTTCGACGGCGAGAGAGAAGAGCTCGAGGTTGAAGACAATCCTCGAAACGCGTGCACAGAAATGGAATCAGCAATGGCGCAATCACAATACATCATACCAGACCACACAGCATCGGCCTAGATGTCTTCCCGGGAATCCGTCGGGGCACAATCACGGCACAATCGAGGGGGTATGCCGGTGTAGAGTATCTAGGCCAACGGTTACGTGATCAGTATTATGATTGTGCCCCGACAGATTCCCGGGAAGACATCTTGGTCGATGATGTGTGTTCTGGTATGATGTATTATGACTGTGCCCCGATGCGGTTCCGGGAAGATATCTAGGCCGATGTTGAGTGTTCCGATACGATATGATAGAGTCGGGCTGTGTACAACCGGTGGAGTTCGGGGACAGCGGTACAGAACGTGTATTGCATGCTTGTTGATCAGATAAGAAATGTGAGTACAGGGTGATGGTGGTCATGTAAGTGTGTTTGTGGTTATGTGCTTTTCGTGGGTGTCTTTAGTGTTGTGTTTTGCTAGTATGCCCTAATTGGACGGTTAGTCGTGGTGACGAGCGGACACTCATCACCTTAACTACTTTTTCCTACTAAGCGAAAGCTCACCCCTTTACTTTTTGTTCTACAGGTTTTGAGCGGGATGTGGTCTGACGGGATTCTCGGAGCTAGGAAGTTAGCGAGGGTCTTAGGCTAGTCTGGTCTAGAGACGTACTGTTTATTTGCCACTAAACTTAGTTATTATTTGGTTTTGTCGAGCTGTTGACTCGTGATGTTACTTGGATTTTTTAAACTGTTATTTGAGACTCATTTTGGTATTAAAATTGCTTTTATTATTTGTTATTTTAGTTCCGTGACGGTTCGGGTCACAGAACCGTGAGGTTCCCCGTCACGAGTGACGTCACGGAACCGTGACGTGTCCCGTCACGGCCTCCGTCACGGAGCCGTGACGCGTTCCGTCATGGTGCCCGTCACGTATCCGTGACGGGTCTGACACTGTTCCGCCTTCTTCTTCCTCCAGCTTCGATTTCACGAAAATTAAACCACAAAACCTCCCTTTTTGACCTTCCCAACCTCCAAATCAGTCCTAAAAACGTCTCTACTTCAAAACCCATGATGGGTCTTCATCAAAACCACAACAATTCAATTAAAATCCATCATCTAACACCCTTTTTTCTCTCCATAAATCATCATCCAACACCAAAAACTTCAAAACCGAACCATGTTCATCCTTTTTCCTCAATACTCATGAACTAAAATCAACCAAAACGAAAAAGGATTAGGGATTCACCTTGGAAATGGAAAAGGGATGAAGAAAATGAGATTTGGGAGATGATTTGAGGTAGAAATGAGCAAAAAGCCTTTCCCTTTTCCTTGCTTCTTTTTCAAGCTTCCATGGACGCTCATCTCTCTCCCCCTTTGGTAAATTCGGCCAACACACCAAAAAAGGCTGAAATGTGTGCCTCAAGCCTCTTAAACCTAAAGGAGATAAGACCAAAATGCCCTCATGCCCAAATGTCTCGCATGCCCACTTGTTAAGGGTAAAAGGGTCATTCCTACCCTCTTTCTTCTCCCCCAAGCCAACATGGACAAGTGTCCATGTGGGGACCACTTATACCCAAATTAAATCTCAGCACATTTAATTAATTGTTTACGACTTAAGGTTTGACCGAAATTGACCCCGGGTTGACTTTTTCACAAAGGAGACCGTTTGAAAGGAAACGACCCAACTAAGCTAACAGTAACGACGGCTAAGCTTTTGGGGTCCCGGAAAGGTCCCGAATGACTCCCGGAGTCATCGATTGACTTTTCCAGCAAAAAGTCAACTTTCGCCGAAAATCGCCGGTTCGACCGGGATCGACCGGGGGCGGTTCTTACAGAAAGAGAGCAAACATGCAATACAATTTTCTAAAGGCAAGAAAAATTATTTTGATTTTTAGAATTTGTGTTATTGTCAACACTTGTACAAGGGGAAGGCTTCGGGTGGTGACCGACAATCAGAACACACTATTACAGAATTAGGCTTCACAGAAGGCAGGAAAATATACGTCGACAAGGATTTTCCTCACCAACGGATACCATATTTGTTTTAGAAGTGACTGGCTTGTTTGACGATTGAAATAAACGCTGGACAAGTATGTATCAGTCCAATGAGGGCTTCATTACCCGTTGTAGAAGTGACTCAATTGACCGACAGATATCGTAAACGTCGGATTAGAAGTTTTATCTGTCGATAAGGTGTGAGAACTTTAGACACGGATAGTATATGCGTCGTGTGGTGTATCCCTCACCGACGGATATAATAATCATAGGAAAAGTGTATTCATTCGTCAGTGAGGTACATATTTACCTAAGAAAATAAATACAGAATTTGCTCAAAACCTTGTGCATCAATTTAGTTTTTCGTTATTAGAAAACCTACAACTCATATATAATTTAAACACCAAACATAACTTATATGTTCTCGAAACTTCAAATACATATATAAGTCATAGTAAAAAAAAGACGCATACATCATAGTCCAAATTACCCAGTCCTACACTTAATGAGAACTAGTTGTAACATGCACACGACGCATAATGTACTCGTATCTTACTTTTCTTCCTTTATCATTTTGACAAACTTCTTGAAGCACATAGACTCATCTGCAAGTAGAGATTCAGAAGCATCATTGGGTTGAGAAATCTCATTAGCTTCAACGAAAACTTTAGCGTAGCTTTGACGACAGCTTAGGCATGCTTGGCTTTTCTTGGTGTGGGCTTCGGGTACACAATTTCAACGGTAATACGTCGCTTCTATCTACGCTCAGCCAGAGCATCAAAGTTTGGTTCCATCTTACCAGAAAGTTGTGCATGTTTACACAACTCAAACAACAAACTTAGAAACATAAAGCGGAAACAAAAATCCGACATTTTTTTTCATATTCAAATCGTATTTTAGCGGCTTGGTATTTTCATCCTCCTGCAAGATCAAATGACCACGTAGCGTCCGTGTGACATCTATTTTCACCCAGAGCCAAAGGAAGGTGTCCTAGCCTCAAGGTTTGCTTGGGCCTCTTGTGTTGTTGGCCCTTTTGGTTTCCACCTTCTTGTCCACATTTGAGACGGTGAAATCTCTCATCTGAGAGGTCCTACCCTCGACAGGTATGTCAAAAGCACGGACCGAAATTCGGAGGGATCGGAAACAGAGATTTTCCAATTGGGTTCACGGTGGCAATGACGTAAGCATGAGAATCGTGTCATAAAAATCCCACGGCTCCCTAGCTCGGATGCCATCCATCGCCTCCCTAGAGGGGAAGTAGAAAGCGAAATTCTTGTCGGTAAGTGGTTGGACTGTAAAATCCCCCATGTTCCACGCGTTTACGATAATAGTACAAAGAGTACGGAGTCTTACACGTTTTTATGTAAGAAGGTGACCGACCAAAGCAAATTTGTACTGTGAATCGTCGAGGATCGAGACAGTGTTGGCTGGGAAGACCAGTACCTCGTCTTTGTATTCGTAGAAGTCGTTCGCTGGCTCTGACCCGAGGGAGACCTGTGTAAGCTTTTCTTGGATCGCGTCCAAATTCAACAACGGATTTCCCGGGCTAGGAAGAGGCTCGATTGCTGAAGTAGTGGCTGAAGGTCCGATTTCCAGAGCGGTGGCTCAGGGGTGTGGGTTTGGGTATGCTCCCAAGAATGAAGTCCTTGCATGTGGGTTTTAGTCACCGATTTAGTGTTGTGGGGAGATTTTGGTGACATGGATGAGGGGTGGTTGTAGGGGGCTAGACATCATCACTACAACTTTAGATAGAAGGAAATATAGACGAAATGTACCAAAGAGAGAGCACGCAGCGGCGGACTTACATGGGGGGTGCTCAATAGCTATCTAATTTTTCAATTGTGCCCCCCTGATTTTTTTTTAAATCTTCTCTTATTACTTCCTTATTCTAATTTCCTCAGTCCTTCATTATTTTATTTTCCTAATCTAGTTTATAGACACCCTTTTCTATTTAAACTAATCTTTAGTATTTAAGAGTAAATTTTTGTTTCCTATTTTTTTTTATAGAATCTTAACCTCAAATCTTATAATAATTAAATATTTATTGTGTTTTTTTAGCGAAAGGATCAGTTTCATTTAATAAGCATGATTACATAAGAGTGCACTGAGGAACAAGTTCATCGACCACTGAGAGAGGGTCAAAATTAACAAACACTAATCCTCTGACCCATTTAATACCATAACCGTCACCGACAGTGTTTTGATGCCTCATGGGCAGTGATAGAAGACGAATGGAGAGACTCAAAGACCGGAGTTCTCGATGGACCTCAACAGTAAAAGCGATGGGGGGAGGCAAAACATCGTCTTGGTCAAGCCAGGCTCTGATTCTCCCCTCCCTGGAAAATTCCTTGAATCTTTGATCGATAGGCATTGATCCTGCAAACACAATCTCAAACAAAATAAGAAAAACCCTTTTGATTAGCCAGAGCCATAATCGTGAACGGGGACGAGGCGGTTGCGGCGGTGGAGGCTAGGGAGGAGGACGTGTCGGCTGCGACAGAGCCGGCTGCTGCAGCTTCATGGACGCCTCAAGGGACGACGGCGGCAGCAGCAGGGGCGGCGACGACTTCAAGGACGGAAAAGGCAGCATCAGGGACGACGGCTGTAGAGACAGTAACACTTGGGGTAGAGGAGAGACCGAAACCGATCGAGAGATGCTCCGTTAGTGGAGGGAGGCGGCCAACGTCGCGGTGGCTAGGGATGGTTCGAAAAAAGCCCTAGCAGAGAAAAACTTCACAGGCTCCAAGGGGACAGGGCGAAGGGGAGATTGGGAAGAAGAGAGAAGAAGAACCATGACATAATAAGCTATGACGATTGCCATAGCCATAGCCATGGAGGTGTAGACGGCGGAGGACTCTATTAAATATTTATTATTTGTACTTGATATTCATATTTTTATATCATTTTAATATTATGTATAAGTATAATTAGCGTAAACTAAAATTTGATGTCCGCTCAGGAAAAAAGGCTTGTGCCCTCTTTTTCAAAAAAAAAAGTGTTACTTAATTTTTGAAAATGGTAAATATTTCTCCTAATTATTTTTTTATGGTTCTGCATTACCATTAATAAAATTTGGTACCCCTCACTGAAAATGATGTCTCCGACACTGAGAGCACGCGAAGAATAGAGGGGCTCGATGACTATCCATTTTTTCGATCATGTATATTTAAATGAACTGGATTAATATATAAGTACTTACACCCCCCACCTAGTGAATATAATGTAAGTATTAATCAAAATTGCTATCACTGTCCATGCTTTTTATTTGTACCAATAGCAGCAGCGGCAGAGAAATACACATTTACATTCTGGGGTATATATGTCTCTGTGAATCTGTAAACAGATCCACGGGGTCATCCCACTTTCTTCTGTCTTTACTATATACTCTTCATTTTTACCCTCTCTTTAACTGGGTATTTAATTTTACAGGAAAAATACGAATAGATGAGTCATGTCACTGACAATACCCACCAAACAAAACACTAATCAGTTGTCTGTGGGAAGCACTCACAAAAATGCAAGAGAAATGGTAAAACTTAAATAACAGAAACAAACAAAAAGTATCTCCATGTCTACACAACATGTCAATTGAAAAGCGAGTGAGAGTGAAGCCAAAGCCCAAACTGTGATTTGATTGATTCTATCTTCAAATAGACAAAAACCCCAGTAAATGCCAATATTGGTTCATTTCGCAGATACCAACAAAACTAAACCAGACAAAATTAAAATAATATAAAAATAAAAGCCCATGGCCCATTACCACACTACACCTCTCTCTATCCTCTATTATAAATATGCTCAACAGCTACCGGCTAAGTTTCTGCTCTGCCTTGGAATTAGCCGCCACCAACTGCCAATTTTCTTCCCTGACAACCCTCTAATAATGCTCCTTCCGTGTCTTCTCCGTCGGTTGAGACTAAACGAGTTAGAGCATCCACAGTAGTGGCGGCATGGAACAGGTGGGGAGCGGGCGGTGAGTTGGCGGAGAGTAAATTTTTCAGTGCTGGCGGAGAAAGTAGTTGTTGAACTCGACGCCAACAATTATCGTTGGCGTTGAGAACTGTTCCATCTCGTTGACTGCGGCGACCGTTGGATCTTCACACGCTGGAGACACGTGGCAAGGCGCTGACATATTTAGAAGACTTATGTTTTTTTATTATTATTTTAATTTCACAACGCTGGCCGCTCCTCGCTGCCCATTGCAGGCTGCTGCGTTTTCTGTTGACGATGAGCTGGCGAGGAGACAAACAAATATTATTTTAATGCACACCGCCAGCACCTCCCTATCAGTACCAACGGTGAGCGTTGTGGATGCTCTTAACCCACGAAACAACCAGACAATTTAATTAAGTTTGAACATACATTTTTCAGAACAAGCAATATTACTTATTGAATGAGACACATATAAATGTTATAATTATTACGAAATTGGAAGAATGTGACATGGGAGTTGTTTGGTGCTATGGTAGTGAAGGTAAGACTAGAATGTCATGCTCGCATCGGTTGCAAAGGAAGATATGCGGAACTTGTTGGCTATTGGGGATCCGGACGCACCTGGTGTGCTGCCAAACTTCACAAATGTCGCACGACACCATCCTCTCCCCATCGTCCTCTTTGGTCCCGCAATGACAATCCACTATGCGCCCGTTTCTACCGTCCTTCTCATACATGTCTTCCTCGTCCTTGACTCTAATTTCTCCCCCTAACACCAGCCTCTGCCCCACCTCCACCACCCCGAACACCAGATCCTTTCCCTTCCCGTTCACGTCCAGGACCGATTCCACCGCCAAATCCTTGAGCCCCCAGTACAAATCCCTGAAGCGCCTCTCCACTTCCACCTTGAGATCGTCAACGGTCGCATTGTTCTTCACCATGACACATTCGAAAGGCGGTAACGGCAACGGGAGTCTGTTTTCGTCGGTTACGGTCTTGTTTCGTAGCATAACGGTACAGTATAGTTTCAACTTGTCTTCGAGGACTAGCTCCGGCTGTAGTCCCGAGTAGTAGTCCTTGGTGAGGTACTTGGAGTCGAGGATGATCCTGGTGGCTACGGGTATGGCCGAAAAGAGGCCGGCGTTAAGGGGCTGTTTGGGGTCCTTGAGTACGTTCTTGTATATAGAGAAGAGGTCTTTCATGATTTGGGCCTTGGTGACCCTGCCTCGGGCCTTGGATTTGGAGCCAAGCCCATCTTGGTTGGAAACGTCCTCGAGGCAATACTCTAGGACCTTGGTGACGGGGTTGAGGCTGCGACGGACCAAGTAATTGCCCACAACGTGGTTGCCGAGTGACTTGAGCACAAAGTCGAGCAACCCCGTGTCGCCGATGTAGGTGCGGGCGGCGTCCCGCACCTCCTGGCGGGAGACCCAGCGGAACTCGGCGCGGTGGAGGGCGTCGACTATGACGCGCGTGGCCATCTCGACGCGCTTCTGGGACCAGCGGCATGTGGCTTCCACGAGGATCCCGGGGTTGTAGGAGGCGAGGCTGGAGGTGTCTTTGGGGAGGGTGGTTTTGAGGTCGAGCATGAGGCGAAGGAGGTCGGAGAGGGTGGCCAGGGAGTGGTCGGAGAGGGCTTGGTAACGGGAGAAGATGAGGGGGAGGTCTTGGTTGCCGAGTAGGTGGAGGAGGAGGCACAAGGGCATGCCTTGGATCGCTTCTATTGCCTTTTGGTACATTGTTTGGCTCACCCCGAAGCTCCCCCGCCCAAACCTGTATCCCCACCGTGCGAACCATGGCTCACCGTACGCCACCCCGTGGAGTAACCGGAGCTCGATGCTTCTCTTTTGGGCCGTGTCGTTTAAGCTCACCTTCCTACCAACACACATTTTTCATGCTTTAATTTTAAATAAATATAACATTTTATGCACTACGTAGTACTAAACTACTAGTTAAGTTTACAATGGAATTGGTATCTTGTAGTCCAAGCAATAAGAACATATTTGTAGTATTAATGCATGCAATCTAAAATAAGTAAGGTGATTACCTTGCATGCAATCCGTTGCATAGTCGATCCCAAAAATCCATGATCTGGTGTCCTGAGAGGTCCGAACCCGTTTCAGTCCCGTTCACACACAACAAATGCCCGAACCCGTTGGAATGGAACACACCGTGCATCGTATGCCCCTCCAATTCCACCAAACTAGTACCCTTGCCCTTGCTCGCTTTCCAAACACAACCACTACCGTTACTACTGTAACTCAAACAAGCCCCCATCGTGTCCTTAGACGGCATCAAGAAATGATACTTGTCGTTACATATCAAATTATGACCCCAACCTGAGCTACATCAACCATTCAAATCGTTAGTATATATGTTCAGTCAATTTAAATTTTTATTGAATCGATTAGTACAGAAAATGTAACCTATGTAGTGACATTGCTTGCAATGTTTCGATTGAGACGACTCGATTGCTTCTTGTACGATAAAAAGCAAGACATGGAGAGGAGGCTGGTGACGGACTTCCAGCTGAAATGACCAAACACAGTCTCTCTCGAAATGGCCATACTCGACAAGGGTCTTGACGTTCTCGTGGAACGCCCCATTGAGCTCGACTGGGTAGCCTTGGTCCGGGAAGGCCTTGAACCGGAAGATCCTATCCCCTCTCTTCCTCTTCTTGCACCCCGTGAGGTCCAAACTATGCGAAGAGGACATTATCGACGAATCACGATCTTGGCGATGTTGAAAGAGAGGTAGAGAATTTCAAGGGCGTCGAGTAACAACAACTTGGAGAGTCGAGAATATATATATGCTTCTTGATCTGTGTCTCGGAGACACGCCTATAGTGCATGGGCTACAAGTAGAAATAAAAATGGAGATGGAGAGAACCCTACAGAATCTAATATGCGATATGGGGTTGACGTTGCTATGTGCATGATTCAATTCTAAATTGGAAATGGGTTGCAAATGAATCGCGCCGACGGAAGATTTGAGACTAAATAAATAGTGACATGCTTTTGATCATGCACGTAACCATAGAAATTGAAGGTCATTTTGTATGTGCCGGTCCGGCAAATTCTATGGACTCGAAGATCGTGTTCAATTTATCACAACTAAATGCAATGTATCTTGCCCAACTACTCTCTTTACCTGGGTATTTAATTTTACAGGAAAAATACGAATAGATGAGTCATGTCACTGACAATACCCACCAAACAAAACACTAATTGTGTGTGTGTGTTTTCCTGTAGAGGCTTGAATGTGGATTGTGGTGGGTTTATTATGTGTACTTGAAATCTGATCACTGGTTTTAGTTCATGCATGGGATGAATATTGGTTGAAAACTCAAAAAATTAACCGGGTATTGTGTTTCTTAACAATAAAGGTTGTGATTTTTCAGACTTTTTATGAATTTACTTAAATATATAATTGCAAAAGGGTAGATCAGGAAATAAAAAATACTCTCTTCCATCTCCACACAATTACTAACTGCAGATAACTGTTAGGGAAAGTAACTGCCTGTTAATAATTCTAGTTCCATTGACTAGTAAGAACCGTATATTTCATATATATATATATATATTTGGACATAAGTATATTTCAAATTCAAAACTTTAGTGTTGATGAACAACTATTGAATTAAATAGGTAATTAAAATTTAAAAGGTTTACAAACTTATGTTCAATAAAATTTTCTCGTATAGTTAGAACCTCAAAATCAGAAACTTTTTTTTGTGTGCAGATTAGAATATGAAGCCAAAACTAATAGAATTTTAAAGGATAAACTTATTGTATATAAATATGGTCATTTTTGATAATATGATGTTGCAATAAATTTGTTATGCAACTGTTGTAGACTCAAATACATGTGGATCTCAAATACAAGTGGTCACTACTCGACATATTATTACATAAAAAATGTGAATTAAACAGTTTCATTTCATTAACCCTCTCGTATTTCACCTCCTGATTCTCGATGTCCTCGTTGGTGTTATCATCAACTACAGCTGGTGAAAACTTGGGAACGGGAAACTCGAAGTCAGAATCGTCGTCTATAAGAATAAGACCATTTTTTGCTGAAAAAAGGCCAAACATATTCTAGTAAGGTCAAAAGATGTGAAACAATTTCACTAATATTATGATACATGAGATGAAAACACATCCCTAACCATTTGATATTGATCTATAAACCTTGAAACATTTACTGAAACCAATTTCTAGAATGCAATGAAATGGCAAGACAGGTACCTTTACTACAAATACCATGAAACGTTTTTCCATAGACATTGAAACAATATTTCTAGCTGAGACTTAAGAACATTTAAACCCCTTACTATCAATGAATGAAAATTGAAACATTTACTGAAAACAATTCATAGAATGAAATGAAGTGGCAAGACATGTACTTTTACTATAATACCATCAAACATTTATCTATGGACATTGAAACAATGTATCTATATGAGACTGAAAAACATTTAAACCCATTAATATTAATCAATACAAAAAATGCACTTTACATTACAGAGAGATTGGATTCTACAGAATGAACCATTTATATTCAACTAATGAAACATGATAGATTGGGTTCTACAGAATGAACCATTTATGTTTAACTAATGAAACATTAGTAAACTACTATGTATTCTGTGTCAACATTGAGGTCAGTTGAAACATATGTATATAAATTTTGAAACCTTTTAAAATTAATTTAGTTCAATTTGATGACCAATATGTCGTAACATAATAAAAATACTAAGTTACTGAGGCAACAGTGCAACACTACAGGACTTTGAAACAGAACATTGCATTACTGATAATACTGAGTATTAGTTGTTACACACATAATGAACCATATGTATATAAATATTGAAACAATAGTAAACTTTTATCTTTTTTCCAAACTAACTTGTCCTAAGTTTGCATTTGAAATGAATCATTCATCCTTACTAACTTTCAATAAAGTTCCATACAAGTTTTTGAAGGACTAATTACCCGTACTCTAAAACTGAAAAAAATTAGCTTGTACCTTGCTTTTCCCAAAATCTTTTTAACGGACCTACAAGATTGGTGATGTCATTGAACAATGCTAAGGCTGATGCAACACCCTTGCCTTCACCGGACATATCCTAGCCCAATAGCAGCCTACAAAACTTCTCCTTCATCAATTCAACATTTGTATCCATAAACACCTCCAACATTCAGAAATCGAGAACCCATAAGCGTAAGCAAATTACCCGAATTGAAGCTTCCAGTCCTCTTTCCTCTCCGTCGTTGCGAGTCTTCCACAGATTAGGGCAGACAGAGAAAGATCCAGAGACGACCAAATAATCGCATGCTCGGACATAGCTCTGCGACCCTTTTGGCTCATCCCCAGCTTCGATCTTCGGCGAACGGAGGGTCGCTGCAATAAACGGCGGAGGCGTCAGAGACCAGCGACGGTAAAGGATTTACCGACCAACTAATTTTGGTGAAGGTTAGATGAAGAGGGTTGGGTCGGATGGAAGCTTCACGGCGAGCTCGGAGATGTGACGAGGTTCGGCTAGAGAGAAGCTGAGGGTTTGTAGATCGTGTGTGAGGTATATGGTAGTTAATAGTGTTCTGAAATGTCGTATATACCCTTTTGTCTTGTAAAATTACTATTTGGAAAATCAATATAATTGGTAATTACAACAAATACCACAAACAATCCCAACCATCTATATACATAAATAATCCTACGGTGGAAATTGATTTTCAATTTATAGTGAAACCTGTGATTGCTATTCTGATTCAGTCTAATTAGAGTTTTGGTTTTGCATATTTTTGGAGGATCGGAGTTGCTTTCTCTTCTCTCTAAATTTTCTATGTGTTTTATGATTTCTATCCACATTTACATTTGGAATCCGATTTTTTGTCAAAATTTCATTTCTTTTAAGTAGTTCTTAATGTCAGATGCCTATGGATTGGGGGTCTCCCACTGTGTACTTCTTTCGTCATGAAACGCTTGCATTTCTATAGTTATGTTCATGGTGTGAGTCTTACACTGTTGTTCAATAAGCTTTATCTGAAAATTTTTGAATCCATTGATCTATGTTTTTAGTGATTCATTTATTAAATTTCCATGGTACTATTTTTCACAACATATTTGAGTATTATCGGGTAGAAATTATGTGTATCGAATTTGTGTTTTGATGATTAGATTCCCTGTCATTATGTATTTTGGATGGTTGACCTCATGTCATCGTTTTTACAGTACAATGTGAAGTATTAGCTAGCTTTAAGGAATCCGTTCGTTTTTTGTAAGGTTAGTTCTTGCTGAAATGTTTTTCCCAGTTATGCTTTAGTAATGTAGGGTTCATGTTTTTTTTCATCTCTACTTTGAACCAGGATTGCCATGTTTTGGAAGTTAAATTTTTACTTCTCATTCTCTGTTTTATGTTTTTTTGGTACTGCAAATTGATTTGTATTCTAAAAAATATTAGAAATGATTGAACTCTATATATATAAGGGTTAAGACTGTGCTGTGTTGAATCTGTAGTAATGGCAAAGGCTCAAAGTCGAGCAACAAAAAAAAAAACTTCCCCGCTACACATAAGCGAGTACAAATGAGATCTGTTGATTTTTTTTCTTTCTAAAATATTCTTGCCCATGAAGGATCAAAGCCTATTTTTGTTCTACAGTAGTCGAGTGCAAATTTCTGTTTGGAAGTGTTTGTTTACTGAAGAAGGTATAGAAAAAGAAAAAGTGTATGCTAAAGAACATAAGGATTGTAACACTGTGATCATTGTGATGGTAGCTTGTCTTGGTATCATAATGATTCCATTGTTGTTTTAGATAAATGAGTTCCACAGCATGAGAATATATTACAAAACATGAATATTTGTGAAGAACAAAGCTCCTTTTCGTCATAAACAAAGTCCATGTACATTGGTTGGCAATTTCTATAGTGGACCTTTCCCAGGCTTCATAATTAATGATTTGTGTAAAAGTTCATTCACAGTGTAATGGCGGTGATAAGAATTGGTACTAAGGAAATGTCTTTGAAATGTAGTAGTGTGTAAGCTCAATACGCGTGAATGAAAAATTAAAACTGGGTATACATGGGTATTGTATATGGATCCTAATAATTCACGCATTGTCTCTGTTGAATCGTTGGTTCATACATATTGCTGAAAATAATTATTCAAGTAGCCCTTCCTTGGTTAAATTTTTTCAAAGCATGATTTGTCTATCAATCTAAAATTGCTTTCAAATTTTGAAATGAAGTAACAACAACTTGAATGCTTGATGGAGTTTTAAATTGTTGTGATATAAAATTCAGTAAAAAGGGGAACTTGTGTTTATTGGTGCATGCCAATAAATATGTGGCGAAGTCTAAAGACGTGTGATAAGCTATTACATTGTTTTATATTTGAATAGCGGCACTACACCTTTGCTGTGCATTTTTTGGATTTGTGATGCAGGACATAATGATGCCAAGCTTTTATTCATTTTCTGTCATGCTAATACTTGCTGTCCTGGCTTATATATATATATTCACAACTATGAAATGACCTTATTAATATTTCATTGTTTTGTTCTCTTTACACATTTTCACAATGTTTCATTTCAAGAGGGTGAGTTTTGCTCTATAAGGCATTCAATTTTGGAATGAAGTCATTGAAAGTAAGAAGCATGCCTTTGGTGTGACTTGCTAACTTCTAAACATTGAGAAGGAATGATACGCATATCTAATTTTTTGTAGTTGCAACCATTTTTTCTGCACTAACAACCATATATGTTCTATTGCACCTATTTTTTGCACATAGACTTCGGCTACCCAATATATTGATATTGGGTATGTCTTGCAGGATTTAATTTTAAATGGAGTTCTTTTAATATTGTTCTCCGTTTCTTTCTAACATGTATTGTCTGAATCTCACAAATATGATTCATTTTTATTAGTTCAATACGTTCGATGACTCATTTTCATTAGTTCAATGTGTGTTTATACACTCCTTTGACATTTGAAAACAAAGGGGAATTTGTTTTCATTCTCACTTTGATTTAATGAGCGACAGGTTGGCTTGAATTGAATTTGCTTCAATTTTAAGCAGGTAGTGTTTGTTTTATAGTAGTTGATGCTCATGAAAACAATTCATTTGTGCGTTATTCCCTGATCTGATCTCTAGGCATTGTGTTTAAAACATGCTAAATTGAGCATGATGAATTACATGCCTAAATTATTATGTACAATAAGTGTTTGATGAGTTCATGATGGCTGAATTAAAATTTAGTTTACATTGTAATGGTTACATGATTTTTGTGTTTTGTGAGATTTTATTTATGTATTTTAGTCTGCTTTTGTGGGTTTGTGTTAAAA
This sequence comes from Erodium maritimum, assembly GCA_963921825.1. NCBI lineage: Eukaryota > Viridiplantae > Streptophyta > Magnoliopsida > Geraniales > Geraniaceae > Erodium > Erodium maritimum. Next base: position 69,596,739 of record OY997590.1, on the reverse strand, counting down.
TTGGGGACTTTGGTTTCTGATTCTCAATTTTTTTTGTTTCAAGTTACAGAAACTCTAAACCCATTTGCTTCCATGTATATATTTTGTTGCAAAAAAGTAGTATTGGCTGCAAATTAGTTCAACATTGTTCAGTATTTGTTTTATGTTGGACGTAAAGAGAAAGCTACATTTTTATATTTGACTGTAAATTTCTCTGTATATATTTTGCTGCAAAAAAATATTACTGCTATTTAAAAGCCATGCAATTGCAAGCTTTGATTTCATTACTTTGGTAATTATCTATTTCTTCGTTTCAGGCTCTATGCATTCTGTTTTGGTTGATTCGATCTTTTGATTTTTTCTAGCATTTGCCTTATTTAATCGTATGTGTAATTTGTATGTACTATGTGTATGTGTTTGATTTTTGAGAAAATTGAATCTGAAGTTGTGTTGCTCAAGGACCTGTAATTACTGATGGAGTTGCTTGACATGGTTTTCATCCATATGTGGATTAGAACTTTGGATGAATGATGAAGTGTGTGTTAGCCAATTTGAAAAGTGATCGAAAAGAGTTTGGATTATAACATTTTTGGTTGTTTATTTTTGTTTTGCTACCTGATCGAGTTGCTTGACGTGGTTTTGGTTAGTGTGTGGCTTTAATAAGAGCTTAGAATGAGCAATGAAGTGTTGGAGTTTGACTCATCTGTTTCTATTTCCTTTTTTGCAGATTCCGGAACGAATGGCTGCGGTGGCAACAATTGTGAGTTGGTTTGTGGGATTTGATAAAATTATTTTCTTTTTCGTTTTGTTTGTTGTTGCTGCCTGCATAATGTTATGTGTCTGAATTTGATGATCTTCTTATTTAATAGTATGATTTGCATATAAATATGTTCAGGAATGTAATATGTTTAAATTAGGTGGGGAGGGGATCGGTATCAGGATAGGATTTATTGTTGATAAAAAAAAACATGTAGTTAACATCTAACTAATATGGTTCATTCAAATGCATGTGATTCTTTAACTACATAAAGTTTGATGTTTTTATTTGACCATTGAAGTTGACAAGGATTAAGGAATATGAGCTCTGCTGGTTAATGTGAGTCTGAATTGGTCAGAGTGTTTCACATTCTATTGAACCATGAACTGATGTAGGATAAGAATTTATGCACAAATTTGAGTTAATAACTATGCAAATGCTTTGGATGGCTTAGTTCAATAGAGAATGGCGGGGTTTGATAATAATATGCATTTTAGGGTTTTTAGCCCGATTCATGTAATTTATAAGTTCCTGGAAAATGAAATTGCCAAGACTTATAGCTCTGTCATTGGCTTCTTGTCTTTGCAAGATGCAATCTCTGTTAAGTGTTTGGACTGTTTCTATGATAATTTTGTTCTGTAAGGTTTGAGATTGAGGAAATGGGCAAGAAGGTCTTGGTTTGAGAAACTTTTCTTTGCTTAGTTCCTCAGCCTGTTTATAGTGAATTGTGAAGGTTTATTTTCAGGTTAATGGTTAGTGGAACTAATGGACCAAAGGTGAACAAACTCTCGATCTTTATATGTATTTAATGTCCATAATGGGTTAAACATGAATCATTCACATGTGACAATGTTCGTTAAATTTGATGACTACCATTGTGTTTTACTGCAGATTTTAGTAGAGTTTTCGTTAAATTGAATTTCTATTGGGTTGGTTCTGACAGGAAAGGGGGGTATCTATGACTAAAATGTATTGGAGATCTTTGTGAGTTCAATTGGGCACATAGGTTATTTATTCTTATGTAATAGTGTATACAATATATGGGTTTCAAACTTAACCTTAGTGTATTGTCACCAAGGTAATTCTCAAGTGTGCCTAATTATATAGTGTCACCTCAGTATTTGAGTTTACTATGCTGTAGTTTTATGATACAAGAACCCGGTATCTTCTAAAATCGTAATTTTGTCATTTATATGATCAAGCTTCTGGAATTAATGGAGGTTGATTTTCTTAGTCTCTTGCATACTTGATGCTGGATAAGGGAGTGAGATTGTGGATTTCATCGTCGGTGTAAGAGAACATTGGTATATCGTGAGCTATTTTGGTGATAAAAATGATATGTTACATCAATGAACTAGGTTTTAATCAAGGTACTGAAATCTATTTATTCTTTACCTCGTACTTTTAGGCAAGTGCAGCTTTACCTTGGTAGAAAATTGAGTTATGAAACTTCAATCCTATGATTTTTATCTCTAATGTAATAATACATGGTGAAACTATGGCATTACCGTCCAGTTTCTCTCCTGATTTACACCAATGTTGTTCACTAGCTTTAATTGCTTGGAACTGTTGTTGTGGTTACTGTGTATTGGATGTATCTTATATAAGGTCTTCATTTGGAAAGCCTTATATTTCTCTGCGATGGAAGACTCAGAGAAACCTTATTAACCATGTTCATGTATAATCCCATCCCTTTTCTGAAAACTAATGATGCATATAGTTCTTTACACTTTGTTCCCCTTTCTCACGAACATGTGGCAGCATCTATCAGGTGCACCTGCAACCTCTTCTAGAGAATTATTAGGCCAAGAGACATGGTGGGGTCGATGGTAGGAATAAAATGATTTGTCCATGATTTTTTTTAAGTCATATTTGTTGCAAAATAGCTACTGGTGATTGATTTTCTTTGCTTAGAATGAGTTCACACTTAACACAGAATAATATTTATAATGTTGGAACTCAAAAAGTCAAAGCCCTCCCTGTTTTTCTTATAAGAACCGGGTTGCATGTTTTGTTGTTGTTTAGTTTCAGACGAAGAAAAAGTAGTGTTGAGGGCAGCGTGAAAGGAAAGGATAGGATTCATTGTCAAATGAGTTCTGAACTTTCTTCCCTTCCCGGACTTGACCAAGAATGAATCAAGCCAGGTGGCACGCCATGCTGGCATTCTCTCATTTCCCTAATTTTTTTATACCTCCTCCTCACCGCCCGACCATTCAGCATCTTCTCTTCGTCTTTCTCTTTGCTGGTTACTATGAATGTTCTCTCTCTTCGTCCGTTACAATTACAAAATCTGAAGTTGAACCATCACTCATCAATGATCCAGGTCAAGGTCTTTATGACGGGTATAAAGTCGAGAGCTTCTGGAGTTTCTGCTCCATCCTTCACTGAGTTCCCGTTCACAATTCGAATACTTTCCGTGTGGTATCTGATTAGGGTTACGGGTTTTGTTTTATCTAGAACTGATTCCTAATTTTGTATTTGTGGTAGTGCGTACTAGGATTATGATTTCATGTTTAGTTTGCTACTTGTGGATCAGTCTTTTAAGCATCTGGATTTTTTTTGGGGTCTGCCATTGAACGGTATATAATGTGCATATTGTTCCCGTTTGTGAGCTATTGAAAGGTGAATTTGTTGTTAGGTTTGGTTAATTCATTTTGATTTTATATTGGTTTGTTTGTCTTGATCTTGATTACATATGTGCATTTAACTTATTTGATATATGATTTAAGTTTGCATCAAGAGTTGGGTTTCGTAACCATTTTTGTGATTCAGAAATTAAAAAAAGAAGAAGAGATCTTTCAATATGATATTGATGGGGCAGCAAGTGATATCAGAAAATGGAACTTTACCATCACCATGCTATTGCTAGAGATTTTATATTGGTTTGTTTGTCTTGAGCTTGATTATATATGTGCAATTAGCTTATTTGATATACGATGTAAGTTTGCATCAAGAGTTGAGTTTTGTAAACATTTTTGTGATTCAGAAAATTGGTTTAGTTTCTCTTCTCACTGTAGTTTCGCCACTTCTGAGGTATCCATTTGCTTCGTCGCTCCTAAAGCCTCCAACAATCGGAATTCAATTGGGAGATTTAGAGTTGTCCAATTTCAGGACTTGGAAATTTCTGGGCACGCCCAAGTCTCTGATAAGTTTCCATCATTTTTTCGTGCTCTACGTGTAACTGTTGTTGGATCCATACAAGCCAATCTATTCATTCTGTTACCATCTTGATTCACGCATAGTGATTGGTAATCTATTTCCTTATTTATTTTTGTTTTTTTGATCAATTTTCTTTGATTTCGTTTCTGGGTTCTCTGTATTTTCTTTTTTAAGATTTGTAGATCAATTTTTTTTAATGAGTTTTGAATGGCAGATGGAAAGATAAAATTGGAGTAATTTTTGACTTGTGTTTGGTGGGGGTGGAGAGGAGTCATGGTCTCACGGTAATTTTTTGCAATAATCTCTTTTATGATATTATCATTTATAGACAGACACAGTGTGCAACTCTTCACATAAAATGTGTGGACTGATTGATAATTGTGTTTTTAGTTGTCCTCTTTTAAACCTTGGGGTGCAAAGTACCATCCAGCTCTAACCAGTGCTGGTGAATGAGGATGATTTTAATGATTAAACTGTGTTTCTGGTGGAAAATTAAATAGTTATGAGCTCTCAGCAGCCCCAAACCAACCATTTTCTATAATTTATTTTCAGGTCCATTAGCTGTACGGATTTTGGAATCTTGCTTTTAGGCTGTTGTGAGCTTATGTCCAAAGTAAAATTGATTATATGGGCTCTTGTGATTTCCAGTTTTCATTTGTACCTTATTTTATGGACGTAAACAAGAAACTGAGTATTTATTAAATAGACCGCTGAACACAATATGTGTCTAAAAAATGGTAAAAGGTTCACGTGAAGTTGATGGAGCTGTATACGTTGATGAGAGCAGTTATAATGGCTCTCACAAATTTTACAGGGTATACTGGTTCGAAGAGTTGCACCCACTACTACAATTTTACCGGATAAGTTGGAACATGGAACATGTCACTGTGTGAGTCATGTCCTGTTCGTGTTTCAACTTTGCCTTGAGGCCTCTCTCCAGTCTTGAGTAATTATATCATCTTGATTGTGCTTGCTTCTCTTATTTAGATTGTTGCAAGCACGAGAAACTGATATGAAATTATGATTATAAGATGAACCAACAAGAATTGTTAGTCTATATGTTTGACTTGGGTTATGTTTTCCACCAAATGAAGAAATCCCCTACTTAAACTTAAGTTAGAGCATACAATTATAATTGGACTCAAACTATAAGAACTTTAAGTTGAGTGACTAATTATTTACCTATTCATCTTATAGTCCCTGTTGGGTCTCCTATAATGTCTTTATCTCCAAAGTGTTTTTTATCTCTCTTCTCATACTCAGCTTAAAACCCGTTATTCGGGGGATATATATTTACGACGAATAAGATTTTTGCTCTTAACAGAATGTTTTTTTTATCAGCAATTTTTTTGTTATTAAAACCAAGATTTCGAAAAGAAATACAAGGTCAAGGGTTTGAACCCTCAAGGAGATTACAACCAAAAGGGCAATAACTGAATAGACCCAAACTAAAGTTGAGATACAAGTAATACAAATATGAAATCAAGCAACAAAAAATGCAGCAAACAAACCTAACCCAACCCAACCCTTACAGCAAATACACCAAATTCACCCAGCAACAAAATGGCCCAAATCAGCTTACCTAACAAACGAAAAATGGTACAAAATGAAACAGAGGCCACTGAAAAGCATGACCTGTAGGAGAAGCTTGGGGCGCAAGCAACAGAGAATTCAAAACCAGCCGAGTTAACAAACCAAAACCAAACCTTCAGTCAACCAAATCAAGAGACAATCCTCAATAGAAAAGTGTCCAGTGTTGGACCTCATAACCAGAACCTCAGAAGTGACACAGAGACAGCACAAAAAACCCTCAGAACAAAAGACAACATCTAACACCTCAGAAGCAAACCAAACCAAAAGAAGCAGAACATGGACACAACAGAAAACACTCCCTAATCTACCCTCACACCAGAAAAGAAAAGGAGACAGGGAGAGAAAGAAAGAACCACTCTCAAGTACAGAAAATAAACCCAATTCCACTCCTAGTCCTCACCAACCCAGAACCTCACCAAAGCACCCAAACCAAACCCACCCCAAGCCACCCAAATAAAGTTCAAGAACCAAAGCACAAAGAAAACCTCCAACTACAGTCTCCAGCTATTAACTCTTCTAATGCAGCTGAGTGGATCATTGAGTCAGCAAGCAAAAGAGAAAGAGAAACCTGGTTTGAAAAGAGTCCACAAAATTTGGAAGGAGTCATTTTGAATTTGTTGGAGAATCCACTTAGGAGTAAAGGATATCCCCTTGAAAACCACATAATTTCTAGCCAACCAGATCCTCCAAATAGCAATTGAGAAAATGAGATTCCAATATTTTGTTGCAGATCTAGGGATCAGACCATTCCAAGAGAGAAACCAAGGCAAAATTGCATCAGGTCTAACAGATTTTATCCCCCACCAATCCAAACAGAAGTTCCAGCAGTCCCAAGCCAAAGGACAAGATAAGAAAAAGTGATCATTTTCCTCAGGTTCCAGGAAACAATTAGGACACCAGATATTTTCAGAGTAAAGCCCTCTAGAGAGTAGAAAGCATTTGGTAGGCACTGCTTGCATGCAAAGAAGCCAGGAGAAGGAAGCCATTTTTGGAGGAGGCAATGGAGTCCAAAGTACGGAAGGCCACTCCAAAGATTGATTTAAATTCTCATCTAGAAACGGGTACATCTTATGGACTTTAAAACCAGCCTCATCTATCTTCCAGGACACCTTATCAGTCCCAAGTAGTTGTAACTGACATGAGTTCAGTTGATCCCCAAGTGCAACAAAAATATCAACTTCCCACCCCCTAAGATCTCTTCTAAAAATAAGGAACCAATCTCCCTCAAACCAGAAATTGGATACAGTGGACTTTTTCTGAGTGCTCAAATGATATAACCTTTGAAATACAAATTTGAGTGGTACATCTAATAGCCAAATATCTTCCCAAAACAGAACAGTGTTACCAGTAATGACAGTCCAATGTAGTCCTCTTGCACCAAAAGCAGTAGAAAATTTTGGGCAATCAAGCAAAGATTGAATGTGTCTCAGGAAGGAGTGATCATCATGAATAAGTAATTTGGACAAGTCCCAAGAGTTTTGATCCCAACCATATTTAGCACATAGAAGTTGTTTCCAAAGAGAGTCCTTCTCAAGTGCAAATCTCCACCACCATCTAGCAAGGATGGCCTTGTTCATAATGTGTAAATTTTTGATGCCTAAGCCCCCATAAATTTTTGGTCTACAAATTAAATTCCATCTCACTTTGTGTAAAACCTTTTTAGAAACAGTCCCATTCCACAAGAACCTTCTTTGCCATTTTTCCATCTCCTTGATCACTCCTTTAGGGGATTGATATAACGACATATAATAAAGAAGGAGAGAGCTGAGTGAGGATTTGATGAGAGTTAATCTGCCTCCAAAAGATCTAGCCTTGGCTTGACATAGATTGAGCTTGCTCTTGAATTTTTTGATGACAAGTTCCCACGTTTTCAATCTTCTGGGATTGGAGCCCAATTGAAAACCAAGATAATTGAAAGGAAGCTCCATCTATGCACATCCAAGGACTTGTGTAATCTCCTCCACATATACATATGAGGGATTTAAAACTAGTACTTTAGACTTGTTAAAATTTATTTTTAAACTAGTAGTTTTTGGAGACACGGCAAGGTATGCTTCAGATTGATCACTTGTTGTAGTCCAGCTTTTATAAAGATAAGTGTGTCATCATCAAATTGGAGATGGGATATCTCAGGACCTGATTCATTACATTTAATCCCAGAAAACATCTCAGCATCAGTTCCTTTGATCATCAGTTGATGTAGTGCTTCAGCCAGAAGTGCAAATAGGAGAGGGGATAAAGAGCAGCCTTGTCTCAATCCTCTCAGAAGAGGAAAATCTCCAGATGGTGAGCCATTGACCAAAACTGAGGACCAAGCCTTCAAACATATAGTGATCCACTCAATCCACAAAGAGCCAAAACCCATGAACCCAAGTATTTTCAACAAAGGCTCCCAACTGACATGATCATATGTTTTCTCAAAGTCTACTTTCAGAATAATAACCTCTTGTCTTGATGCCTTAATGGATTGAATGAGCTCAGTAGCAATGAGTATGCCATCTAATATTTGTCTGCCAGCTATAAACCCAGATTGCACATCATGTACAAGATAGTCCATCACCTTCTTTAATCTGGCAGCCAGCAATTTAGAGATGATTTTATAAGAGTTTGAGATGAGACTAATTGGCCTATAGTCTTCAAAAGTGAAGGGTGATGCAGTCTTGGGAATGAGGGTAATGAAAGAGGAGTTGATCCCTCTAACCAAAGAACCTTGTTGAGAGAAGTAATTTACAAAAGCCAAAATATCTTGCTTCAAAAAATTCCAACAGTGTTGATAGAATTTCATGGTGAATCCATCAGGGCCAGGAGCCTTTTCACCATTGCAGGCCTTAATGGCCAACCAAATCTCTTCCTCAGAGAAAGGTTTTTCAAGTTCAGTGACCTGTAGAGCTGATAGGGTATTAAAAGGAAGGTTAGAGAGGTCAATGCAAATCTCAGAGTCTTTGTGAAATCTTCTTTGAAAATGTGATTTTGCCACTGATTTAATATCCTCAGGTGAAGTGAAGTTCGAACCCCCTTCTTGTATCTATGTAATGAGTTTCTTTGAGTGATTCAGATTAGCCACAATGTGAAAAAGTTTAGTACATATGTCTCCCTCTTTAGACCACTTGATTCTGGCCTTTTGGCTCCAAAGTTTAGCTTGTAGCTTAAGTTTCCCAATTAACTGAGCATTCAGGAGAGACCTGTGTGCCACCTCAGAAGGAAGAAGAGTCCTGAGATCTAATTCACCATCTAAACTTTTGATCTCAGAAGTTAAGGAATCAATATCATTCTCCAGCCACCCAAAGGTAATCACATTCCAGGACCTCAAGAAAATCTTCAATGATTTTAGCTTAAACCAAAGCAAATAGGCAGGAGAACCAGAACCTTGGATAGATAGCCAGAAGGTTCTAATATCAGAATAAAAAGTAGGATGATCCACCCATGCATTTATGAACTTGAAAGGTCTTGGTCCCCAGTCAATAATGAGATTGTAGAGAAAAATGGGTTTGTGATCAGATAACACTCTTGATAGACAAGGCTGAGTGATTGTGCCAAAGCAGTTCAAGATGTGAGGAGAAACAAGGAATCTATCAATCCTAGAGGCTTTGGAACCAAGACCAAACCAAGTGTATTTACCCTCCCAACTGAAGATCCACCAGCCCAACAGAGTCCAGGAAGTGATTGAAATCTCTGATACTGGAAGAGGAGTATATGTCACCAGTTTTCTCAAGAGGGTCTTATATTGCATTAAAATCCCCAACCACTACAAATGCCTCACCACACTGATTGATCTTCAACCCGATCTCTTGCCATAAGATAGCTCTCAAAGGAACCAAGCAAGGAGCATACACATTCACAATGGTAGTTATCAGTTCAGAGGCAACAAGTAAACCAGTCCAGTAAATAGCATTCTTCTCTATCAGATGAGAGTGGATTTGAAAGATGTCCCTATCCCAAAGAGTAATAATACCCCCTGAATTACCCTCAGCAGGAGAAAATAAAACCTCCCAAGATTGGGAAAAACCACAGGTAGAGACAAAATAGTCAGGCAAAACATTGATTTTAGTTTCTTGTAACAGAACCATGGCAAGATGTAATTTAGCACAAACATTTCTAAGAGCCCTTCTCTTTTGCCTAGAAGAGGCCCCCCTCATATTCCATGAGAGAATTCTCATGGAGAGGCCAGATGCAAAGAGGGAATGTTGGAAAGAGGAGTTAATTGTCCCTCCTCAAGCTCCTCTAATTCACAGTAATCTTCATCTAAGCCATCTTCCAATTCCACTGCTTGGTTAATCTCAAGCTCTAGATTGTCAAATTGTTCAGCAACAAGATCATCAACAATATAGGCTTTAAGCCCCAATGTTTTGCAATAATCCCAAGTGCCACTACCCCCAGGTTTGAAATGTTGAACTGATTTGGATCCCAATTTTGAAGCAGAAGAGGTATTGGGAGGGAGGTAGGTTTTGCTTTTGGACCTTGTGTTGTAAGCAACTAAGTTGATGGTTTTCTTCTTTTTAACTTGGGTAACCAGAAGTTTAGTTGAAGCTGAGGGAGTGTTGAGAGAAGGTGAAAATTGATTTGAAAAACAGGTTCCCTCCAAATCTGAGAGATTAGGGTTTGATGATAGTGATTTGGGGCCCAAAACAGTGTTTAAATGTGTTGGGCAGACCTCCTCATTAATGTTGTCTGCAAACAAAGCCTCTTTAATCCCTTTAAGCCCCAAATCAATCCCATCTATTCTAGCCAATTGTGTTTGCACTTCAGTCCCCAATGTAGTTGGAATAATTTCTTGCACAATAATTAGTTTGGCTGAGTTTTCTTCTCCAAATGAATCAGGAGCAATCAAAGTTGCTTTGAAAGATAGAACACCAGCAAGAGGAGACACTGGTTGCAAGACCTCCCCCACAACTAATCGAGGAAAATTCTCAACATTAAAGTCAATCTCTGGTCTCATGCAAGGTTGTGGAGTATCCTCCCACGTCGGATTAATAACGATCTTTTCCACCACAGGATTTGTAGCATTAACTTCTTCAACCTCTTCCTCCGACACTAGAATCAATTCTCGAACATTCTCTTTTGAATTAGACTCAATAAATTCAGTGGATAGAGAATTTTCTGACCTGGTATGATCCGAGGAACAGTCCTCAGTTTCCAAATGAACAATAATGTTGGGAACCACAGAGGAATGTACTGAACAAACCATAATGTTGTATTGTTCCTCTTCCAGCCAAAAACCCGCTTCTTTGTATACTTTTAGATAATCTTGGGAGTGAAGTAAGACATAAGCAGCTTCCAAGGAGTGTCCCTCAATAGACAGAGGATGAATGCACACAACCTTGCCCAGGTCTTCCACACAAGCTTCAAAAAAATTTGAGGACCAGCTCAAGAGTGGTAACCCATGGATGGCCACCCAGGAGAATTTGCCACCTTGTCTGCAAAGATGAGATTTATCTGTGATGATGGTCATCCAGTGAAGTAACCAAGCCGCTCCACCCTCTAAAGCCTTTTGTTCAGTTTCTTCCTCAGGAAAGTAAAGAATTACTACACGATTGCCCAAGGTTTTGATCTTGATCTCAGCCCTTCTCTCCGCAAAAAAATCTTCCATGATGGCTTCCACAGAAATCTCTTTGTGAAGTAAATCAAGGTGGCCCTTTTCTAACCACACCCGATTAGACTCCACCACAGTACCCCTAATGATCTGAGGATCAAGTCTTTGTTCCCCTTTCCTATGCCATTCACCAACCTTCTGTGGTTTTTTATAATCTCTGGCAATGGACCAAGCCTTTGTAACCCTCAATCTATAGCCTTTGAGCATATAACCGTTGAAGACTTGAATTTCCTTCTTTAAATGTTCAACATTTTTGAAGGTAATGAAGCCAAACTAGACACCTTGCTTATTGGGAGAAGAGGGAGCCTCTGCTTTCAAAATCTCTCCACATTCAAGAAAGAGGTTTTGTAACCAGTCGTTCGAAGTATTTGGAGGAAGATTGTAGACAAATAATCTTTTCTCCTCCCAAGTAGTACCCAGAGGTTTCTTATGGTTTTCAAAATCAACCCTCTCAGCCCCCTGTTGATCAAATCTACTCCCCATCTGTGGTTGAGTGGCAATGATCACAGATTTGAGTCGTTGAGAACCCATGCTATGTTTCTGTACAGTTTCAAAACCAGGTGGTGGACCAGATGCAGTCGATGAAGTCATATCTCAAGATTGTTGCAAATCCAAGCCAGAAAGAGAAGTTACAAGCTCTAAAGTAGCCAGATATCCACGGTGGTCCGATGACCTGTAGGCCAACCAGGACAATACACCAGTGGATGAAGATTAGACGATGAAAAAACTGAGTAGATGTTGAAGATGTGCAGTGAAAAAACAGAGCAGATGTTGAAGATGTATAGTAGAAATACTGTAGCGTCTAGAGAGTAATGTGCACAAATCAATTTCATGAAATATGTCTTTTTTAAATAGTGAGTTACGCTAAGAATATCATTACATCATCCTTTAACTTCTTCTTCTAACTCTCCTTAAACTATAGACACAAATTGGTGAAAAGAGTGTAGACACATGTTGGTGAAATTGCTGAAATTTTCTTGAGTGTTTTTCACTTCTTTCTCTCTGGTTGTTGTGATCTGTTTACAGTGATGTGTTGCGTTTTGAAATGAAGGGTAGTTAATTGTCATTTCCCCTTTAATACAACCATGGAAGATGATACTGTTGGGTCTCGAGGTAGGGTTGGAGATGAACCAACTCGCAGCGGAAAATCAATGAAAACCAAGAGATAATTAGAACCATGAAACAACTAACAAAGAATGGATTAACAAGAGAAAAATTCAGCACTAGTTCTTACCAAAACAAGAACACCGGTTAACGAATGATTGGTTTGAGTCTCCAAGACGCCTACGTATCCACATGGGAATCAAAGCCACGTAGTTCTTCTCTTTGAGGACTCAAGAACACAAAAATGGAGGAGGAAACTAGCCAAACCCGAAATGGCCATGGAAGAGGGAGAGAAAATGTGTTTCCTATTCTTGTCTTGTGTTTGTTATGTTGAAAAAAGATGACTTAAACATAACAAAACCCATACTTGTCTAACTAAAGGCATGGGACAAGTATGGTGTCAAGTAAGGTGTAAATAGGACAAAGTATGGCAAGACAAGATTGGGTTAGGTGGTGAATCACCAACACCTTAATCCTTGTCTTGCTTACTTAGTACTAATTAATCAAGACTTGATTAATTAGTTCCATGGGCCTTGGTTGCATGGGCCTTTCATGGGCCTCTTGGAACATGGCCCGTGACCATTTCCAACGAGGTCCCGTGATTCACTCATCGCCTCCATGCCTTCCATACCGGAAATGTCCAACATTATCCGACGCGATCAATCCCAAGACTCCAAGCCTTGTCTCGATCCGTAAAGTCCTATTCACTTACGGGCACATGACCCAAAACCCAGTTTTGGTCATGTCCCGAGACAACTCCCTTTTGGCCATTCTCCATAAATGTGTCAATGAGTTTCATCCTCCGGTGTGACCCTTAGGTTTATGCATGTCAATAGATCAACGTAAAATCCCATTTTACTTGATCCTATTTAAGTGGCAACTAACGAGACTTTAGTATTGCCTGACACTACATAACGAATCGACCCTGTCGATTCTAACCTTTCCGTCGTCCCTGTCATTATCCTTTTATCTCCGATATCCTGATTGAGATAAGGCATAGAGCCGTCATCCTTATTATTCTCAATCACCGTTCCTTGATATGTGAGATGACTGAAGATATGATACCCAGTATCATGTGCATGACCATGCTATTCTTCCAGTCACTCTCGATCAAGTGACCGAGAACCGATATCTTTCCCATACCTTAGTATGAGGGATAAATCCCTTAGCCGTCTTTCGTGTCACTCATGTAGCCCGTCCCCAAGCCAATCCTGGCCGTTATGGAAGCCCTGTTACGGACAACGTTAGGCTCAGGTCAAACTCAGTTGTTGACTACATAGCGATCACAAAGACTCCTTGGTCTAAGGATACATGACAAGCTACAACACTGAATATGTTCATGACTTAATCTATGGCACATATTCAGGGCGGGTCGTCCAATATCATGTCCCACATGATATCTATGATCAGACTCCGGAATCCCATTCCAATGACTAACAGAACGTAAGCCATAAAGAGCCATCTTTCATACTAGTCGCTTCTAGTGAAGCTTTGTTGACTAGGGACCCATCGAGTGTGATCTATCTCGATCTATGGTTCTATTCGCATGGTGGGCATAGATCAGAGCACACATCGATATATTACTCCAACACATAAGTAATATAAAGCCGCTTTAATTTTATTGCTAACGATGATATATACATTTGGACATTTAGGATTGAACTACGGGCACTAAGACTAACAATCTCCCACTTGCCCTAGTTCCAATCTAAACTCCAATATGTCCCCATCGACTTTACATGTCTAACATGTTCAGGCAGTGACACTGCCTTAGTCAAAGGGTTGGCTATGTTATCATCTGTTGCAATATCGGTTATCTTCACTTCACCTCAGTTCAGTATTTATCTGATGAGGTGGATACGCCGCAGTACATGTTTGGATTTGTTATGCGATCTAGGCTTTTAGCTTGCGCAATGGCCCTTGTGTTGTCGCAAAATGGATTCACCGGACTGGATGGGTTTTTAATTACACCCAGCCCTGCCATGAATTTCCAAATCCACATAGCCTCCTTAGCTGCCTCTGCAGCATCCATGTACTTGGCCTCTGTCGTAGATTCGGCAATGGTATCTTGCTTTACGCTTTCCCAGCTAAAGCTCTGCCATTCAGCGTAAACACATATCCTGATTGACTTCTAAAGTCATCTGGATTTGTCTTGGAAAACTAGCGTCTACTCATCCTTCGACGACTAGTTCAGCATCATCTTTCCCCCGGGTTAGAATGATGTCTACTGGTACAACATAAGGCTTACGAGACGTCTGGTCTCATACATGTCATGGCATATATGATCGATCCTGCCCCCAGGCGCATAGGATTCTCATCATCCTTTTCAGCTCATCAGGTGTCTTAGGACACTGAGTCTTGCTGAGATGAATGCCATGACTAGTGGGTAAGAGTCCTTTCTTTGAATCGAGCATTAAGAACCTACTCAATGCCTTGTTCACATAGGTTCCCTGACTTAAATCCAAGACCCTCTTGGTGCGATCTCTACATATCTTAATCCTTAAGATATGAGAAGCATCGCCTAAGTCCTTTATTGAAAAACACTTCCTCAACCAAGCTTTAGTCTCGTGCAAGGTTGGGATGTCGTTTTCAATGAGAACCAGAAAGGTAATATTACTCCCACTAGCCTTCTTATAAACGCAAGATTCATCCTCGTTCTTGATTAAGCCAAATCCAATTACAGCTTCATCAAAACGAAGGATCCAACTCCGAGAAGTTCGTTTCAATCCATAAATGGATTTCAACAACTTATAAATCTTTCCTTTATTCTTCGGATCGTCAAAACCTTTGGGCCGAGACATACAAACGTATTCAGTCAAATTTCCATTTAGGAAAGCGGTTTTGACATCCACTTTCCATATCTTATAATTATGATACGCAGTTATGTCAAGAAGAATTTGGATCGATTTTGACCATAGCCACTAAGGAGAAGGTTTCCTCATAGTCAATCCATGCCTATAACCTTTCGCCACCAGTTGAGCTTTGTAGGTCAGAGGTTTGCCGTCCATGTCCATCTTCACCTTGAAGATCCATTTGCATCCGATGGTCCTCACACCATTGATGGGATCAACCGGTTCCCAAACTCGGTTGTCCGACATGGATTGCATTTCCTCCCTCATGGCTCCCAGCCATAACTCGGAGTTGGGCCCATCCACGACTTCCTGAAAGGTGGCTGGATCATCGTGATCCACCATGACTTCATTGTCACCTCCGGATACCATATCTTGGAGGTGGGAGATTGATCCTTTCAAATCGCCTTGGACCTTCCGGAATTGTAACAGGAATTGGTTCTTACTCTACGACAATCTCTGGCTTCTTTCTACTGGGTTGCCAATTGGTTTAGACAGATCTGTACCATCCTGAATTTCTTCGAGATGCACAGTCCTCCCAATGACGTCTTTGGAAACAAAACTCCTTTTCCATAAAGACCCCACCCCATGCGATGAACACCATGTTCTCACTGGGATTGTAGAAATAGTATCCCCTTGTTGCTTTGGGATACCACACGAAGGTGCATATCTCAGATCTTGGTTCGAGCTTAGTCGAAACCAAATGTTTCACATAAGCCTCGCAACCACAAATCTTTAGGAAGGACAAAGCGGGCATCATCCCGTACCATTTTTAAAATGGTGTCCCTTCCACACCATTCGTCGAAGCCCGATTCACTATGAATGTGGTCGTCTCTAGAGCAAAACCCCTAAAAGAGATTGAGAGATCAGTCCAACTAATCATGAAACAGACCATTGTCTAACAATGTCCGATTTCTCCGTTTGGCTACACCTTTCAACTACAGTGACCTAGGAGGAGTCCATTCCAAAAGGATCCCATTCTCTTTTAGATGATCTAATAACTCTGTGGTCAAGTATTTTCCACCTCGATCCAATCGAAGTGTCTTAATACCTTTGTCGAGCTGGTTTTCTACTATAGTCTTAAACTCTTTGAATTTATCAAAAGCTTCAGACTTATGTCTCACCGAATAGACATAACCATATTTACTGTAATCATCAGTAAATGTGATAAAGTAGCTAAAACCCCTCCTGGCAAGTGAACTTATTGGTCTACACACATTCGAGTGTATCAGCCCCAATAATTCACCCGCCCTTTCATCGCGATCGATAAAGGGCACTTTAGTCATTTTGCCCATCAAACAAACCTTGCACCTATCGATCGAATGGAATTCGAATGAACCTGAAAGCCCGCACTTCTGAAGTGCTGATAGGCGCTTCTTGTTTATGCGACCCAAATGACAGTACCATAACAGAGTTAGGTTTAAATCGTTGGATTTAGACCTCTTGGTATTAACGGAATATATAGAACTTGAGGCATTGTTACCCATATCTAATATGTACAATCCTCCAACCATGTCAGTATTGGTATAAAACATATCATTGCATAGAACATTGAAAACTCCATTTCCAATATTAACATTATATCCTTCCTTGTCAAACACGGATACAGATATAATATTCCTACTAAAAGTAGGTATGCAATATACATTATACAATACTAAGACAAGGCCTCTTGGCAAAGCAAGACTCATGGATCCTACAGCAGTTGCCACAACTCTGAGGTCCATTTCGTGCTTTCCAAATCTCTCCTACTTTCAGCCACCATATATTAGTGCATGTGTGAGATTCAGTCATGGTATCTAATACCCATGAATCTTTGGAAGTAGAGAGATGTAGCTCTATAGAGTTAATACCGAATGAAGGCACGATCCCACCGCCCTTCCTTAGATCATCCAGGTTTCCTGATGAAGGCGCAGTCCTACTGCCCTTCTTCAGATCATCCAGGCTATTTGATGAAGGCGCAGTCCCACTGCCCTTCTTCAGATCAGCCGTGAACTTCCTGTAATCCCGGTTCCAATGACCAGGCTGTTGGCAGTAGAAGCAGACATTCTCAGGTGTCTCATCTTTCCTGCCAAGTGCGCATGGGCCCAGCCCTTGCCACTTCCAATTCCCTTGTTGACCATCAGAATATCCTTGGATCCCAGATCCCTGAGATATTCTTCTCAGCAGCTGATGACACTTCATGTAACTCTGATATGGTCTTAAAGACAGCCTTGTCAAGGACATATTCTTTGCGTTCAGACTTGAGGACTATCCTCAAAATTCTGTACCAGTCCAAATAGTTTGTCCCATTTAGATTGACCCTGTCAAGAATGGTTTTTAATGACAAACTATTAATGTTCGCTGAATTTGCCATTTGATCTACAACAGATAAAATTCAATCAGTAAACTGAATAAATTTTATGAAGATCAAGCTTAAACACCAACAATCAATTCTAAACCTTTAGAATCTGAAACCAAGATCCTTGATTCACTCGATTAAGCTGAACTAATGCTCACCACTTAATCGAGCTATGTAGGTAGGACTCCATCCAATCACATCCAATGTGACTCTTGGCTAGGGTATGTACTTATGTACACGACTTACCCTATCTGTTACCCTAGCTCAACCTCAGGCCGAGAATCGTAGTCGGGTCCACCAATTTTCAACTATGGCTCGTCACTATGTAGGTGCTCCGCTAATGCGCACGACACCCACATATGTCGTCCAAACCTACTACCCCGCTTCCCCATGGATGCTCCGCTAATGCGCACGACACCCAAAGGACGGGGAGGTAGTAAGGTGTTGATGATTGGGAGGTATCGGACATGACCCGCTTTTACTTGTCCAGTTGTGTTCAAAACTTTGGCACATCCTAGATGCGATGAGCACATCAACTACATTCCAAATGCAATGATGCCTCAAATTACATCCAATGTAATTCTTCCTTTGAACCCGTCAACTACATCCAATGCAATGACGGTTCTAAGGGTTCACACACATAGAATTAATCATGCATAAACTAAACCAAGCATAAAGCGATAAATGTGCACATAATAGCCCCCTAAACTAACTCCCACTAGCTTCTTGAGCTCCACCGACTCCAAGCCGATGCCAACACCCGAAAAGCCACCAAATGACCTTTTCGCCCTTTCTTCGTGTTGAGTAAAAAATAACAATTTAATACACGACTCCCAGGTCGGGAATAAATAAATATTACAAACAAGTGGTTCGACGACCACACCTTGAAAGAATAATTACACGCTAACTCTAACGGCTCGCATGCCGTGAAAAGCGATAAATAATTAAATCGAGCTCGGGGCTATTATGTACACCATGCCAACATCACATCACACATCGTGTTATCAAACAAGCATGTTATCAAACATCATGTGATTTTCCGGTTTTAATTAATAGCCAAGTTTCGAAATTTTTTGATGCTCGGTTTATCGAAACCGTTCAAAAATGAAACTTTTGAACATTTGATCTTCGAGTTCATCATGACGGTTCCAAACTCGTCATAACTAACAAAACGGTTTAGCCTTGGCATATCAACCATCCAATGGTCATGCTTGGCCTAGCTCCGTCCAACGGATCCCCGTTCGGTCCCGGTTTCGGCTCCCCGAGAGTCCCGAGACCCGAAAAATCAAATTTTTTTCAAAATTTCCAGATTTGAAATAATTTTCAAAAAATCATTTTACATGTATTAAATCCATAAACAATAATTTAAAACATGTTATCAAACAATTTAGCAAAACAACATGCCAAAAACGAAACTTTCAAGCAAAACCGAAACTTTGAACACCGTCTTGTGAATCCCGAAGGTAGCACGGCTCTGATACCACTGTTGGGTCTCGAGGTAGGGTTGGAGATGAACCAACTCGCAGCGGAAAATCAATGAAAACCAAGAGACAATTAGAACCATGAAACAACTAACAAAGAATGGATTAACAAGAGAAAAATTCAGCACTAGTTCTCACCAAAACAAGAACACCGGTTAACGAATGATTGGCTTGAGTCTCCAAGACGCCTACGTATCCACATGGGAATCAAAGCCACGTAGTTCTTCTCTTTGAGGACTCAAGAACACAAAAATGGAGGAGGAAACTAGCCAAACCCGAAATGGCCATGGAAGAGGGAGAGAAAATGTGTTTCCTATTCTTGTCTTGTGTTTGTTATGTTGAAAAAAGATGACTTAAACATAACAAAACCCATACTTGTCTAACTAAAGGCATGGGACAAGTATGGTGTCAAGTAAGGTGTAAATAGGACAAAGTATGGCAAGACAAGATTGGGTTAGGTGGTGAATCACCAACACCTTAATCCTTGCCTTGCTTACTTAGTACTAATTAATCAAGACTTGATTAATTAGTTCCATGGGCCTTGGTTGCATGGGCCTTTCATGGGCCTCTTGGAACATGGCCCGTGACCATTTCCAACGAGGTCCCGTGATTCGCTCATCGCCTCCATGCCTTCCATACCGGAAATGTCCAACATTATCCGACGCGATCAATCCCAAGACTCCAAGCCTTGTCTCGATCCGTAAAGTCCTATTCACTTACGGGCACATGACCCAAAACCCAGTTTTGGTCATGTCCCGAGACAACTCCCTTTTGGCCATTCTCCATAAATGTGTCAATGAGTTTCATCCTCCATTGTGACCCTTAGGTTTATGTATGTCAATAGATCAACGTAAAATCCCATTTTACTTGATCCTATTTAAGTGGCAACTAACGAGACTTTAGTATTGCCTGACACTACATAACGAATCGACCCTGTCGATTCTAACCTTTCCGTCGTCCCTGTCATTATCCTTTTATCTCCGATATCCTGATTGAGATAAGGCATAGAGCCGTCATCCTTATTATTCTCAATCATCGTTCCTTGATATGTGAGATGACTGAAGATATGATACCTAGTATCATGTGCATGGCCATGCTATTCTTCCAGTCACTCTCGATCAAGTGGCCGAGAACCGATATCTTTCCCATACCTTAGTATGAGGGATAAATCCCTTAGCCGTCTTTCGTGTCACTCATGTAGCCCGTCCCCAAGCCAATCCTGGCCGTTATGGAAGCCCTGTTACGGACAACGTTAGGCTCAGGTCAAACTCAGTTGTTGACTACATAGCGATCACAAAGACTCCTTGGTCTAAGGATACATGACAAGCTACAACACTGAATATGTTCATGACTTAATCTATGACACATATTCAGGGTGGGTCGTCCAATATCATGTCCCACATGATATCTATGATCAGACTCCGGAATCCCATTCCAATGACTAACAGAACGTAAGCCATAAAGAGCCATCTTTCATACTAGTCGCTTCTAGTGAAGCTTTGTTGACTAGGGACCCATCGAGTGTGATCTATCTCGATCTATGGTTCTATTCGCATGGTGGGCATAGATCAGAGCACACATCGATATATTACTCCAACACATAAGTAATATAAAGCCGCTTTAATTTTATTGCTAACGATGATATATACATTTGGACATTTAGGATTGAACTACGGGCACTAAGACTAATAGATACAAGAAAGTAACTAATTCAGATCCCAATTCACAATACTGAAGTTGAAGTTTGGCATTTTAGATTTACCTGTTTTATCTCCAACTCTCCATTAGATTTTGCAGCATGATGAACCAACGCCTCCTGCTATAATTCAACATTGCACTTAATGCTCAAAACTTCATCCTCCAATTTGCTACACTTTGCAAAACTCCAGAGCTAAAGGCTTGCTTCTCGAGACTTTGAGTTCTCGAGACAACCGCAAAATAAAGAACAACGACAATGGTTGAGGTTTCTACCCCAAGTTGATACAATCCATTTCTTCCCTGACAACCCTCTAATAATGCTCCTTCCGTGTCTGCTCTGTCGGTTGAGACTAAGCGAGTTAGAGCATCCACAGTAGTGGCGACATGGAACAGGTGGGGAGCAGGCGGTGAGTTGGCGGAGAGTAACTTTTTCAACGCTGGCGGAGAAAGTAGTTGTTGAACTCGACGCCAACAATTATCGTTGGCGTTGAGAACTGTTCCATCTCGTTGACTGCGGCGGCCGTTGGATCTTCACACGCTGGAGACACGTGGCAAGGCGCTGACATATTTAGAAGACTTATGTTTTTAATTATTATTTTAATTTCACAACGCTGGCGGCTCCTCGCTGCCCATTGCAGGTTGCTGCGTTTCCCGTTGACGATGAGCTGGCGAGGAGACAAACAAATATTATTTTAATGCACACCGCCAGCACCTCCCTGTCAGTACCAACGGTGAGCGTTGTGGATGCTCTTAACCCACGAAACAACCAGACAATTTAATTAAGTTTGAACATACATTTTTCAGAACAAGCATTATTATTTATTGAATGGGACACATATAAATGTTATAATTATTACGAAATTGGAAGAATGTGACATGTGAGTTGTTTGGTGCTATGGTAGTGAAGGTAAGACTAGAATGTCATGCTCGCATCGGTTGCAAAGGAAGATATGCGGAACTTGTTGGCTATTGGGGATCCGGACGCACCTGGTGTGCTGCCAAACTTCACAAATGTTGCACGACACCATCCTCTCCCCGTCGTCCCCTTTGGTCCCGCAATGACAATCCACTATGCGCCCGTTTCTACCGTCCTTTTCATACATGTCTTCCTCGTCCTTGACTCTAATTTCTCCCCCCAACACCAGCCTCTACCCCACCTCCACCACCCCGAACACCAGATCCTTGCCCTTCCCGTTCACGTCTAGGACCGATTCCACCGCCAAATCCTTGAGCCCCCAGTACAAATTCCTGAAGCGCCTCTCCACTTCCACCTTGAGATCGTCAACGGTCGTGTTCTTCACCATGACACATTCGAAAGGCGGTAACGGCAACGGGAGTCTGTTTTCGTCTGTTACGGTCTTGTTTCGTAGCATAACGGTACAATATAGTTTCAACTTGTCTTCGAGGACTAGACCCGGTTGTAGTCCCGAGTAGTAGTCCTTGGTGAGGTACTTGGAGTCGAGGATGATCCTGGTGGCTACGGGTATGGCCGAAAAGAGGTCGGTGTTAAGGGGTTGTTTGGGGTCCTTGAGTACGTTCTTGTATATGGAGAAGAGGTCTTTCATGATTTGGGCCTTGGTGACCCTGCCTCGGGCCTTTGATTTGGAGCCAAGCCCATCTTGGTTGGAAACGTCCTCGAAGCAATACTCTAGGACCTTGGTGACGGGGTTGAGGCTGCGGCGGACCAAGTAATTGCCCACAACGTGGTTGCCCAGTGACTTGAGCACAAAGTCAAGCAACCCCGTGTCGCCGATGTAGGTGCGGGCAGCGTCCCGCACCTCCTAGCGGGAGACCCAGCGGAACTCGGCGCGGTGAAGGGTGTCCCCTATGACGCACGTGGCCATCTCGACGCGCTTCTAGGACCAGCGGCAGGTGGCTTCCACGAGGATCCTAGGGTTGTAGGAGGTGAGGCTGGAGGTGTCTTTGGGGAGGGTGGTTTTGAGGTCGAGCATGAAGTGGAGGAGGTCGGAGAGGGTGGCCAGGGAGTGGTCGGAGAGGGCTTGGTAACGGGAGAAGATGAGGGGGAGGTCTTGGTTGCCGAGTAGGTGGAGGAGGAGGCACAAGGGCATGCCTTGGATCGCTTCTATGGCCTTTTGGTACATTGTTTGGCTCACCCCGAAGCTCCCCCGCCCAAACCTGTATCCCCACCGTGCGAACCATGGCTCGCCGTACGCCACCCCGTGGAGTAACCGGAGCTCGATGCTTCTCTTTTGGGCCGTGTCGTTTAAGCTCACCTTCCTACCAACACACATTTTTCATGCTTTAATTTTAAATAAATATAACATTTTATGCACTACGTAGTACTAGACTACTAGTTAAGTTTACAATGGAATTGGTATCTTGTAGTCCAAGAAATAAGAACATATTTGTAGTATTAATTCATGCAATCTAAAATAAGTAAGGTGATTACCTTGCATGCAATCCGTTGCATAGTCGATCCCAAAAATCCATGATCTGGTGTCCTGAGAGGTCCGAACCCGTTTCAGTCCCGTTCACACACAACAAATGCCCGAACCCGTTGGAATGGAACACACCGTGCATCGTATGCCCCTCCAATTCCACCAAGCTAGTACCCTTTCCCTTGCTCGCTTTCCTAACACAACCACTATCGTTACTATTGTAACTCAAACAAGCCCCCATCGTGTCCTTAGACGGCATCAAGAAATGATACTTGTCGTTACATATCAAATTATGACCCCAACCTGAGCTACATCAACCATTCAAATCGTTAGTATATATGTTCAGTCAATTTAAATTTTTATTGAATCGATTAGTACAGAAAATGTAACCTATGTAGTGACATTGCCTGCAATGTTTCGATTGAGACGACTCAATTGCTTCTTGTACGATAAAAAGCAAGACATGGAGAGGAGGCTGGTGACGGACTTCCAGCTGAAACGACCAAACACACTCTCTCGAAATGGCCATACTCGACAAGGCTCTTGACGTTCTCGTGGAATGCCCCGTTGAGCTCGACCGGGTAGCCTTGGTCCGGGAAGGCCTTGAACCGGAAGATCCTATCCCCTCTCTTCCTCTTCTTGCACCCCGTGAGGTCCAAACTATGCGAAGAGGACATTATCGATGAATCACGATCTTTGCGATGTTGAAAGAGAGGTAGAGAATTTCAAGGGCGTCGAGTAACAACAACTTGGAGTGTCGAGAATATATATATATATATATGCTTCTTGATCTGTGTCTCGGAGACACGCCTATAGTGCATGGGGTACAGTTAGAAATAAAAATGGAGATGGAGAGAACCCTAGAGAATCTAATATGCAATATGGGGTTGACGTTGCTATGTGCATGATTCAATTCTAAATTGGAAATGGGTTGCAAATGAATCGCGCCGACGGAAGATTTGCGACTAAATAAATAGTGACATGCTTTTGATCACGCACGTAACCATAGAAATTGAAGGTCATTTTGTATGTGCCGGTCCGGCAAATTCTATGGGCTCGGAGATCGTGTTCAATTTATCACAACTAAATGCAATGTATCTTGCCCAACTACTCTCATTCACTCTCACCTTAATTACGTCTTCTTTTATAACATGTTGTAATAACATAGAAACATATAGTACTAAAACAAAAAAAGTCTTGAGCCCCTCCCTCTCTCGTGTGTTCTCTGTCTATTCTTTCTGCCGCCATCTCATCACGCTTCTTTCTGTCCGAAACTGGTGATGATGGGACCATCCTCCTTTTCCTCTTCTTCTTTCTCCCTCCGCCCTGAACTTTACCTTTCTCCTTCTACCTTCCTCTCCGCTCCTCCTCGAGTTTCAGTACTGCCGATATCCAAGATGTCAATCTCGCCTCTGCAAACACCGACCCTCTTAACCCAATCGTCCCCTCCTTCTTCCCTCAAATCTGACTTTTCTGTTGAATTCTCAACATATATGGCAGAAACCATAGCAGGACTACCATCACGCAAAACTCTCACCTGGACCACGCCGAGGCTCAAAGTCAACATGCAAGGTGACCGGGGTTGAGAAATTTTCAGAGCTTCTCACCCGACGCTCCTTCCCAGCCACAAAACACCTTTTCTAACATCCACCTAGTACAATATAGACATCCGACTATGGATTTGTTGGGCTGTGAAGCCTAATAGGCCTTGTGGGCCAACTCTAAAAGCATCCAAGATAGAGATAAGAAGGATCCAAAATAAGGATAAGAACTATCCAAGATAAGAAAAGCGGGATCCAAGATAAGGATAAGGATAGAGATAGAATAGGGATAAAGATAAAATCTCTTGTTGTTATCCAAGATCATAGTGATCTCTTGGCTAGAGTAGCATAAAAAGAGCCCGAACCCCTCATTTGTAAATCACTCCAAAATCCCTTATGTAGCATTGTGTGGTGTGTAGATAAATAGAGAGCACATCATATTACAAAGTAGTAGGCGCGAGATAGATAGAAATACCAGAGTGTGTAATCCATTGGACATTATAGTGAAAAGCTTTGCAGGCGACAATTGGACGTAACTCTTATTCTGGGAGTGAGCCAATATAAAATCTGGTGTCGGTTTCTTTTATCGTTTATTTATTTTCATCGTTCTTCGAAGACAGGAATCAGGTCTAATTTCTTTCAAATGGTATCAGAGCCTGGTTTGTGTTTGCGATTAGGAAGACGATGGCTGGCGATGATGGTTCTGCTCACGGGATCGGGATATTCGATGGTATCGATTTTGCGTTCTGGAAAATGCAAATGGAAGATTTTATGTATGGTATAAAGCTACATGTTCCTCTAACGGGGAAGCTGGAAAAGATGAATGATGCTTAGTGGACCCTTCTTGATAGAAAAGTTTTAGAGGTTGTGCGATTAAGCCTATCGAAGAACATCGCACACAATGTGGCGAAGGAAACGACCACCACATGCATGATGTACGGGAAACCTTCTGCAAATAATAAGGTATCTCTTATGATTTGTTTTTTGAGAATGGAAGATATTGGATATGTTGCTGCACATATGAATGAATTCAATACGATTGTTAATCAACAATCATCTGTGGAAATTGATTTTGATGACGAAGTTCGTGCCCTAATTTTGATGGCGTCTCTACCACCAACTTGGGAGCCAATGAAGGAAGAGGTAAGTAACTCCGTTGGTAATGCGAAATTAAAATTTACAGATGTTAGAGATCGTGTTCTGGCGGAGGAAGTCAGAAGGACGATGCAGGCGAGAGCTCTTCAAGTTCTGACTTGAACGTGGAACACAGGGGTAGAGGAACATGGAGAAGGTTTGACAGGAACAAGGACATGTCAAAATCGAGAATTAGTAGAAATCAGTCCATATTTGGAAGAACGATGGAGTGTTGGAACTATGGAATGACAGGTCATGTGAAGAAGAATTTTAGGGATCCCAAGGGAGAAAATTTGGGAAATACATTTAATGCGACCACTGATGAGATTGGTGACATATTGATCACATGGGAAAGTTGCCCAAAAGACTCTGTCATGGAGAAATGTCGCGACGAAGAAACCGTTTCTACGGCAATTGGAAACTCCAAGGATGCGTTGCTACTGTCCATCGATAGTCCGATTGACAATTGGGTACTTGACCCGGGAGAATCTTTCTATACCTCTCCGAGCCAAGAAGAAATGGAGAACTACATATTTATTCAATGGTTTGCCTTTACCCATTATCGGTCACAGAGACATTACCTTAAAAATGTCGAACGGGCGCACGTGGAAGATAAAGAAGGTGAGACACGTGCCGAAGCTGAAACGGAATTTGATTTTCGTTGGTCAATTTGACGATGAAGTTCACCCAATTACCTTTGTCCAAGGTCAGTGGAAAGTGGCAAAGGGAGCAATGTGGTTGCTCGTGGTCAAAAAACCGACATCCTCTACATGACGACAAGCTGCCCTGACTCAACAGTCGTTGTCGACTATGCCCAGAAGAACGAGTTGTGGCATCAACGACTTGGACACATGAGCGAGAAAGGTATGAATATTCTCGTCAAAGAGGAAAATATTTTCGATCTGAAATTGGTGAATCACCATTTATGTGAGAGTTGTGTGCTTGGGAAACAGAAGAGAGTGATTTTCTCAAGTGGAGGAAAAGAGGTGCTCTACAACGATAATCTGCAACAGACTCCGGAGAGCAGAGAGTCCGAGAACGAAAAATCTGCAATGATAGACTTGAGAGAGATTCTTATACACAAACCAGAGCGAGATATGTCGGAAGAAGATGAACAATAAGTTCAAGAGGAAATTCAGCAAGATAACAACCCGGAAGTCGAAGAACAAACGTCAACCACCACCATACGTTGATCTTCTCGGATTAGAAGGTCGACGCACAGGTTCTCACCGTTGCTAGACTTCATCTTTCTTACCGACAGAGGAGAGCCTGAATGCTATGATGAAGCAAAGAATGTTGAGGAATCGAGCAAGTAGGAGCTGGAAATGAAGGATGAGATGGATTCACTGTTGTCAAACCGAACATGGGAGCTAGATGAGCTTCCGGCTGACAAGAAAGAGTTGTAAAAAAAGTGGGTCTGCCGGATTAAAGAAGAGCACGATGGAAGCAAGAGTTGTAAAGCACGGCTGCTAGTCAAGGGTTTTCAGTAGAAGGAAGGAATTGACTACACCGAGATTTTCTCCCCAGTTGTTAAGCTAGTGACTATTTGAACAGTTCTTGGGTTAGTGGAAAAAGAAGATATACACGTTCAACAAATGGACGTGAAGACTGCTTTCCTTTATGGTGAGTTAGAAGAAAAGATCTACATGAGGCAACCAGAAGGTTTCGAGGTCAAAGGCAATGAGAAGATATTGTGCAAGCTCCAAAAGAGGTTGTACGGTTTAAAGCAAGCTCCAAAGAACTGGTATAAGAAGTTTGACAGCTTTATGAAGAAAGCCGATTTCAGGAGGTGTGAGGCAGATCATTGCTGCTACTTGAAGAAACTTGGGATTCGTATTTGATATTATTGCTTTATGTTGAAGATATGTTAATAACATGAGCTGATCTTACAGAGATTGAGAAGTTGAAGAAGAGGCTGTCGAAGGAGTTCGAGATGAAGGATATCGGCACTGCAAAGCAAACCCTCGGAATGAGGACTACATGGAGCAAAGAGGGGCTGATATAGTCACAAGAAGATTACGTGAAGAAGGTCGTGAAAAGGTTCAGCATGGAAGATGCCAAGTATGTTCGAACTCCTCTAGGCAATCACTTTCAGTTGTCTAAAGTTGACTCACCCGTGACCGAAGAGGATATGGCATACATGTATACGATTCCTTAGTATTTGGTTATTGGAAGTCTTATGTACGCTATGGTATGCACGAAACCAGACATTGCACATGTAGTTGGAGTTGTTAGCCGTTTCATGAGTGATCCAGGAAAACAACATTGGGAAGTCGTGAAGTGGATTTTCAAGTACCCTAAAGGAAGCTAAAGTACAAAATTGTGCTTCAGGAAGTCTGATTCAGGACTTGAAGGGTTCGGTGACGCAGACTACGGTGTGACATCGATAGTAGAAAGAGTACGTCTGATTATGTCTACACATTTGGAGGTACTACAATCAGTTGGATTTCAAGGTTGCAGAAGATTGTCACTCTTTCTATCTGGGAGACTGAGTACGTGTTCGTGAAGAAGGCTACGAATGAGATGATTTGGCTTTATTCTTTTCTTAAAAAGATGGGGCACAATCAGGATGGCAGTGTTATTCACTGCGATAGCCAGAGCGCCACTCACTTGGCAAAGAACCCGGCGTACCATGCTCGAACGAAACATATACAGCTTCGTTACCACTTCATCCGAGAGGATTTGGAGAATCATGCGGGCATGTTTACGGAGGTCGTGAGAAGATCGCAGGTAATGAGAATCATGCGGGCATGTTCTCGAGAAGATCGCAGGTAATGAGAATCATGCGGGCATGTTTACGGAGGTCGTGCCGAACAAGAAGCTGAAGTTGTGTGCAACTTCAGTGGGCTTAGCTGAGTGAAGTGCCGAGCCGCATCTTGTAAATCCTTAAATAGAGGTGATAGAGATTAGTCTTCAAGTGGGAGATTGTTGGATTGTGAAGCCTAATGGGCCTCGTGGACCAACTCTAGAAGCATCCAAGATAAGGATAAGAACTATCCAAGATAGGATAAAGAGGATCCAAGATAAGGATAAGGATAGAGATATAAGAGGGATAGAGATAAATTCTCTTGTTCCTATCCAAGATCATAGTGATCTCTTGGTTATTGTAGTATAAATAGAGGTCAAACCCCTCATTTGTAAATCACTCCAAAATCCTTTCTGTAGCATTGTGTGGTGTGTAGCTAAATAGAGACCCCATCATAGTACATAGTAGTAGGCGTGAGGTAGATAGATATACCAGAGTGTGTAATCCATTGGAGATTATAGTGAAAAGATTTACAAGAGGCAATTGGACGTAGCTCATATTCTAGGAGTGAACTAGTATAAAATATGGTGTCAATTTCTTTTATCGTTTATTTATTTTCATCGTTCTTCGGAGACAAGAATTAGGCTTAATTCCTTTCAGGATTCCGACCATGCAAGTCTAAGGAAGCTAAAAGCCAAACTAACGGATGTATCATTGGGTCTTTCCCAAATGGAAGATTTCTTTGTGGACAACGACGAGGTGGTTGAAGTCTGCTCAAATATTGTACCGTCGATCGACGACTCCCGCTACCTCTTTGCTCTCACCGGAAAACTTCTCACGGAGAAACGTGTAAGGCCTCGTTCTCTTTTCCCTGTTAGTGGAAGCTCCGTGGAAAGAATCACGATCCAACAGTTTACTGAAAAATTCATGGCGTTTTTTTCAACTCTAAGGAAGACATGGATGGTATTAGAGCAAGGGAATCGTGGGCTTTCTATAACACAGTTTTGCTCCTAACACCACTACCACCAAGGACCCAACTGGAGTCTTTGAGTTTCCGCTCAATCCGAATTTCGGCAAGAGCTTTTGACATTCCGGTAGAAGCTATGACCTCCTAGATGCGAGCGCAAATCGTCTCAAATCTTGGGCGGGAGGTTGAAATCGATCGGGTAAATCCACCGAGAGCTTCTAGCACTTTCTGAGGATGGGATACTTTCCTCTGGCTACGAGTGGAGTTGGACGCTACAAGACCACTCTGTTGTCATATCATGTTGCAGGTAGATGCGCGTGTCAAACCGCTCAAAGTTAGATTAGAGTATGAGAAGCTACCGGGATTTTGTTACCGGTGCGACCGTCTTGGCCGTGCAATTAAAAATTACACTGCAATACTCCCGAGGGTGGACAGATAGATACACGGACTCACTCCGGGCTCATCCCCTAGTCTAGGCGGAAGGCTTTTTTCGCTCGAATTAGAATGCTCTGCCAACCCCACCCCTACAGTGCCCTCTTCGGCCCCGGAAATGGCTCAACCTTTTTTCTCTAACTTGGATTGCCCGATTAACATGATAGGTACACAGGAACAACAACAACCCAATCCACCGATCGTGGATGATGTACCAATCACCGTTAGTAAGAGTCGACCCATTATTGTGGTTGAGTTCTCAGTCTTGCCTAAAGATCAACACTTCAACCATCTACCTCTCAGAAGTAATGTTGAAGGATTAGGGGCATGGGAAGGGATTGGTAGTACCTCCCCTATCCTCGAACCCCATTAAATTCTTAGTCTTTCCTGACCAGGAGGCACCTCTGCCAACTGAGGATTGGGTGGACATGAAGCAGAAGGAGGGGGTTGAGGGACAGAGGGCCACAAACGGGATGAGGCAGCCTTACCTCAACCTGCTCAGCATAGTCTCCATCACGAGATCGTAGCTGGTTTCGAGTAGAAGAATACATATGTCCATCCCGATATCAGACCACACACGAATCATCAAAAAAGACAACAAACAAAGAGAGTAGCCAAGAAAACGAAGAACCTCAAGATCTTGGCCATAGAGAAGGGGTCCAAAAACCTAGAGATCGTATTTGTTTCAAGGAAGAGGGCTTTCACGCTCATGGACATCGATCAGAATGAGCAGGCGGCCCTTCAGGACCTTATTCCACTAACCTCGACTTAGACTGGTAAACAGCCTTGTTAGGAGTTATGATAGGCCTTTGGATCCTTGGGAGGCCGACACTTTCGCCCTTTCAAGACCCTTTTAGTTCCTACCAGGGGAGTCAGGTTAGCCGTGACTACTTTCTGTCTGCTCCTACGACCCAGGGCAATCTCCGAAAACGGAATTTAGTTAATTGGACTCGTTTTATGGCACGTATATTTCATGTTTGGTTGTTTCTAATTTTTATAAAAGAGTACTTGTTTTCCTAACCATGTCTGTCAGAATACTTGCTTATCCTTCAAACGGAGACTTTTGGTTTTATCTCTGATTTGTTTTGGGCCCGCTCTTAATGATGGGTATTGTAATTTGTTAGTTGGATTAATGAATACCTACTCTTTAATAAAACAAAAAATAACATAGAAACATGGTTTAGTTTGGGGCATGTTGGATTTGGCTCCAATCTAAATCATCATTCTTAATCATCCAAACTGAAATATTTCCCAATTAAGATCCAAACTTTCTTCCGTTTCAAAAATAAAAGATCCAGACTATCGAACGTATTGTGATATTTTTTGTTCTTATTTATACTAGGTGGGTGCACCGCGCGTTGCGCAGTGCTTGGTGTGAGAACTCTGCGTATACTAAGAAAATTGTTGTAAATTACAACAGGTCTAAAATCAAGAGAAACCTAATTTAACAATCGCCGTACCGTTCTAAAACCAATTATAATTCTATTACTAACTCAATGAGAATTTAAATCAAAATAAAACCTTGTAAACTTTAAGATCATGGTTCGTGTTAACAACAAAATATTTAGATTCTTTAATTTTATAATAGTGATGAACACATTAGTGAACAAAAATAATAATTGAGGTTGTTATAAATATTCAACTTCTTACTTTTTCAAAATCAATTCCTTGATTAAACTAATAGATTTTAAAAACCCCATCAATTATTCTACCAGTACATTACCATCATTCCATGTATGAGAAATGAAAAGCAAAAAAGTTAGGTTACCACTTCTATCTGTGTTATTAACATATTATAATATAATACATAAAAAATTATGTAAAAAATAATCAAGAAAATGATTTTTCATCATTTTCATCTTTAATACAATAATTAACTTATTTGTACGAAAATATCAGAAGTGGACTTTCATCACACTTGAAGCAGAAGTATAACTAATGAACACTCACTGTAAAGTGTTAAGAAAGATAGTGCGTAGTCTAAATGCTCTCAACGGTACTGTAGCAACACTGTTGCATCTTCAAACTTCTGCAGCTGTTCTTCATCATTTTCAGAGACATTCTTCAGTGTTCTTCACTTTCTCTAACTTCAACAATTGTTGTTACATGGTGTAGTGTCCTGGTTGTCCACACTAGGACTTCGGACCACCATAGTTTCAACTCTGTCACAATTTTTATACTCTTGTTGTTCCTCTTCAATCTTCTACCCTTGCGCAGGCATGTCGGGCTTGGTGGGTTCTAAACTATCGATACAAGAGCTTAGTGGGGATTGCTGTTTGGAAGAAACCCTGGCAAAAGAAGTGCTCGTTAAAGGGAAAGGGAAAGAATCCTTGGTTAATTCAACTCCAACAAATGAGAGAATCACTCAACAAAGAGCCTTCTCTGTTCCATCTGCAGACAACACTCAACAATATTCTCCAGGGGGCAAAACGAGATGGATAGGAGGCCAAAAGATATTTTATGACAAGAATTTCAGACCCATTGATTCGGAGAATGATCTGACACCAGAGTTTGTGGAAGATTACAGAGAGAACACCTCCAGGAGAAGGTTTGTTGGAACACTGGAGAAGGAGAACAATCAAGTCTTGGCTGCTTCATCATCCTTGGGACCCCCTCCTGGTTTTGGAAGTAACAAGCACAGAAGGCCTGAACAGGATGACAAGGTGTTTGAGAGAAAATGGAGAAGAAGGCTAGGTCCTCAAAACAAGACACAAGGTGATCGAGGTTGGGAGGAAATTCAAACTGGAGAAAAAGAACACTGGGGATTTGTAAGCAATATACCCCCAAATTCATCTGCTCTTTGGCTTGAGGATCAATTCAAAGCTGCTGGAGAGATAATGACAGTCCAAGCACCAACCAAAACAAATTTGAAGGGAAGATACTTTGCTTTTATTAGATTCAGAAATGAGGAGGGACTAATGACTGCAATCAACAATTTTCATGGCTGGCGTCTCTGTGGATATAAAATCCTTATTGCTAGAGCTTGGAAAAAAAACCCTTTTTATACAACCACAACAAATGTGGAGAGAAAAGAAACTGGCACAACTGATGAAAGGAAGCAAGATGTCAAATTTGGAAAGGAAGGAGGAGCAGGTGGTTTTGGCAAAGAAAAAGTTTGAGAAGTTAGGCTCAGTGGTAGCCTTGAATGAGCAGAAACTAAAGAGATCTCAGGTAGCAATATCAGTTAGGAACCTCAGTGCTATGGCTATCATGAGAGAGATGGCCTTAGAGGGAATATCTGAAATAGAAGTGAGAGACTTGGGAAGCAGATGTGTTCTACTAACTTTCCCAGATAAAGAATATGAACAATTAATGGTGGAGGAGAATGTGAGATGGTTGGACAATTGGTTCATCTTGTTACCATATTGTCAGATATTTTGTTCTAAGAAGGGAAAATTTTCAATGGATATCCATTAAAGGGGTCCCTTTCCAGGGTTGGTGTTCAGAGACAATGGCTGTTGTTGTTGCTGAAGTGGGAGAATTCATATACATTCATCCAACCTCCCTCACTGGTTTTAATTTGGAGGAAGCTTATGTCTTGATTCATACTCCATTGCTAATTGAACTTAGCAAACAAACCAGCTTCAATTTGTTGGAGGATAATTTCAATGCTCTCCTCACTTCAGTCAATAAGAATTTATTACCACAATGGGATCCTCCTGAATACTCTACAGACAACACTTCATCTGTGAGATCAATGTCCTCTAACTTCACCACACCCACAACTTATAGGACTCAGTCCCAGTCACCCCAGGCTTTGGATATCCCAGAATTAAAGACTGAACACAACAAGGAGCCTGAGCAGAATATAATGAGGGAACAAGATCAAGTTTTGATTGCCTTGAATGATCAGATTAAGGTTGGTGAAGAATTAAAGATCTTTGAAGAGGGGGGACTTATTAATTCTGAGATAGCTGATTTTAAGGTTGGTAGTCAATTATTGCCCCTGGAAGTTTATGATGTTGATAGTTCTGAGAATATTGTTATACCTTCTGAGGTCTTGAAGGCTGTTGTGAAGGACACTATGGCTTCAGTAACCCCACAAACATTCCTCTGTTAGCTGCAGATTCTCTGGTTGAGCAGACCAATAAACTTGTCCTAGTTGAAGATGAAGGAACAGTACAACCATTACCCTCTGATCCAGTGGGTATTGTCCATTTTCAGAAGCTGACAGGGACAACTAGTTTGACACCATTGGGGGAGGAGATTGCAGTAGACATTAATGAGAAGTTAAGGGTTAATAGAGTTGATATCCTTGAGGGTCCACAAGAAGATTTAGTAAAGACATTGATATTAGAGAAGGAGGGAAGTCATTTTTCAAAGCCTATTTTCACTACTAGTCCTGTTACTGTATCACTGTCTACCAATCCTAAACTGAGAAGCCTCTCCAGCAAGAGGAAATCTAAAAAACCACAAGTCTCATATGTATATGATACTCGATCAAAGAAAGGCAAAGAGGTGAATTTGGTACAATTTTCTGATAAGAAGACAAGACCTCAGTTGGGGACTGCTAGTAAAGAGGAGCACACAAGCCCCTGGGAGTATTGTAAG
This sequence comes from Erodium maritimum, assembly GCA_963921825.1. NCBI lineage: Eukaryota > Viridiplantae > Streptophyta > Magnoliopsida > Geraniales > Geraniaceae > Erodium > Erodium maritimum. Next base: position 69,562,418 of record OY997590.1, on the reverse strand, counting down.
GCCATTGGTCTGAAAGCCTTTGTAGCTGATGAATTGGTTGTTGATCAATTTGAGAACCTAGAAGCAGAAATAAATCAAAAGGTTAACTTTGAAACCGATTCTGGTGAGGAAATTCTGGAAGAAGAAGAGGTTGGTGATCTATTGGAGCAATCAACTCCTTGCTTGGAAGATATAAAATCTCAAGCAAGGTTTACTTCTCATTGATCTATATGAAACTCCTCTCTTGGAATATGAGAGGAATCTCTTCTTCACAAAAGAAGAGAGTTTTGAGAGATACCATAAGACTTCAAAAACCCTCCTTTATATTGCTGCAGGAAACCAAGATTCAGGCTATGTCACCTTTATTTCTTAGAGCTATTGGATTATATAATGGTTGGGACTTGACTGTTATCAATGCTCAAGGATCTTCTGGAGGAATTTGCTCTATTTGGAACACTAAGACTTTCAGGATGCAGATGATTAAACCTATAGATCATGCAATTATATGGTTTGGATATTGTCTTGATTGGGAGACTAATGTGGTTATTGTCAATGTGTATGCTCCTTGTTCCACTACATTGAGAAGGACTCTGTGGCAGACCCTTACTAAGGAAGCTCTATCTTTTGGGGATATTTACATTGTAGCTGGGGATTTCAATGCCATACCTAACCCCTCTGAGAAATCCACTCCTTCAAAATCTTTGGTTTCTATGAGAGATTTTAACTTGTTCCTGTTGGAAGCTGCATTAGTTGATCTGCCTTTGAGGGGTGGAAAATATACTTGGTTCCAGTCAGCTACTAAAGCTTCAAGGCTGGATAGGTTTTTGCTTGCTCCTCAAGTCATCTTTCATTATCAGAATATCTCTCAATCAGCTCTACCTAGAGCTATATCTGATCATAAACCTGTGATTTTAGCTGATCCTCTTATTGATTGGGGAGCAAGACCTTTCAAATTTATAAATGCTTGGCTTGATCACCCACTATTCTTCTCAACTGTCAAAACATTTTGGACCTCTCTGGAGGTTGTGGGGGACCTGGTTATGTTATTTGGCAAAAACTCAAAATGCTGAAAGTTTTTTCTCAAAAAGTGGAATGTAGAAGTGTTTGGAGTATTAGAAGCAGACATAGCCTTATTGCAGCAACAGATCAATGACTTTGATGAGATATTGGATACTAGAAGCCTAACTGAGCTGGAAAGGGCTGAGAGGGCTTTGTGCAATGCTAAACTTATACAAAAATTGAAGTCCCTAGCAAAGATTTAGAGACAAAAGGCCAGAGTAAAATGGAACAAGGAGGGAGATAGGTGTTCCAAATTTTATCATCTTATAGCAAATTATTCAGCTGCTAGGAAGAAAATAGTGGAGATTTGTGTGGATGGTACTTCAATTAATACTCCTACTCGAATCAAAGAGGCTGCCAGAGAGCACTTTGCCAAAAGGTTTCAGAAAAATTCTTCTATGGTGGTGGACTTATCTCAATTACCTTTCAGTACTATTTCTCCAGCCAAAGCTGATTTTCTAGAGAGACCCTTCTCAGATGAGGAAATTCACACTGATGTGCTGGCATGCAATGAGGAGAAAGCCACTGGTCCAGATGGCTTTACTTTGAAGTTCTTCCAAAAATGCTGGGGTTTCTTACAAGTTGAGGTTATCTCCTTCTGCAAGCATTTTTATACTTCTGCAGAATTGGAGAAAGGTATTAATTCCTCTTTCTTCACTCTAATTCCTAAGACCTCTTGTCCCTCCACCTTTGAAGATTATAGACCTATAAGTCTTATGGGGGCTATTTATAAAATTTTGTCAAAGCTTTTAGCTGCTAGGCTCAAGACTGTCATGGACCAGTTAGTGAGTGATGTACAAACTGGGTTTATTGCTGGTAGACAGATTCTTGATGGCATTTTAATTGCTACTGAGATCCTTCATTCTGTCAAAGCTTCAAAGGAAGAGATATTATTATTCAAAGTTGATTTTGAAAAGGCATATGATCATTTGAATTGGGATTATTTATAGCTAGTATTATCATTGATGGGGTTTGGCTCTAGATGGAGACTTTGGATGAGGTCTTGTTTCAAAGCTTGGGTTTCTGTGCTGATAAATGGTTCCCCTACTACTGATTTTAAACTCTCAAGGGGCTTGAGACAAGGTTGCTCCTTATCACCATTATTGTTTGCTATAGCTGCTGAAGGACTTCACTTAATTTTGGAGCAAGGTATCTTATCTGGAAATTTGCAAGGAATCACTTGTGGTTTGGGTGGTCCTATCATCTCTCATCTCCAGTTTGCAGATGACACCCTCATCTTCCTAAAAGCCAATCTAGCTCATGTTCAGAATCTTAAAACCTCCTTAATGGCCTTCCAACTTGCTTCTGGACTTAAGATTAATTTCCTCAAATCCAAGGTGGTCCTGATTAATGCTGAGACAGTGGAAATTAATGAGATCACTGATATCTTGGGTTGTGAGGGGGTCTGTCTTCCTATAGATTATCTTGGGTTTCAATTGGGAGCTAATCCAAGAAGATACAAGATTTGGTCTCCTATCATCAATAAATTCAAAAAGAAGCTGAATTTGTGGCAAGCTAAAACCCTCAACTTTGGGGGAAGAATCACTCTCATAAAATCATCACTCTCTTCCTTACCCCTATTCTATATGTCATTATATAAAGCCCCCAAGAGAGTTTTGAGAGAGATGGAATTGTGGCAAAGAAGGTTTCTATGGAACAGTTCTGTTACAAAAAAGGTTTTACATAAAGTGAAGTGGGAACTGATTTGTCTTCCTAAAGAGAAGGGTGGTCTAGGGATAAAAAGTCTTTACATTATGAACACAGCTCTACTAGCAAAATGGTGGTGGATATTTGCTATTGAAACCAAGTCTCTGTGGAAGAGATTTATTTGTGCTAAATATGGCTGGTCTGCTGAAGATTGGGACTTGTCCAAAGTTACAATTGCAGGCAATCAAAATTTTCTAAGTCATGTGCAGAATTTATTGGTGGACCAAAATTTCAGCTCTGCTGGTTTGGAATGGGTAGTCCATAATGGAGTCAGAGTGAAATTTTGGGAAGATGTTTGGGTGACAGATGAACCTCTCAAGAATAGGTTTGTAAGGATTTTTCATCTCTGTATACATAAGCATGAGAGGGTGGCTTTTTTCTGGAGCAATGGGGTTTGGCTTATTCACTTCAGGAGAGCTCTTAGAGGATGGGAGTTGGGGCAATTTAGAATGCTATCAGAAATCCTGAATTTATTTGAATTTCAAGATGCTGGGGAGGATAAGATATCTTGGAAATTACATGAAGCTGGTTTCAAGGTCAGAAGGATGTATAATCATTTGGATGGGGCTAATGTTCAAGAGAAGCCTTGGTCTAAATATCTCTGGTCAACAAACTTACCACCTAAAATCTCAGCCTTTACATGGCTAGCTTGCCACAATACAGTGCCAACAAAACCTTTCTTGGAAGCCAGAGGTTTGAATCTGTCACTCAATGATACTCTATGTCCTTTTTGTTCCAATGACTTTGAAGAGTTAGATCATCTCTTCCTACATTGCAAGAGATCTTGGTTGATCTGGGCTGAAGTGCTCAACTTGTGGGGGTTTAAAGGTGTTATGTTGGGAAACTTCTTGGAATTTTTATATGCTTGGTTGGAATTGGGTCCCTCAGTCTCTGCTGATCAGTGGAAAGTGACAGTGTTTGTAACAATATGGTTTATTTGGCTCTCAAGGAATGATCTGGTCTTCAATAACACTGCTAGTTCTTCTTCCCTCATCCTTCACAAAATCCAAAGCTACACTTTCAATCTGGAATGGAGTTTATTCACAAAAATGCAGCCCTTCTCTTTTATTGATTGGGTGAACAAGCATACTCTTTGTATGAGGAAAAAGGTTAAGATCACTACCATCTTGGTCCCTTGAACTTTGGTGGGGAGGGTTTGGGTGGTGAGGGGTGGTTTTTGGTTTCTTTTTAGTGGTGAGGTTAAGACTTTTCTTGGGGTTTTATCTGCTTATTCCTTTGGGGGGTCTGTGTGCGGTGTGAGATTTTGTTTGTTATATTTTGGGGCTGACTGGGGGGTATTTTTGTTGTATAGGTTTGAGGGTTTCCTGTGTAATTTTGTTGCCTGGCTTTGTTGTTGCCTCTGGTCTCTTACTTTGGTTTGGTTTTGGTTTTAGTAGTACCTCTCACTTTAGCAGGTACTTGCTTCCTCGCACTGTGTACTTTCTCATCCTCGTGAGGTCCTGTGTTTTATCTCATTTTGGCTGGTGGTGCTGTCAAAGAAGAATTCTGTTTGCAGCTGGTGTGATGCAGAGTTTGGGAGTATGTGGGTAATTTTTAACTCAGTTCGGGCTTGCAGCAAAAGCTTTTTGCAATTGGTCTTGATGTTGGTGCCTTATGGAAGAAAATTGGCAAGGCAATTGGCAGGTCTTGGCAGGTTTTGAAGTATACAAGGGGGGAGACTTTTGTTGGTTGTCACTCCTTTGCTGCATAATGCAGAGTTCACTGTGGTGAATTGCTTAAGTCTTGTGTTGTTTTAAGTGGGAAAGTTAGGTATGATTTGTTAGTTGGTTTTGGTGGGAAAGTTAGGTATGACATTGTTAGTTGGTTTTGGTGGGAAAGTTAGGTAATTGTTTTAGATTGTTGGGCTTGTGTTGCTCGTGGGTTGTATTTGAGAGTTCTCTACTCTTGGACTCATCTACAATTCGTAGATTTGTCCCTTTTAATAATAATTAGCTGATAAAAAAAACACTCACTGTAAAGTAAGTACTACAAAACAAAAGTTTGGTTAACATCTTATGTTCCAAAAAGTTTGGAGTTTTTCCTAGAATGAACTATAAAACACAATCTTTAATATAATTCCCAAGTTAGAGTAAAAAACTAAAAATAAACTAATGGATAGATGTATAAGAGGTGAAATCGGCTACAAACTCCTCTTAACCTAAAAACTAGAGAACCAATCCTAGCCACACACACCTAACATCCAACATTCCACATGATGCCACATCACCACCCCAATTTCACCCAAACTCACGCTAATGTCATCCTTTCTCACACAAGCAAGGGCATAATTGTAAAAGCATGGTGCCATGTGGACAAGTGTCCATTTTTTTTTTCCCACCAATTCACTAATTTAATATTTCCCGATTCGTTTGAACTCCGATTAGCTTCAAACTTGCGCCAATATTTTTATTTTTTCAAGGGCTTTAAATCAAGATCAATCATGAATATATTTTGAAGCACGAAAATAAAAAGGTATATTGGAGTGATAAAAAAATGTTGAGTGTTGATAAATCTTCACTAATAAATGTTTTATATCGGAGGTATCAAACTAGTGCTAAATGTTGATAAAAACATATACTGAGGTGATAAAAACCATGTTCAATTTTGATAATAAGTGTGATAAACTAATCATGATCAGTTTTGGAGAATGGGGTGATAAAACCAGTGTAGAGTGTTGATAAAACCAGTGTAAAGTGTTGATAAAACCAGAGCAAAGTGTTGATAAAAATTAGACAGATATAATTTCTTTAAAAACCAGCCCCGAAATAAAAAAAAATCGTGCTTCAAAAAAACCATGTGATGGGGATGGTAAAACACACGTAATTGAATGATAAACCTAGTGTTTAGTGTTGATAAAACTAGTGTTCATAAAAAGCACGCGATGAGGTGATAAAAACATGATCAGTTTTGGAAAATGAGGTGATAAAACCAGTGTAAAGTGTTGATAAAACCAGTGTAAAAGTGTTGATAAATCCAGAGCAAAGTGTTGATAAAAATTACCCAGATTTTTTTATAAAAAAAAATCAACACCAAAATAATTTTTTTTTTCGTGCTTCAAAATATATTCATGACTGATCTTGATTTAAAGCCCTTAAAAAAACAAAACTAATGGCGCAAGTTTGAAGCCAATCGGAGTTCAAACGAAGCGGGAAAAATTAAATTAGTGAATTGATTAAAAAAATAACATGATAGTTTTACTAAAAAGCCCTTACCACTTATTAAAAAATGCTGTTTTTTTGCAGTCAACAAGTCAACTACTCAATTGCATCTCATCCATCCATTCTTAAAATAGATGGCTTAGATTGGTTCTCTAGTTTTTAGGTTAAGACATGGTTTGTATTTGATTTCTCCTCAGATGTATAATAGCTATTGATTAGAGGGCAAATCTCGTAAACTATTGGAATATGATAGAAGTCCTTGAACAGCTATTAAGATAGCATTAAAAATGGTACCATGAACACAAGCATTTTAGATACAATGGATCCATAACTAAAATGGATTAGGAGATCAAATATAATGTTGGAAATATGATTACTAATAGTCATCAAAGAGAACAGGTTCGGTGGTTCTTTGTGATGATGGTCAAATGATTCAACTATAAATAGTAGCACTTCTTGTGTGAGTTTTTTTTGAAAGGCAAATATATTAATAAAAATTTATTGTTTTGGGGACGAAAACAAAGGACACAGGTAAATCCACGGAACAGAACCAGACATACCAACCATGGCACCACAAACCATAACTAACAAAGAGCGAACAAAGGTCTAATAACCTAGATTTTCCAACCATGAAGTAAACAAACACTTCTTGTGTACTTTAGAACTAAAAATTTGTCTGAAACTGGCTCCATTTGAACCCTGGTTTGAATAAACACTTTGAAATCTCCATTTAGTTATTCAAAATAATATTTACAACTCAAAAACGTCCCAACAAGTGGACAAAATACAAGGTATCCGTCACTAGACTCAAAAGTAAAACCCGGACTCCGCTCCTAGCTCCACAAGCTTCGAGAGCTCACCTAGTTCGTCCTGTGATCAGTACCTGTAGGAAAAGCAGCTAGGGGTGAGCGTTCGCTCACCACCACGGATAACAGACTGACTACAGCATAATTAGCAGACAATGCAGGTAACACCAATAACAAACTCACACCGGGGAACACTATCCCCAACCCAAGTACTCCGACTGACACACACCCACAGTTACTTTCCTGAACCGACTCAACGATTGACGACCTCCTCCAAAGACACGACAACAACCACGCAACACCCAAGATCACAAAGGATCGCACACCAAACAAGATCACAAAGGATCGCACGCCAGCTGCTCAGTAACCTCCCTCACTCACGCGCTTTGCCGAACCACTCAGGCCAGGCGGTCGACTTGTCTCAGTAACCTCTCTCACTCACGCGCTTTGCCGAACCACTTAGGCCAGGCGGTCGACCTGTCTCAGTAACCTCTCTCACTCACACGCTTCCCAGACACAAAGTCGGGCCAGGCGGTCGAACTTTCTCAGTAACCTCTCTCACTCAGGTAACCACAACCACAATCACAAGCAAGTTCAACAACAGTAACAACACAGGTTCAACACTCCACAGGCACTCACGGCCACACAAGACACCAATAGTAAAACACGGACTCAACAACCCCACGGGCACTCACGACCTCCCAAGACACACCAACAGTAACTCACGGGCTCAACAGCCCCACGGGCACTCACGGCCTCCCAAGACACACCAACAGTAACTCACGGGCTCAACAACCCCACGGGCACTCACGACCTCCCAAGACACACCAACAGTAACTCATGGGCTCAACAACCCCACGGGCACTCATGGCCTCCCAAGACACACCAACAGTAACTCACGGGCTCAACAACCCCACGGGCACTCACGGCCTCCCAAGACACACCAACAGTAACTCACGGGCTCAACAACCCCACGGGCACTCACGGCCTCCCAAGACACACCAACAGTAACTCACGGGCTCAACAACCCCACGGGCACTCACGGCCTCCCAAGACACACCAAACAGTAACTCACGGGCTCAACAACCCCACGGGCACTCATGGCCACCCAAGACACACCAACAGTAAAGACACGGGTTCAACAACCCCACGGGCACTCATGGCCACCCAAGACATCAACAGTAAAACACGGGCTCTCATGGCCACCCAAGACACAACAGTAAAGTACGGGCTCTCATGGCCACCCAAAACACAACAGTAAAGTACGGGCTCTCATGGCCACCCAAGACACAACAGTAAAGTATGGGCTCTCATGGCCACCCAAGACACAACAGTAAAGTACGGGTTCTCATGGCCACCCAAGACACAACAGTAAAGTACGGGCTCTCATGGCCACCCAAGATACAACAGTTACACAATCAACCTCCGGGCATGGTCATATGCCTCCAGTACTCCTAATATCGATAAGTTCTCTGCTCCTACGAAACTACTAATTGTCACATGCTTTTCTAATAATCGCTACGTTCTCGTATCATGCCTTTCTAATATTCGATAAACCTACTTAACCCACGACACCTCGGTGTCACATGCAATTCTACTGTTAACTTTCCCTAGTCAGGGCCGAGATCCGGCTACTTTTCCCTACCTCGTATATGTTCTCCAAAAGATAACCAACAAGCTCCGGCGTGATCTCAGTCACTCGCCTAGCTTTCCTTTGCCTCGGTCTGCAGCATGATCTAAAAGAACACAATTTTAAACGCTTTTAAGCTTGCAGGCATAATGCTGAATTTTAATAAACTTGACGCCCAAAAGTAACCCCGACAATGTCGATCACTCCCAAACTCCCCAATTACTCGACATTGTCGATATTGGACCCGGAAAGGCCCGATTCGCCCGACGTGGCGAATCTGCCCGGGTTTTGGAAACGCCCTTCCGGGGCTCCGAAAATTCCCGTTTTCGTCCCTACGGTCTTAGAATAATTCAAAGGTTCCTAGGCACTCGACGGAATCGAATTCCGACTTCCGAGTCATTTAATTAACGTTTAAAGTTTCTTAACCCGCCAATTACAACTTTCACAATTTAATTCCAAATTTCGATCCGGTTGTAGATTAATGATTCGAGGAACGTTCTAAACCACCCGAACATGAAACCCGAGCACCCGAGCACGTGGGCCCCACCCGGCCATACTTGGCCGAGGGTTGCTAGGGTTAAATTGGGCCCGGCCCACCATGGTGGTGGCTGGTCCTAGCTCCGGCCAGCCACCTCACTCCGGCCAGCCACCCCACATGGTGGCCGGAGCTCCCGGTCACTGGAAAACGTCTCTATTCACTCCAAAACGTCCCCAAAACGTCTCCAACGATCCCCACACCTCATTTCCACCATAAACTACTCATTTTAACTAAACCCTAACTTTTGAACTTAACCAAAACGAAGATCGATTAGGTGCTTACCGTAGAGGAAGACGATGTGAGCACGAATCTACTATCGTTGAGACGAACCCATGGCTCGATGCTCGTGAATAGTGACCAAACCTTCTCTTTTCTTCTCTCCTTTTCTCTCTTCTTCTAACTCACTTTCTCTCTCTAAAAAGACCCATTTTTCTCTTTTTTGATTGAAATGGCCGAAACTTCCAACTCCTTTCCCTTTTGTTTTGTTTTTCAAAAAATCAAACTAATACTTAATTACAAACTAACACTAAAAGTAGTATTCTCTTGTCTTGTCCCACACCTAACACCGCCACTCGTTTGACAAGTGGCAAGATGGGTCCCACACCTTTCTAAGAAAATATCTCTAGATATTTTCCAATCAGATTCGCGAAATTCGGACGTTTCGGGCCCCAAACGAGCCTTTTTCCAAGAAATAACGAAACTTGACAGGCTATAAGGAAACGGCTCAACTAAGACCGCTGCGACGACGGCTAATCTTTTTGGATCCAAAACAGTCCTCGAATGGACAAAAACGTCGCTCGGTTGACTTTTCCAGCGAAAAGTCAACATTTCCCAAATCGATCAGAAAGTTGCCCTGAGTCCCCCGGAACTCACTTTGGTCGATATCAGGGTCATCTTAATTCCGGTATGACCCTCGGGGTCAATTTTGGGTTTAATTTAGTGTCTGCTTAAATTTTTTAAATTTTCCTGTTTTTCGCAGATTTGACTGGCGTTGACTGGGAGTGGTTCTTACATAAACACCACCTCAGACAAATTAGTATCACTTATGTGCTTTAGAGCATGTACAATGGAAATGCCCTTGGTGAGATCCTGGTCCTGAGTCCCTTGTGCTGAATGGACAAAAGTGAGTTCCTAGGACTTAGAATAGTGGGTGTTTTGCAATGAGAGGCCTTTGGTGAATCCTTGGGGCTAAGTCCCTTGTGCTGACTGGATGCTGAGTTGTTAACTAATTGATATTTTGTTGTTTTATTTAATTCTTTATCAGAAACCGTTTAAATTATATAAAATATAAACAAATGTGAAAAAAAATAATTAATGACAATAAAAAAAATAATAATTTTTTTTTTAACACGAATAAAAATGAACTTGAACTTTTATTGATCCCCTTTTGATACAACCCACAAAAAAATACACGCTCAAGAATCATTGTGGTGGGTCGACATCCCCAGGTGGTTGTTGTCGTCGAAGATCTTCAATTTCACCTTCAAGGGTATCCAAGACTCTTCGCGTTCGGGCCTTGCACGACTTGAGGTCATCCAAATCTTCTTCGGCGTAGTTGGAGGTATCAGTTCCCCTCAATGTCATGTAGAAGGTCATGTTTGCTTCCCACTTTTCGGTTAGCATGTGTATCATGCGAGTCCTTTCTGCCAGGCCTTCCTGCTTTGTACGTTCCATCTCCTGCCTTGTACGCTCCATCTCCGCGAAGGCAGTCATTTGGGCCGTGAGGACGGTCGTCTTTTTTGATGCCTTCACTGCCTTCTTTCCTTGCGGTCGCGTTCGGCAAGTTGGTTGAGGGGGACTTGCATCGACCTCAGGGGATGGGAGTGTGTCGTTGAAAGGAACTTAATTCTCCTCGTTGTGATCAGAAGCTCCCCATTATGGTTGTTGGGACTCGCCACTAAGAGATGTGTAATCGTCCCCTGTGCTTGTGGGTGGGGTTGAGCTATAAGCCACAGCCTCATCCAACCGTTGTCGTTGTTGGCGTGCTTATTGTTGGCGGACATTACCCATGGTGCCTTCCTCGGCAGCGAACTTGTTATTGCCCTCAAGCTTCCTAACCCAATGAGGTTGGGGTATTTATAGGGTTTAAAATTGGAGAATGGTGTGAAAAAAATGAGGTTGGGTTGGGGTATTTATAGGGTTTAAAATTGTTTAAAATTTAATTAAAAATAATAGCCGTTATACCGACCGTTGTTAAACGATTGGATTTTTTTTTCATTGCAGGGACACGTGTCGCCACGTGAGAGGACGGAGCGAGCGAGGGACGCATGGGCGAGGGATGCGCGCCCGGCCCGCGTGCGAGGGGCGAGGGCTGAGGCCCGGCCTGCGTGTTTGTGGGCCGCGTAAAATCCGTCCCATAATGTGACGGCCCGCGTCCCGTGGACAGCAAACACGCGGGTCGGGCACAAGGGCCGGCCGTTGTAAATGCTCTTAGAAGTAAATTGTCCCAAAGATGTATGTAAGGACCAAAATTTCAACGAAACCAAAATTTGAGCAATTCTCATGTATAGTGCATCATAGGCGCTACTTATAGGATACAATAAATACTTTATTATGAGACAGCTTTCATATAAAAGATGCGTCTCCATCTCTAGCTTGCATCCTTCGATCATCTCAACGTTTTAGCATATTTGGATGTCTTCATTTATGTGTAATGAAGATGAAAAATGATACTACTATCTCTAAGTAAACAACTTAACAATTATATGCTAGGTAGCATGAGAAAGACACCCGACGATCAAACTCATCATGCTCCACGCTTCCACTCCCATACATCATTATGAAGTATCGATTCAACCGATTCCTTGATTTTCTTCGCTTGAGGTTCGATCATGCACTGGCATCACCAAAACCATTAAATATGAGCAAATCAAGTCATTATAAAGAAAAAAGGCCCAACTCCTGTAATGCCTAAAATTTATGTGCTAAACCAAAAGATCTATAGTGGTGTATCCATTTTTTCTTTCGGATGTTGTCTCACCTCTGGTTCATCTGTTGTCCATGAAAGATCGCGAGAAACTGGTATAAACTGCCTCTGCTCCTTCCATCTCAAGTACCTCCGATAGGACATGATCTAGTGCTCTGGAATTCAAATATAAATATAGTTTACAATCAATTAATACAAAATATGTAATTTCCTCCAACACAATCAAATCAATCACAACTCTTATTACATTTCTATAGCTTCCACAACCATCACCATTAGAAGACTTTCAGGAAGCAAAACGAACTCATATATTAATTAAAAGAATAAACAACATATACACACCCAAAATAAAAGTCGAGAAATCAATCAAGTCATCATCACCAACGTTTCTTTGTTGCTATCCCACAAAGTAGATACCAAATATTTCCTATGAAACCAAACAACACAAATTAACATAATATTCTTGATATCAAACATATAAATACAACATTTGAAGAGACTGATATTCTAATTCTGAATGAGATGAGATAGCACGGTAATGATGGAAAGGTTGTGAGGGGATCACATAAACTTTTTCAGAAGCATGGTCACATACACCAATTAGCGGCTCATAATACAAAAAGATAGTTTCTTATAAACTTAGTCTTCTAATGGTTCTTAATGACACCAACTCTGCTTGAACATACCATCTTTGTATCACTTAGTTTGGTATCGAGCACCGGGAGACAAAGGAATGTTGTTTTCTGATGTCAGTTAAAAGTATAATCATGCACTGAGATAAAACTACTTTTGACTTATCAAGTAATCCCATAAGCCCTTTCTCATCATAATTTGCTCGTGATTCAATTGTCACCGAAACAATCACAGGACATGAAAATTTAGAGAATTACTATGTTCCTATAACTCAAAGCATATGACAGTGATCAGTTAGAAAGGCCATTACATTTATAACTGACAATTGAGAAAATTTTGATTCCAAAAAATCGTCACCGCTTTGAGATATACTTGCACCAAAACATCTATAACACTGGCAGACATAAAAGTTCCCAAAGTTAAAGATGAAAGGTTCCCGCATAATTCAAAAAATCAACACGATAAGAATCGGGAATTTGATCACTTGAAAGACACATAAAAATTGAACTCAGACTGAGTAAGCAAAAGCTAAAACATCAAGTTCTTTGGCATGAACCTATAAATACATTAATATGTTGCATGATCTCCAGTTCAAAAAAATTATATAACAATCACAAAGCAAATATAATGTAAGGTTGACCTAAATAAGAAGCTGACCAACGTTGCAGATCAAGGATCCACCAACATCGCATTGGCGCCACAACATTCAGATCCACAAAATTAACAAACAAAGACAAGTAAAACCATAACCTATACAGATATTCTAAAAACATGAAAAAGCATGCTGAGATAGAGAAGTGAGTGATTGGTACCTTTGGGCGTCCAAGGGCAATCAGAAGACGCAGAAGAGAAGATAGTCAGGTAAATCGGGCCTGTTACACATGAAACAAATTACCATGGAAAGATTTGTATTTGCATTGTTTTCATGTTTTATATCATCAAACTGGATGTTGGATTGAACAAGACACAACTCAAAATATCAAATGTTTCCCCTTTTAGCTCTAACCAAGAAAAATGCCACTAAACCCACACAAAAAATTAATAAAATCTCTTATCTGAGTTACTTCAAATCATGTAGGGTATTAATCAAAACTCAACTTGGTATAATAACAAAAACCCATGATACTAATTAGTTAGTTCAATCAATATAAATATGGAAGAACAACAAAAAGAATGAAAAATGATCACACTACAAATTAAAATGATAGTACATTCCTAAAAACCTCTTCCTTCAAATCAAATTCAGCAACCAATCATTGCAAAAAGGGAATGGGAAAGCTCAAAACCATTACCGATAAGAGGGAGCAACAGGAATGGCCGAGCACAACCTGTTTTGAAGGAGTAGGAGAGGTTGGATAAGCCCAACGTGGGCACAAAACGATTCGACATCGATCGTAAGCGTTATATAACACCCTTGGAATAGCATGGAGTTTACTACTAAACAAATCAACATCTATGTCCCTGCTCCTCAACCCAGAATTCAATTGCTTTGTTCTACCCATATACTCACGCACAGTTACAGCCGTATGTTTGTGATTTGGACAGACAATTCGAGAATGAGGATAAGCCCTCGTCGTTGTTGATAAAACCCCATTAAAGGATATCTCAACAAAAAACAGATGATTTAGTAGGTCTAATAAAAGGAGAAGAGGAAAAAAAGAAGCTAAAGTTGGGATCTCCATGGTCGTCTTCTCTCTAGAGCTTTGCTGCAAATCTGTGGTCTAAATCGATGAGAGATAAACGGAGTAAATCGTCTGAGAGAGCGTAGTGTGGAGCTAAAGATCCATTAAAGAATGTCATTGAAGAATGTCAAAAATATAACCGAAACAGCCAACCCATTAAAGACCTAATTGAAAGGCAGCAAACAATGGTAACCGATAAAACACAACAGCGCCGAAGTAGGAGAAGCAAGAAAGAAAGCAATAGCCAACAGTGAGGGCTGCCACATTTGATCCACGTAAGCTTTGGCAAAACGTTCTTTTTATATGAATATATGATGGTAGAGACAACATTTATGACCATATTCTACCCTGTACGAGAATTGAAATTTAAATGACTAGTTTCAGAAACCAAGTAAAATCCCGTGACATCTATTTGAGTATCCTGCAAAAAGGGCCACATGCCGAACTTTTCATCACTTTACTACCGTGAAGTTTGATGGGCCCAACATCGATGTTAGGTCCAATATAGAATTAAATTTTCATCAATACAAATTACAACACCCAATTAAACACTTACCGTTTATAGACCACACGAGTAGAAATAAATGAGAAAAATATTCATTCAAAATCTTAGAGCACCTACAACCTTACGTTTAGGTTGTACTGATCCCATAAAAAAGTAACCATAATCGGGAACTAACGTTAGGGAGAAGAAGAATGAGTGTAGCTTGTGCCTATCGCCTAGGTGCTTGGGCGGGTACTTAAATCCATCCGCATATTTGCGGGTCAGATAACTTCAATTTGAAATTCATCTGTCGATCACAAATTTGGGTTCATATATGTCCGATTGGATGTTGAACGGATCGGGTTCAAACCAAAAATCTAAAAAACCAATTAAATGATTTTATACCCACCTTACAACCCTACAACACAACTCAAGAACCGGGGTTTATTTATTCCCATTTTACAACTTTAGAACACAACTCAAAAACTCGTTATTGGGTTTTCTCTCATGTGTCTATAAGACCTCAAATAGATAAGGTTTTTGATTAGCTCAATTTGATTTTTTTTTTTGGGGGGTTTTGTTTTGCTTTTGTTGTTGGCTCTTTTGTCTAGGGGTGTGCAAAAACATTCGGTAATCTACTCCACCCGCTTATCCGCCACGTCTGCTATCCATCCGCTATTCATCCGTATATAAGTGGATGGATAGTTGATCAAATTTTATTGATCCACATTAATATGTGCGAATTGCGGATTAGGGTAGATAAATTTATGGATAATTCACCCACCCACACATGCTACTAAGCTCAATTTAATACATATAGTTTAACACTTATTCATCATTTATTCCCCTTCCAATGCCTAAACCTCCCGACCCCCCTCTCCCTACCCCCTGACCTCCGACCACCCTTCTCTCTCTCCTTCCTCCCGCTTCTTCGTATGCAATCTCCCGATAGATTGCTCCTCCGAGACCCTCGCTGGCCTCTTTAAGGACTTTGGTCCGGTAAGTCGCGCTTACCTTCCGGCCTCCCTCACCAGCACATGCAAGAAGTTTGGTTTCGTTTTCCTCCTCAACACCGACTCGGCGTCTGCAACAATCTCTGCTCTGCATCACTCTATCTTCGGCTCAGAGCGACTAATTGTCGACTATTGCAAGGGCCCTCGTCGGGGAGCCTCCCAACGTTCTTTGGTAGTCCCGTCCAGCTCGTTGGCAGCTCCCTCTGTTCTTCGCTCCTTCAAGGACGTGGTATTGGTTCGACTGCTCCTCCCTCTGGTTGCCCCGGCTCCAGCCCCTCCCCGACCTGCTCGGCTCTCCTGGTCCCTTTGGCGCCTCTTTGCTTGGCTCCACCATCATTGGTGTGTCTTGCGACAACCGCCCGGCCTCTACGCTTCGAGATGATCTCACTCTCTCGTTGGTTGGAGAGGTTCGAATTGATGAACTTGGTGCCAGAACCTTTCTGATCTACTTCTCCTCGGTTGAATCTTTCAAGTCCTTAGAGGCCAAGAATTGGTCGGAGCTCCGACACCTGTTCTTCGACTTCTTCTCAGACTTGAGCTCCATGTTAGATAGTGGATGCTTCAAATGGGTCTCCATGGCCGGAATTCCTCTCTCAGGTTGGTCGCTAGATTCAATTCGCATCATAGCTTCGACGGTCAAAACCCTAATAGAGTTCACCCTTGCTCCTCCTTCTTCATGCGACTAGATTTGGCTTTTGCCCTAATTTTTTCAGGCAATCTGGTCCCCGTCAATTGCTTATTGAGCTTGAAATTAGCGGCTCCAAATCTCCTGTTTGAGTAGTTGGAATCGAGCCTCACCTTGTCCCCGACTTTGAACTGGAACACGACGACTTTGAAGACGGGGAAGTGAGGTTAGACGACTGGTCTCCTCCTTGCAAAGCATCGGTGCCAGATTGGACAACCTCTCGCCCTCTCGCCGTTGCTCCTTCTCCTCTCGGAAACCGGAATCAGTTGCTGGAGCTCGGCTCCGATCATATCTTCCCAACAACTTAGTCGTATTTCCCCAAGAGCCTCGCCTCTTCGCCTCCCGAGCACGTCGCCTCGTTTCCTAAGATTTTAAGTCCCGAGGTTACACGTGACGCGGGCTCCTCCACTTCTCGAGGTATGACGAGTTCCACTCAGTGTGCGAGCCTTTCGACTTCGGACGGGGCTGGTGAACAGTCTCAAGTAGGGCATGTTTCTTTAGACCATAAGCTGGGCCCAGTTGTGGTTTATGTTCCCAAGCCCAAGCCCTCATCTACCTCTGATCCCAAGTCTCGCCCCTTCGTGCAATGATAAGGACACTATCAAAATGTTCCAAGATATCGGTTAACTTTAGTTCCCTTCTATGTTTCTTCTCTTTAGTCTTTTGCTCTTCTTCCTTTCGATTGTGATTCTCCCCTGGAGTGTATTGATTGGTTGAATAAATTTTGTTACTTTTGCTGATAAAAAAAATACATATAGTTTAACCAACCATACTACAAAAGTCATCACCAGTCAACCCAGCTACATGTGTGAAATCGATATTTTTGTAATAAAATTACGTGTAGTATTTTTATAATGTAACTACGTGTCGAAAAAGTACTTGAATAAAAAAAGGATATTAGTTTTTTTCTAAAAATAATTTTCATCTTAGAACTTATTATAGTTTGCGATGCATGCAGAGTATATCCGATCCTTTGTAAGTCTGAGGCTAAACGAGCTTGGGCCCTTTGTAAGTCGATGAATTTCACTTCTTCGTGCAATGATAAGGACAATATCAAAATGTTCCAAGATATCGGTTAACTTTAGTTCTCTTCTATGTTTCTTCTCTTTAGTCTTTTGCTCTTCTTCCTTTCGATTGTGATACTCCCTTGGAGTGTATTGATTGGTTGAATAAATTTTGTTTCTTTTGCTGATAAAATAAATACATATAGTTTAACGGGTAAATTACATCTACATAGCCCGAACTATACAAGTTTAACGGTTTACTACCTCGAAGTTCATTCGTAACAATCGCCTACCCCGAACTAATCATTAATTACGACGTTACCTCCTCCATCCACTTTTTCCATCTGTTCACTATTCATTTTTTTCAAAATTCCAAAATTGCCCTCAGAGATATTAAAAATTCAGAAATAATTATTAAAAATAAATAAAATGATTAATATAATAATTAAAAAATAAATTAATCTAACTAAATCTAATTAGAACCTAATCTAACTTAATTAACATAATCTGATTAACCTAACCTAATTAATCTAACTTAATAAATCTAACCTAAGAGCACCTCCAACGGTCGTGTCTACGCGTCGTGTTTGGCGTAGACACGACCGTGTAGACACGACTTGTCGTGTCTACAAGGCGTGTCAGGGCGGTCGTTGCTGGGCGTCGTTGCTAGTTCTGGCAACGACGCTGCTAGTCGTGTCTGGCACCAACGGCTAGTCGGCTGGCCAGTCACGACCCGCCACGTGGCGACGCCGACCCCCAAAAAGCCCAACAGTTTTCTATAAATTCATATCTGCCCCAATTGAAATCTCACTTCTCCTCTCTTCTTTCAAGCTTCTATTCATCTATTCCTCTCCAAATCCTATAGTTTTTCATATATTTTTTTCCGATGGCTAGTCTTCCGACGCTAGACGAGATGAAGCAAATGACAGAAGAACAAATAGACGCCGCGGTGGATAGGTATCTGGAGGCAACACAACAAGCATTGGAGGATCAACTGATGGCAGCCGTACAACCAATGAGTGATGATGATGATGAGGCCGAGAGCTCATTGTCGGCGTCGAGACCCAAGCGGAGAGTGATTGAGCGCAACCGCGAAGATGCACACGAACGGCTGATCCGTGACTACTTCACGCCTCAACCGGTGTACAGCGAGCAACAATTTCGGCGACGGTTCTGGATGTCGAGGGACATGTTTATCCGGATCATGAATGGTTTGAGTGGCCGGTACGCCTACTTCCGTAACGGAAAGGACGCTACGGGGAGGGCCTCTTTCACTCCACACCAGAAGTGCACGGTAGCACTTCGTCAGCTCTGTTATGGAAGTCCAGCCGATGCTTGCGACGAGTATTTGCGAATGGCGGAGACCACTGCGTTGGACTGCCTGAAGAAGTTTTGCATTGGCGTCATCAAGGTGTACAGGCGGACCTATCTACGACGCCCGGCCGTGGACGATACAAAACGGTTGTTGCGAATCAACGAAGACCGCGACTTTCCGGGGATGTTAGGGAGCCTTTACTGCATGCATTGGGATTGGAAGAACTGTCCTGTGGCATGGGCTACACAGTTCGCAAGTAGGGACCACGGGAACGTCCCCACAATCATGCTCGAAGCCGTAGCATCCCAAGACCTTTGGATCTGGCACGCTTTCTTCGGGACACCGGGCTCCAACAACGACATCAACGTGCTCAATAGGTCTACACTATTCTCCCAAGTAGTAAAAGGGTTTGCCCCAGATGTGAAGTTCAAGATCGGCGGTAGAGAATACGAAACCCCGTACTACTTGATAGATGGAATCTATCCTGCTTGGGCAACATATGTGAAGTCCATACCTGCTCCACAAACGCCGAAACAACGATGCTTTGCTAGATACCAAGAGGTGTGTAGGAAGGACATCGAACGGGCGTTTGGAGTTCTACAGGCCCGGTTTCACATTGTTACTCTCCCGGGTCGAATGTGGGATAGGGGCTCACTCGCAATTATCATGACTGCTTGTGTGATCCTACACAACATGATCGTAGAGGATGAGCGTAAGCCGTGGCCCACTGATCCGCTTGCAGATCTTGTTGTCCCGGACCACACCGTACGTAGAGGACCACCCCCAGCGGTGACCAACGAAAGTATCTTGGGCCATAGAGCAAGGATTCGGGATCGGAATGTGCATCACCAACTCCACGATGATCTCATCGAACACATTTGGGCAAAATTTGGAGATGGCGGCCACAATTAAATATTAATCAGCAACGTTAATGTAATTTCTATTTTGTTTGTAATAAAATAATAGCTATGCAATTCGTATTTGGGTTTAATTAAAAGTGTCACAAATATTTGAGTGCTTTTTTTAATTTACTGAAACTGTGTAGACACTGCTCCAGACACTGCGTAGACACTACCATTGGAGGAGCAGTGTCTGGAAGCAGTGTTTGGAAGCCAAAAACAATGGTTAGACACTGCTCATAGACACTGTGCAGTGTCTAACCATTGGAGATGCTCTAATTAATCTAACAACCACACAACCTCATCTACCCATCTCATTCACACAACCTCATCTACCCATCTCTCCTCTCTAATTCTATCCAAACCAACCCCGATCTCCTCTGCTCTTCACTTCTTTCATCTCCTTTCATCACCAAAATCATATTTCAGCTTCTTTCATCTCCTTTCATCACCAGGTCATGTGACGGGCCGTGTAAGGGGCTTTGGGGACCTCTCTCTTTAGATCATAGATCTGGGTTTGAACCAAAAAACCAACACAACCCGTCTCTCCCGGAAGCCTCCGACCCCCGCCGCCCTCAAGGCCATGTTCAAGCTCTCTTGTTAGGTGTTCAAGCCATCAATCTGATGCTTCAATTTTTTCCTAGATTTTTTGGGTATGTATGGGTTTGCATTAATTGATGCTTGATATTGAATTTCTGGGTTAGGATTCGGTAATTTGGAGGAAGACGAAGTTGGGGCTGGCGTGATTTAGGGGAAGACGAATAATTTTTTATTTATTATTTTTGTAAATATGCAAATTATATATTAGTAATAGGGTTTTGGTTTTAGTTGTTTCTGGATAAATGATTCTGGGCTGGGTTTGATTATTTGAAAAAGGTATGGGTTCTGGGTATGGAAGAAGGCGTAAGGAGGAAGATGAAGAGTTTTTTTTTTGAAAATGTGTATAAAAAAAATATGTTATAATTTATTTTATTTAATAAATTGTTTAAAATAAATAGAATTATTTTAAGAAGATTACTGAAAATTAATGAAATTAAATTCTGAAAATTAATTTCATTTTTTAAATAATTAATAATAAAAATTTGAAGAAAACTGTTTTTTTAATAAAACTGATTTAAAAAAATATTTATTGAAATATATAAAAATTGATTTGAAAAAATTGATTTAAAAAACTGATTTTTTTTAAATATATGAAAACTGATTTAAAAAAATATTTATTCAAATAAAATGTGATTTTTTTTAAATAGAACTGGTTTTTAATTAAAAATATGAATTTTATAAAATGGAAATTGATTTTTTTTAAATAAAATTGATTTTAAAAAATAAAATAATATTTAAAATCAATTTATAAACATTTTAATTTTTAAAATATTAAATTGATAATATTTGAAAATAATTAATTCATTTATAGTTGATTTAATAGGAAAAAACTAATTATAGGGTATGAATGGTATGAGATTGTAAATTCGAATAATAGTTAAGGGTAGTTCGGTCATTTCACAAAAAAATTAACAGACATGGATGGAAAGGGGGTAACGTCGTAATTAGTGGTTAGTTCGGGTAGACGATTGTTACGAATGAACTTCGGGGTTGTAAACCCTTAAACGTGTATAGTTCGGGGTATGTAGATGTAATTTACGCTAGTTTAACCAACCATACTACAAAAGTCATCACCAGTCAACCCAGCTACATGTGTGAAATCGATATTTTGTAATAAAATTATGTGTAGTATTTATATAATGTAACTACGTGTCGAAAAATTACTTGAATATAAAAAGGATATTAGTTTTTTTCTAAAAATAATTTTCATCTTAGATCTTATTATAGTTTGCGAAGCATGCAGAGTATATTCGATCCACCCGCATTTTGCGAATGAAATCTGTCATATGTTCATTTTTCATGAGCGGGTCGTGGATCATAAAAATCAAAATCTGCATTCGTAAGGGCGGATGAGAATTCCTTCCCGTTGGCGGATATCCACCCATGTATACCACTACTTCTGTCATCAATGATATGATGAATATCCCCGGTCGTGGTCACGACTTCATGGAAAGCCAACTTCCAAATTGGAGAAGTCGGATTTTGAAGACAAATCTATTGCAGACGAACTAGTTCATGGTGCTGGAGACGAACTTGTTTGAGGAGGCCAAAATTTAGTTTCGGTGAAGGCTAGGCTTTCGGTAAGTGTTTCGACTGAGGGGAGGGACACATCCGGTATAATGATGGTGACGAGGGTGTGTGATACTTTTGATGGGACACAAGAGGAGGAAAAAACAACTTTGTTGGTGGTATGCAATTGCTAAAAGAGAGGAAAGTGAAATTTCATAGAAGTTCGAAAAAGTGGTTAACATGATTTTTATCGCCTCATCACGTGTTTTTTTTATAAACATTAAACACTAGTTTTATCAATACTAAACACTATGTTTATCACTATTTTATTTCGGAACCGATTTAAAAAAATTATATCTGAGTAATTTTTATCAATACTTTACACCGATTTTATCAACACTTGACACTAGGTCTATCACCTCATTTTCCAAAACTGAACATGAGTTTTATCACCTCATCACATTTTTTATGAACATTGAACGCTAGCTTTATCAACACTAAACACTATGTTTATCACTAAGTTACATGTGTTTTATCACCCCCATCACATGTTTTTTTATCAACCCTAAAATCCAGTATATCACCCTGATTATCAAAATTGAACATGATTTTTATCACTCCATCACTTATTTTTTATCACCTCTTTACATGTTTTTATCAACATTTAGCACTAGTTTGATACCTCGACATAAAACATTTATTAATAAAGATTATCAACACTATACATTGACAAGGAAAAACACACATCCAAAAAAAAAGACTGTTCAGTTTCTCTCCCTTTCAAACTAGGCTCCGCTGCGTTAACCCTAGCAGCAACCCTTGTTACCACAGGCGACGTCAGGCTCCGGCCTGGTTAGTTGCATGTGGTGACACCTCTCTTCTTCCCCTCTTTCCTTCATCTCCCTTCTCTTTTCCCCCACCTGCTCTGTTCCTTTTCCTCTAATCTTATGAGTTCTTCGTCAAGCTCTCTGTCCGGTGCTCCTGCTCGGTGTGTGGTCGTCGATCTTCTTCGCCTCTGCCTGGTCGTTGTGGCTGATCTCTCCTCTCCGGATCTTGCAAGTCATCCATCTTTCCACATCTCTTCTTCACCGGAAGCTCGTCGCGCGGCGTGTCTCTAGTTCTGGGGGGTGGTAAGTCTCTTCGCTCGCCGCCGAGACGTCGGGTTTGGACGGGGTCGGGATCGTTGGTGATTTCTGCAGAACTCACCAGAGGCAGCTGCTTGTTGAGGTTCGGGCGGGGGTCAGGGGGACGGGTAGGATTTGGTCCGGACCGGTCCGGGTCTCGTTGGGCCGGGGCGGGCTGGGCCGAATCCGTTGAGCTTGGGCCACTCCTGTTCTTCTGGGCCAGGTCGGCTTCGGTCGGTTGTGTTGAAGTGGGCCGGGTCGTGCCTCTTTGGGTTGGGCTTGGTTTGGCGGGCCTGAGCCGGGTCGGCTAGGCTCCGGTTTGGAGCTGTTCGGATCGGGTCTTTCTAGGCCGGGTGGGCCTTGACCCGGGTCGGGTTTTCTGGTGGTTTGACCGGCTTAGGTCAGTGGTTCGGATCGGATCCGGGCTAGGTTTTTCAGCAGACCCAGTTCGGCGTTTTGGGGCCTTCTTTCGTCAAGCTTCGCCGTTTTGTCTTCCTGCTTCGGAATGGGAGGGGTTTCTTCTCCTTTTGGGATTAGATCGTCACGTATCAAGTTAGTCGTCTACCGGCTTAGTGGAGGTTTGTGTTCTGCTGGTTTCTTGGGTGTTGGCCCCTAATTTTTCATTTCCTTATACGACTGTTGGTGCACCTGTTCTCGAAATTTGGTTGTTGTTGTGTGCTGATCGGAAGCTCGGAACATTTGTGGTGTCTCGTGGTGTTCGGGACTTTTGCCGACTGGCCTCAAAGCTTGTGTGGGACGCGGTTCTTCGTTCTTGCCGTTGATCGTTGAGGTTTTGGGGCCGTTTTTGTTGCTCGGGTCCAGGGTGCCATTGTTGGCCTTGGTGTCTTTTCGATACGGATCTGGGTTGGCTTTGGTTCGCTATTATTACAGGTCTGTCTGGTATCGGAAGGCTCAGCTAGAGGTTCAACCTCAGTTCCCCGATCGCTTTGATTTTCATGGTCAGAGCATCTGGTTGGTTCTCCTAGTGTTGGTGACTTGCCCTTTTGTGGCCTTGTGGAGTTTCAGTCGTCCCCAGTGCTTAGGGACCGCCCTTCTTCAGTTGGTAGTTCTCTTGACTTTTGGAGTACTTTGTTGGTTTGGGATGTTGTTTCTCGGTTTAGGTCTTATCTTGGTTAAGGAGCGTTTTCGTTGAACTGATGACTGGGACGTCTTTTTCTAATTCCTTGCTTGCCTGCTGTTTTTCTTGTCTCATTTAGGAGTCCTCCGGTTCCTCCTCTTAATCAGTGGATATGAGGGGTCGGCTTCGCCTAACTCTCCGGTTGGATCGTCGGTATGTGTTGGCCATCGACAGATTAACTTGTTAATCAAGTTAATTGAGCAGTGTGAGGTCTGAAATGCACGGGTATGCAGTGGAATTTTTAGGTTTCGGTTCTTGCTCCATTACTAAGGTGGGTGCTCTCGAGCTCGACTAAGCCTCCCTTTGCCGATTTGCCGTGGTGGGTTTTGGGGTTGGCAGAGTCGACTCCTTTCGAGTCGATCAGTGGTGTAGGCCTGGATTGGGTCTTCCTCATGAAGACTGAGCAGTGCTCGTTTGTGTCACCTGGCATTGGAGTTTAGGTCTGTTACTCTCGGCTTCCCCGTTTGATGAGTATTGAGAAGTCGCTCTTGCTAATCGGTTTATTTGTGCTTCATGTTGGTAAAATCTGTGCGGTAGACCTTCTTTATGTGCTTAAAGGTTGTAATATTTGGTACTTAGGCCTTCATTACCGCTCCTTCCCAGTGTTCTTGGTTGTTTTCACTGTCTTTTATTGTTGTTGATTCCCTTATAAGACGACCTTGAACATCTTGGGGTTTCTTTTGAAGATCTGTAGCTGGGTCTAGTTTGTAATCCTTTTTCACCTTGAAAGAGGGTTTTATAAAATTTCAATATGCATTGCCGATAAAAAAAACACTCAACATTATTTTTATCATCCCGATATAACTTTTTTTTGCTTCAAAATATATTCAATATGCTACTTGATAGATAGTCCTTGGAAAAATTAAAGTATTGGCGCAAGTTTGAAGCTAATCAGAGTTCAAACGAAGCGAGAAAAATTAAATTAGTGAATTGCTAAAAAAAATAACGGGTTATTTCCGATAAGGTACCCAAATGATTCGTCTACAAACGATAAGGTACCCTTATGAATTTTTTTCCAATATGGTACCCAAATGTTTCGTCCACGAACGATTTGGGTTAATGCTGTTAAAAAACTAACAGACCTACGTGAAAAGACCAATTTACCCTTTACCATTTTAGTTGACTTTTGACTTAAGTGTAAAAAGACTGTTTTACCCTTTTAATATATTTAATTTCATTAATATTTTAATTAATTATTAATAAAATCATTAATTTCTTTATTAATTCTTATTTATTTTACTTTTTGAAATTTTAATAAATTCAATTATTTTACTTTTAAAAAATAATATTTAATTATAAAAATAGAATTTATATCTATATAATAATTAAATACATCAAAATCATTAATCAAACTAATTAAATAATATAACAAACAAATTTACCTAATTATAATAAACAAAAAATTTAAAAACCCTATAACCTAATCTAACCTAACACATCCTGCATATCAAACCTACACACTAAAACAGATCTATCATCTTCTTCCTTTAGACCACAACGACGCCATTCCACAGCTCCTTCCTTCGCCTTTGTTCGTGAGCTCCGGCGAGAAAATGGCAAGGCCAGGCGAGACCACGGCAAGGCCAGGCGAGACCACGGCAAGGCCAGGCGAGACCACGACAAGACGAGATGAGACCGCCGCTCGTTCTCTCCCTTCCACCGCCGCTCGTTCTCTCCCTTCCGCCGTCGCTTGAGATGAGACCGCCGCTCGTTCTCTCCCTTCTGACGACCTGGTTCGGGAGAAGAACCCAAAGGAATTTTTTCAGATCTAGTTCGAGCCTTGACTACAAATCTAAATTTTTTAAAACTTGGTGGAATGGTGTTTCAGATCTAGTTCGTCCCTCGATTTATTGAATTTTTGTTTATGATTTTTGTTATTGAAACTGGGTGGAATGGTGTTGAACTGATGGGGTTGATTTGGATGAAGGAGGGGGTTGGTTTGGAAATGGTAGAACATGAACGTGGGGTTGAAACTGGGTTTGAAACTGGGTGGAATGGTGCTGGATCATTGTTCAATTTTAATATGGGGTTGATTGTAAATTGTAGAGCAATGATGAAGATGAAGTGTTTTATCTGTAATTAATTAATAATATAAAAATAAAATTAATAAAGAAATAAAAGTATAAAAAGAAATTTCGAAATTATTAACAAAAAAAATTAATTTTGTGAAATTTTTTAAAAATAAAATAAATTATTAATGGAAAATAAAGGAATTGAAAAAAATAGTATAATATTTTTTATGCATTTTTTATTCTTTATTATCAAATAGTATAATATTAATTTATATTATTATTATTAAACAAGGGTAAAATGGTAATTTCATATGTACAATTTATAAGGCTATAATAAGGAAGGGTAAAATCGTCATTTCACACTCCATTTAACTGCACGTGACTGATTTGAAGGAATATTCCGTTAGTTTTCTAACGGAATATGCCACTTCAGTCCGTGGACAAATCATTTGGGTACCAAATTGGTCGTTTGAAACATATGGGTACCTTATTGTTCGTGGGCGAATCATTTGGGTACCTTATCGTTAATAACCCAAAAATAATAGACATTTATCTACATGACACCATGCTATTACAATTATGCCATTACTTATGTGAAAAAGTGTAAAAATGACGTGTATTTGGGTGAAATTCGGGTGATGATGTGACATCTTGATGAATGTTGGATCATATGTGTGTGGTTAAGATGACTTCTCACCGTTGTTAGGATAAGAGGAGTTTATAGCCGATTTGTCCTTTATATATCATATTAAAAAGCAACGATTATACAAGAATTATACTTTGAGACATATATCCAATTTAGTCGAACAACGCCTAATTATTTTTTATTAACATGGCATATATGAAGTCTTTACACGTTATTCCTTTGTCCAAAAACTATTACGTTAATGAAAAACATATATTTTATAGCATAACTCAAAATTTAACCATTTTAAATTTAAGAAATCTTATTTTAAATTTTCCAAATCAGAGGGAACACGAGAGAGGTCAAACTAAGAAAAAAAACATTTAACAAAAGAGAAGCGGATAGGGTTAAGAGCCCTCGCAACCCTAGCCGGCCCATAATATCCTCGCTGAAAAAATCCAAGCCATCGCACAAGATCTTCATCATCAAGAAGAAGTTCGCAAAGAGGACGAAGACCGGCAACACCATCATACATTGTCATAGTTTTCGTCCTTCCATCTCTCTATTCCATACATACCGCCCGACTCACTTTTTGATAGAGTGTATAGTATTTTGTCAAATGCCTCCCTTTGCCAACCTTCTTGTATCATGGAGGAGCTAGGGTTTGGCGCCGCTCAGGGCCGGCCCGTCCACTTGGCGAGTTAGGCGGTCGCCTAAGGCCTTAGTAAGGAGGAAGGCCACATATTTTACAAAACGTTGGGTCTATTAGATTGTCACTAAATCCCGATAATTTGTTCAAGAGACATAACGCCCTAGTAGTAACTTATCTTCTCCAAAACAAAGTAACACAATATAGATTCCGAATTCCAGTAGGATTTCATCTTTCAAGGCAACGCTTCTTCTTCCAAGTTATTGTTTCTTATCAATTTCAACCAAAATTTTCTTCCAATCTTTTTTCCACAAACGTTCTCTATTGTTTCCTTACTATTTCCTTCTCAAATTTTACCCTGTTCTGAAAAAATCGTCCTTTTTTGCACCGTTTCTTCTCCTGGTTGTGGAGAGCGGAGGGTAGAGGTAGACAGACAAGAAGACAATATGTAAAATAAGGTAGTATCGTTAATTATGTTCCATATATTTTTTGCTAATTAGCGAGTAAAACTGTTAATGACCGAGGGCTTCGTTTATCATTTGTTTAAAATGGTCAAGCATATGAGGTAATACTCTCATATGTTTCTCGTGCATTTTTCTATTGTGAATTAGCGATTGCATTGCTGGTAAAAAAAAAACAGTGAGCTCAATAGCCTTTGACAATGGTGACTATTCATTGGCTTACACATGACTCCAATATTGTTACAGTAACATACTTGTAGAGTAAAAGATACAATATTTGTTTTTGTCTCTAATTTCATTCACAAACATAATGAGATTCATGAAAACTATACTAATTTGATTAGGTGTTTGACTTGTAGTAACTCTACATATCAATTGAATCTAGAAGTTTGTTGTTTTATTTGTAGACCATTTGTTACACCAAATGACAGAGCCTAAACGTTAGAATACAATGAATATATTCTAAGTGGCCGGAAAAAAAATGAATTTATGGATCATGAGAGCAAAACTGTTATATCGTTCAAATTATTTTGTGGTTGTTCCAATTTAAGTTACATATGTTGAGATTAGAATTTTCAGCTCATCGTTTTCAGTTGGTACCATCCTACTAATTTTTTTTGATAAGCTCGAAAATATTATTAAATAAGACCGAATTCAAAGAATTCGGAATGCCTTGATTCAAGCAAAATCAACCATCCTACTAATTTACAAGAGCCTAATGTATGTTGAAAAATAATATTTTACTTTCGATATTTGTTGCAGGTGTTAAGCAAGAGATCGGACACATGTTTATTATCATAGTACTACTATCTCGTTTTTAATTATTAAAAGAACTATTTTTAATTTTTTGCCTAAGGCCACCAATTACCAAGGGCCGGTCCTGGCGCCACTGCATAAGACATGGACCTCGAATTCCAGGTGAGATCTGTCACAGAGCCTCGCCAAAACCAACACCCTCCCACGTGGAAGCGGGACGTTAGAGAGGATGACTATCCTGCCCCTTTAAGGCCGACCCTTATCGTCCTTTCTCCTTTGCTAACTCATAAGTTGCTTCTTGGACAGTTAACGTACTCACCTTCTCACCTTACGAAGATTCGTGACATAAGTGATTATTTTGGGATTTACCTTTATAATTACTGTAATTATATCTTTCAAACTTGTCTTTGTTACGAGGTTAGCGAATAAGACGACTCCCTTATTTGAAAAAGACGTTTGTTCTACGCCTGTTCTCATGTATTATGAGATTCCTATGTCATATGTACTTTTAATTTACAGTTGAATCAGATAATCAATACTTTACTATGTTTTGATACACCTATCATGACAACACGATTCACCTAATCCATCTCCTTAATTCAGATGTTACATGAAAACAATGACATGATCGGGTGAGGATGAGGTAAAAACACGTTTGCAAATTATATTAATATATAGAAGCAAGTAATCCACTAAATATCTAAAGACATTAAAATAAAGTCAAATAGTTCATTAAGGATTTGTCTCATTGAAAATAGAAAAAGAAAAGAATGGGTTGCTATTAATAAAAGCGAGATGCGAAAAATGGCATTAGACAAAGGAGGTTCCCAATTTGTCATTATTAATCCAATAATAATAAAAGATTGAAACCCCAAAAACACCCCTTTCCCAATCACACACATCACCTTGTATTCTATATCTCTCCACTACTATTTTTCTCACTTCTCTCTCTCATTTTAGGGCTTTCTCTCTCCCGAACGCCAAGAAGTAAGTTTTCTCTCTCCTCTCTCTTTCTCTGTCTCTTTCTTTCTGTCTCTCTCTCCCTCTCAATTTTCCATTATATGGGTCTTTTCGTACCACTACTTATCATGCCATTTGCGTTCCTGTCCACCTTAAATCTTCAATGTCTCATTCTGCTTTTTAAAATTTCTTTCTATATTTCTTAGATCTGGGTTTAATGATTTCAGATTCGTGGAACCCTACTTTTGTTGTAATTTTTGTTTTGAGATTGGGGATCTGCTTTCCGTATCTGGGTTTTGTTTGGTTTCTGAGAAACGACGAATGACCCGTTTAATAGATCTTAAAAGTTTCCATTTGGATCGTAATCTTAGAATTTACGTATTTTGGGGCCCTGAGGAAATGAGATTTTTTTATCAGCTCGTGCTATTGAGTGAATTCGAATCGATGGATGGGGAGGTTGACTCCTTTTTTGGATTTAATCGCAACATTTGCATAAGATTTGGTTGTGCTTGTTTTGTCAGAAACCAGATGGACATTCATTCACTGTAAGTGTTTGGTGCATTAAGGCCTGTGCTTTGCGTGTCTGTTTTGCATCTGATTCTTTGTCCTTTTAATGTATTGCTTAAGGCATTTAGAGTTGCTTGCATGGCCTACAAATGAGAATTAGAATATCTTGACTGGATCAATGAAAAATATTGCAAGGCTGAAGATTTGCACTGTTGTTTTTGTTTCAATATGTAGTTATCATGGACAACGATGCCTTGAACATGCGCAACTGGGGTTACTATGAACCCTCCTTTAAAGGCCATCTCGGTCTTCAGCTCATGTCACCTGTGGCAGATCGGGATACAAAAAGTTTTCTACCCGGGAGAAATCCTGCTACTGTCATGGTTACCAACAATGGGACCTTTCACCCTAGAGACTGCATGGTCTCCGAAGCACCTGTCCCCATGGATTATGCAAGGGACAGCTGGATGACCCAAAGAGATAGGTTTCTCAACATGTTACCTGTAAATCATGGCTATTCCGTTCTTCCGGAGTCATCCACTGCTCATGCCTTGCCAATTTTACAGCCACCAGATCCATTGAGGGATGAGAGGGTGGGTAGGATTGAGGATCCAGTTGTGAAAAGGGAAGTTGGGCAATCAAAGAAAAGACAGTCTGGGGATAGCCCCAGAACCCCCAAACCTAGTAAGGCTAGGAAGCCAAAGGATAATAGTAATCCTTCAGTTCAACGCTCAAAACCAGCAAAGAAGAGCTTGGATGTGGTTATCAATGGGATAGACATGGACATATCGGGTATTCCCATTCCAGTCTGCTCATGCACTGGAACTCCACAACAGTGTTACCGATGGGGATGTGGAGGTTGGCAATCAGCCTGTTGCACTACCAATGTGTCCACTTATCCATTGCCAATGAGCACCAAAAGGCGAGGTGCCAGGATAGCTGGAAGGAAAATGAGTCAAGGTGCCTTCAAGAAAGTACTGGAGAAGCTGGCAGCTGAAGGATACAATTTTGCTAACCCGATTGATCTGAGGACTCATTGGGCAAGACATGGCACCAACAAGTTTGTCACAATCAGGTAGACTTACATTGTTGGAGTGGTTAGTGGGTTCATGGATGCATCTGGTCTGCTTCACATGTGTATATATTTGTGGCCTTTTGCTGAGATCTGGCTGATACTTTGTAGCCCATGACAACTTTTTCCTTTTTAAATTTCAAATTCCTGTTTTTTAATTGTTTTAATTTTACCTTGTGCTAGTTACGGCAACACATTTATAGCCATCGGGATTTAGGAAGTGGAAGAGTATTATTAGTTTACAGGATCCTTTTTTGGATGATTTCCTTTCACCTTCTATCTATATTGTTGTTGACTTTATGAAATCCTTACTTTATTTACTCTATTTTACATCTTATCCACCTGCAATGTTTCTTCTGTTTATTTCTTTTTATAATCAGAAGTTATTCTCTTCTACATCTTATCTACTTGTGAAAATAATATTGCAAACAACGTCGGTCTTTCTGTTTTGTTGCCATTTAAATCCATTCCGTGTTACAATGCTAGATCCTTGAGTTGGGGTGTCTTTTTCAAGGAATGAAACTTAATAGCTTGAGGTGAAAGATAGTGTTTATAGCTAGAAGTTATGTGGCATATCTGGATATAGCATCGTAGCTATAAAATATTAAGTGATGCTTGTCAACAATGGGCCTTAGGGTGTCTGTATAATCTTTCAGGATGCATTATGCTTATTGTAGTTGGTATGTTCATTATCTATTATTAGGGTGTGATAACTAGTGTGGGCTGTGCGGCTGTGGAGACAGTTTTAGTATGTGTTAGTTAATTTTATTCAAGTAGCTAACTCTGCTGTGAGATTAGAGTCTTTTTGGTTGCATTGGTTATATGTGCTTGGTCTCCCGAGGGAAACTGCATATAAATCTCCTCTGATTACCAGATTTTAGTTAGTGCTTTTCAATTTAACAGAGTTGTAGCCATTATCCTCACATGTATAGAATTTACTGCATCAGGTCATGGCCTGTCTGCAGAGTATGGTGTTGTTTTGCTTTTGATCGATGAAAGAACTGTATGAAATGTTTAATGCTCTACTCTAAAACACTCATTTAATAAGAGTCTTGTCATTGTACTACTACAACTAGGATACTCGTTCATATACATGTTGAAAGATTTCCATTGTTTGAGTGATTGTGGTGATCACAGAGACATACAAAAACTAGGTTTTAAAAGAAGTTTATTTGTATTTTATCTCTCGTTTGGTAGTGAAGTGAAGATAAAATGTGTGATTGATGATAATGTAGAATATAATCCCTACTTGCTTAGTCACCTGTTATCAAGAATCTATACCCTTTCTATCTCTTCATGTGGATTGGGGTTGGCTCAATCCTTCCATCTCAACTACCAAGTGGAACAATTTTTTTTTTGTGAAACTTTTATTGATATAGGAATAAAAACATCACAGAAATCGTAAGGTAGTAGAAAAATCAAACAAGAAGAGATACGGTTTTGGTGACGGTCGAAACACTATAACTATAATCAAATGCTCGGAAAAATCTAGGAAGAGGCTAGGGGGTGGTTCTCGATTCGAGCTGTGCTTGGCGCCGTGGATCTATGAAGGTTTTTCCCCGTCTCGACTTAAGCGATATTGTTATGTCGTAACAGTCGTTCAAGGAGTATGCCATGAAAAGGAGGAGGATGGGGGATAGATAGTGTCCGTCCCCCAAGGGTCGAGGTGTGGCTCCTCTGGGACACCTCGTGGTGCCCTAGCGAACTCATGGAGACCAGCGAGACCGTTGTGCGAGCCTCGTGTTCGCTCCATCGGGGCCCTCTCTCTTCTAGGGGAAGCATTCCAAGGTCCTCCTTCCCTGTTCAGAGAGGCAGGAGTGGGCATCCAGTAGAGGACCGACCAGGCTTTCAGATTTCGACGGGTCTGTCTCGTTGCACGGGGGGCGATCATCGAAGTTGGAGGCAGGAGATCCTCTGCTTCCGTGATCGGCTCGCAGGAGTAGGGTGGCGACGAATCCGGCCTAGGAGAAGGGCGACGTTCGCTTGGCGAACCTATGATCCTCGTTGCGCCGAGGGGACCATGGTTGGATGGCGCTCGCTGCATCAGAGAGGGACAAGGGTCGACGGAGGAGGAAGTGGTGTCACCATAGGCGAACTGATCGACGGTGTTGTCGGCAAGGGCGATCCTTACCAAACCTGTGGGGCAGTAGAGAGGATGGAGGGGACTACTGCACTAGTGGATATGGTGAACGGGTCGAGGCCCGAAAGAGGAGACCGTACACAATGGTGAATTGAAACTCCATTGGATAAAAGAAGAGGGGACGGCGACTTGCTGCAAAGCCTAACAAAACCATCCCCACGAGAGAAGGGCCGAAGGTGATGGCTGACAAGGCCACCGCGGTAACTGGATCCCTAACACCGATAAAGTGGTGAGGAGAGCATGAAAGAACATTTTTATTTAAACATGTTATTGTAATGTTTTTTCAGGAAAACTATAGAAAGTCTCCATGTTATATGTCAATTTATAAAGAAATGATTAATTTCATCTCAGTATCCTAAAAATTCTTGATTTTCATTTTAGTACCCCAACTATTTTTTGTGGCATTTTTTTTACTTTCATACCCGCCGTCAACTTCTCATCCATTTTTGGATGGTAAATAGTCATGTGACTTGCACATGATCCTATTTTTTCTTTTACAAAATGACCAAATCACCACTTATATCTTAAAACCCTAAATAAAAAATAATTATAAAAAAATTTAAAATAAACTAAAATAAAGAATTAATTTTATTATAAAATCAAAACATAAAATTTCACCAC
The DNA here is from genome assembly GCA_963921825.1 of Erodium maritimum. Lineage (NCBI taxonomy): Eukaryota > Viridiplantae > Streptophyta > Magnoliopsida > Geraniales > Geraniaceae > Erodium > Erodium maritimum. The sequence goes on along the minus strand of OY997590.1, from coordinate 69,528,726 downwards.
AAATGTATACCCCACGGCCCACACACACCACAACTTTCACCTTCACCCCACGAACTCAGATGGCGGCCTTCTCTACCATTCTTCTCCAGCACCTTCAATGGTGACTTTTCCCCTCCCCCGATCTTCGGCATGTGCCCTAAAATCCTCACCTCCCACATCAAATCTTTGATTTCCTCCGCGACGACCTAAAAGTCCCCGACACCAACTTCCGGAACGTCGCGTAGATCTTGTCGAGCGTGGTGGTGATGAAGAAGAACCAGAGAGAGATGTGTGGGATTGATGTCGTCATCTCTGGTATTCAAATCGATTTATCATCTCTTCTTGACTCCATTGAAGCAACTCTACCGAGTAATGCACAGAAGGTAATTTCTAAAATTTCCCGTACCGAAAACAATTTCGATTTGAGGTTTTGATGAATTAATGGACTGAAATCTGATCGTCCACCAGTTTGTCTTCCCTATAGATGGCTTGGAAGCAGCTCTGGGTAGGAGAGGACACGATAGCTTGGGGACCCACATGGTCCTCCCTTCTCCGACCTCGAGCTCCCAAAAGGAACCGATTCGAGCACTGTTGAGTCTTTTGGGGAGATGGGTTTCGTCGGTGCGACATTGCAGCTCAGGGGATACAACCCCATTGTTCATCCCTCGGTGGATGCTTCTGGGAATGTTCTTGTATACAATGGTATGGTTGTGAATTCTGAAAAAAATGAATCTTTGGAAATATTTGAGCTGGTTTTGATTGCATGGTGTCATGGGTTTTTATTTACGATGATGATGAAGATGAACATGGTGGTGATTCAAATTTCAGGTGTTCCAATCTGTTTCAGAATATGTAGAAGGTTAGATTTGTGTATATGAGATGAGTTTGAGATGGTTGGATTGTGTTGGAGTTTTTTTTTTACCATATCTTGTTCCGATCTGTTTAAGAATTTGAGAGGGTTGGATTGTGTATTTGTTGTCACAAGATCAAATATGAATCATGTTATTGTCTATTGCTAATATTACATGAACTATTGTAGTTGTTATGCAACTTGTTTATGCACTTATTCAGTAGAGTAGAAAGGACAGGAGCATAACTTGACCTGATGGTGCATACTGATATTGCCATGAATTATCTCAGTCATGGATTATATGATTAAGGTCCATTAATTTGTAAATAAAAATTGATAAAAAATTATTAAAATTAAAATGAAAAAGAATATATGAAAAATTAAAAATAAAATAAAATTTGATTTTAAAAAGTAAAAACTGATTTTTTTTAAATAAAAACTGATTTTATAAACTAAAACTGATTTTTTAAAAATAAAAAATGATTTTATAAAACAAAAAATATTTTTATAAAATAAAACTGAATTTTTTAAAATAAAATTTAATTTTATAAAACAAACTGATTTTTTTTAAAAATAAAATCTGATTTAAATAAAATAAAAGCTGATTTAAAAAAAAAAATAAAAAGAATTTTTGAAAACCAATGGCATGCTTTTGAAAATTTGAGTGTTAATGAGGGGTATTTTGGACTTCTTAATGATTTGAATGGAAAAATGGATGGAAAATAGACAGAAACTAACGGTAGATATTAAACTGAAACTAAAATGATAGTTAGGTTAGTGAGGTACAACAAACTATGGTTAGGGTAGTGAGACAACCACAACTATTTTTAGGGTAATGAGGTGAAATTTACCCATTAAAAAATCCTCGTGTATTGATTTTTTTATATCAAAAGATATCTTTGAACTTTAAGATGTCACCAAATTAGATTTTGTACACTTGAAGATACTTATCTATTTTTTTTATTATTTCTGAACAAGTTAGAAAGAGCCATGGATTTTTGAAATTAGAAAAATTGAACACAAAATCAGTACTTACCCAAACTAGACGCGAAATTATGAACCCATACTAGAGATGCGTGAGTTTAAAGAAATAGTCGATAATTGAGATATCATATTTAACTTTTAGGGTCACAAATCTCGGATTTCTAAGACTTCAAAAAGTCTTACCATCAAACTTATCTATTTAAACTTCAAGCTCTGTTTTATGTCAAAAACTTTTAGATCTTCAAGTTTTGTCAATGATTTTTGCTCCAAATCTCAACTACCGGTCATCTTTTTCACTGTTCGACGTCTTTTCATTTTGGATTCGCAAAGTTGAATTAGTTTTCTGGTTTCAAAATGTACGCATCTCTCTAATTTGTTTAGCATTTAGCAAGGGTAGTTTGATCTTTCTCAATTCCATTTCAGTCAAACTTAACGATGGAAACAAACTTTGTTGACTCTTTCAAGTTTCAAGGGTTTTTTTCAGGAAAAAAATGAGCTCATAAGTTCGAGGGTTTCTTTTGAGGAAAAAATAAGCACATAAGTTTCAAGAGGGGTTTTTGAGGAAAAAATACACATAAGTTTGAAGGGTTTTTTGAGGGGGAAAAAAATAAGCACATAAGAATCTCTTGGTCCTGAAGAAATCAAATAAAAACACATTTAAGCCATCCATTTTCATATATGGATGGATGAGATGCAATTGAGTTGTTGACTTCAAAATCACATCACTTTTTGGTAAGTGATAGGGGCTTTTTAGTAAAACTATCATAGAAACGAAATCAAATAAAAACCCACACACAACACTTTTTGGTAAGTGTAGCGTTTTTTTCCTAGTAAAACTAGCTATTACATTTTTTACCAATTCACTAATTTAATCATTCCCGCTTCGCTTGAACTCCAATTGGCTTTAAACTTACGCCAATATTTTTTTTTCAAGTGCTTTCTATCAAGATCAGTGATGAATATATTTTGAATTACGAATTTTTTTATTATTTTGGGGCTGATTTAAATATATATATATATATATATATATATATGGATAATTTTTATCAACATTTTACATTGGTTTTATCAACACTTTACACCAGTTTTATCAACATTGAACATTAGTTTTATCACCTCATTTTCCAAAACTGAACATTATTTTTATCACCTCACCACATGTTTTTTATGAACACTGAACACTAGTTTTATTAACACTAAACACTAGGTTTATCACTAAATTACATGTGTTTTATCACCCCATCACATGTTTTTTTATCAACACTAAAATCTAGTTTATGACCCTTGTTATCAAAATTGAACATGATTTTTATCACCTCATCACTTGTTTTTTTTTTATCACATTTGTACATGTTTTTTTATAAACATTTAACACTAATTTGATCACCCCGATATAAAAAAAATTATGAATGAATATTTATCAACACTCAACATTATTTTTATCACTCCGATATAACTTTTTATTTTCGTTTTTCAAAATATATTTAATATGCTACTTGATAGATAGTCCTTGGAAAAAGAAAAATATTGACGCAAGTTTAAAGCTAATCCGAGTTCAACCAAATGGGAATGATTATATTAGTGAATTTGTTAAGTTAAAAATGGACATTTGTGCATATGACACCATGCTATTACAATTATGCTCTTGCTTGTGTGAAAAATGATGAAAGTGGCGTGTATTTTGGGTGGGATTGGAGTGATGATCTGGCATCATGGTGAATGTGGGATCTTAAGTGTGTGGATAGGATGAGTTCTCACAATTTTTAGGATAAATAAGCTCTAAAATAAATAACTACTACTACCAACCATAAAAACAGGATCAGATTAAGACCAATAAGCTCTAAAATGTGTATGTGGGGAAAGGATTAAAGACCAATAAGCTCTAAAATGTGTATGTGGGGAAAGGATGTTGTAGCAGTCGAGACTACTGGTACAACCATTGGAGACCAAGAGTGAAGGCATGACCATCCTTGTACCATAGAACTTGTTGTGCAATCTAGGTTATGCAATCCCTCAAGGATCCAACCATCGTCGCCCCTCCTCTAATATCAATGAGCACCCCCAAGAAACGTGAAGATGATGGCTCACAACCTGGTAGGATATTGTTGTACCGATACTTGATGGAACCGGTTCCACCCTAAGGCCAATGAGAGTTTAGTATCCGCAGAGCCCTCACCGACTGCTACTCCACTCATTGGGAGAGAGGAGTGTGCTTCCCACCCCTTGTCGGTTTTTCTATCGCTCCTTCGAAGTAGGCATCCCCCACGGAGTCAGTACCTAGAGTGACCACAACTATTCATCGCTAGATCGAAATCAATCCCAATTACGTGGCGTCCCCGTACGAGCCTCAGTGGTATCCGTGATAGCTAACGCCCCCGCCACCGACCCTAAGTGAGTCGACCAAGCCAGCCCCCGACCTCTCACTGTGGCGTACCTTCCTCGTTCCCCCGCAAGGTACTCCATGTTGGATCGGCTCCGACTAAGGCGAGACGGAGATGGAGATCTCACCCCTTCGCCACCTATGGAACAACCACTACCTCCTTGGTATCCCACGTCCAAACTACCAATTTACTGGACAAATCTGCACGTGAAACATTGTCGTTGAAATAAGGACAAAAGATTCCCATCGCTGAACCCCAAACAAAACTAGGAAAATTAGCATATCCTCCATTCACCACCTTCCCCTTCGAATAGCGGTCAAAGCTTGCAACACCCACTATCATTCGTCACAATAAGACAAAGCCTGAAGTGTCCACTACCATCTGCCTCAGCAAAGAAACATCGACCGCGATACTATTTCTAATACGAGGAGAGGACGCATCATTGACACCAAATTAGATTGAGGATATAAAAATACAGTAAAACTTGAAGAATGAATTTAAAATATTTGTAACAAATGTTTACTCATATGAAAAAGAATGTGTTACTATCAATTCATACAGATTTAGTATAATAAGATGGAAAATACTCACTTGACTTGCATGCTTGTGTTTACATGGGGTCGTTCAAAATATTGTTTTCTGGTTTGAATCCAATCTGATCACATGTTACTATCCACAATAAATACTATAGTATTGGAGTTGACCATGAAAGTGCTACCAACAAGAATAAATAATGAATTTTTTTTATCAACAAAGAAAATTTAAATTAAACCTCTTCTGAGGTGAAAGAGAAGTTACAAAAATTGAACCCTATTACAAATCAAGAGAATAACCAACAAAAGACCCAACCCAAAGAACTACAACAAAAGAGACAAGAAACTTATAACACAAGCACCCTAAACTTTCAAGACAAGCAACCACAAAAGAAGCTAAACACCTAAAAATCCAAGACAAACAAGAGAACACAAAATGCAGCAAAGCCCCTCTCTAGGAATTGAACCAACAATTGCTGAAAGCAAAGAACCCTTCCTTCAACCTCATCTTACCGAATCTCAAAGCCAGAGCCAAGTAGAAGAACAAGAACTGATAGCCACTCAACCAACAACTACCCACACACTTTAGGCAAGAAAAACCCACACTCAACAACACTAAGAACTACCCTCCCGAAACCTTCTGATGGAAAAAGAAAAAGAGATAACCCAAAGAAATACATCCTGACCAGAGAAAAGCCTCACAACAAGATCAGCCACCCAAACCACCCAAACCCAGAAGATCCAAATCAGAACCATTACACCACTAGAAAATAACAGACAACATCAGAACAACATGACTCCAACTAAAGAAAAGAAGGATGCACAAAAAGACACAAAACCATCTCTAACTACAACCTCAAGATCTCAAACCAGAACATCACTAGGGAAGCTCTAAATCCTTCTGACAAAATCTATGATCTTCCATATAGATATATAACCTCATGCAGTCTCAATTGCAATTGACAAACAAAAAGCCCAACCCTCATAGGGACCATAAGAACTGAAAAAAATAGAAGGCATACTGTTTAATTTTGATTATCAGAATCTCTATCTAGATCATCAAAATCATCTTCTGATCCTCCCTCAGTCTATTGAATGGTTTTTGAGATCCTCCAGAGCTATCAACTGATTATAAATAACTTGATCACTTATCTTTGCTTTCAAACCAATCGCTTTTCCAAAACCCTAAACTTTTTTCGACAAATGACTTCTCTTCCAAAAATATAACTTTTGGGGCAGAAGCAGCATGAATTATAGGAACAAATTCTTTGAGCTTGAACCTGGTGATGTAAGCATGTGAGGAATGAATGAATTTGTCACGTTGGCACTCTTTCCCAAAGAGACGGTTCTCGATACGATCTATGACAAAGAGAAGAACGACCTCGTTCGGATCCATGCTCGCCGCTAGAAAGACCCTCAACTCCCCCGTCATGTTTGGAACGAGAACCTTCATGATGAGAATGAATATGTTGTTGGTTATTTCCATCCATAATGTGTTAAAATAAAAAGTAACGTTTGTTGTAAAATCGGAAGTATTGGAAAGGGCAAAAATGTCATCTTATTATAGGTAACGTCTGATGTTTCTCTAACATTTGGATCACCTTATGTCACATAAAAAAATCGGAAGTGTTGTTCTGTAATAATGAGTAACTGATCCACCAACTGTCAGCAAGTGACATTCATTATTGTATAACCGTGTTGTTACTTTCTCTTGTATTAGGACTCTGTCATCATTAATAGGTACGTACTATCACCAAAACAAAGAATACATAACCCATGTTACTGAAAAATCACCAATGTTAATTGCTGGTGCACGTACACAAAATAATGTGTACAAAACTTAACACACACTAGAAGTTTATCAGCTGATCACCCTCTGCCATATAACTTTCATTACCAGTTGTAGTTCCAGGTTCCATTGTCGCTATATCGTCGTCGAACACCTCCCATTCGTCCGTTATAGTCGTCCTTAGTCGCTCCCCGCCGTGTGCGGCGGTGCTTTCCTTCACCACCAACACGGCTTCCTCATTCTCCTCCTCTGTGGGGCATTTGCAATGGTCATCACTGATGATGCGCTCGATGTCCTTAATGTGGTTGTCGGGGACCTTCTCCATCTGCGGGCACTCAAGCGCTATTAGAACGCCGATGCAGTGGCAGTAGTGGAAGTACTCGGAAAGGCTGTCACCTTGCTTTGCGGCCCTCTGGATCACCTTCAAGGCGAAAGCCGCTTCCGATTTTCCGGCGACATGGACAAGGAGGAGGACATCGGCGATGGCGGTGCATATGCGGCTGTAGATCTCGAAGATCTCGATGACGACACAATCCATGACCTCGGAGATGATGCGGACCCGCATCCCTCTTTCCAAGGGCTTGACCTGGAGGAGGCAGTCTAGAAGGTTCTGGAGCTTTACCAAATTGTTGAGATCGCCCAGGGTGAGCTGGGAGACGAGGGCGGAGCGGTGGTCGAGGAAGGCGAAGTAGGAGCGGACGAAGACGTCGTAGGCGGAGGATTTGGGGTCGGAGGAGTGGAAGTCGGAGAGGTCGAAGGGGAGGCGGGAGATGCTGTTACTGTCCTTGGAGGAGCAGAAGAGGCGGTGGAGGAGGAGGAGGCCTTTCAGGGCGACGGGCCATGAGTGGGTCTTCGACATGCGGGTGGAGAGGGCGCGGAGGAGGGGTTTGACGCTGCCGGGGGAGGTGCGGACGCAGGAAAGGATACGGTGGGCGCTCTTGCAGTCGATGGAGTCTCTGTCGTGGCTGGTGGCCTTGATGATGAGGGTTCGGAAGGTTGGGTTGCGGAGCTGTACCGCGGAGGAGGAGAGGGAGGCGAGGAAGATGCTGTTACTGTCCTTGAGGGCTCCGGCGGCCCTCTTCCACATCTTCATTTTCTCTCTCTCCTCCCTTCTTTTCTTTCTTCCGTTTTACTGTGACTACGCGCTTTCCTTTGTTTTTTATTCTCATCTTCACGCCTCGATTTCTGTTTTCTACTAACATTTTGGTGATCAAATTTAGCCCACTTTTCTTTTATTCCATATTTGGTTAGGCTTCATTTGTCTGATTTTGATTGCTTGCTTTTGCGCTTGCTTCGCTTTGCATAAAAAAAAACAAGCAATGAGTGATGACAAATGACTCTATTAGATCGTGACACTTGTCAAACAGAAACCTTCACTCTTTTCCCATTAATTAATAGCATAAAATCTAGAAAAATATGCTTTTAATAGTAGCAAGGGAAAAATTTACTAGAGTAATTATTTGTAAGATAATAGTCTAACATAATTTTTTATAGAGGTGAAATCGGCTACAAACCCCTCTTAACCTAAAAACTAGATAACCAATCTACCCACACACATCTAAGATCCAACATTCACCATGCCACATCATCACCCCAATTTCACCCAAACTCACGCCACTTTCATCCTTTCTCACACAAGGAAGGGCATAATTGTAAAAGCATGGTGTCATGTGGACAAGTGTTCATTTTTTTTCTTCACCAATTCACTAATTTAATATTTCTCGATTCGTTTGAACTCCGATTAGCTTTAAACTTGCGCCAATAATTTTATTTTTTAAAGGGCTTTAAATCAAGATCAATCATGAATATATTTTGAAGCACGGAAATAAAAAGGTATATCGGAGTGATAAAAATAATGTTGAGTGTTGATAAATCTTCACTAATAAACGTTTTATGTCGGAGGTATCAAACTAGTGCTAAATGTTGATAAAAAAACATGTACTGAGGTGATAAAAACCATGTTCAATTTTGATAATAAGTGTGATAAACTAGAGTTTAGCGTTGATTAAAAAACATGTGATGGGGTGATAAAAACACATGTAATTTAATGATAAACATAGTGTTTAGTGTTGATAAAACTAGTGTTCATAAAAAGCACGTGATAAGATTATAAAAATCATGATCAGTTTTGGAGAATGGGGTGATAAAACCAGTGTAGAGTGTTGATAAAACCAGTGTAAAGTGTTGATAAAACCAGAGCGAAGTGTTGATAAAAATTAGCCAGATATAATTTCTTTAAAAACCATCCCCAAAATATAAAAAAAAATTCGTGCTTCAAAAAAACATGTGAGGGGGGGGGGGGGGTGATAAAACACACGTAATTGAATCATAAACCTAATGTTTAGTGTTGATAAAACTAGTGTTCATAAAAAGCACGCGATGAGGTGATAAAATCATGATCAGTTTTGGAAAATGAGGTGATAAAACCAGTGTAAAATATTGATAAAACCAGTGTAAAAGTGTTGATAAATCCAGAGCAAAGTTTTGATAAAATTACCCAGATTTTTTTTTAAAAAATCAACACCGAAATAAATTTTTTTTCGTGCTTCAAAATATATCCATGACTGATCTTGATAGAAAGCCCTTAAAAAACAAAGCTAATGGCGCAAGTTTGAAGCCAATCGAAGTTCAAACGAAGCGGAAAAAATTAAATTAGTGAATTGATTAAAATAAAATAATATGATAGTTTTACTAAATAGACTTTACCACTTACTAAAAAGTGTTTTTTTTTGCAGTCAACAAGTCAACTACTTAATTGCATCTCATCCATCCATTCTTAAAATGGATGACTTAGATTGTTTCTCTAGTTTTTAGGTTAAGACGTGGTTTGTATTTGATTTCTCCTCATTTTTTATAATATAATATTTTACCAAACATTTAACCACAGTTTGATACTTAATCGTTAATTTTATGTTATTTTTCCATCTAAGGAATGTAAAAAGTCCAAAATACTCATCATCATGAAATGTCAAAATTGCATTCAATTTTTCAAAATTGATTTTTATGGTAGATTTTGAAACTACAAAGAGAAATGAAGGAAAATTTATGGGATTGGGGATGACGACATTACCGGTCAAAGATATTATTCCCAAGATTATCTTTCTTATGAGCCTGACAAAGCCACTTCCCAACTAATCGATGAAGGGGTATCAAAGTCAGATTCATGTAACGCAAAGCCAAGGAACTAAATGAATCTCTGGTGAGTTATGAGAGCTCGCCGGACTTCTTGAAAGTTTCACGATCGTGCTTCTAGGGAAAAGGATGGTGAGCCAGTTCCGTTCTTCTCCTTTTGCAATGTTTTGATGTCCTTGTACAAGGACTACTACAATTTGTTTTCAGATTCATTGGTCAAGGTTTCTAAGGAGGCAAAGCAAGCTCTAGTTAAGGTGGTAGGTGTTCGTCAGCCAGTGAAGAAGTCTGGAAAACGGGGTCCTTCCATTGTAAGGAAGAGACTCGATGCTGTGGATTCCCGTTCAACAAAGGTCAGTACTGTTCCTAACAATGTTGATCGGGTTATTCATGTTGGCAGTCCTCTTTCACGAGGGAGGGGAGATGGATTGTTAGCTTCTGGTACAGATTGTGTTGGTCTGATGACTCTGGCGAAGCCTGGAACAATCTCAATGTCAAACACCAAGCTTTTTGTTTACAATCTACCTTATGACACATCGGTAGATTGGATCAAGAATTCGTTTGGGGTTTTTGGAGAGATCATTTCGGCCTCTATTCTTAAGAGGCCAAACCGTCGAGGTTGTTACTTCGGGTTCATTGACTTTAAGCTTCATGAATCAGCGTTGAAGGTGATTGAAACCTTCAATGGTTTCAAATTCAATGGCTTCAAATTGCTTGTGGCTTTTGATCGTGGTAAGTCTTTGAAGCACAATCATTTTTCAGAGCACCTCGGATGTGATTATGAAAAAACAGAGTTTTGAGCTCGTCGTGGATGAGAGTGAAGTGGTGGTCGTCGAAACTCCTACCCGTGAATCGTGTGCTTTCAAATCCTGACGTTAGAGATTTGGCTGATCGGGGAGCGTTTGTTTTGCTTGATCGCGTAGTAATTGCAGATTCCGTTGAACGCATATCGCGCGAGGTAGGATATGACGTTCCTTCGTTGGACACTTCTCTTGGGCTGGCTTCGGGTGGGACTATGTTTGGGCCTAGTCCACTTAGTTCTGGTCCATTATTAGTTGCTTACAGGAATCCGGGTATGCAGTTAAGATCGGGTGCGATTACATGTGGTACAAACGTGATTTCATCTGTTTTTGGGATTGGGCTAGATTGTGTGAGCCGGCTGAGCTTGAGCCCAATTCAAAGTTCAGCTCTAGTGTTGGGTACCAACCCCCGCTGGGATTTTGAAGCCTGTTGGGGGTGGGTTGTTCAATAAGCCAGGTGGTCCTTTAGGTAAATCAGGTGACATTGTGTTTGAGCCGGATCCGGGTCCTAGGCTTGTGACAGGGCCTGTTATAAGCCCGAGCTCCAGCCCCATCCCCATGGGGAAAAAATCTAAGTTAGTTATGTCGATCAACAGGGCACAAAAGGTCTCAGAGGAGTTTGGTAGTCCGTGGAAGGATACCCCCCTCAAAGCTCTAAAACGATAGAGTCGGCCTCCCAATTTTTTAGAGGATTATTATATTGATAATCCTCGGATGCGCTCATTGAGTGGTGAGAGACTTGTTGCTCCTGCTGCTGTTTGGAAGAAGGCTACACAAGATCGTAACACTCATTTAGCTCAACTTCACCAAGCAAAGGCTTTTGACGATCTGAATTTGACCTCGGAAGATGATGAGTGGGTCAATGACGAGGGTTGATCGGTTTGATCATGTTCTTTTTTTTATGGTCTTTTGTTCAGCAGCCTTTTTGTTTTTTGTTTTAGGGTTTGCTCTTTTCTCGGGGTTTGTTCCCGCAGCTCCAGCTGAGAACTCCTTTGTTATGGTTTCGTTTTGGATTGATCCTGCTTGGATCTTTCTTCTTTTTCAATAAAGTTTTATGAGCTTATCCAAAAAAACTGAAGGACAATTTTGATATTTTATGGTGAGGGGTATTTTGGACTTTTACAATCTTTGGATGGAAAAATAACAGAAAATTAACGATTAGATATCAAACTGTGGTTAAATGTTTGACAGGGTATTATATTATGCCAGGGTATTATCTAGTAAATAAATGTTTGATAGTGTAATATATTGCAAAAAAATTATGCTTGAATATTATCTTGCAAATAAATATTTAGCAGGGTATTATATTGAAATTTTGCCTAGTATCAATTTATCTACTTTGTTTTTAGACAAAAAAAATGTCACTTCTCTTTCTTATTTAAATCAATTGTCTCAGTAAATAACTTTATTTCCTCGTATATGCTATAACTATTTGTTTTTAGTTGAAGAATGCCTGTAAGGGAAATGTAGGGTTTTGATGTATTCATATTTTAGGTTATATGGCCTAGAGATTGTGATGCAAATATTTATGATGTCGAGTTTTGAGAGCATGCAATGGTAGGATGCTAAAATCAAACTATTTTCTTTTTTGTAATTGTAATTAAGTTGGGTAGAACAATACATGATATGAAGATCAACACATTCAAAAAATCTCAATCATGCTGAAAAAATAACAAAGGAAATAACATAAAATACTACTTCAGGGTAAGTTTGTTCCTAAGTTAGCCAATTGAGCCTTGATTCGTGTTTTTCTTTCTTGCCTAACCTCAAATTGGTTCAGAGTCATTCTAGATGTGTCTATTTCCTCCAACTTCCATAGTATGGTGTTAAGGTCTTCTCATTTAAAATATCCTAATATTCTCTTGCTCGACCTTCTTTGTCTTAGCTAACTTAACCTCTACTAAGAGATGAACCGCAATGTCCTCTTTCATCGATTTCTTCCCTTTCTTTCTAGCCACCTTCATCCTTGTGGACGTGTCTATAAAGCTTTATAAATAGGACGTGAGGTTTGATATGGTTGTGAACTAGAATCAGATGCGCCTCCCGTTGGGGACAAGTTGTATGTATCAACTTCATCCAATCTCGTCCTCTCATAGTCCATTCAAGATCATACCAATGCACCTCCCACCAACACCGATAAGTGAAGAATGAAGGCTTTTCTTTTTATGTGTACATATTCTTGGCCTATAGGTACCTTTGGTCATCAAACTGGCCAATGGTGTTTTCTTTTTTTGCAATAAAAAAATAATCGTGATATCTTTTCATTTGTGGGCTCGTTTCCCCCAATGATTCTTTGTATACTCCCACATCCTAGGAATGCATAATCTGACCGTGATGTACTCCGTCTCGATAGATTTCCAAAATGTAAGAATTTTCGAGACGTTCTCTTTCATTGAGTCTATCAAATCATGAAGCTCACAACTAACCTCAAATCTTCTCGTTGCGTTCAGTTTTCCGTAATGTCTTCTAACGGGTACAGATGTAGTAGGGTGGATAGAGGTTGACTATGATGAGGCATGCCTTGAACTATTTCGAGGCTTCGAATCGAGCACAAGGTAATAGTTTGGATACGGATCCCACGATACACCAACACATTGGCCATAATTAACGTTTTCAAGCAGGAGACATAGGAATCTTTGATGCTCGACGGTAAATTCTATCTTCTGAAAATTTCTTGCTCATCCCTCGAACGAGAATATGAGAAGGAAGAGTTGAGAAAAAAAAATGTAGGAATGAAGTTCGAATAAGTGAAGGTTAGAATGAGGTAGTAACGTATTTATAGAAAGAATATCATTTTTAACAGTATTATCTTTATTTTTTAATTTAGTTTTAAAAAAATTCTGGTGATCGTTGGCAAGACAATGGTCGTTTTTTCAAATGATGAGCCACATGGAACAATTCCATTGGTGGAGAGTGTGCAATATCGTAGAAGGAGATGCCGGGCCATGATGATATATTCAACATCAGTGCTAGGCTCCGGCGTCGTAGTTCCGGACGCGACAATGGAATTGGTCCTCTAACAATGCAACTACTCATCAACACTGTGGGAAGGCTACAACACCGATACCTTGAAATGAAGAGTGTTGCAGCTGTTCTAAGCTTCTATAATAGATAATTTGTATTGGAGTTAGATGATTTTATTTTTCGTGTTATTTGTTAAAATAAACTATATCTAGATTTTGGTAAGAGTTAATAGATGATTGGATGCAGCGCACCTGAATAACAATATATATCTATATAGTGATACAACCTAGTGTGAACCATCAGATATGGTGTGAACCTGCGGGTCTGATCTGACCGTCTGATGCGAGGTGCGAAATGGCTCTAATTAGAACGTGTCATCAGTGGCTTGGGTCGTAAATAAGTCGCATGTGGTGTTTGTTTAATTGAGTGCGATGGTTCGAGGGTATAAACGTCATTTCGCTTCACCGGCACGTAGAAAGCTTTCATGCTCGTCAAAAATTTTCAAAATTCGGTTTCTTAGCGAACTGAGTCTTTCAGAATTCGATCAAGTAGTGCTAAGCTTCCATTGCCGCCATTTTTGTCTCGTGTTGGTTCGAACTGAAGCTTCCATTTGTCGCGCTCTGTGTATTGTTGAAGCTCGTCTTTAATAGGTGAGCTATTTGTTTTATGTTTAGGGTTTTGACTCAATCTTTTAGATTTATTTGTATAGACGTTGATTATAGTAATCGTTCTATAGAGAATGAAGAAGAGCTTGATTGCATCTACGTCATGCAACAACAACGACAGTGGCACTGAATTAGGTAATTTGAGAATATATTGTTTCTAGTTTACGGATACACATAGTTGCGAATGCATCGAAATATTTTTATTTATGTGATGTTTGAGAATATGCATGTTTTACTTTGAGAGTATAACACTTCAGTTCCTATAATACATTCTCAAATATGATGTTGAAAATAGATTTGTCTTTCAGAGAGTAACGATTTCCCGCTTTGAGAAAACTGGTTTTTTGAGGATATACCACTCGTTGTTTGAGAAAATAGTTTTGCCTGTTTGAAAATATGCAATATCCGATTTGAGTTTATTGATTGTCTATTTGCGAATATACAAACCCTTGTTTGAGAAAATAAGACTTCCAGTTTTATTCACATGCAAACCCCTTGTGTTTAAATACCCTATTGTTGTTAATTATAGACAAAACTCTAGAGATGAGGCCCCCTTTCGTATAATGGATGAGCCATTTGCAAAGGCTGATGTTGTGAAGAAAATGTGACTATGGTTAACATGATGAAGAGGTAGAAGGCTAGTATTAAAAATGCAAAAAGAAAAATGTCAAAGAAGAAGACGAAGCTAGCTGAGGTTCGTGAATCTGGTGAGGGAGGAAGTTCGACTCCCATTGTTATTTCGGTCCCACCTGTCAAAGATGGAAAGAAGAGGGTGGAGAATTATCTATTGACAAGAAGGCGAAGCGCCCGAAGGGTTGTAAAACCGATAGATTCATTCGGATATCTAAGAAGTCCAAAGAGATTGACTATTTGAAAACCAGGTCATCGTCAAATAGATTGATTGAGCTTTTGGAGAGTTTAAACGAAGATCAGAAGACAGTAGTGCACGACATTGGTTTCAGGCACATTTGTTGTGAAGAACATTCCAAGCAGGCTTGGATACTAATTGGTGGATAACTATAATCATTTAAGCATGTCATTATCATAGCAAGGTACTAAATTTCGTATCACAAGGCAGGAAGTGTACGACACTTTGGGCATTCCAATGGAAAACGATAAGTTATTTGTGATCGGTGGGGTGCAACGTTGACAGATGAGCTTTAATTTTGGTAGCAACAGTTTGAGACATAGGACAAACATGAGATGAAGCGCCTTATCACCAACAAGCATGTGATCGACAAGATAAGGTCACTAACAGAAGGTGGAGACGATTTCAAACGGAACTTTATGATCTTGTTTGTGACTTGCATGATTGAATCTAGGACTGATGGTTACATCAACCATACATGCTTCCGCTTCATTATTGATGTATCCCAAATACATGAGTTTAATTGGTGTAGGTTCTCGGTTAAGAAACTTGTTGATAGGAAGAAATCCTGGAAGGTTCAAAGTGAAGGTTCAAGGCACTTTGCAAGACCAATCACTTTCTTTTTGGTGAGTTTGTTATTCATTTATTGGTTTGTAGTGCATATCTAATAAATGTTTATGTAGTAGTCATGTAGCACGTCTTTTTCTTTATATGTTGCAGTTGTTTTATTTGGATCATGTTGAAGTTGTCATATATGAGGTTCTCAAGGTTTAGCCCTCTTTGATCGGATGGACCCCTGCAATGGTCAATAAAAGGGTGGATAATGAACTTGAGGGTGATGCGTTCGGAATGGGTCACATACGGTTGGAGGGTCCTGCTCGTGTTAGGGAGGAAGAGGATGTAGCACAACCTCCACCCCTTAATGTTAATATAGGGAATCGAAGGGATGATGAAAATGTAGGAGATCCACCGACCCCGTATACCCCCCCCCCCCCCCCGTTTCATAGAGAAAGGAGTACGAAATATGTATTTTATGATTTTAACTTAGAATTTTTAGGGAATTATGTTTTTGCAAATATACAGTTCTTGGTTTGAGAATATCCTGCATGTTTCGTAAAAATTGTGTTAGTTGTTTTTTAAACATACACATCTTGTAGTGGCATGCATAGTTTTTATTGTTTGCAAATATGCACATTTTGGTTTGCAGATGTGTTTTGCAATGGGTGCAGATACTGTTTTATTGTTTGCAAAAATATACAACAACATATTCTTTTAGACTCTATGCAGAGGATTGCTGAAAGATTTCATGCAGCGGGGAATATAGTTGCAGAAGGGTTTATGGAGTGGCACCAGTTGTTGGTTGAAGGACATATTGTCGACCTAAATACTGAATGTTTCAAGGTGATGGTGACACTATTTGATGGTTTGACTGGGAGAAAACAATAAGAAGAAGTCGTTCTAGATGTAGAAAACATGTTGCTTTCATAGGACCCATGGTTTGACCTCCTCGGGGTTATGGAAACCATCGAAAAACTGATGGAAACAACAACACGTGTTGGAGTAGGTTACAAGGGAGAGGAGAAGTATTCCGCTGCTGCCTTTACTTCGCCATTCTTCAGAATTCTTTCACCATCTGAAAAGTCATCTACCAATATTATTTCACCATGCCCTATATGATCCGCGTCATTGTCAAGCCCATAATGCAATAACGTGGTTAGGGAATTGTTCCCAAGTGGTGATGCAGCCCCCGTTCACGATACAGAAGTCGAACAACCTAAGCCACAAAAGGTAAAAGTTGTTGACGATGAATTCGATCCTCTTGTTGTTGCTTCGGACATTTGGAAGGAACTTTGCAACATGATTGTTGAGGATCTGATTGTCGAACATGAAGGTTCAGATATTTTTGTCAAGGACATTCGTTTGACAGTTGTCGTGCAATCCGATCCACTTACGATACAATGTAGTAAAGAAAATGTCAACCCCTCTGCCTCTGTTAATGAATTTGGTCAGACATTTGAAGTGCAACCCGAGCCACTCAATGTAGTATTTGTTGAAAAAATGTCAACCTTGAACCTCCTATTAAAGAAGGTTGTGAGACGGTTGATGAGCATCCCGACATTGTTAGGGTGGGATTACTTGAATCAACAGTTAAGCGCCCAACTGTCATTTCTATTCATGTGAATCCTCCTACCAAGATAACTGGTGGTGATCATCATGTGGAGTTTGGCTCAGTTTCTCATCAGCCAAAGAAGAGATCTCCTGCTCGTGTACCTAGTAAGAAATGCTCTACTACTACCTCTGGGAAGAAATTACCAACCACTATTGTAGTAAAAAAAGGTTTTGTTGTCAAGCAAAGTGGTATCTTTAACAAGGACAATGTGTCCCTTGGTGGTGACACAATATCTTCGTTCATTGAAACCCCAGCTAAACAACCTGGAGCTCGACTCATGGCACCGTCTGCCCTTGTATGATCTCCATACGTTGATCGTCAAACAGATTATTAGTCGGAACTAGAAGAGGTTGGCGAGTTTCTTGTTGATTGGGTGTTGAATATAAGTAAAAAAAGGGATGGGTAAGTAACATATGTTTCCCCCACGTCCTGCGTTTATATTTATTTTTTGTGAAACTATTTTTGTGAGTGAATTGACCTTCCTTTTTTATATAGGGATTATATGTATGAGTGCAGTGCACGCTAGTAGAATGTGAATTTCATTTTCACATTAGCCATTTTTGTGAAAAAATAAGTCAGAATAATATAATGTGAAAATAAAAGTTAAAAAACCGTTATTTCCTAGAGTTATCCCTAAAAACTATATTTATTTATACCCAGTAACTTTGAAACGATGAAAATACACCTTGAAGCTAACTAATGAACTCTCAAATTGGCTCAACAAGATTGTTCAACTGCCTAGTCTATTTAAGTTTTATTTAACTACATAAACTCTGCTATTGCTTTTTGTTAAAATTTTGGTGGTGTTGTACATGACGATATTTTAGCATCCACTTTATCCACCAAATCTTCTGCCTCATCGTATTGTTGGCGTTCTTCCTCAACAACCATGTTGTGGAGAATGATGCAAGGAGTCATTAATTCAACTATAAGCAAAAAAAGGTTGGTCTCTCTCTCTAAAAACTTTTCCTCTGCCTTCTCTCTAACCATCCAACCCTAGCTCTGCTTCATGAGGTTGTCGGCGTCGGATATGGTACTCTTCGGAGCCAGTGATGACGCCGGCGGCTTCCCCTCATTCTCTTCTCTCTTTTTCCGTCTTCCTTTCCCCTTTCTTCGCTCGTCTTCTCCCCCTGTTTCCGACCGTCCTTCTGTTAGCTCCGGCGACTCGACTTCCTCATATCTATATGTGGGAGTTGTTTCCTCATCGATTTCGGCGGGGATCTTCATAGATCTGGGGAAATCGCTACAGATCTGCTACAATGGAAGCTCATTTTGCCTCTACGTTTTCTCAAGTCCCAGATCCACCCTTTCTTCTTCGTTTCTCGGCAGTTGGGACTCCGGCCCTCGTCGGAGCGGTGTTCCTCCGGCGAGGGGTTTCGGCCGATTCGGCCTTGGTTTAGGATCTATTGGCGGTGGAGGAGACTACAAGGACGCGAGAGACTTTGCTCGATCTGGTGGCGCGATTTCAGTTTGTAGCCCCTTCCTTCGTAACGGATGTACAGGTTAAATCCTCTTCCCGTAATCCCTCTTCTCTATCTGTTTAGAGATTCGGATTGGCTGTTCCCGGTACTGGCCGGCGGTCGTTAGGTCCGATTTGGTGGTTTTAGGGTTCTGGGTTTTTTGGTTTTTTTTTTCATTTGGTATCTGTGTGGATGCCGGCTTCCCTCCTCTAGTTCACCTCCTTGTGTTGGCTTGGAGGTGAGTTACCTCTCGGGTAACGGGGGGCTGAGTGAAATTAATCCTTCCTGGTTCATCTTGGTCTGGGCCTTGGGTTAGTGCTTTGACGGTTTCTCTTGGTTAGTTTTTATTTCTGTTGTTGTTTTTGCCCTTGTTAGCGTTAGGTTTACTTAATGGTTGATATATCTTCTTGGGTAAGAGTCTCAGCCCCTGTGTGGGTTCTAGTTGTTCTTCATATAAGGTAAATTTGGGTTTTGTAAGACCTATGTATCTCTAGTTTGGAGGTGCCACTGAGCATTCTCGAGTTTGTAAGGTTTCATGAGGGTTTAACCCTTGGCTTTGTTTTCAGTTTGAAAACCTAGCTTCTTAATAAAATTTGCTGATAAAAAAAAACACTACATGATATCGCCAAAAAATTTCGATGACACATATGATCATGTCGTGTAGTGATATGTGATGTGGACATAAATTGCATCAATTCTAGATGTTTTTAGCCCACATTCTTGAGCATTTTCATCCCGGGATTGTATAATTTAGACCATTTTTCTCTCGTTACTCGTATTGTGTCTCTCATTATGTTTTGTAGGTGATTTGATCGAAAAAGGGCTAAAATAGAGGAAAACCCGGTTTTAGGAGTTTTGGAAGATGGATGATCTTACGAAGGGCATAACTTCTTCATACAAACTCTGGTTGCCTTAACATTTTTGTCAAATCGAAGGGAATTCAGAGATCTACAACTTTCGTCAGATGCCCAAGACCATCCAAAACTCTCTTCTCCCATCACGGAGCCATGACATGGTCCGTGACGGGTCCCACTATGGAGTCGTGACGGAGATCGAAAACGGCCAAAAACTCTCTGATCCATCAAGGAGCCGTGACATGGTCCATGACGGGTCCCATCAAGGAGCCGTGACGCGCGCACAGACTTGCTTCCCTAATTCGTTTCAGATTCGATTTTTACCCTTTTTAACCCAAAAGTCAGCCTCCCAATAGATGGAACTTGTATTTTTGAGAGCTAAGAAGAGAGGGGAATTGGGAGCAAGCTAGGGAGAGGATTTCTACTTGGAAGAACATAATTGTAATCACACTTGGGTATTGTATTTCTCTACTTTACTCCATTTATGAAGCTTTGTTTTTGTTCATCAATGGCATCTTCTTCTTCCTTGTTCATGAGTAAATAAAACCCCATAATCTAGGGTTATGGGGGAGTAGAGATTTAATTTCCAATGTGTTGAATCTATGAATGGGTATTGTGTTGGATGATTTGATTTAGGGTTTGTATTTAATTTAAGCTTAATGCTCTATCTCCCGGGTAGGCCTGATAGAAGGTGGGAATTGCAATCTGACACTCGTGAGAGGTGGGTTGCAATTAGGTCAGAAATCTTATACAAATTGGGTTTAAATCTAGACTAGTGATAGCTAGGTTAACACGATCGCAATAACCATAAGATTCATACCGAAAGTTAGAAATTATCAAAGAACGTAATGCTTTGGGTCTCCCTACATCCTGATTCGTGAGAGCTGGGTGGTTAGATTCCATTAGGGTCCGAAACAACGTGAGGAGTTAGGACTAGTTTGAGAGATGATTCGTTGCCCCTAAAATCAGACAACTTCACACTGTTCATCGTCATTTAAAGGCATTGGAAATGGTCTCTATGAACCCACAACCTTAGATTTCTTTTTCTCTGAATTAAAACTCTTCTAAGCTTTGTGAGTACTTGTTCATTGTCATTTCGCTTACCGTTTACTTTTCATGTTTTAAAACCAAAAACCATCATAGTATCGAAATACCTTGACTACGACTTTGAGATAGAACGTGCTTGACTCATGCTCCTTTGGGTTCGATAAATCGGAACTAAAAATCCCGAAAATACTACTTGACGACCGGTACGCTTGTCGTGTCCTTTTCCGTGCTAAAACCGCAGGGCGTCAATATGCTAGTGAAATTAAAGACCGTGACCTCTCGTTCCACATCCTTCATCGCTTTTTCTCAATTGTTTGCAAAAAATTTATCCCTGATAATTAGTGGTTGTATTATGGATTTCACAAACCTACTCCACTCGAGATGAATTTTGTCAACCAAACAATAAGAATGATTGTATAGTGTATCATTAATTTTATACTCCACGTGTGGTGCTTCACCTTGTAGCTCTTCGGTAACCAATAGTGAATCATTCAACAAAATTATGTTGTGTTCGATTCAACACAACTAACTACCTGTCTGTGCTCATCCTGTGTGAATTTTCATTTACATGTTATTGGATAACTCTTTCACTCCTAAGACACAAAGTTAGGGCTACCAATCATGCCCAGGAAGCCACGGCGTTCGCTAGTTAATAGCAAACACGTCATGTTAGATGTATTTTGGTCGTCTCATATACTTTTCACGGAATATGGCATCCACGACACGACTAGACCTTTTAAGAAACTCCAAGATGGTTGATGCACCTATTCGCATTGATTCACTGAACGAATTAGTGGAACAACCATAAGTCAGCATCCAAAGTGCAGCTGTGTGTTTCCGGTGTGGACTAAACTCCAAGAATCCTCAACAATCCGTCTTTGAACAAAGTAGTCGTCCGCAAAAGAAGCAGGCACCTCATCCGGAACCAACGCCGGAACATATCGTCTTCGTACGTTGGATGCTCGACAAAATAATCGTTCATCAATTGGTCGTATTAATCTGCACAACCTTAGTCTAGGTACATACGTTGAGCCATGTGACTCGATGATCCTTCTCCTGTAAACAACCTTACCCCCACCTCATACGTCTTTACGTTTTTTATGACATTTTATTTTTCGAGGTACTCGACCCTACATTTGGCTCGTCCTTCGTTTGTGACCTTCTAGATCCATTCAGTGGTTTTCTTTTCAAAGAAAATCAGATAAACTATCAGGTTTGGAACAAAATATCGTGTGAGGATGAAGTTTGGAAGAGGGTTGGAGGTATGACAAAGAAAGAAATGAAGGGGGTATTTACAGGTAAATGGTAAATAGAAATATTAAGAATAACTAAAATCGGCCATCACTATTCATGGCTGTTGTACCAACCAACGATCAATATTTTCGGTCAAGCCCTCCACGTGTTGTTTGCGGATTGGTCACTGACAATGTCGACACTAGCGTCACGCATCGACCCGGGTCGTCAGCTTCAACGACTTTGACATTGTCCTCGTTCTGGTTGGCAGCGCAGAATTTTGTACTAGTAACAACAACGTTGGCGGTTGGGTCGCCTTTGGCGCTGATTGACTTCATGCTATTATGGTTACCCTAATAGAATGAACAAACAAAAGCAGTTGCAAGAGGCTCCTCACTGTATCTGCCCCAACAGCAACCATATCACTAAGTGTTTCCTATCTGATGTAATAGCAACGACTTATCTGTGAGCCGTACAGGCAAGTAGCAATTTCAACTTTTGTGTGAAACCATAGTGTAAGTAAGCTCAAACTCAAACTCATTTATAATTATCAATATTTGCAATGAGTTGCTAGGATTGAAAAGGGTTTCTAATGTTAAATCAATAATGTACTACAAAATTATGAATTTAACACTCACTTTCATTCTACAAGGGAAATACCAAGTGCAATAGCCATCCCCAGTATCAGCGAGGTCAGGTGAACCACTGTGCTTTTCAGTGTCACACTGCTACTATTGTTCATTTCTGCAAGGACTCCCGCAACTGCAATGTATATAAACCCCCCTGCTGTAAACCCCTCTATCAAAGATGATTGTCCTGGATCCTTTCCCATCAGGAGAGCCTAGTAGGCAACACAATGGCTTTTTAGTCTTTTTCATATAATATCAATGTGATTATTAAGAAACGAGATCACTCACCATTGCAGTCCCTGCCAGTGCCACTAATGCTGAGAGAAAGTTAAAGAAGAGAGCTTTAGAGACACTGAAACCTGACCTTACCAGAATACCAAAATCCCCAACCTGCAAATAATCAAATTCACAAATATGATGCACCTTTAGACTGTCAAACTAGTTATTCACAAAAAAATGAACAGAAGAAACTCAGACCTCTTGAGGAAGCTCATGTGCAAGCAAAAATAAAGTTCTGGACCACCCACCAACAGATCCATAAAGAAGAAAAGCACTTCCTAAAGCCATTCCATCAGTGAAATTGTGCTGCAATACATACACATCTTGACCATGAATACATTTATTATAGGACCTACCAAGCTGGAACCAAAAAAATTCCCTTGAAAGGACATAATATGAATAATTGAATAAGAACGGTTAAAAGACCAAATACTTACAACACCGTCGGAGAAGAGATTCAGATAACCAAACACGAGATTTGATGGAGGCTGAGCAGGTTCTTCTTGATGTAAGGATTTAGTATCATTTGTGGCAGCACCTGTATCAGGTTTATCATCCTTGGCAGATTTTCTCTGCATGTCAAGGTAAAATCTAATTTGATCAAACATGTTATGTTAAATAATTGGCACAACTAATTTTTTGGAGTCTGAATGAATTACCCTTTCAATCTCAAAATAAGTGTCCCAATTGGCACTCACCTTCTTATTTTTCTTATTTGAAGTTGGTGGTGGCAGTACATCATCATTAGAATCAGCATCATCCTTCTCCTTTCGACTGTTCTTATGATGGTGGTGGTGGTGACTGTGGCCCCATGCACCGGCTCCTCTAGAATTATCGTCCACATACCTTACTAACTTCTCTACAAGAAGAAATAGTACAATTCCAGCTGCAACTCCCAACATTTTACTGTAAGAGTCCTATCTCATAATGATAAACATGAAAGAGCTATATATATATACTAATAAAGTTAAGAAGCTTGACTGCACGAGTTTTCATAGTATCAACCATTAAAATGTATTAGTAGTGGAAGTCAAATGGGAAAGCATAACTAATTCTACCAGACCTACGACATTAAACCAAAAAGAAATCAGAACTCATTCAACTAGCGAGTCATTCTGTGACTTCACATGCAATGAATCCTTACACCAAATAAATCCACTTCACATGCACCAAGTTTGACAAAGTCAACTAGTAAACTTCTCTGAGGAGTTCCACTCGCTTTGTCATAGAATTTCTCTTAACACATAAAACCTGTATCTCATCCATTGACTACATGCACCAAGAATTATTTCCAATGCCAATTATATACATAAACTATGAAACAGGGCAGCATATAGTTGGCTTGTAACAGGTATATACATACATACATAAACTACATCACTACTCACCCAGAACAGATATCCCTACAGAAAGATCTTTCAAGGAATGAGCATGTGAATGTTCATGTCCAGGATGACCAGGATGAGCATGGTTGTCATGGTGATCATGTGTATGGGAATGTTCCCCACCTGCAAATAGCAAGCTTATTAGGTCTATAATCCAACTAATGACATAATCATGCACCCCTAAGAAGTACGCTGCAACAAAAGTGAAGTCTAAAATTTACAAGCTTCATACTTGGAGATCAGTAATAACAAATATAATAACAATCTCAATAACTTTTTGGTCAACTAAGAAGAAATTCAAGGAGAATATACTTTCGGAGCGAAACTAAGCAACCATTTTATAAATTGACCACCTCACCATTATAAATATTTGAAAGAAACTAACTCAACATCTTCCATTACCCTAATATGATATAAATATTGGATAAACCTTATCATCGGAGAACATGACTGACAAATATAATCCAAAAGCATCATAAAATTAGTGGAAACCATATTGGATCAATATCATACCAAAAGCATGAGGTAATTGGTGAAGAAAAGCATCCCCTAACATAGCTCCTGCCTGCAAAGGGCACGATTTAACAAAACCAATCTTAATATTCAATTTATAATATTTCAAAAGAAATGCTGCAAAAGTATATCTATTCAACCAGAAAACACAGTCAAGATGCTTATATGCACTCATAAACCTCTGTGAACTTGGTGTGTAATGCTTTTAGTGAACTCAGCAAAAATTAACCGAGAAGGAACATTATATTAAAAATAAAAAATAAAAGTCATTCAGGTATGTAACTGTCTAATGACTGCTTCACGTAATGTCAAAGATGATTCACTTCCAATGGATCCCATTCACTTAGATAACTCCTTCCGCAGAAGAAATTGACGTCACTCTAAACTAATAGGCCAAAGGAAGGATATCTGCAAGTATCCGAGCAGATGAATCCTAGTTCACATTCAGTAAATATGACTATTAAAATACTGGCAATTTTTACACAGTAGATTTCACACCCTAACAACATAACCAACGCTTCCTAATAAATTTTCAGCGTCTAAATTTTCACCGCAAATATAGCCACTCACAACATCACATGAAGAATAGTAAGAACCAAGGATAATTTTCAATTTAATGCATTTAACAAGACCAGCTTTAACGGCTAAAAGACTGAAATAGGATTTTGATTTTTAATTATGTTAAGAATAAGCAAACTAACTAGTCCTTAGAATACTGAAGAAAGAAGAAAGAAAGAAAGAAAGAAAGAAAGAAAGAAAGAAAGAAAGGGAAGATTACATAATGTAATCAGAATCCATGAATCAAATTTTCATGTACTAAAATTAGGCAAACATAAATACATATGTAGTACATAACTTTAAGCAGCATCCGTAATGAAACATGACAATATGTTATAGATTATAAAGCTATTAACAGATAGAGGATAAATTCGGTCCATATACTTGACAAACAAAATAGTGAAAAAAGCAATTAAGATGGTTGTTAAAGCAAAAAAAAGTCTTGAAGAATCTGACCCCAAATAAAGCCAATGAATCAACAACTGCCCTGGATGGTTTCCCTTGCACTGCATCCAAAAATAGAACTTATTTCATAAGAATAGTAACTTAAAACAAAAGGTAACCCTTACATAAAAACAAACATAATTGAAATTAAGAATAAGCAAAATAACAATGTCTGAAAATGAGGTTAATTACCAAATATTACAGGCAAGATAATCAGGCAAATTAGGGATGCCATGCTCACCAGAAATGAGCAGCCCAATGCATTTAACCAGAGACCTAAAGAAAACAGAAGTAAATAGGGTATGAATCAGTGACAGTACAGTAACATATCAAATTTAAAGCATGATAATGGAATTATGGTATCGATAATGTATATGGACCAATAAAAAGCTGAATTCTCCCCAGAATCTTTTATAACAACCAGTAGAGAATCCAATTTCCCATCCTCTTTTCCTCTCCAGATTATGTTCTCCTCCAATGATCCCCTTAACCATTTTTTATCAGCAATTCCTAATCTACCCCTATCCCCATTCCTTTAACCATACTGTTAAAGTTCATTATGTCGTATGATCGCCTACAATCCACCCATAAGCAGAAAGTTTCCTTTCTTTGGGGACAATGTCATTTGGACATGGCATATGGTATGTTCAAAAGCCTGGTCGATAAGAACACACAAGCACTTTGCCCAGCAGTCATGACCTACTACCTTGATGCAGGTACTAGTAGCCATATCAAAGACTTATGATGCACAAATCACATTTTGATTCATGTTCTTCCCTAATCAAATATATGGATGAAACTACAATGAGGGCTAGCCTAATAATTCCAGGATCTGCACCTGTATCATGTAATCTCCATGGCACAAGTATAGCAAATTCATTGCACATGGATGAGCTTCTATACCAATACCATTCCAAATCAAACTACAAGATTTCACCTGTTTTCAATCCCACACTCACCTGGTGTGAAATATCCAACTTAGTCAGCACATCACACTGATAAACCTTTCCTAAAAGTTGCAAGTTTCTTATCCGTTTATAAACATAGAAATAAGTCACCTTAACTGATCCTAATAGCCATTTGAGAAATAAATGAAAGACAAATTCAAGGGTTGTTTTTCCGATCTCAACTCTAATGGCTGAATGCAGGAAACTCCAAACTTTACAGTTAAATTACCTTTTTTTTTCATTTTTCATAGGGGAAAATGATAAATTGGAACAA
This sequence comes from Erodium maritimum, assembly GCA_963921825.1. NCBI lineage: Eukaryota > Viridiplantae > Streptophyta > Magnoliopsida > Geraniales > Geraniaceae > Erodium > Erodium maritimum. Next base: position 69,501,991 of record OY997590.1, on the reverse strand, counting down.
AGCAAACAATCAGAAAACTCAACCAAACAATGTGGATCGTTCTGAGACAAATTAACCTTCAGGAGAACACAATTCTAATAAATAAACAAAATTACCTAGACCCGAAAGCTCCTTGGCATCAAAATGTCCATGACCATAGTCATGGTCATGGTGGGACCCAAAGCCATAAAGTTTCAGATCCTCCTCCTCAGCCAATTCCTCAGGCAGCTTCCGCCTAATTAACGCCTCCTCCTCGTGATGGTGGTGATGTTCATGGTGATGGTCGTGGCCGTGATCACAGGAATGATGATGGTCATGAACCGGGTTGCGCGCCGGAGACTGGCAGGAGCCACAACCAGAATGGGTTATAGCAAAGCCAGCATTCAGAAGCGCAACCAACGCCAGAAAGATCCAAACTTGAGACCAACCCATTTCAGAAATGGAACGGAGAAAAGGGGGGTTTGGAAGGGTTTGTGGATTTAGCGGTTTGTCTCAAGAGCGGCGGTTGCAGCAAGTGCCCTGGATGGTGATGAAGCAGACAGCCACCAGAAATAGCAAAATTATGACCACTATGATTCCGAATGTTACCACATCCATTCGCCTTTCTACCCTTTATGTATCAAACCACTTCTTCGCTCTTCTCCTGCTTTTTAGGTTTTTATTTTTCCTTTGCCCCTCTCAAGTCCCATAAATTGGATCTGACGATCTCCTAGTTGTCACGTGTACTTTTATGTCTTAGGCTTGGATGTTGGGTATTTTAAAGCATGTACAGTGGTTCGGTCCAGAGGCTTGGCTCGCGTTTTTGCGGGCCGCAAGACGCGGGGCGTCCCGTTGTGGGACGGTTTTTACGCGTCCCGCAAAAACGCGGGTCGAGTCGAGGCCCGCGTCCCACGTCCCACAACCGCAGGGACGGGCCGAGGCCCGCGTCCGGCCGTCCGCCAATCCTCGACTGCCACGTGTCCTTGCAGAAGAAAAAACATCCGACCGTTTGCCAACGGTAACATTTTTTTATTTAATCTACTTCATTATTTACCCTATAAATACTCCAACCCCATTTTTTTCACTCACCCATTCTCCAATTTGACTCTCCCATTCCCAATTTCTACTCTCTAATTCCCAATATTCTCGTGAATAATGTCGGGCGATGAAGATACACGTTCACAATCAGCGGATGACGAACAACAAAGGTCGGACGATGTAGGATTCTCCCCCGAGGAACTAGCATGGGATTTTCGCGATATTTTAACGCAACTTGATGAGACCTCCGCTTTCTCGCCATATATGCAACCGGGTTCGAGCTCAGGTAATTTCAAACTATCGTTAAGTGTTTCATCTATTATTTTTTTTAATTATTTTTTGTAATTGATTGTTGTTTTTTTAATTTATTTTTGAAATTTATTTGTTTTAATTTCATTTTTTAAAATACTTTTGTAATATATGTTTTGTAATTTCATTTTTTCAAGGTCAATTCCGTCAGCCACAATTCAACCCATCGCAACCAACATTCAACCCATCGCAGCCACAGTGGTATCAGTCGCCGCCACAAGGTTACCAACTTCTACCACAATTCTATAACTACCCCGATTTCCCAATACCCAACTGTCACGTCACCCGTATGTCGTCGCAGTCATCCTCTGTCGGACCTTCCCAACGACGACCTCGAGCACCACCACAACCACGGAGGACTTGGACCATCGAGGCAGACAAACACCTCATAGACTACTGGCTCTCGACAACAAGAGACTCGCTTAAGGGAAACTCCCAATCCGGAAACACATTCTAGTGCAATGTTGAGAGAAAGTTCAACGCGACCGGAGAACACTGGTGCTACGAGTGGAATGCTACCAAGAAACATTGGGCCAGAAATCAGTTGCAGACAAGGAGGTTCCTCGGTTATCTGAAGACCTCCAAGAACGAGTACCACAGCGGATGGAACCATGAGGACTACATGAGACGGGCGAAGGAAATGTGGTTCAATACCCAGGATGACAAAAAACCGAAGGAGCACCCAAAAAATTTCGACCTCGATCATTGGGTTGTCGAGCTTGAGGGCAATGAGAAGTTCGTTGCCAAGGAAGGCACCATGGGTACTGTCCGCCAATAGCAACGCCAATAACAACAACGCTTGGATGAGGTTGAGCATTATAGCTCAACCCCACCCACAAGCACATGGGAAGATTACAAACCTCTTGCTGGCGAGTCTCAACAACCAGAATGGGCACCTTCCGATCACAACGAGGGGAGTGAGGTCCCTCTCAGCGAAACACCCCCCTCCCATACGGCCGATGCAAGTCCCTCTCAACCAACTCGCCAAACGCGACCGCAAGGCAAGAAAGCGTCGAAGAGGAAGGGGACCCAACTCACGGACCAAATAAGTGCCTTCGCGGAGCTGGAACGTTCAAGGTAGGAAGGCAACCTAGAAAGGATCTGCATGTTATACAAGTTAACCGAAAAGTAGGAAGCAAACTTCTCCAACTACAATGCCATGAAGCAAACGGATACCTTCGACTTCACCGAAGCTGAGTTGGAAGAACATCAGTCGTTGAAGGGCCGACTTGCGAGAGTCATGAATACCCTTGAAGGTGAACTTGAAGCTCTTCGACAACAACAAACACCACCGGCTATACCACCACAATGATTCTTAAGCATGTATTTTTTTTGCGTTGTATTAAAGGGGATGAATAAAAGTTCAAGTTCATATTTATTCGTGTTAAATTTATTTCTTATTTTTTTATTAAGATTAATTATTATTTTTCACATTTATTTAAATTTTATATAATTTAAAATGTTTCTGATAAAAGAATTAAATAAAACAGCAAAATATCAATTAATTAACCACTCAACATCCAGTCAGCATCCACTAACAATACAAGCCTCACATACAAGCCTCTCATTGTAAAACACTCACTATTCTGAGTCCTGAGTCCCACTATTTTGTCCAGTCAGCATGTGAGCCTTACATGTGAGCCTCACATATGAGCCTTTCCATTGTACATGCTCTTACAATGTGAGGCTTGGATTGTTAGTAGATGCTGACTGGATGCTGAGTGGTTAATTAATTGATATTTTGCTGTGTTATTTAATTCTTTATCAAAACAGTTTAAGTTATATAAAACCTCTATAAATGTGAAGAAAAAAAACTGACAATATAAAATAAAATAAATTAAAACTGATAATTTTATTTATTCCCGAATATGAGCATCAAGTACAAAAGACTAATCGTTGGGATTGAAACTAGCTCCATATAGACCCCATAAGTGCTCAATAAGATCATATGTCGAACCCTCATCGTCGGACATTTTGTATCGAAATATAGAAATGAAATTTGTAGAGAAGTTGTAGGTTTGTTTGTGGTTTGAGAAAGGAGTTGGGAGGTATTTATAGGGTTAAAATGTAGGAATTTTGAATTAAAAAAAATAGAGTCGTTAGCCAACGGTCGAGCACACCATACAAGGAAACTCAACCAAGAAACCGAAAACAAACAAGAGCATTCCAAAAAATGGAATCTCAACAGCCCAAGAGAGGGGCCTAAAACAGAACTACAGTCCCAGAAAAACAATAAAGGTATGTAATACCCAAATTCCACTACCCTGAAGCACAAAAAATTGAACCAAAACAATTATAAAACCTATAAAACCACCTAGAAGCTCAAAATGAAGTATCTCAAAAGGCTGACAGCACCCAATCACAGATACCCATTCACCTACAATCGACCGGCACATAGAACACTTCAACACCTATCCAAACTTGTGAAGTACACCCTCTCTTATCGGGGTCAACAAATTAGATAGATGTATGACCATTGGCACGTCGCGCGACCAACACCGGACACGGCAAAGACAGATCGGTGTCTACAAACAACCAAAAGCTCTACACCCTTAAAAATGAGACTGAAAGACTTCAAACACAGACCCAGGAGCCAAACAACTCGTCGAAGGCCAACACCTAAAAGCCAACGAGATGCTACTACTAAGTAGTAGAGGAACATATAAGATCCAATGGTACTCAGTTCTAAGTGACGAAGGCAAGTCTCCACAATAGTTATCAAGTAAAAGGAAAAGTAAACTACGAAACAAACCCACGATCCGTTATGCCAAAGTAATACCACATACCACACATGCGTTCACCGGAAGAGACCCCAACAATGGCGAGAACCACTAGGTAGAAGAAAACGACGTCCATTGATCACCATCGAACCACCCCGATTAGTGCTAGTCTACACCGACAAGAACCCATGCTTCGTTGAACAGAGATGAAGCAAGTGTACCACACCAAGTTTGAGAGACCAACATCGAAAATAGTCCATGTTCGGGGAAGAAAGCGATGAGGTCGAGGAAAGCACCCCGAGGTCCACCGAGTCATAAATATGTGCGTCCACCTCCGACAACAACTCCATTCGAACGAAGAATCCCCAAGGAGGGAGGCGAAGCTGAAAAAGCAGGGCCTAAGAGGACATTAGAGGTGAGGGAGACATCTACCAGAATCTATTTGTCTAGTCCCACTCAAATCTGCTATCTAAACGGTCGAGAAATCAGTCCCACACAAGTTCCAAACGGAATCGTAGGAGAAGAGATGTTGAACAACCAAGAGAAAAGGAAAAATGATCGAAGATGAAGCAGTAAAGGAGGGAAAGGTAAAAAGACAAGGGAAATGAGGGTAAGAAACAAGGTCTTCACCGGCGACAACCACGGTCAAAGTTGTGGCCGTTGTCGGAGAAACCGGGAAGAATCGGGTAGATGGCTAGGATTAGAAAGAAGATGAAGCTAAAGAGAAAAGGGGGTGCGTTTCAAATTTCCCCCCACTATGCAACTTATTAGAGTGTTTTTTAGTCCTTTCCACAACCTGAGTCATACTAAACTTCATCATAAATGGAGCAATGGGTTTTACTGCCCATCTAGAAACATCACCCGCTCCATCATCAAGTTGTTTCAAAACGATATTTGTCAACTTCATCTATATGTCATAATCAACTTTAAAGCCATCCATAATGTTCAAGCCAAAATAGAGTGCATCAACAATGTTTTCGTTAATGATCATTTCAACATCGAGCCCTGGAGTTTTACAGTAGCCTCTAAATAAATTTGAACCATCATTCCTTTATGAAAATCAAATGACTAAATAGTAATCTTGAAGAGGCATTAAGCTCGAATCCCATATCACTTGAACACTCTCCACAAATTCGTGAGCTACATCAACCACCTCCACGCTAGTAAACACTATTAACCCCAAACGTTTTTATTGATGAATGGGTAAGGACGATCACTAACAACTTGATACAATTCCCAAGTTGAGAAACTTGAGTTAGAGCCCAAACCTAAGACTCTCGTGGAAAGAGAAATTTGAGAAAGGGTTAATTTCCAAAACCTACCCTAAAGTATTGTCCATGCTTGCAATGTGTACCAAGTATTGTCCATCATTGTTTTGTGGGATACAACGGATTACAGCTTTGGCTTATCATTTCTGATAACACTCGTCATTTTGTAGTAGAGTTGTTGGCAGTTCATAATCCATTCAATAGTTTTGTGTGTGATTCATAATGCATTCAATAGTTTGTGGGAAATTGATAATGCATTCAATAGTTTTGGGGCAATTACATTTTTCTAACAAACGACGATGAAAAATACTTTGTGCACTTTAAAAATATGGATAAAATATGAGGTATTTTATACCGTGAACAATACTTTAGGGTAAGTTTTAACAATTAACCCTTTGAGAAAATATGCTCAGTAATGAATGTTTTATGTACTAGTATAATCAAGAATTGCAAGTATATGTTTTTTTTAATACTTTTTAAGACATAAATACCATCATTCTAACTTAAATAAAACTCTTAATCTCACACTCTTTATTTCTCATCTTCTTCACCAATCTTTTGAAAATAAATTCATATTTAAGTAGTTTATAAAAATATATTTACAAAAAAAGTATTCAAAATTTATATATTTACCAATATCACATCTTAAGTAAGTGTATAATATCCGCGTCGTGTGCTTATATTGATTTTTGTGTATATGTACTTATCTTCTCAACAAACTACAACCTTCATCGATATGCGATAAGCATATTCATTTTAGTTATCTATCTTTATGTTGAAATTTGATTCCAAGTACAATTTGGTATGGCACGATATAATCCGAAAAATCCTGAGTGTGGTCTGGTCTGGTATGGTATGACATAATCTAGAGCATGTCAGATCTTATTCGAGATTTATTGTGTTGGGTTTTATGCACTAGAACAAGCCACAATATATAATACAAAGCTATTTGTGATTACTAAAATGCAAAGGATTTTCGTTCACATGTGATGTAATGTTAACTATATGGATATATTACTCTTTCTAAGATATAAGGGCGCCGTTTTTCGATAGTATAACTCTTAGGAACAAAGGAGTAAGTTTATTCATTCGCCCCTAGTCTAAATCGATAGTTAAACTAGTGTGATGGTTTATTAGAGTATCACGTTTTACCGATCATGCATATAGAGATATGAGTCAACATCACATATGTTAAAGAGTGTTAGCACTGGATGACCCACCTTGAGAATACTCCATGGAACAAGGACAAGAGTATTTGTTGTAGTGTGATGGTAAAGAGTGTTAGCACTAGTGTGATGGTTTATAAATATGTGTTTAGTTTTGCTGTATAAACACACGAGGTTTTAGTTGTAAATCAGTTTTTCTGATTTAATAAACATTGTACCAGCACTTGTGTGCTTATTGTACCAATACCCGTGTATATGAAGTACCATCACCTGTGTGCATATTGTACCATTCCCATGGGCGCGCGCAACCAGCACTGTGTGCGCGCGAAAAGGACATGTGCCACCTTCTCGTGAGTCTATATATATATATATATATTCAGTATCATATGCGAACTAGGCCTTATTGTGCGAACTGCAAACTCACATGAGAGCGACACGTGGCCTTTTCACGCGCGCACAACAACTGTTCACGCGTCCGATTGATGGGTCAAACCTGGCCGATCGACTGGTTAGTCTCGCTGATTAGTGGGTTAAACTTAACCGATCAGTTGGTTAGTCATATACATGTGGTACCAGTACCCATGTATCTGACGTACCAGGACTTGTGCATGTAATGTACCAGCACTGTGTGCTTATTGTAATATCTAAAGAATAAGGATCTTCTTATCCCTTCTAGCTCAATGTAAAACTATAATGCTAGGGTGAAAGCCCAATCATATTACCATAACAATGTAATCCCTAAGTATCACCGGATGAAAACCCAATATACTATCATCATATTACCACCATATTATCAAAGGATGAAAAGTTAAGATGGAAGCATACAAGTCTAAGATGAAAGCATACAAGACCAAGATGAAACATTCAAGATCAAGATACAAGCCCAAGATGAAGGAGTACAAGCCGAAGATAAAAGAAAATTAAAAGACAAGACAAAATTTCAGCATGGGAAAAGAAAATACGTACAAAGAAATAGTGGAAGAAAATTAGAAGACAAGTAGAATCTTAGTAAAACCATTATTGTGATAAATTACCAAAAATGCATGTTCTGAAGCCATACAGGAAACTCTGGTTCCTGCTTGGATTTGCCAACACTTGCATGTTCTGAAGCCATACAGAAGACTCAGGTTCCGGCTTCATGCCTAGTTAATTTTGAGTGTCAATTTTATCAGCACAAGAATCTCAGGCCTCCATTCAAATGGTAGCTAATAATAATGACCAAACCGGTACATATATTTATGCACACAAACATGCCAAAAACAAGTGGAAAACGAAAACACACGCTCCTCAGTTAGTGTTACTACTAATATATGGCTATATCATATTAGTTTCAATACAGTGAACAAGTTAAGCAGATGTTCCAAACTATAAAGTAGTACTATCTACCACCTATTAAATGCCACCCAAACCCATGTTCTTCAAAGCAGATGGCCAAATTCACGCTCTTGTTGTGTCAGTACTCAATGTCCCAAGTGCTCCTAACAAATCACAATCACGCTTCATATTCACAATGTTCCTGTCCGTTTAATTCAGTTTACAGTCATTGAGCATTTCCAACCATAGGCTCTCCCTGCACAAGGAAGTGACAATCCTTTTAATCTAATTAAGTCATGGAGGCAAGAAACCCATATTCATAGGATTTGCAAATTGTGTTTGTCTATATGAACGATGTCATTGTAAGCTCACCATTTGAAGTTTAAACCCGAGGAGGAGAGTCTAACTCCGAACCACAGCCAGAGGTATATGTTGAGATTGTATCTTCTTTTGAAATGGCAACAAAGTTCAGTGGTGCAGTAGACAACCTCCTCATCTCCTTCAAATACCCACTTTGGCGTCCCGAATAGGACCGAGGCGTGTGTACCTCAGAAGCTGAATACCCAACTGAGTTTCTTCGTGGCGTTGGGGGCATGGATCCGTTTCCATTTGCACGATACCCATTTGGCTTCCTGAAGCTACTGCTTCTTCTCGGACTAGGCTTTGACCCATAAATTGATTCCTTCTCAGTAAGGAGTAAATCTTGGAGCTTCTTTTGGTCCTGCAAAATGACTGTGTCAGCACCCTCACTCACAGGGGAATGAAGTGGATAATATGTGGATCAAAATTACCCTATATCTCTTCTTCTCCTCTTCTTTCTGTTGTCTACTCAGCTTGTAATCTTCCAATATTGTCACTAATCTCACCTGAGAATAGCCGCACATGCTTGTTTACAATGGTGTGATGAAAAACGGTCAGATAAAACCAACATGCTGCAAAGTAGCAACTCACTCACCCCATCATAAAGAAACAACTTATTGTTCTCATTCTCCCAGGAGAGCGTCCTATGTATCAGATTGTCCACAATTGCTGGAAATAGTAATTTTGGTTATACCCAACCAAAAGATCACAGGTGCCTTATATGAAAAGGATAGCATCATAAGGAAAATCATACCTGGAATTTTGGTAACAGTCACCCGAGCTCGTTCAGCACGTTTAAGGTTAACATGACCACCTCTTCCTGCACTGTACCGATTATCATCCTGAAATTCAACAACAAAACAAAAACATTAGATGCCAACCTAGATACTGTCAGTATTACATGACATCTAACCAAAGATTTAATTTAGTGAAATATCCTATTTTAGTTTTAGGGTTAATTACACTTGGCTATGCCTAAGTTCACATATTTTTCACCTAGCCACACCTAAGTTCCAATCTCGTTTTGCAGGTAGCTTAGGTTTCAAAAAAAATCCACATAGCTCTTTTTTGCCAGAACATGACAAAAATGCCCTTGATCCTAATATAAAAAAAATGCCATTCTTTTTCATCTTTAATAGTTTTTAGTACTTATGGAGTCTTTTCTTAGATGAAGGTCAAGGGCATTTTCATTCATTTATGACAAAAAGAGTGTTGTGAATCCAAGGGTAGTAGCAAAACGAATTTGGAACTTAGGTGTGTAACTAGGTGCAAAACGTGACAACCGAGGTGTAGCCAAGTATAATTAACCCTTAGTTTTATTATTCTATGATAAATTGATAGCATGGTTTTAAGGCTAAAGCAAGAAAAGTTTCTCACTTACTTGATTATACTCCTCAAGCCAATTTTCCTCATCACAGGCAGAGAGCCATCGGTCTATTCTGTCCAAGATTTCTTTCCGACGTCCGGCTTCATCTTTTGTTTTTGCTATTTGTGCTTCAATGTTCGCCAAAAGTTCAGATGGATCAACCAAGCCTAAGAAAATAGAGCAAGATTCATGAATGTTGATTTACTTGGAAATTAAAATGAATGAAGATGACTTTCTATATTACTAGAAAAGCACAAAATGGTACCAGAATCTATCATCGCATTGGATTTTTCAGCTGCTGTGCTTGTATCAGGTTCAATATGGATAATTCTGCAAATTTCCTCCAGTTCTAACCTCTTTTTCATCACAAGTTCCTTCATTCTGCTAGCTTTCAGTCTAGAGAGCCTCTCCACTTCAGCTGATGCCTACAGGAGTCTCATGTTAAAATTAAAAATTTATGCTACAGATATAACAAGAATGCATATCTCCAACCAACAAGAATGCATATTTCCAAACCTGATCAATTATCTCTAACGAAAGGGCACCTGCTTCTGTAATATCTGCTTCTGAACATCGAACAATAGAGGTGATCTTTGAAAAGCTATACCGCTCTTGTTGCGGTGAATCCATCAACTCCCAAAGCTCAAACAGAGATGTTACAATGTCTTTCACCTGTAATTCACAAAAGATTTTTCTAAGCATAACAGATATTCATAAATGCGGGATTAAGTGGTATGTGTGTACCTTTTGAATTCGTGTTTTTCTTTCTATCTTCAAGTTATGGATAGTTTGTTCTAGACCTTCTAATGTGCTATCACTGATATTTGTACATTTTTCCGGGTTTGTTGCTTGCAAACTTGGGTGCACCTCACTCACAGTCTTACCAAAATCAAACCCTAACACACCACATAGATAATGCACCTCATTGACATATTCCAACGCCTTATGAAGGCGATCAGACTGCAAAAGGCAGAAGTAACATAAGGATTATTCCATTTGGAATGAGAGAATATAGCATAGTCAAAATCACAATAAGAATAATGCATAGTCACGTCCAAACAGTTATCACAATATGCACATTACCTTCTCTTTTTGAAGAGTGCGGAGGTGCGTTTGATATTCAGTGAGCTTTCTTAATGATAGATCATCCTCTTCCAATGTTAATAAACTGATTGAACTGTCATGGTTACAACCAGAAATTTCACCACTGATCTTCTCAATTTGTGCTTTTATATCAGCAAACTGCTTCATCCTTTCCTCTTTTTTCATCCTTAAATCTTCTACCAGTGGTGTGACTGATGCTAGTTTTTCTTTCAAAGGTGATGACCTTTTCACTGTTTGTATCTGTATATTTTGATATATGAATTAGACAAGCACCAGTTGGATACAAACAGATTTTTTCCTCAACAGTGAGGTTCTCACCAGCAATCCAAATTATACTCCTTGGCTGCTTACATTATGAGAATAGCAAAAAGTGATAGACCTAACTCCAACAGCATATGCAAGAGACAATTCATAGAAGGTTCACAAGATTAAAAGTGAATAGCATAGGAGCTCCAAAAGCAGACATATCTCCCAACATCAAAGTTCAGTCACTAAATGCAGTAAATGATTACTACTAATTATGGATATGCTATTTCTGAATCATTTGCATTCTTCAATTAAATTAGCAGGCACAGTACAAACTTATTCTTTGGTTCTTTCTTTTCTCTCTTAATAGATAATCACTAGAAACCAGTATCATGTGATATGGGGATAGGTCAAATGTTTTGTATGTGGCAACTCTTTCAAGATCTGCTTTGAGTTTTTCTATTTGGCAGACATTCTCTTGTAGATCTTTAACCATCTCTTAGTTCTAAAACAATACATTCATGTTCTGAAGTTGAAGGGATAGCAATTAGCTGCATGCCTAACTCAGTGCAGGACTGACTAGAAAGAGAAAAGCCACTAAAATATGAACACTTTATTGGGGGAAGAACAAATAAAATTAAAAACAAAATAATAACGCATTAAGGAACCCAAAAATGTGAAGGAAAATGATATTTTTCCAAATCTTCTTACCGGTGATTGGAGATGAAGCTCCCCAAGAGCAGCCATGAGTGTAGCAAGTTCAGCTTCCTTAGCTGCAACAGAATGATGGAGCCGTGCCTTGGCATTGGCAGCCTCCTCAACCTTTCTCTGGTAAACTTCTAAGCAGTCCCTCTCCAGTTCAATTAACATACGGTCTTTTTCAGCTTCACTCTCACCGATGTCAGTCCATATTTGCTGCTCCCAGGAATAGAAAAACAGTCATGGAAACGTATTTTAAAAAAAATACAAAGAACAAAGCCCAATTGAAGTCAACCAAAAGCTACCAATCACCTACCTTACACTATTCCACAGAAAGAGAGTTTTAAAGATAATGATTGATTTCAGACATCACACAGACACTAAATTCTGGGAAATATAAAATGTGATACTAAAGATACTGATTTCGGAACCACAAACCCAAAACATTAACATTCACTTGCATGTGATGAACTATATCAGATCAAAATTCACTAAACAAACAAAAAGTCAAACATAGTTCCACAATTTGTGGTCACCAAAACCCTCAAAACTACAGCTGTAATAAAAGTTTGCAACAAAAGAGAGTAGACTGGCAGATTCCAATGAAATTCAAACCCACAACCTAAGCATGCACTCTTTTCAAAAACCAGATAAGATAGTAAAACAAATAAAGAGATGTGAGGAGTAAATTACTCCAAGGAGCTGAGAAATCCACCAACATAGTTAAGAAAACAACAAATTTTCTGCAGTGAGAATTGGAAGAGCCCAATTCAGCTCAATTAAAAACCCCATGAAAATAGAAACAAAACAAGTGAAGCCATAAAGTTGTAATTGAGAAACTGAGCACTGAATATGTGAAAACCCCACAAGGGAAGCAAGAAAACGCGCACACAGGGCGTACCTCATACCAATACAGGTGAAGGAATTAAAGTTAATCACTTAAACATAAAAACCCATACCAATGGCATACAAGTGTTACACAGCAAATGAAAAGGGAATGGTGATGAGTTTCTAGTGAAAAATCATTATCATATCTCTGGTAGAGTCATCAATCATTATGAGACCATCAAAAATGCTTTCTTTTCTGTTTTCTCTTTAACAGAGAGCAACACCATGGAAGTTGAGCTTTCCGGGTGTAAGAAACCCATCATGAAAAAGTAAAAGCTCCAAGAAGCAGATGGAGAATCCCAGATGATTTCCCTTATCCCTAAGGCCAGCCTTTGGAGATACCAAAACAAGCATAGAAAGAAGAGGAAAGGGAAAGAGAAAAAAGATAAAGGAGAAGGGTGTAGGAAATACCTGAAGCTCTCTGAGCAAAGCATTGCAAGTAGTGTTATTACGGACACTGGTGATAGGACTCCCAAGAGCCAGCATTTCCACAGATCTCTCTAGTTGTTTCTCAAATTTGGCCCCCAATCTTTCTCAAGAAAGAACAAAAGGTGACCTCCAAGCAAGGAATTTGGCAACCACTAGCACTAGCACCAGAAACAGTAGCAAAAATGAAAGCTTTAAAGCAGAACAAGAGGTTCCCAGAAGCAGAAAGGTGGAGAAAGCAAAAGGGTTGGTGTTGGTGGGGTGATTTCTTCTAGTTCCACTCAAAAGGGCAAGAAAACAAACCCAAGAGATAGAATGAGTGTCTGTATCTCCATTGCCCCAAACAAAAGCTTCTGGCTTTCTCCAGATCTACGGCCTCCTTAGATAACCCAGCCCACCAAACTCCCTCACCACTCACTTTTCTTGCAGAGAAAGGGTACAAAGGAATTAAAGGATCTGTAACTTTGAGAAGGAGAAAAATAAATACTCACAAAAAAGAGACTATAAGTATCAAGGTAAACCAAAGTCTCAACAGAAGAGAACAAGTAAACAACCCATAATTGCCAACTAGACCAAAGAGAAATGGGGAAAAGGGGATTCTTTGAAGGTTAGAGATTCACGTACTTAATTAAAAAAGAATAACCCAAATTATATATTCTTGAAACACTAATTATAGAGTGACTGAGAATCCAATAATAAACACATGGAGATGGAGATGGAGATGGAGTAGAGCAGGCTACAGCCCACAGAGAAGAATACTGTAATGATGTGTTGTTTCTCTTCTCATCCGTCAATGACGCTGCACGTGACGTGCACGGTCGAATCCTGTGGCTCTGGCTCTCATTCCGCTAACAAGGGTCGGATAGTAATTCTAATCAAAAGTTTACACTACACACACAGCTATTGAGCCCAACAGTGAGCTCTTCCCTTTGATACCAAATGTAACTGTAAATATCTACTATTATTCTTACTGATCATGAAAAGATGCGTAGACGTGACAAGAAAAAATCAACCATCTTACAAAATACTAAATAAAGAATGGTATGATAAAAAGCTTTCTACACTGAAAGAAACAAAAAATTATAAAAAAAATTATTGTAAAAATCTCCTTTCAAGTGGTTGGCTGAATGGCGAAAATCAACTATACTTTTGTTCATGCTATGACCAACTTTAGCATCGATAACGACAAATATCACTTTAAAATTGACAAGATTTAGAAGAGCTGATGATGGACTCACTGTGAAGCAATACACACACAAACACAACTCTATCCATCTATCATTCGTTTGTCCGTACGTATTAATGGGACCCAATAATACATTGCCACGTGTTACCACAAGTTGTGTCATCATATATTTTCTGGCAAGAGATATGCGTCTACGTACTATGGGTATGAATGGGACCCAATAATACACTGTAAATATATTTTCTGGAAATTTGTAAGGTACGTGGAAAATGAAATATTGAATAGTTTCTGTTTATGAGTTAGGCCATATGTAGCAAGCAATAAAACTAATATCTTATCTTTGGCATTTTGTGATATTAGCTTTTGATAATGAGAATCCAACTTATACTATATTATATAATAATTGTATCTAAAACAGAAAAGTAATTCCGAATGGACACTTAACCCAACACAAATAAACATTATCATAATACACATATTAATGATAATTATAATCCAAATTGGCGTAACGATATAGGATAGTATACATAATACATATGTACACCCAACAGGTTCTAAGATGTGACCTTTCATCTTCCTACTTGTTTTCTATCTTTAAAATGGAAGAACCGAGACAATTTTTATCCACAAAACAAAATCATTTTTGTGAATATAGCTGTAAAAGTGTGAAGTCTATGGTATATAAACAAAATCTCAATAAGCTACAAAAAGATCTCCCAGTGCTACAGGATATACTCCATCTCCATGTCAAAGTCTAAATTTTAAGTTGACAAAGTCTGATGATTCTCAAGACCCTGACTTCCTACCTAGCTTCTCTCATTCACAAGAATATCACACAACAGCTGCTTATAGCATACGAATTCAACAGTTTATGTAATAAACATGTGACAAGTATGCTACCTTAAATACCTCAATCAGAGTTCAGTTGTTCCTTGTAAGTTGTAAGATAGGCATGTATCTAATAACCTTGGAGAGGACAATAAAGGGGCAATTGTAAGAGTATCATAAGGGATTCAACTTTTGTAAGTTGTATTTCTTTTGTTTGATAAAGACAAAAAAATGACTGAACTTGTCTTTCAATCACATTATGTAAACCCGGTTTTAAAGAACGATCTTATCTTTTAAACAATAATAATTAAAAACTTAAAATCAATTTTTTTATCTTCCTTAGTTTTCTTCTCCTTTGTACATCCAAAGGAAGGTGAAAATTTAATTTTTTTTTTTGTTTTTGGCGTATTATTTTTATAATTTTTTTGAATAAGCACATAAAATTTTATTAAAAAAGAGAAAGATCCAAGCAGGATCGATCCGAAACACAACCGTAACAAAAGAGCTCACATCTGGAGGTGCCTGTTCCCCGAAAAAGGAGCAAACCATAAAAAAAATAAAATAATAACTAACCATCAGTGACCCACTCTTCACCTTCCGAAGTCAAATTCGGGTCATCGAAGGCTTTAGCTGCATGGGCCAGCTGAGCAGCTTGAGTTTGTAAGCAGCTTAAGCGGTAGCTGTTTGAAGCAGCTTGAGGTTGTAAGACCTGCTTCCCAATGTCTACAGGATTTACCAATCTCTCCCGACTTCTAGAATGGGTCGGTTTGGTATGAACAATATAGTAGTCCCCCTAGATCTTGGGAGTCCTCTTGAAACAAGTTTACACAAAGTATAACAAAAAATAATTTCGTACGTTTTTTTATAGTTATTAAATAAGAAGATTACAACTTATAAAAAATGATTACCTCATGATATTTTTTTGCAATTACCTCACTAACAAAGACCAAATGCAAGGTACACGCAGTGAGCTGAAATGTGATGTGATGAAAAAACATGTGGTTGTTGATTTCAAAACATGATCTGAAATGGTTCCATCTGCTACACATAGTACCTCTTATGACACAAAGTTCCAACTCAGATATGTAAATCCACCATCATGCTAAAGCTCTATAAATATTGAAAATTCAAAGTGGCAAACCCAACAACCATCTATCAGTCATACAGTTGGCAAGTTGGAAATAAATACAATTCTACTTTTAAAAGCATATACTCCTTTCAAGGAGGCAAAAACAATTCCAAATGCAGATGGTACAGTTTTTTCTCTTTTATGATACACATGGAGATGGAGTGAAGACTTGAGTAAATACAGTATGAATGCACTAACACTTGTAGTAATTTAGACAGGGGAATGCTAGGAAGATATTTCATTCATTTACCACATATATAAATGCTCGGATATATATATATACACACAATACTCTAGCTGGAATGAAGCTTCAAATAAGGATAGTTGGAGTTTGGTTTATATTTGATACACCAACTAAAGTGGCACTCATATGTAAGTAGTATTATTCCGTAACTAATAGAGATAATACTTGATTTGTTTGGTGGATTAGGTCCAAAGATAATGATGATAGAGCATAATGCTTGGGAAAAAGAGTGAAAAATCTATATGTGATGGTGCAAAGACAAAGACAAAGGAACTATAGCTGGCCAGAGTTATGGACCCCATACTGTTTTCTAATATCAGTCATAGCTAGCAATCATGGAAGGAAGATGCCATTTTCATTAGAAGAAAAAAAATATGTATTTCTCTTGGTACTCACTTCTTTTCTTATCCTCTCTTTTTTATAGGTTTTTTTTCTATCCTCTTTGAAGATGGTGAAAGCAACTCTTAATTAAGAAAACAGAGTATCTAATCCTTTTCATCACTTCTCTTTCCACCACTCAATAGCCCATCCAAATTCTATCACTTTCAATGTAGTTTTAATTTATTTGAGCTTTTGATTAACTAGTTGAGTCAAAATCTCAAAAATAAGTTCTTGGGCACCATCAAAATTTACTCTCTGCTTTTGTTTCTTTGAGCAAGGAGCCGAAGAAATCAAGCTTTTTTTTTTCTAGAACTGTGAAGCATAATGACTTACTATAATGGGTTAATTCGTCTCTGAGGTACACTCATTGGAAGCAGCAGGATGACGGAGTTTTACTGCAAGAGGAACTAAATCAGTAAAAGATGAAGAACATTAGGAAATAATGAAGTGACATGTAGGATAATTAGGTATGTTTCCTATTAACTAGATGCATAAATAATTAATTAAATTCCCAAAATTGGCGTTGAATTATTGTCCTACATTAAAACACCTTTGGCCAAACTAGGGATAAGATCATGCAAACGACCCAAATGAGAGAAGTGAAACAGAAAAGGTATGGAGGTAATCAATGGCAGTGTGAGCTAATACACCTTTTGCATTAAAGAAAAAAGATAATGGCATTTGTGTGTAGGATACCACTAACAATTTTATTAAGTTGAGGTGGGGTTGGGCACTTGCAATTATTAGCCGACACAGTAATCCATGGAATGCAATTTCTCTAGCACTAAACAAGTTTTCTTTAACGTGATTAGTAAATGAAACCAAAAGATAAGAAAAGCAAGCTTCATCATGACAAAAGCCTTCTTTTTTCTAATTGTTTAGAGCTATATCTTGTATTCAAATTGAAACGCTCTCTTCATTGAAACATGATTTGTGAACATCAGCACATCTTGACTGACTACTGAGTAACTTTCATTTAAAAGGAGTTACGCGAATCACCAACAGTGATAAATGTCTAACATGTACAGTGTCATAGGAAGCTATCACAAATTCACAATGTTGGCTAAGTATAAAGATAACATTCATATATGAAGGTATCATGTGAACAACCCTTAACTCACATACATAATGTTTAAATTGACCAAATCCTACAACAGAGGTGAAGAGAAAAGGCAGCTCATTATGAAAGAAGTTTATTGTTACTATGGTCTAGTTCCTACGAACAGAGGTTAAGAGAAAGCAACTCCTTATGCAACAACATTTAATGATATATATAAATATATATAGGAGCTACCTTTTGTGGTAAATAGATTTATTCTGCATAAATGCTTTCTTTATGAAAGTACATGGTAATTGAAACTAATAATTGGTCAAGGGATCATGTGCTAATTGCACCATTGCATGTTTTTGGCTTAGCCTAGCAAATAGGATGCATGCAAGCAAGCTATGCTGGTTTTACCTAGTTTGGCATACTATTTTTATTGTAGGGCAAATATTTGTCATCTATAGCTAATTACTATTTCCATGTGGAATCAATCAATTGGACATGTGATGAAACCCTACATATCAGATAGCATCCAAAAGTAGATGAGTTTTCACTCTATCACCCCTTGCAATTAATGGCTATCTTATGTAGCCTGTACAGTGGGTCTTCACTAATCACTAACCTGAAATCAAGTACCAATTCACATTGATTCCAGTCCTTGAATATCAAATACATATAGGTTCCTCACATGGAAGAGGTTTGGTTCCAGTTTTGGCCATTCAATCTACAAGAATTAAGCACACAATATCATGCTAATTTAACCCTCTCATTCCAAGATTTCGACTTAAAGAGTAGAATGGGGTTGGCACGGAAGCCTCATTCCCCTCCTCCATATGGCGGAGAGGAAAGTTCTCCCACTCCCCCACAACAAACTGCAAACTCTAACTTGCTTGTAAATTGTGACACAAAATTAATAATGTTATAAAGGAAAGTTCCTAGGTCAAAGGTTTTCAATATTACTTCAGCTAGGAAACATACTTGTGTTGAGTGCTAACTAAATAAGCATCTCCTCTCGTTCTCTCTCTTCTCCCAACCCCCAGTAAAGAATACGAGAGAAATTTCTCATCTAATCCACTGCCCGTGTGGTAGAGCCCACATTTCACAAGGTGTATGATGAGTACTTTCTGGATTAGGATGGATAGGTCCCACAACGGTTTAAAAGTGTTTATTCTGAGACCCATTTGTTTATTATCCTTTACTCACAAACATAATGATAAACATTCTAAAGTAAATCAAATATTTCAATTTGTCATGGAATGTCACATTGAACCTACCCCAAAAGTGCTTCCTCTTCCTTATAGACCTAGCAAGGAGACTCAAATATGTGCATCAGAATGTCCCTGACCAGTTCTGCAATATCATCCTCCTTGCATGATGTTGTAAAATTCACTGCATAAGAAAATCCATGCACTCATATGAACATTATAAGTTAAAATAGTTAATGACAGAATCTATACTATTGACTATTTATATCCAGAAAAAAGAAACTATTGGCTATGTAGTATGAACTTCAACATGTGGGACATATTACTTTGACTGACCAATCAAGATGTTTCATCAAATTGAGAGATGAATCTGATCATATGATTTCTGATAATAAACCTAACTGCACAAGCTGAACAAAAATCCTAGGTGGAACCCACACTAAATTAAATAGCAGAAGTTTTTCAACCACTACGACAGTAACAGATTTGTGAGCGAGCATGTTTACCAGATTAACATAATCAATAGAGTACAGATCAGATTACCTGAGCTACAGGTCAACCTCAGAAAAATCAGAAGCAGTACAAGCTAGAGCATCTAAAATTTGTGCTGAACCAGTCCTATAAACAGTCCACATTTATTACTTGCTACCCCTGCTCGCCAAAACCAACCAACTAATCAATCAACCGAGGATCTCGCTACTTGTTAAGCTATGTACTTATTAAACTACTATTGTTCATCTTTGTTGGTGATGGTTTGACATTATTATCTTGATCAATGTCTCTGAAGAACACACAGAACTAATAGGTGTTGTTTGTTAAGGTCATAATTCAACAAATATATGGAAACAGGTGGAAAAAAAAAGACCACGATAACACATTACTACTGTTAGAAGTAGAGTTTACCAAAAGATATAACACTAACAGCAGACACCAGACCAGGTAGGGTGAATAGGTGGCAATGGATGCAGAGGAAAAATCTTCCTTGAAAGGAAGTGTCGACACCAAAGCTTAAATTATTAGGTGAAGTGTCCGACTAATAGTTTAAGAAGTCATTTAATTATCATTCCTCCAGTATGAGACATACTAAGTCACTTTATCTCCATTCTTCGGGTGTGTCAAACTTTTTGGCGGAGGATCCAATCCAACTAGTATATCAAAAGGTCACTTAACCCACGCTCTTCCAACAAAGAGAAGTTTAACCAGAAGATAACTAGAAATGAGTAACTGTGGGTCAGAGGTGGTCCTTGATATTATCATCATCATTCTTCCCAATCAAACTAGTGAAATATGTCTATGTCTTTGGATTCAGACTCAATTGGTCAATTATATATGCAAAGGTAAAGCAGACAGCTGGCCTTATGGGTCCCCATAACTATCAACTACCCTTAATTATGAAGTCCATATCATATAATCTGGAAGAATTGCAAAAACTTGCGTTGAACTATGCACGTTTTGCAAATACTATCGGTAACCT
The DNA here is from genome assembly GCA_963921825.1 of Erodium maritimum. Classification (NCBI taxonomy): domain Eukaryota; kingdom Viridiplantae; phylum Streptophyta; class Magnoliopsida; order Geraniales; family Geraniaceae; genus Erodium; species Erodium maritimum. The sequence goes on along the minus strand of OY997590.1, from coordinate 69,481,637 downwards.
TTTTTTTTTTTTTTTTGCAAAAAACATACCCTGACTATTTTTTATCTGCATTATCTTTAACAGAATTAGTCATGTTATAGTCACGTGACTTCATTTTTTTTTTGAAATGACAGTATTGCTGTTTATGTTACACGTGTTTTGCAATTTGTAACCATCATGTATACATGTTTTGCAATTTGGAGCCCTTATGTATACACTTTTACATGGTTATTTTCAACTTTTTTGCAAAAAAAATAGCTCCATTGGAGGATTTGCAGACGGAAAATAGTTTGAGAATGTTTTTTTCCAAAAAAAAAAAATTAGTTCACCGATAGTATTTGCAAAACACGCATAGCTCACCGCAAGTTCTTGCAATTATCCCTATGATCTATAAGGCATTTCCCTTTCATATTCAGCTTTGGCTATTCTTTAATGGACTGTGGTTCTCAGCGGACCTCTCCATGTCATATTGTCTGCTGATGTAGAGAGCCAAGACGCCTTAATTCTAAACAGAGAAAGCTAAGAACCTTACCTACCTATCTTATCACAAAGACTGATCAAATGGGTAAGATGGTAATATTCAATGGAAATAGTTTAGCTACAAGGTGGGTGGCTTCAGGGGTTTGTACTTTAAATTCAGATTTCAAAGCCCAAAAGTCGAATTATCTGCACAAGTCTTTCCACTGATCTAGTACAATATCGTGTGGACACGAAGTGCTGAACTTCCCTCACACTGTAAGAAAGAGCACAAACATAAAAGACAGTACATAACACCAATTGTTAGGATCATATCCAAATTGGCAGTAAGATATAATCATAGGAGGGTGTTTTTTTCCCACGGTGGAATCTAGTGCATAAAAGTGGAAAGACACTGCTAAAGGTTAAGTTGAAATGTGACAGAACTATACAGGGACTTGGGCTCTAGGTGGAGCCAGTGATGGAGAGTTCTCCAGAATTGGCTGAGCTCCACCGACAGGAATACAAAACAGGGTTTAAGGGATAGCTAAGAAAAGTTATTTGTAGTGAAAGTGAGGTAACTGAGTGAACCAATATGGTGTATACAGCTATGGGGTGATGTGCGCCGAATCTTAATATGGGCCATAGGAGACTCTGTCCAAGTGGATTGCCGGTACAATTGATGCGATTGGTATGGCCGGTGGACAAGAGTCAGCAGTCAATTTAGACTGCCATAGGATGGATTGGAAAATTGGATTGGGCTATCACCCTTTTCAGAAGGGCATGAAGACAATAATCTGTCAACCTTCTTACACTCTATAGTCACATTAAGAGTCTACATATGGAAATTAAATGCACTCTACTCGTCAAGTAGCAACTTCAACTATTCCTTTGTCGTGTACACATGTAAGACTTGAAATTCTACACATGAGCTTGAGTGCTTGACAATCTAAAGAGGGAATAGAAACCCTAGAATTTTGTGTTTTCCCTAATTAATGTTCCCTGTATACCAAGTAATCGAAGTACTACCAGCTATCTTATGACACAGAGTGTTACTGCCACCAGCAGTACCTGTTCTAGGTACCTTGCCCCCACCTTAAAATTTTGAGGAGAAAAATGTAACTCCCCTTTCTCCTATAGTTGTGTTACTGCAAACACAAGCAAAACATGTGTACAGAAATGTAGTTTCCTAGTTGTGGAAGTCTGTGTTCATATCCTTTACACTCAGAGTAGCTACATAATTTTTTTATTGCTAGAAATGTTTCTATATATAATATTAGTCTTTTAATGAAAGTAAAACCAATACCAATTGATAATCAACCAAGGCTGCGGGTGAGATGAGATGGCAGAGACCTCATGTAACAAGCATGAGGTCATTGGTTCCAATCTCCATGCCTGCAGTTATTGCTGATACATAAAAATAAGGGATAATTGTCCAAAACTACCCTAAAGTTTCGTCCACAACGAGTTGATGCACAAAGTTTCGTACACGCTGTGTGGCTACCCTGAAGTTTTGTCCACGACTTTTTTAGTTTTGACGTAATAGGGATGTTCAGAATGATGGTCTGGGCAGTGCTTCCCGGATTGAATAGAAGCGTGGACAAAACTTCAATGCACCCACAAAGCGTGGACAAAACTTAAATGCACCCACAAAAGCGTGGGCAAAACTTCAATGCACCCACAAAGCGTGGACAAAACTTCAGTGCACCCACAAAGCATGGACAACTTTGTGCATCAACTCGTTTGTGGACGAAACCTTAGGGTAGTTTTGGACAATTATTCCTAAAAATAATTGTCCAAATCCAAATTCACATGATGAAAAACATGGCAAACAAGCAAACAAGTTTACACCAAATTAATCACAAACTAACAACTGCAGAATGGTGATTGGTAAACTGGTTTTTAACAGATATCAAGTTCTGAAAAAAAATGAAAGACAGATATAAGTGGTTGAATAATTTATCCTCCAATTCCTTTGTAATTAGAATCCCAAGATATTAAAAAAAATTCCTTAAACTAATATTCAAGACAAGTTATGCAAGTGTATGCTGATCTAAATCATTTTAATTTAGTACTATATCATCATCTAGGGGTTGCCTTTATTTGAGTACTTATTAAGCAGACAACTGTAAATCAGTGCTAAAGTTCATTAATTAGACACTTCTATCTATGCCACAAAATTTACATATCAACATAAATTTCTATAATTAATATGCTGTTGAACAAAGAGCCATATGATACCATATAAAAACATTGGGATCCCTGAAGCACATTGTCACACTAGTAAGTGAAGGATATGCTAACTTTCCTTCGTTTCATTGCTCCCTCCAAGCCTAGGAAGATATACTTAAACCGCTCTCAAGAAGCGCCATTAAAAGTCGATTTCAGTTTACAAATAGCAGAAGTAGTCTTGGACAAAAAAAAAATTGATCGATAAGTTAGTCTGGGACGAATTAGTCTATAGACAAGAGTTCATAACGACACAACCAATGATTGGAGAACCGATGAATCAAATCACTCACATAAGTCTACTTGTATCATCTGAAGAAGACACATGGGGCTTGAAAATTATGCCTATCTTAACCTAGTGCACTGTCTCATGTAGGGGGGTGTCGAAAAATCCGAAATCCGGAAAAATAACCGAATCCGGACAAATCCGATCCGATAATTAACCGATCCAGATGTAATCGGACAAAATCCGGTCCGGAATCCGGATGATACGGATCCGGATACGGATCCATTACTTGAAATCCGCCGGATTTCGGATAAAATCCGGACCGGTCCAGTTCAAGAGCAGTCCCATCTATACTGGTGAAACCCAACAAGTGCATCAAATCATTCGTAGAAACTAAAATCGTGGAATGACCAATCCTTAAACCTAACGCGCCTCTTCGTTTCCCCAATCTTCTTCGCTGTTTTTCTAGGGATGCTTTTCCCTTTTCTCTCGCTCCATCTCCTTATTATTTATATTTCCCCAGTTTCCTCTCTACTCTCTCATAAATAGGATCCATGTCCAAACCCTAGAGAGGTCATGAACATGAGCCACACAAAGGATTTCGTATTGATGAGAGATCGGAGTAAGTTCTCCTCTCTACAACTTTGATTTTTTGGCATGTAGATGAAGGCATTCCGAACGTCAGATTAGAAGAAATGGATGTCTTCTGATATTTTTATAATTGTATTTTAATTTTAAATGTAAAAAAACAACATTATCTAGATGTATGTAAGTTTTAAATGTTGACATGATAACTGAAATATATTGGTATAAGAATTAGGTACCAATTGGATGATAAAATCTTGTAAAACCTGTAACTGCACTGGAAAATGGGCTCAAAACAGTGAGCCCATTGAGGTCCGGATAAAATCCGGACCCAGTCCGGACCGATTCGAATCCGAAAGCTTAAAAATCCGGAATTTTAGACTCAATGCGGACTGGTTATGGACATCAATATTTGAGATCCGGATGATCCGGACCGGACATTTTAATGGGCTACGGACCGGGTATCCGGTCCAGTTACACCCCTAGTCTCATGGGTAACTTATAAAGTACATAAACTTGGGATAGTGTTCGCCAAATGACGGGGAAAACGTGTTAAGACTTTGGTTTGGCAGGTAAACACAACAGTAAGTTTCCAGTGTCACTCAGAACAACCTTTTTCATATAAGAGATAACCATAGGTTGGATGTCTTAATTCTTAAATCAAAAAACATGAGGTTAGAAATCTAAGAGACAGAAGCGGTAATTTGAACATGAAGGGTGTTAAAGCTACTGTAATAATATGGTTCTTATGTCCGAGCCATTTTAACTCAACTTAGAACCACTTCACAAACTACCTTCAAAAGCATAAACTAAGCAATCCAAATGAACCATAGAATCTTAGCAGTGGAGAAACTTCCAAATAGAAATTATTGATAGGAAAATCATCAGTGGTTCCTGAGCACATGTTTCCGTGTTCCATGCAAGGCCAAGGATATATGATTATTGGACACCACAACAGCAGAGAAGTTCAAGCAAACCAAGGTCCCCAAATGTTCTAAGGTAATGGAGGCACCTATTTTGTAGCTTATGAGATACTGACCTTCAAAGATATATTTTTAAAAAAATCATACCAAAGAAAATCCATGTACTCAGAAATGAAAATCATACCAAACTACAAAAATGAAATTATGTCAAGGACAATACATATTCCCAACCTTCATGTACTCAGACAACAATGTCAATGTAGGACAAAACCAGAGCCTGAGGAAAATATTAATAACTGCAAAGGGAAGCAGCAATCTTGAGTGTGGTTATTAGGGGACAAGAGCTATTAGACTCAATACATCTACACTAGTACATTAAGCGGCAATTCTAAAGGATAAACCGATTCTGAAGGTAAGCAATCATTGAGATTGGAGCAGTTCACAAGAGCAAATTTTATCATTCAACAAAACAGATACACTATATACTCATGTTGAGGTAGAGTAATCTACAAGATTAAAAAAAACAATTTTTCAAACCCCAGACTAGCCCCAACTAGTAAAACAAAAACCCCATCACTTTGGTTTCACTTTGCAAATAAACTAGATGGATGATGACATGGTATAGAAACCTGACTGTAATTTAATAAAAACTCTAGGTAGTAAGGCCCATTTTTATGCATACAAATTACCATTGTGAAACAGGATATAAAAGTCTTTAAGATTATGAAAATTTGCAGTTCTAATGGTTAAGTATCTGGTTTATTTTGAGTTTGATAGGTTGACTATATAAAGCATATAAGTGAAAGTAATTAACAAAAGATATTGGCATACCCCATGGAAGAACAGGAAACTCCCACCTTTGTTTAGGAACAGTGATGACATAAGAAGCTACCTGAAAAATGATAAGAACTCCTATGAAATTAATACAGTAAGAAAGAGAAGAGCATATATTCAGTTATGTAGAACAGTTAGAATATGAATTTAAAACAAACCAAGATAGATGCTGCAAGGGAACGAGGACAACGATATAAAGTTGACATCTCTTCCTTTTCATAAAGAAGATCCATGATCTCCATACAAGCTTCAAAACTCACAAGTTCCCCAACTTTTGCCACTTCCCTGAATTAAATAAAGAACCACAAAATGGAAGGCATGAAGACAAGATTGGTACTCTGATGAAGATCATATGAACAAATGAGCTTAAATCATATGACCATAGAATCTATCTAATGAAGGAATAAGAAACCCAATGATGGTAATGGAACTCACTTGAATTGAATGAAAAGCTCTTCAAGGAACCTGAATGTAATGCTTGATGTGCCAATCTCAAAATCCAATACCTAACAGGATTGAACAAATAACTGTACCAATTATATAATAACAGATGCAGGCAAAGCCCAACCAAAAGAGTTCTTCAAGAAACACAATGTCAATACTTGATGTGGCAATAAAAGAATCTGATACCTAAGTGACCATATACATAAGACAGTATCAGTTAAATAAGGATATGTGTAACAAAAGCCATCTTCATTAGCACTTCTATGAAGATCTACCTGCAGAAAAACTACCTCCTGCAGAATATAGTCACGGTCCATCAACCACTCTGATCTCAACAGATCAATAAACTGTAAGGATTTATCCAAAAAAACCGAGAGAAGACAGCTAACTTACTGCTTCCCGAAAATCCCTAGTTGTGTAATGTTGCTCCCTGATGCCATTATCCCCCAATGACTTCAAACTCTTCACAGAGAGAGGACGAGCATTGTGTATCTACACAACAAGTACACCATCAATACCCAAAAAACAATGAGAAAAGCAAAGCATTAGACAATATGAATAACACAAAAGAGCACGAAATCCCCACTTTGCTGGAGACCCATATAGCAACGAGCGCAAATAGCTGCAAATTGCCCTCTCTCAGGGGTTGCAGAAGCCAATTTTCCTTCACATTGCTCTCTTTGCACCTTAATAAGTACAAAAGGTAGGGTTTGCACAAGCACAAAATCAGATCCAACACCAATCATAAGCCTAATTTCACAGTAAACTCTCGATGTTAAGTATCGCGTAGAATTCAAATTTTCATTAACATCACTCCGAAATGTGGGAGAGGGAGTGATTTTACCTGGAGATAGAAGGGACGAATCGGCCGGCGAAGAGCGATAGAGCTGAGTACTTGATGACAGGAGCAACTTGCAAATTCTTCCATGGAAGCAAATCAAATGAATGAAACGCGACTAGTTTAAGGCAATAGATAGAGAGGAATTGGAGAGAGACTCACAGAAGCGGATTCGATGAGGAACTCCACTGCTCGGAATCGGAGATCGGACGTGTGCTGGCTTGAGCTTGACTTCATCTTATCTGCCTCAGTCTCTATCACGCCTGCCTTTGAAGGAGAAAGGTGTTACAAAATGGAGGGACAAGCCTTGTGCGAGAAGTTTCAAATCGGGTGATGAATCCTACGTAGTCAAAATAATGGTGTTCCTTGAGGACAAAAAAAACTCGGTCTCTCTGGAACCGCAACCTTAATGTATTTTTTTAGTCTTATCGATATGATCACATATTTTTCTGTTGTCGTGCCGTTGTCCCTCGTCGTTGTCCTGTCTCCTTCCTTAGGTGTGCTTCATCTTCCCCTCCCCCTCGTCATGCCCCTAAAATCACCCACTAGTTTCACCTATCCCGTAAGAGAGAGGAAAAAACGCAAACCAAGATCTCCTCTAGCCGAAACTCCTCTTTCGGCGATGGTTCTTCTTCCATCGTCTGAGTTCCTTCAACAACTGGTCCCTTAGGATCACCGCCTGGTGATTTTCTCGTCTAGAGGAACTACTATGGCTCCTCCACCGGTGAAAATCAAACGGGTCCGGCTGATGAAGGCCACGACTCCTCCACCGCTTGTTCCGACTTCGACTCCGCCTACCCATTCCTCGGAGAAGACGACTCCCCTCTCGGAGAAGATGCCCCCGTCCATACAACCGGTGGCGGCCATGCATGCAGGAGTTTCGACTCTCCCTGATCACTCCTCGACGATAGGGGACCTTCAGGCGGGCTTCTCGGCTTGCTGCCTCACTGAAGAAGGGTCGATGGAGGTGGTGGTGCCCTACACTACGTCGGATCCGCAAACCCTAGCTCGGCTCCAATTTGGCGTGGTAGGCTGATTGGCTTGTCCAAACCCTCATCGGAAGGAGGTCCTCCTAGCCGTCATCACCCGTGTCTAGGGGCGTGCTGGTGTGGGGGTGGTCGTCAAGGACCTTGAAACGAGCACCTTCTCTTTCTATTTCATGTCTTTGGAAGCCCGGGTATGGGTACTCCAGAATGAACCGTAGTGCTTCCACGGCCACCCTCTACTGCTCGGGGAGATTGTGGACCCAATGTCCCGAGACCTTCCTCACCTGGATCGTCTTCAACTCTGGGTGTTGCTCGGGGAATACCACCCCTTGTCTGTACGCGGGAAACCGGAGAGACTCTTGGGGCAACCCTAGGGGAGCATGTTGATACCCCGTATGACCAATGGAGTTTGTGTTGGGGTGGTACGGTGAAGGTGCGCTTCTGGAGGGCTATCCATCGACCCCTCCGGTGGTTATGATAATGCGTTTTCGGGAATACCAGGACCGGTACGAGTTACCCTCACATATGCCAAGCTTCCTGCCTTCTGTTTCAACTATGGCAGTATTGGTCATATGGTCAAAGACTGCGAGTGGGAGGTGCCACGGATTCCTCGATATGATGACTCCATGTTGGAGTTCAAGACGGCGAAGGAAGACAGGCCGTATGCTACTGATTGGGAATGGGACCTGATTCCACCACCGCCGTCAGGGTTCACACTACTGACCTTGGATTCGATACCTAAGGCTGGATTTCCCCGAGGGAAGGCTCCCCTCATGACCATGGATTTGATACCTAACGCGGGTCTGAGGGCCTAGTTTCGGTTGGGTAAGGAGCCCTCTACTTGGGGACTCGGCCAGTCGTCTATGATAGGCCACCTTGGGTGTTCAGAGATAGACCTCTCTGGGTTTGACCCATCTGGGATGCTATAGGGTCCTAGGGGCCAGAAGAGGTGCACGACGGTGGAGCCGCGAGAAGATCACGCGAGGGCTAGGAAACATCCCCCCCAGGAGGGATGAAAGGATTTCATGGCTTCAGGGTTGGGTTGCTTCTAGACCAAGCAACCCAAGACAAAATGTGTTCGTTAAATTTGACGGAACAGTCTCTTAAGGAAGGAGACATAAACGATCTCACCAAATGTCCCTAGTGAATTCTGAAGCCATTCTGATGTTGTACCATACGGGAGATTGTGTAGGAAGACATTGGTCCCTTGATCAACCATCAAAGCCCCTGTTTCTATCTCTTTCCATGTCTTGGAACGCTCGGTCTTCTCCTTGACTTTGAACCCATTATATGACTCTTGAGGTCATTTGACTAACAGACTGGAATATTTCGTCCATTTTTACTAACAAAATCGTGTGACCAATACTTAAGGTGGTGCATTTTTCATTTTTAAACGTTGGGTAGCGTAGTGTTCGTGACCAATACTTAAGAGTAAGTTTTGATATTTAACCAAATTACTTAAAAGGTATTTTTTTGAACTTACACGAATATATTAATAAAAGGAAAGCCTCAATAGTACTGATCCAAAACGGGTCACCCGGGAGAGACAAAATCCAACTGAAATAACTGTAAAGAAACAAATAAGAAGTCCACATAACACGGGAAAAATACAAAATTGGAAAAGTACTCTCATCGAAATGCTTCAAGGATGTTGATAGGAGAATGGTGTGTTAGCGGCCGAGGCAACCGGTATAACGGCTAAAGATTGTGGAATAGGGTCGAGTGAGCCCTATGGTAAAAAAAGCACAAAGCGACTTTCTACTGTGATCTTGGAGAATACCGCGTAAATGGTCAAAACAGTCGCTAGAGCCTGTGAATGACGGCATGGGTAGTCTTGTGACCAGGGACTGAGATGGAACAATTGGTCTAATCAACCTCCCGAAAAACAAGTTGACGTGGTCCCTCCTCCGATGATAATGAGGGCATTTAGAAATGTTAAAGTGTTGGTTCCTGATATGATTGGAGAATGTCGCGCTGGAACTTGGTGGACCTAATTCCACCCTATGGTTGATGAGGGAGAATACCCGCAAACCCCTCATCGACCCCCCGAGAACTCATTGGGGTAGGCGAGGGTGCTTGTCTCCCATCGCCTGCTCTCTTGATGCCCCTTCGGACCCCATAAAGCCCTCTGAGTGCGTAAGCGTATGCGCACGACGCACACCTCCATCCCCCATATCCTTGACGTTAGTCGGTCGTGCTTGTGACCAATACTTAATTTTTATATTTAACCTAGTTAATTAATAGGTAATTTTTAAAATTTTAACCAATATATTAATAAAAGGAAAGCCTCGAAAGTACAGGCCCAAAACGGGTCACCTAAGAGGGACAAAATACAAGTGAAATAATTGTAAAGAAACAAATAAGAAGTCCACACAACGTGGGGCAAATACGAAATTGGAAAATTACTCTCATCGGAGTTCTTCAAGGGTGTCGACAGAAGAATGTTGCGATAGCGGCCAAAGCAACCGGTACAACGGATAAAGACTGTGGAATAGGGACGTGTGAGCCCTATGATCAAAAAAGCACAAAACGACTCTGTACTATGATCTTGGAGAATAATGCGTGGACGGTTGAAACCACCGAAACAGTCGTTGGACCGTGAGAATGACGGCCTGGGCAGTCTTGTGACCAGGGACTGAGATGGAACAGTTCGTTTAATCATTTACCCGAAAAAACAGCTAACATGGTCCCTCCTCCGATGATAATGAGGGCATTTAGAAACGTAAAAGTGCTAGTTCCTGATCTGATTAGAGAATGTCGCGTCGGTACTTGGTGGACCCAGTGCCACCCTATGGTCGATGAGGAAGAATATCCGCAGACCCCTCATCGACCCTCTGAGAACTCATTGGGGGAGGTGAGAGTGATTGCTTCCCCTCGTCTGCTCTCTTGATTACCCTTCGGACCCCATAAATCCCTATGAGTCTGTAAGCGCATGCGCACGGCACACACCTCCATCCCCTATGTCTTTGACGTTAGTCGTCGTGCTCCACACGCGATCCCACTATCACTGCATATAACTTATGTCGCCACCTCTTGGATATCGATTGGCCGCATTCCCCAAGCGATGGCCCCATCAACACGCACAACCACAATCGCTAGAAAGGAGATGAGGCACAACTCTAGTCGTAGGCAGCAGAGACTTTGGTCCTCTCGGTGAAACAGTCCCCTTGAGACCATCCCAGCACCGCCGCGACCGAACACATCAAGACGGTCTACAACACACAAGAAATGATGGTCGATATCCCTTCTATTATTTAAGGGGGTTCCGTTGAGATAGTCTATTTTCTAAAAGTTAACTTGGGGTGTTCTGAGTGGAGGTTGGAAGATAGTGCGGTAGACACTGCTGTGATGAAGTTTTGGGCTTAATGGTTAAAAATGTGGGTTATAAACTTTTGTTAGTTATCAACTTTCGGAGACAAAGTTGTTAGTCCCTTTGGTTTTATGTTCTTATTGTTTTGGTCTTTCAAGTCGATCCTCTTACATGAGTTTTCGATCACCTACAATCTTGTATTTCTCTTCTCGGAAATACGAGACATGGATAAAATCATCGCTTATAAAAAAACAGATCAATCCTTTCTCTTTCTATTTGTTGAACGGAATTTGAATAAAATCACTTATTTTAAAAGATATATTGTGCTAGTATCTACATTTCTAGGTTCTATGCAGAATTAAGGACCTCAGTTATATGATTGAGATTCAAGTAAAATAAAAAATTTATTCGTAAAATTTATTTTATTTTACTTCCAGGCTGTGTTCATCGACTATATCTAATGACATGCACAATTCTATCATACCCCCTATGTCATTTACCTCATCAATCCTAGACAAGAAGCTGTTTCTTCCCTCAACTATGAGATGCGATGTCGTCCGTCATTAGACGAGATGTCGTTTGGTATCATCAATCTCAAGACGAATTACCGTTTACGCGGTCCGAAAACACTAAACGTGATAGTTCTACAAACTACTTTTGAAGTTGACCAAGACGAATTCCTCAATTTCAAAGAGTGCATATAGCAGACGTCTTTATTCACCAATAGCATTTGATTTCCCTGCTATTCAACGCATGCTAGTCAATGTGTCTAATCTTTGGACTACTTGTATTAGTGTATGTAGTTTTTGGATTAGTTTGATATCTTGATCATCAATATTTAAGTGCTTCTAGTGTAATCTTTGGATTATCATAGAATAAAACAAGTGGACATTTTCCATTTTACAGTTTGATCCATAACATATGGTGGGGCTCGGCCTCATCAGGTCAAAGTCGAGCACTGCCAAAGCAATCCCATTTATATTAAACTGAAATGTGAGAGTGATACGATGAATACATAATTGCAGATTTAGAAACCGGTAGAAGCTCCTCGTTACGAAATGATTAAAATTCAATTATTGAGTTACATTTGGTCTCATTAGACACAATCCCTCGCGACTAGGTTCCTGTCTATACTTGTCTGGATTTTCTGCTGGTCTATCTTTTGCAGACAAAGATATAATGACACATTCGGTAAATTAAGGGTTTGGCATTTTGGACTTTATTTTGTATCAGCAAGACATATTCTAAAACTGTTCTTTGAAGAAAAGAATAATGGGAGAATTACAAACTAAGAATCGTTTCACTAGGGAACCTCAACCAACAATCTCACCTCAACACATTGAAGGAAACCAATACAAAACAACACCCTTAAACAGTAAGGGAAAAACAACAATAAAAGAAGAGATAAAACTAAGATCACAACCAAAATTAGATCTAAAATCTGAATTTACCCACCATCAAACTCTCAAATTTGCTCACCATTAAGTCCAAGACAAACCAATAGCCACCAACTTCCAAAAGCACCTCAACCATAACCTAATCTGGCTTTATTTCAAGTTTTCAACTCATAGCTCAAAGAACTAGCTATCCCAGAAAAGGGAATCACAAACTTTTTAATGTCGGGGCCAGCACCTTGAATGACAGAGACAATCCAACGGAAATCCACCGAAACCCATTGAGCCAACCTACTTTGAACGAAAGGAATTCAAAGGCTTAAATGACCAAATACTCGCCAGCGATCAACACCAAAACCGACGAGCCCGAGCCACAAAGTGGACTGGAACTCGAAGAGGCCTGACGAAAAGTAGAAGGATAGGAAGGGAGAAGAAAACCAATCTATGTCAGGTGAAGGGTGAAAATCAAACCCCTAGCCTTGAATAGGGAAGGTGAGACGAATTCAGAAGCCGTTGATCTGAGAGGAACTTGATCAACGATCGGCGCCATCGAGAGGAATGCCCACCTCTCCAACTACGACAACCAACTAGCATCGCGACAATCCTTGAGAAGGAAGTGCGTCCCACTTCCGAAGCCAGAAGAAGTCGTCGGGATCTGAAAAGAGAGCTCCTTCGCCGCGACACCGAAAGTACCACCGACACGGTAGCGAAGACGGGCCATATCCACGATTATCCTCACCGTGGGAGTTGAGGAATGTCGTCCCACGGTCAGATGTGGCCTGGGCCACCACCGACACACCACGGAGAAGGAGAGGCAAGCCTTTGCCATCACGAACGAGAGGAGAAAGAGGCTCAAAACCGCATCAATCCACAACGGAAACGATAGAAAAAGGAATACCACACATGGATCTAAGAAAAGTGCCTCTGTCAAAGGTGATAAAGGTCCACCTGAGCTTCACCCGAAAAACCTAGGAGGAAGAAGAAAGGGAAACGAGGAAGGGGAAGAGTGATGGAAGGGAGGAAAGGGGAAGGTCTGGTGGCTCATATGGCCGGAACCAAGTCAGCTACCGACGACGACGACAAGAAGAGAGGGGGGACGAGGGTTAGGGTTTTGGAGAGAGTCCTAGAGAGAGGTCTGACCTTCCCTCTCTAGAACTTCGTTTCATCATCCAGATATAAATAATTGTTCATCTTGGATTCAATTAACGTTTTTTTCTTTCTAAAAAGAAAGGAAAATTAAGCATAATAAGAACAAGAAAATCTGATATAATTAATTTGTAGGGTTAAAATTTTATGATATTCTTATGTTCGGTCCATAGATGTTATGGTAACCTTATGTTTTAAACGATCATTTTGGTACCCTTATGTTCGGTCCACAAACATTTTATGCATTTAAGGTTAAAAAAACTAATAGAATATTCCATTTTGTTAGTCATGTGACACCATATGCCAATTAATGAAGAGTAAAATGACAATTTTCCCTTACTCATTTAGGTATTATGAATCTCAAGAGAAAAATTACCATTTTACCCTTCTTTAATAATAATAATAATACTTTTTCTTAAACTTATAAAGACAAATCAGTGTCCGCACCGATTCAGAGGCAAATCGTAACTCACCCCGAAGTTTTCCAACGAACCACCGCCTCTGCGGGCAGATTTAACAGCGGCGACGAGAAGAAGAGGGCTACTGGTCGGGACATAAGGAATCGACGCCTAAACATATCATGCCCATATGTTGGGTGCTCGAAGAAATAATCCTGCATCAGTCGGTTGTGGGCTTCAACACGACCTCTGTCAATCTGTCACCAGGAAGGTTCACCATGTTTGATCCGTTACCTCCATGCGTTGATCTTTGGCATTTCTCTCTCTATCATTATGTCGGTCCTTCACCGGATTCGTTGATCCATTGCACGAAGTTCGGCTTCCAACTCCTCCCTCGTTTGAGCCTCGTGGTCACACATTTTTTTATCAAAATAAGTGTGAAAAATTTGGGAATTTGAGAGGAAAAGTAGAAGGAATTTGGAGAGAAATGTTGGTGGTTTGATGAATGGGGTCAGGGGTATTTATAGGTAGGGAAGAATAGTTTTTTTTATATATTTAATTTGTTCTAATTTGATTTTTTTTAAAGCCGTTAGAATCGGATCGTTGGCCAACAATCCGAATTTTTTCCCTTATCTCGTGCCACGTGTCGGTCTGTCATCGGGTGGTTGCAACTTGCGAATCGCGAACCATCGAATCACAATTGTGAGTCGCGGCTCGCGCTATATGAATCGCGATACGCGATTTAGTGGTTCGCGAGTCACGAATCACGCACGCCACAGCGTGTGAATCGCGACTCGTGAACCACTAAATCGCGAGTCGTGAATCTCTGTTCTGTACCCAGTTCCATCGTTGTAGGTTCTCTAAGATCACTTGCAACGCACCGAACCATGCTCCGAATCCTGACTTGTGACTCGCGAATCGTGAGTCGCACTGCTATGGAAGCAAAAAGCGTGCGACTCGCGACTCGCGTATCACAAAAACACGAGTCATGAGTCGCGAATCGCGGCCAACCAATCAAAACGCGCCACATGACTTTTAAAAATCCGATTTTGTGTAAACGGTGTCCAAAATTTATAATTCATAGCCATTAGGTTCATATTGTTCTAAATAATTTATTAATGTCTTTGATTATATAAAAACATCAATTTACACTTTGAATCGAGAAAACAAACAAAAACCCAACATCCCTGCAAATTATGATTCTCATACATGACCCTCACACTGTAGTTCATAACATTTTTTTTTGATCAACAATAGTATTATTGAGAGACCAATAATTTAAAAACGCGTATTACGATTCATTCCAGACACCACATAATTCGCGTACCATAATTCTTATTTGTAATCATTTCCAGTATAGAGAAGACCAAAGAATTGTCGCAATTGCCTCGCCCAATTCATCATATGTGCCCCAGGAGGAGAAATCTGGTGAGAACCATGTTTTAACGTAGGAACCGCGAGAACCAATCTAAGTCATCCATTTTAGGAATGGATGGATGAGATGCAATTGAGTAGTTGACTTGTTGACTGCAAAAAAACAGCACTGTAAGGGCTTTTTAGTAAAACTATCATATATTTTTTAACCAATTCACTCTTCGTTTGAACTCCGATTGACTTCAAACTTGCGCCATTAGTTTTGTTTTTTTAAGGGCTTTCAATCAAGATCAGTCATGAATATATTTTGAAGCACGAAAAAAAAATTATTTCAGGGTATATTTTTAAAAAAAATTATGGGTAATTTTTATCAACACTTTGCTCTGGATTTATCGACACTTTTACACTGGTTTTATCAACACTTTACACTGGTTTTATCACCTCATTTTCCAAAACTGATCATGATTTTATCACTTCATCGCGTGCTTTTTATGAACACTAGTTTTATCAACACTAAACACTAGGTTTATCATTCAAATTACGTGTGTTTTATCACCCCCATCACATGTTTTTTTGAAGCACGGAAAAAAAATTATTTCGGGGCTAGTTTTAAAGGAATTATATATGGCTAATTTTTATCAACACTTTGCTCTGGGTTTATCAATACTTTACCCTGTTTTTATCAACACTTTACACTGGTTTTATCACCCCATTCTCCAAAACTGATCATGATTTTTATCATCTCATCATGTACTTCTTATGAACACCAGTTTTATCAACACTAAACACTAGATTTATCATTGAATTACGTGTTTTTTATCACCTCATCACAAGTTTTTTTTATCAACGTTAAACTCTAGTGTATCACACTTATTATCAAAATTGAAAATGGTTTTTATCACCTCATTATTTCTTTCTTATCACCTCATTACATGTTTTTTTATCAATATTTAGCACTAGTTTGGTACTCCGATATAAAACATTTATTAGTGAAGATTTATCAATGCTCAACATTATTTTTATCACCTTGATATAAATTTTTTATTTTTGTGCTTCAAAATATATTCATGACTGATCTTGATTTAAAGCCCTTGAAAAAAGAAAAATATTGGCGCAAGTTTGAAGTTAATCGGAGTTCAAACAAATCGGGAAATATTAAATTAGTGAATTGGTGAAAAAAAAATGGACAATTGTCCACATGGCACCATGCTATTATAATTATGCCCTTTCTTGTGTGAGAATAGATGAAAGTGGCGTGAACTATGGTAGAATTGAGATGATGATGTGACATCATGGTAAATGTTGGATCTTAAATGTGTGTGGATATGATTGATTCTCATAGTTCCTATGTTAAGAGTGGTTCTCAATAGATTTCTCCTCTGTGCCACAGTATGATCAATTATGCATGACAAGATTAATTTATACAGCATCAGTTTCACCAACTCATTCGTGCCCTATTATTTAGTTGTTTTGTTTATAACAAATATGGTTGAGATCCTCCAATTCTTTTGATTCTAACAAAGATACCCTAATCATTCAAGTTGGTCTTTATAAAAAAATTAAGGATGCAGGGATGTTGGTTAGCAAAACCATGCTTAGGTGGTCAAAATCGAACCATAGTTGTTGGACTAAAAACATATTTTTAAAAGGCAGAAATAATTATATAAAAATTACACTGAAAGAAAAAGATACATCAATTGTCGTCTTTTATCAGTGTGTGGCTAAGAAAAATATGGAAAATTTAGTTATTTAAACGGTAAATACATAATTACACATTTCAATCTCACCTCCCTTCCTATAAAATTCATACCCACGAACACAGAAATATATAAAATCTACCATGTGATCATAAGGTAGCACAAATATAAAGCCTAAATAAACATAATTATTCAGATTTGAAAGCTTGATCTGGGTTTATTACACACAAAATCATCTGCTGAGGACAACTCTTGATGACGATGATGATGATGATCAATTTGGTTTGCGATTCTCTCAAATCTCTCTGATAAAAAGAAACCTTGGAGCTCCTTCAGAGTTCTAGAAACCCCAACTTCCACCGTAAACACGGCCTTCACCGGTCTATGATCCGATAGTTTCGATTCGCCCCTACTATATACATGTTGTTTCACTCCCTTCCCATGCCAAATTATCCTGTCACACCTATACATCAATGATTAATTTCTAAGCATAATCAATAAAAGAGAATTATGTAGAGTTGTTAGGTTAATTACCATGCAGGAGCGCGCCTTTTTTCGGATTTCTTGCCTTGGAAGCAACCATAGTAGGCATCTGAATTGGGAATATACTTGTACGTTGGAGCAAATGTGATTTTTGACTCGTTCCAGCCTTTGAATGCCTCACCATCCGCTAGCTCCATCCTCAGCTTCATTTCGGGTTAAAAACAATAAAACAAAGTTAATATTACTATTACTAAATTAGCATGATTAGTATAATTAATTATGCATATACTTATAAGATAGATTACCTGATCATTTTCTATTAAGGAGTTCCAATCTCGTTCATCAACCAATGATCGAGTTGTTGCTTCTGGTAGGGAAATTCTATAATTCAAATCTCCAAGCAAAATGACCCGGCTGCAATTGTATATCCACGATTAGTTAATTAGTTGAGATATTTTGATTGTTTATCAAAGGAAAATAATTAGGTATCTTGTTTAATTGAATGAATAAAGAACACAAAATATCTTGATTGGCAGGTAAGTAAAAGTTAATCGAATTCAAACGGCTAGCTCGGACCACCACACACATTAAAAACTCATCCCAATAGCTACAAATTGCATAGCATTAGAATAAATTAAATAAGTGGTCACTAACAAAGCAATCTTTTTTTTATGTTATTGTTTTTGGCGGCGTCAAATAAATACGACAGTTTCAAAGCAACATATACGTGCAAACATATCTTGATGTTCGTAGTGGAACAACCAACAATGACAAAATATATATAATGATTAAGTTAATGATCAATACCATTTATAATTTAATGAAATTGGTTGAAAAAAATAATTGTTGTAATGGTTAGTATTGACATACTCGTGATCAAGAATCTTTCGAGGCAAATCCAGAGAAGAGCCTCTAGGAAAGCTTGTTCGGGACAGTATCTCGAGGGCATTGGAGTTTCTGTACTTCTCGTCCCCTTCTTTGCCTCCGGATGCTAGATGCGTGCACACGAAGCAGAAGCTCGTTTCGTGTAATCGAAATCGAACTGATACCGATCCCTACATGAAATTAATTTAAACTCTTCATTTTTATGTTAAAAATATGCATGACGAATTAAAGACAAGAACATCTAAAAGTGTCTTGTATAAATTAATAAATAGCAATATTGATGTTATTTATGGTGTATGTCTCACCTTGTTTCCTAGGCATCCCATGATTCCACAGCCAACGCAAGAGACCGATGGATTTCGGATGAAAGGAATAAGTTCACTTCTGACCCATACGGAAATTAATATTCCAACCATTTGCTTGCTTATAATGCATCTAAAATCTTGTCCATCGTCTCTCTTCTTCTTCTCCGTCTCCTTGTTTAACGCTTCTCTAATTACAGAATTCCATTTCGTCGATATCTTGTTATTCTCGGGTCCAAGAACATTCCCGGCTTTCAAAGGAACTACTTCTTGAAATCTATATATACACATTCCAACGATCAGGAATTGTACGTAAAACAATAATACACGTATACGATCTGAACGATAAAAAAAATAATGTGCACGTACCCAAGAACGTAGACATCGAAGGGAGGATTGGAGGTATCGAGCCAGTCCTCCATATCAAGATCATCATTAGGTGCAATACCCCCGACGTTCCAAGTGCTCACGAAAACCCTTAAAAAGGAGGGAGGAATACAAAATAAGGTCACGAGGAATGCAAGACATATATAAAAACATAGAAAAGAAATAAAAGGGTGTGTAGTTAATTAAGTTAGTGGATTACTTGTACTTGTGTGTGTTGTTGTGGTGAAATAGAGAAGCTTGATCGAAGCTATGTGGAAAGGTAGTATCTTGGTTGCCAGGAAAATCCGCCACGAAATTGTTGCTGCCCAGAGCTCTCCGCAGAATCTTGTTGGCGACCAATCGAGGCCACATAACCTACCACAAGCAAAACACATGAGACATATGGTTCACACCTGATTGTACTCTTATATATATATGTATACAGTACAACGATGAACAAGATCAAGGACGTTGAAGACGGTGCTACTCACTTGTCCTTGTTTTCCAGGCATCTTGGCCGAGGAGGGAGAGAGAGAGATTGAGGAGAGACAAAGATAACAAATGTGAAAGCAAAGAGATATAAAAAGAAACTGCGAAGAAATGGATCAGATCATCATGGACAGAGACCTCTGCAACTTGGGCTGACGTGGACGACAGCTACATTACATACATTAATACTTGGACCCAGACTTCAACCTCTGTATGTACTCTGTAGCTGCTGCGTATGTATGATCACCGATCAGACAGGCGGAGAAGAGAGAGAGAGACTTAAGCCAAAGAAAACATGCTTCTTACGTTGAAATAATAGTGTATAGTCCCTCAGGTTTTGAATTGATATTCAATAAGATATGTTGGGTTATTTGTAGTGACATTTGTTTAAGGATGCATGACAAAACCTTACGTTTCTCTGCACCAAAAGTTCTGCTCTTAATGCCTTTGCAGAGAATAGTACTATATTCTGATTGCATATCGCTCACGAGTCGATGCTCAAGTGGCGGCTCTTGTTCGGCTTGGTGATATTTTTTTCGCCTTTCGTATCATAAGCATTATATGGTAATGTAATACGTCAAAATATATGTTTCTTAACCTGTTATATTGGTTTAATACGATTCAATATGCTGAAGCTGAAGACTGTCCACAATGTCAATCTCTTATTGTCTACGAAGTCTTTAATTTTGTTAATTGTTTGAAATATATAATTATTTAATCAATTAAATGTCTATATATGTGAGCCTATGTTATCGTACGCACCACCATGGCTATGGTTATGGAAATTATCATAGCTTATGTCATGGTTCTTCTTCTCTTCTATATCCAACATCTCCTCGGCACATCCCATTTACTCTGTTAGGGTTCCTTTCGGGCCTGCGCGAGTTCTTCATGTTAGGGTTCCTCTCGGGCCGTCGCTAGCCATCGCGCCGTGAACTTTCCCTCACCACCACCGACGCGTCTACCGATCCTGTTCGGTCCCCCCTTTGCAATCCCAATGGTTTTCGTCTGCCTCACCTCGGCGTCAACCAACCTTCAAGCCGCCTGAAGCCGACGACGCCTCTGTAGTCGCCGCCCCTGACGCACGCCTGATTCCTCCGTCGCGGGGGTTTACGTCTCTACAACCGCCGTCCCTGATGTTGCCGCCGCCACCCTTGAAGTCGTCGTCGTCTTCGCCGCTTCTAATGCTGCCGCCGTCTCGGATGCCACCATCATATCTAGAGTCGCCCCTGAAGTCGGCACGCCCTTCTCCCTGGCCTCCACTGCCGCAACCGCCTCGAACTCTTTCACGACTATGGATCTAGGTAATCGAAAGGGTGTTTTTATTTTTGTCTTTGCAGGATCAATGCCTGTCGAACAGAAAATCGATGATTTCTCTAGGGAGGGGAGCATCAGGGACTGGTCCTGGGAGGGGTCCCTAGACGATTCTTTGCCTCCCACTATCACCATTACCGTCGAGGTCCCCTAGGATCTCTGGTATCCCGTTCCCCCTCTCCGTCTTCTGTTTCTGCCCGTGGGGCATCAAAATACCGTCTGTGACTGTTCTGATATGAAAAGGCTCAGTAATCCATTGTTCATTCATACTGACCTTCCGTGGTCGAGGAACTTGTTCCTCGATTCACAAAAATGTAATCGATTGTGAAAGTTATAATATTGCACCTTTCGCTAAAAAAAAATACAATTCAATATTTTATGATTTGATTTCTATACTTTTTTTTATTCTTATTAGGACAATAATTTTAGTTCCTTGTATACTAACCCTTTCAAAACAGACGATGGAACGCTTAAGGCATTCAAAAGAAACCATTGTATCGTCAGTCGTCACCATTATATCGGGATGTACTTGCCTTTCTGCCACTCTATTTCAACTTTTTACCTTTCCCTCTTACTGCTCTTTTTTCCTCTCTTTTTAGAATCTCTTCGACAACCTTCTTTTGTTCTCCGTACATTCTGGTGGAGAGTAGTCTCGCAACTATCCATGAGAAGATAGGTCTGGTCTCTCTATAAGAGACTATAATGATGATGTAATAGTTGTACCAGCAAGGGCTGTTCCGGTGACAGATGATACGCAATACTGGCATGTACTCACGGGTCGGTTATTGTCCTAGAAGCACTAAAACCCGAGGGCGATGTGTGGTCTTCTAGCAAACAAACGGATGATATCAGTCCTAGTGGTCCAACCTCTGACCGACTCCATCTTTGGGTTTTTCTTCTTGTCCCGAGAAGCATTGAACGAGATTCGGGGTCGGGAGTTTTGGAATTTTCATAACTCCTTGCTCCTTCTCATGAACCTCCGCCCTCGCATGCAACCGACGACGCTGATTTTCCGATACATGTAAATTAAGATACTGATTATCAACATCGTAGTGGAGGCACAAACGTCCTAGATGAGGTGTGTCTCGTATCGGCGTTAGGCTCGGAGATGCAGTTAGGCACACGAGCGCTAGGAAGGGTTGTGAGGACTACCTTTCTATACAAGTGCAATTTGATGTATCCAGGTCTCTCCGTTTCCACATTCGCCCGGGGTTCAAGGGTTACCTGGACACGATACGGGTTTTAGAAGCACTAAAACCCGAGGGCGATGTGTGGTCTTCTAGCAAACAAACGGATGATATCAGTCCTAGTGGTCCAACCTCTGACCGACTCCATCTTTGGGTTTTTCTTCTTGTCCCGAGAAGCATTGAACGAGATTCGGGGTCGGGAGTTTTGGAATTTTCATAACTCCTTGCTCCTTCTCATGAACCTCCGCCCTCGCATGCAACCGACGACGCTGATTTTCCGATACATGTAAATTAAGATACTGATTATCAACATCGTAGTGGAGGCACAAACGTCCTAGATGAGGTGTGTCTCGTATCGGCGTTAGGCTCGGAGATGCAGTTAGGCACACGAGCGCTAGGAAGGGTTGGGAGGACTACCTTTCTATACAAGTGCAATTCGATGTATCCAGGTCTCTCTGTTTCCACATTCGCCCGGGGTTCAAGGGTTACCTGGACACGATACGGGTGAGGCTAGTGGCTACAGTACAAAAGACTTTTAGGATTCTGTTTCCGATGTGAACGAGATTGCAAGGAAAACCTTCTAGGAAAGGGACCCGAGAAGAGGCGCTTCGATATGTCCTTCAAGGTCCTAATGGGTGACAGTACGATTGGAGTTTAACGGTTATGAGGCTTGCATGTCACCCTCAAGACGGGACGAATCTCCATATGGTTTTTCGTAACGAAAGGCGCCATCTTGACTGAATGACCACTCCTCTTATCCAAACGGGATTGGAGAACACCCACCAAGATTGATTCTTGGTGATGATGACACCTCGAAGGAACTATGGAGTGATCGAGGGATTAATGGTCGTTGTCTCCCCCCCTACATGTGACAAGTCATCTTGACGATACATACAATGTCGAGTCACACCAAGAGATTTATCACTCAGCCAAACCCTTCATATGATGCTTTTTATTCCACAGGTTCGGTTGTAGTGATTGGTTACATCAAGAAAGTTATACCTTGCAACAAGTGGTCATCCTAATAATAAGACTCAATATATATACAAACACATAACTACTTATAAGCTTAATATATTTCAACGGTAAGGTACTGATTGATCCCACCTGGAAGCACTGATTAGATCAATTCAAATTGCTCACCTAGACTAAAGTTATCACTACCATAATATACTTATCTTTCTTCTTTACAAGCGCAATTCACAGGCTAGGTTGTCGTGAATAATAATACGTGGGCCTTTGAGGGGGATCAGATTGACCAAAGAGGCATATGGATGAGCATATGGTTCAAGTAGAGACAAGAGATAATGATATGTACGATATATATATATATATATATATATATATATATGGTAGTTCAGATTATTCGTATCGATAAAATTTCTAAGATGGCTCTCGTTGGTGAGCTGAACTTCGTCGGAGTTTACAGATTAACAATCTGGTAATCAAGATGGGAACTAATGGGAAGTATGGTATGACTTCAGGCATACTCAGAGAGAAATCGTCTCGGAGGGGAAAGGTGAAACAATTGTCTTTCTCATCCTCTTGATCGGTTCTTCTCTCGTCCTATGAATCCTATTGTAAGTTGTTTTGAGCTGAGATTGTGACACCAGTCAAACAGGGTAGCAACGTGCCAATCATGACTGTCAAGACTAAGAAGGCGTCTCGTGACCCTGCTTCTCACCGTAGGCAAACACAAAGGCATCGACCAACTAAATGGTCTTGTGATCTGTTGGCATCTCAAGGTGGGGATGCATCACAAGTTGTGAAGGCTAGGAAGGTGCCGACTGTTTCCGATGAGTTTGCGGTGGTAAATGGGGATGCATCACAAGTTGTGAATGCCAGGAAGGTGTCGAGTGTTTCCGGTGAGATTGCGATGGTGAGAAATCGTCGTTCCACATTTCAATTGCGTGAAGATGAGGTTTTTATTTGCAATTTGTTGTACGACACCAAACCGGATTGGGTTCGAAACGTTTTCGGCGAATTCGGTGACATTCGTGATTCCTCTGTGTTGCTCCGGCCTAATTGCAGAGGGAATTTCTTTGCTTTTGTTCGAAACAGTTCAAAAGACGAGGCAAATCCGGTTGTGTCCAGCCTAAATGACTTTAAAATCAATGGTTTTTCACTATTTGTAGCCATTGCTTGGTGTCCGAAGGTCTCGCCGGAGATGAAGAACTAGGAACAGAGCATTGGCGAGGTTGAGATGGGCAGTCAAGAAATCGATGTAGTTACTTCCATGAGTGCAAGGGCGATTAATCTGAACGGAGTCACGCCGGAGACTGTTACTCGTGGCGCTGGTTCACAGGTTGAGGGTTGGAGTGATCCCGTAATCCACGAACTTTCAAATTTTGAAACTCAATCTGTTCAGGCCGGTTCGGGCAAGATTCATGGAGATCTATTGAACGACATGATCGTTGCCGACTCTGTTGGATCTGCAGATCGTGTTCCTCGCGATTTATGTGGGGAAGATGATACTATTCCTTCGCCTTCGTGCGATGTGGTTCCAACCCCAATTGCGTCTGTGTTCCTTATGGACCGATAGTGGGGCCATATTCTAGGCCTGTGTCCAAACCAAAGTCCCCATTACCTGTGACTTTGTGCGTTTCCCAACCAATTGTGTAAGTGAATCAGTGTAGTTCGGTGGTCTTTGGGCCTAAGGTTGGGTCTGCGGGAGATATGATCGGAGTTCATCAAAGTAGTCCGTGGAAGAAGGTTCTCCTTCAACTTCAAAATCTCAAACCTTTGAACAAGAGTCGTCTTTTGAAGCAACCGTCTAGAACTTCGAATCGCCAGAGTCAGCCTCCCAAGTTCCTAGGGGATTATTATACCGCTCATATCAAACCAGCTCATAGTGCTTTTTTTATACTTAAAATACTTTTTTTGATCTGTTATGATGTCCACGTAGGATCGTCAATCCTCATTATTAAGTTCATATGAC
This sequence comes from Erodium maritimum, assembly GCA_963921825.1. Taxonomy (NCBI): domain Eukaryota; kingdom Viridiplantae; phylum Streptophyta; class Magnoliopsida; order Geraniales; family Geraniaceae; genus Erodium; species Erodium maritimum. Next base: position 69,456,854 of record OY997590.1, on the reverse strand, counting down.
GAGTTACATGAACCACCTTGGATAATATCATGAGGATCTCAACCATTGTTGATAGCACTCCCCGAGTAAACCTAGTAAAAGGTGGACTTACAAACCCCTGAACTCAGTTCCGGAAGAGCATACTCTTTGAACCTTTTCTAAGAGCCAGTTACCAAATTTATGAAGAAGAAAAAATCCATGATTACCTCAATAACGCATGAATAGAGAAAGTTTAAACTTGAGAGTCGGTCATGCCAAGTGTGATGAATGCCTTCCCTAGATTAGGGTTAGAATCACTAACCATGACTCGAAGGGACTATGATTCAGTCCCCAAGCAACGAATTACGAGGCTTTCGGGCTATGCATCAGTGGTCGAGATTGCTAATCCCTTTTGTAACTCGCCATCCCATAGTGACTACTCTAAGGAGTTAGAAAACCATTCAAAATTTCTCAATGATATGTAGCTTGCTTCCATGGACGGAGCCTCGACTATGGCTTGGATTTATTAGTCGTTAACCGTAAGGTTAACCACCTTTCGTTCCAAAAGTCGCACTTTGTGCCCACTAGCACTTACCTTTCAAGTGATCCAACTGTCTAACTAGAGAGCTGGTCGACCAGATCATCTAGGTAGGTCCTTTTCGCACAACCAAACTACTCTCTTGAAATTGACTTATAAAAAATCTTTGATTTTTAAAGTAGAAAACATGCAATCGAGCTATTAATGACCAAACCACATGAAAAAACTTCTAATTTTTTTTAGGTTCCACCCTAGACTCTATAGCCCTAGAACACAAAGGTCAAACCTTTAGCTAATAGCATGAAAATCTTGGTTAAAAGACTTTGACAAAAAAAACAATAGCCATTCGTCATCACATATGAACAGAACCAAATCCAATACATGTAATATAGTCATCAACACGAGATAAAAGAAATGAGACCACAAAGACCACATTCTTCTTCTTCTTCTTCTTCTTCTTCTTCTTCTTCTTCTTCTTCTTCTTCTTCTTCTTCTTCTTCTTCTTCTTCTTCTTCTTCTTCTTCTTCTTCTTCTTCTTCTTCTTCTTCTTCTTTGTCAGACCCTCAAGGCTCTTTCTCTCGCAAAAATTGGTGTATAATCTCTATTTTTGTGGATTATGCTATGCCTATTTATATTTTTCTTAATCTTCCTTTCTCCACGCCGTGGAGCATCATCTTACGGTTTTGTCCGTGTGAACTCCACGCCATTAGAGAGATGTCATAAAATATACACCAACAAGACATGTCTCATCTATGGGGCCAAACATGGATGGCCTCCGCAGGAAAAATTGGGAGGCACGCCCGACCTTTCCTCATACCCGCCCTGAGTATATCCAAAGCAAGCCAACAACCTAGTCACTCATCCCTTTGAAGGAAACGGCCCTGCCAGGCTTCACCGCGCTCATAAATGTGATCGACAACGGGCAATTATCGGAGTTCCATGACTTGACTAAGAAGTCCCTCATAGAAGGGGTTATAGGGAGTGCGGGGGAGGACCTTGGCTCAGATGAAGCAGAGGGGGATAGCGACGAGGCGATAGCCGGTCCCACAATGCTCCTTGATTTGACTAATAAGGGTCGGGATCATTAGCTAAGCCTATCGGGGGAACCAAACTCTTCAATCTCTAATCCTTATGCCACCACCACCTCCAACCACCCCTGATACCATTCCTACCACCACCATCACAGGCGCGGTAGAAGAACAGTTTCCGATAGAGGGATAAAAACCCCTTATGGGCCATTGTCCTAGGCTGAGGACAAATAAGGTGAAAGGATGGAAGACCCGGGATAAGGAGAAAACCCAACAAGCCCATGCACTGAAGACCCAACTGAAGAAAAAAGGATTTTAAGGTAACAAAGTCCTAACCCCCACCGGAGGTCTAGGTTTACATTAAGGGCTTGAATACCAAGATAAGTTCTACGGTGAAATATAAGGACCGAGGTGGGAAGTAGGACAATTGGTTGGAGGATTGTCCTACATCGCTATTGGTTGGGGCACCTAGTCATCCTCTAGAGGATGGGGCATCCCCATTTGTCCAGTGATACAAGACCATCCACCAACAATCACTATGTACCTAATAACACATGTTACAAGGCCATTCCAAAAGGTCAACATGTTCCATGGGCAATATGGATTAACTGAAAATCTAGTCTCTTGTTTTCACTCATTTACTCAATTGGTTTCTTGTCGACCTACAAAAAATAGTCTTTGTACGGATTCTCAAACACTGATACACCTACTTATTTATGGGGTCTCAGATTATAATGGGGATGTGAAAGGTAATTCATAATAGTTTTGTTTTAGGTACATTAATACCATGATCTAAAAATTGTGTGAATCAATCCTAACCACACACCATTTAGATCAAACATTCACCATAATGCCACATCATCACCCCAATTCCACCAAATCTCAAGCCACTTTCTTCCTTTCTCACACAAGCAAGGGCATAATTGTAATAGCATGATGCCATGTGGACAAGTGTCCATTTTTTTGTTCAACAATTCACTAATTTAATCACTCCCGCTTCGTTTCAACTCCGATTAGCTTCAAACTTGCACAAATATTTTTCTTTTTCCAAGGTCTTTAAATCAAGACCAGTCATGAATATATTTTGAAGCACGAAAATAAAAAGTTATATTGAGGTGATAAAAACAATGTTGAGTGTTGATAAATCTTCACTAATAAATTTTTTATATCGGGGTATCAAACTAGTGCTAAATAGTGTTTAGTGTTGATAAAACTAGTGCTTAGTGTTCATAAAAAAACATGTGATGATGTGATAAAAATCATGTTCGATTTTGGAAAATGAGGTGATAAAACTAGTGTTCAGTGTTGATAAACCCAGTGTATAGTGTTGATAAACCCAGTGTATAGTGTTGATAAAAATTACCCAGACTTAACTTTTTTTAAATCAGCCCCGAAATAAGGGTGATAACCTAGAGTTTAGTGTTAATAAAAAAATCATGTGATGGGATGATAAAAACACATGTAATTTAATGATAAACATAGTGTTTAGTGTTGATAAAACTAGTGCTTAGTGTTCATAAAAAACATGTGATGATGTGAGGTGATAAAACTAGTGTTCAGTGTTGATAAACCCAGTGTATAGTGTTGATAAACTCAGTGTATAGTGTTGATAAAAATTACCCAGACTTAAACTTTTTTTAAAAATCAGCCCCGAAATAAGGGTGATAACCTAGAGTTTAGTGTTGATAAAAAACATGTGATAGGATGATAAAAACACATGTAATTTAATGATAAACATAGTGTTTAGTGTTGATAAAACTAGTGTGTAGTGTTCATAAAAAGACATGTGATGATGTGATAAAAATCATGTTCGATTTTGGAAAATGAGGTGATAAAACTAGTGTTCAGTGTTGATAAACCGAGTGTATAGTGTTGATAAACCCAGTGTACAGTGTTGATAAAAATTACCCAAACTTAAACTTTTTTTAAAAAAATTAGCCTCAAAAATATTTTTTTTTTCGTACTTCAAAATATATTCATGACTGATCTTGATAGAAAGCCCTTGAAAAAACAAACTAATGGCGCAAGTTTGAAGTCAATCGGAGTTCAAATGAAGCGGGAAAAATTAAATTAGTGAATTGGTAAAAAAAATGATGGTTTTACTAAAAAGCCCTTACCTCTTATTAAAAAGTGTTGTTTTTTTTGCAGTCAACAAATCAATTGCATCTCATCCATCCATTCTTAAAATGAATGGCTTGGATTGGTTCACACGGTTTTTACGTTAAGGAGTGGTTTCTATTTGACTTTTCCTCCTTGGATCTTTAATATATAAAAAGACAAATACATACATCTATTTAAATTTAGACACGTTAAACAAGTCTTTTTTAATCTCTTTTTATCTTTTTCTTTCAGTTTTAATTTTTCAACAAATACCTTTTTTTATGAAAAACGGGAGGCATCAATTTTATATATCAGTCAAAGTGACACACGTGCAATCTGATGAAAGCCCACAAGCGAACGATAAATATTACAAACTCAAGACTAACTAGCCTATAATATTATCGACTCCCAACCGAAACCAGAACGCAAAACAGGGCGTCCTAGAACGTACAAATAACGTGCACGTCAAAAGTGCAACAACGTGCACACCAAACTGTGCCACATAACGGGCACACCAAACCGTGCAACTAGTGCACACCCAATATGCACCAAGTGCAGTTATTGAAAAACAGTAACACAAAAGGAAAAAATAAACCTTAGCCGATCCAGATTCGCCACCGTCCGGCAATGGACCTTGACCCGAGGAATCCAGAAAGCACGCACTCTAGATCCTCGCTAAAGATAACAAATAAGGTCGAATCTGCAATGTGACGAGCCGCCAGAGCTGCCCTCCACCGCCCAAACCCACCTTGCTCGACTGTAGGTACGAAACTGCTTCGGAGAAAGGGGTTAGAGAGAGAGGTAGACGGAGGCTTCGCCAGTAATACCCAAGGTCGGAACCCCAGCCATCACTGGTAGAGAAGGAAGTTTGAGAGGGGCGGCTGCTTCTTCTTAGTTTAGGGTTGAGAGGGGCGGCTATATGGGTGGAGAGTCCAACAAATACCTTAATACTTCTTAGTAATAATATTTTTTAAATCTGAATTTAAAATAGGAAAAAGTTTGAAACTTAAATTAATTTTTTTGAATAGATAAATTATAGTTTTTTTATAAAATCATTTTTTTTTTCGAAAATTACCATTATAAATGTAAATTATTTTTTTAAATATGTTTCAAAACAATAAATGAAATCTGATTTTAATAATTAATAGAATTAAATATAATATTTTGCAAATGACTTGAATTATACTAAATTTATCTAGACGAACTTTAAAAATAAAAATTCTCTCTCGCGAACTGTCGAGATCTCCTCATTTCCGAGTAAATCCTACCCCACTTATGGAGTCTCCTACCCCTATCGCTGACCTAACTGCAGCTAGCCTCGTCGGTTTTGCCCCATCACATTCAACCCTTGTGTAGTCTCTCTTACGTGTGCCTCAACCTCGCCCCTTGTCGGTCGTGAGGCCTACCATTAAAACGAGGCGCAAAAGAAACCCTAAATATTTTTCTACCACCCCGGCCTCTCTCTCCCTCTCTTCCACGACGTCTCTCCTTCCTCATCCGATTACGATAGTCGTGGCCTTCTCCACCGATATATCTGAACCTTTGGGTAAAGCTCAACGGGATCAGTCTTTGCAGAACCAAACCCTAACTTCCTATATAAGCAACACTAGAGTTTTGGTGAATAATATCCTGCTGCCCCCACGATCGAGTTGAAGGCTAGGCCACCCACTCCCGGCGATGTACATGCTCCACTGCTTACGGTGTCTGTCCTTGCTTTTCAACCACTGGCGGTACCTGCTCCCCCCCATCGTTATATATGCTTCGATTTTTTCCGCCTCGATTCTCATCATCACTGCGCCGCCTGCGATAGTACCCTCCACTAACTCCTTGCCCCAGTGGTCCGGGACCCTCTTAAAGGGAAGGCCCTCATGTCTGAACAGGGGAGGCCGGAGGTGGCTGCTCTCTGTGAGGGGGTCGGGGCTCCCAACGTTGCTCATTTCCCTATGATCCTAGCACTGCTCACATCACCACCGGGGATCACCCACCGCTGCAGAACCTTCAGAACCAAGGAAGTTGGCTCCACCTCTATGACCTCTCCTTCTTTGGCATGTCTGGACTCCCAACTGGTCAACCTTCAGGATGGCCTCTCGGCTTGCTCTTTGTAGGAAGAGGAGGAGGTTGAGGTGATGGTATCATACACCCCGGTGAGCCCATGGATATTGGCTTGGCAACAATTTGCCATGATGGGTAATTTGTGGTCATCTAAACCACCCCAGAAAGAAGTTCTTCTTTGGATTATCATCAAGGCATGTGGTAAGTCAACCGAGGGGCTGGTGATCAAAGACATCGGGCCGTGGATCTTTGGGTTTTACTTCAAGACGGAGAGATCCCGGGCATGGGTTCGGGATAACGAACCGTGGTGGTTCGATGGGAGACCACTACTGTTGGGTGACCTGAACCCGGCGGCTAGATAGCCCCCACCCTGGATAGGATCTAACTATGGGTGCATGCCCGTGGTCTCCCCCCCCCCCCCCCCCTTTGGTCTGTACCAAAACCATTGGAGAAACGATTGGGGCAACACTAGGGTTCTATGTTAACGTCCTGTGCGATTAATGGGGTACATGTTGGGGAGGAACAATAAAGGTTCGCTTCTGGCATCTTATGGAACGCCCCTTTCAAAGACACCTCCTGCTTTGCTTTCGGCAATTTCCCGACCTGGTTCGTTTCACCCTTACTTATACAAAATTACCTTCGTTTTTTTATAACTGTGGGATGATAGGCCACATGGTGCCCGAGTGCGACCGGGAGGTGATGGGTAGACCTCGTTTTGATTCCTCGCTACTGGAATTCCAAAAAAAAGCGTCAAACCAAGGTATATGCCACAGATTGGGACGATCAGGCGTCTCGTAAGACGGTATCCTCGACTACTGCACCTAAGGCGCCGTTGTCTCGAGGCAGGGGACCGATAGTATCCCCGGCTACTACACCTAACGGAGCTAGCCGCTCGGCTGATCGAGGCTGGAAAAACTTGGTAATCGGTCGGCCCTAGGATAACGGAAAAGTCGACGCCTCGGTCTTGCCTGGGCACATAGACAGAACTTTACTTGGAGCTGGAGCTGAGTCTGGTGTTGTAGCAGGATTCGGGGGAGTTAAGAGAGGGTCCACTATGGAACCCTCGAAAAATCAGGGCAGGGCGGGCAAGCTGGCCCCCATGGAGGAATGAAAGAAATTCAGTGCTCTATGGACTGGCTTTGGGAGGGGTCCCTGAACAGAGCTATGCCTCCCCTTGAAATCAATGATCGCAAGTTCAGTTTAACACAACGAATAGAGCATATTGGCTACACCTTGAGCAACAATCACTGGTTTCGTCATAGTTTAGTTTTCTTTTCAGTATGCCTTTATGGCACTTCCAACACCGATTGTACCGGATTATTTGTCTCAGACTTTTTTTTTTCGTAAAAAGACCTATTGATGCTCTTTACAGTATAATGACTCTTTTGTATTTCATGTTTTTTTTATCAGTAAGTTTTGTTTTTTCAATTAAAACCTGATTTTTCGAAATGAAAAATGTAGGAAAGGGATAAACCCTCCTAATACAAACCTAGGCAGCTTGTAGTAAGCCCCCAAAACATGTCTTGCACTGCAAGAACCCACAATTTCCACAATTAATCTCCCAAAACCCTTAATACCACTACAACAGACCAGTCCCATAAGAAACCAACCTGGACCAACAAATGCTTCAAGTTAGGCCCCTTATACAACTTGCACCTCAAGATACCAAACAAGGATCAACAAAAAAAACACCCTTAAGTTACCCCAAATTGAAACTAAGACCTCAAAGAAACCACAGGAAATCAGTTTCTCCACAACAACATACCAAAATCCACTCTAACTGAAAATGAAGCCCTGCCACCACCACAACAAAGGGGTCTGTAGTCCCCTAAAAATCCAGCACACCAGTAGAGGAGTCTTCAATCACCAAAATAGCCCTGCTAAACTTATCCAACCAGTAGGGATCACTACCTCAAAACAACACTAAAACAAACCCTGCAAGGTTACCAAGAACCACTTCAAATAGAAAAACTCTCAGACTAAACAGTTCTACCTACACATCACAAACCAGTACCCAAAGTCTTCAATACTGAAATAACTACCCACACACCAAAATGTAAACAGAGAAAACCCCACAGGAACAACAACCTCCTCTAAGACCTCACCACACTTGTAAGAACCGCCCCCGGTCGACACCGGTCGAACCGGTGAAATTTGGGGAAAGTTGACTTTCCGCCAGAAAAGTCAACCAATGACTCCGGGAGTCATTCGGGATCTTTCCGGGACCAAAAAAGCTTAGCCGTCATTACGGTTAGCTTAGTTGGGTCGTTTCCTTCCAAATATGTAATTTTGCGAAAAAGTCAAATGCGGGTCAAACGGGGTCGAATTAGGGGTCTTGACGAATTAATTTAATTTGAGCTGAGATATTTTGGATAGAGGTGGACCCCACATGGGCACATGTCCATGGTGGCTTGGAGGAGAAGAAAAGAGTGGAGAAAGACATATTTAACCCTCACTTTTGGGCATAAGGGGCAAGGGGGCATTTTAGATAATTCCACTTTAGGTTTAAACCCTCACTTGAGCCACTTTTCCTTGCTTGGCCAAAATACACACTAGAGAGAGAAGGTTTGGAGCTCCCATTGAAGAGAAGAGAAGAAGAGAAGAAAAGTGCTTCCTTTCACTTGATTTCTACACCAAAACCCTCTTCTTCTTCCATTTTCTTCATCATCTAACCATCCCCTAAGGTAATCATGCACTTAACTTCCCTTTTGTTAAATTTCTAGTGGTGGGTTTGATAGAAATTGCATGAACAAGGTTTGGGTTTTATGGGATTGAGGTTGTGATGATTAAATGGTTGATTTATGGAGGAAAGTGGGAGATTTGATGGAAATCAATTAGGTTTTTGTTGTTTTGATGAAACCCAACATGGGTATTGAAGTATTAAGGTTTTTGGGACTGATTTTGGAGGTTTTGGAGGTCAAAAATGGAGTTTTGAGGGTCTGGTTTCGTGGAGAAGAAGCTAGAGGAACAAGGAGGGCGGAACTGTCAAACCCGTCACGGATCCGTGACGGGAATCGTGACGGAGCACGTCACGGCTCCGTCACAGGAATCGAGACGGAGCACGTCACGGCTCCGTCACGGAGACCGTGACGGCACACGTCACGGTTCCGTGACGGCACACGTCACGGTTCCGTGACGTCACCCGTGACGGTGCAGGTCACGGCTCCGTGACCCATACCGTAACAGAGTCCGTCAAGTCTCCGTGAACTGAACCGTGATTGATCAGAATTGGACCTTTTGGGTCCATGTTGGCCGTTTTCGAGTAACTAGGAAGGTTATCTATAACCGAGCTTATTGGGGATTAGTTTGGGATGTTTTTCTCCTTAAACCTTCCTTTAATTACTATTAATTCTCGTATTACTTGTGATCTTAGACGTTGTTCCCAAGCATGGCGGAGGAGACTGCTAGGCGACTCGTGATTGTTCGTGTGGATAGCGATTGAGGTAGAGAAAAGTAGCGAATACCGATTTAATTGCGGAAAGTTACTAGTATGCATATATGATATGAACAACCGGAATAAATATAGAATCATATGTAGGATGTGAATAACTAGCGTAGTCATATAAAGATGGAACCACTTGCGGCCAGATCGTGCCATAGGTGTAGGAATTGATGTGCTGTAGTATCACATGTGGGTCCCTGGTTGGGCTCGTAGGATTGCGTGTTGATTGTGTTTGCTGTGATTAGTAACTTGTAATGTGTGATATGTGTTATGTCCGTTGTTAAATTAAGGATCATGATATGCTATGAGAACATGGTGAATGTAGTATGAATCATTGTCTTGTGATATGATCGGGTGATTGATAGACTGATGTGGTGTGTTCGGTAAGATTGTTCGGTATGGTATGCCAGTACGATATGTTCGATATGATATGTTTGAGGATGTTGTTCCGGTCCGATATCGCGACTGATGCTGTTCCGACACGATATGTTCCGAGGCGGTGTGTTCTGGTCCGATATCTATATCGATGGATGGTTCCGATATAGATATCTAGACCGAGGCTTCCGGTATGATATCTATACCGTGGAGGATTCCGGTATAGGATATCCAGGCCGAGGATTGGTTCCGGTGCGATAGCTGTGCTGCATGTGCGATTACGGTACAAGGGATATAGAGCCGAGGAGGGTGTTCCAGAGCAATGTTTATACCGATGAGTGTTTTGGTGTGGTATTTGTGATGTGATTTGTGCCCCGTGCTACGGTAAGATATACCCGACCGACGGAGGATTCTGGTCCGCTATATTATGAGTTGTACCCCGATGTTGTATACTCCGGGAAGATATCAAGGCCGATGTCGAGTTCGGTACGATATGGTGAGCTGGGCCGTGGAAGCCGGCGCATTGCTCTGGAATACCATAGGTGGCAGTGATTGCTAATGATATTACTCTGTGTGTTGATCTGTTTTGGTTGCTGTGATTACCTATGCTTGTTATGTGATCTTCTGTGCATTGAAATACAGTTACACCTGAGTTCAGTGTATTCCTGTGCGAGTTCGCACGTGTGGTCGGTTGTGAGATAACCGTGGTCATTGTCCATTGAGAAATGATTAGGTGACGGGTGCTAAGAGCATAGTTGAGAAGAAATGTATGAGTTCGGTTCAGTGTCGAGGTTGATTTACGGGTTGCACCCGAGTGGGGGGTCAAGAGTTGTCTTGGGTTACTTGTTTAATGGATTCGTAATTATTGTGCGTACTAGTATGCCCTAATTGGACGGTTACCCGTGGTGGTGAGAGGATAGCTCATCCCCTAACTACTTTTTCCTACTGAGCGAAAGCTCACCCCCCCTTCATTACTGTTTTATAGGTTTCGATCGTGAGTTGGTTTAGAGGACGTCTCAGAGCTGGGGAGCCTGGCGAGAATCCTTGTTTTTGGGGTTGTCTAGTGACGTGTTTCCCTTGGTACTAGACTTCGTTTTACAGTGGTTTTCGAGCGTTGACTCGGTATTGTTGACTTTAAACAACTTATTGGAGCTTTATTTCATTTAAACTTGTTTTATGTATTATTATTTCTAGTTCACGTCTCGAGTCCGGTCAAAACCGGATTTGGGGCGTGACAACACTCATCAAACCCTCCCAACCCAAACCCACCCCCAAAACCCAAAAACCAGAAAGCAAGAGTGACAAAGGTACTACATCAATTGAAGTTAAAAAACCTGTCCCCCACAGCTCCCTGACCAAAGAGCTCAAACAGCCAAGAGTGACATTTGTTTGTAGAAGTAGGTTTAAGGAGACTCAATCCAATTTAAGAAGGAAAAGGATTGGCCCTCCTTGAATTTAGCCCACAACAACTGATAAGCATCATGTTGAATCATCTGTACAATAGTGTCTGGATGGTCCAATACCTTATTGAATATTAACTTGTTCCTGCTAAGCCAAATTCTCCATAAAACAATAGCACACAACAAGCTCCAATGTGATTTAGTCCTCTGAGGACCCAAGTTTTTCCAAGCACAAAACCAGTTTTTGATGTTATTTGCCATTACAATTACTATATTCCACCACTTTAAAATTGAGTTCCAAATCTCTCAGGCATAATTGCACCCTAGAAACAAGTGGTCTAATTCTTCAGGATAATCATGACAATAAGCACACCAAATGTTTTCAGAAAAAATACCCCTGGCCCCTAGAAAGAATTTTGTTGGGACTGCCTGCATACACACAAGCCAGGAGAAAGCTGCCACCTTGGGAGGCAAAATAGGAGCCCAGAGCAACTTTGGTCAGTTCAGACTCAAGTCATGTTACCTATCAAGTATTTGATACATCTTTTTAACTGAGAACCCTCTCTTATCAGCCACCCAAGAGACCACATCATCTTTCTCATTGACGGCCACTTTTGTATTGATAAGTTGACACAGAATATGGAATTGATCCCATTCCCAACCCCTTAAGTCCCTCCTGAAATATATTACCCACACACCATTTGACCAGTAGCTAGAGATCAATGCTTTCTTTTGATTACTAAGATGGTACATCCTTTGAAATAGAGCTTTGAGTGGGGCATCAGAGATCCAAGCATCCTCCCAAAATAACACTGACTTGCCTGAATTGACTTCCCAGACTAAACCAGAAGCCCCAAATGCATTTGCAAACTGAGGAATAGAGAGTAAGGACTCAACGTGTCTATGGAAACACTGTCCATCATGTAACAGGAATTTGGATAAATCCCAAGAAGAAGGATCCCAACCATACTTTGCACACAATAACTGTTTCCAAAAGGAGTCATTTTCCAAAGCAAACATCCACCACCATTTGGCTAAAGGGGCCAAGTTCATAACTTGTAGTCTTTTAATACCCAGTCCTCCCACACTCTTAGGCCTGCAAACTGAATCCCATCTGACTTTACGCAGAACCTTTCTTGAAATGCTTCCACTCCATAAAAATCTCCTTTGCCATCTCTCCATCCCAAATAAAACACTTTTAGGAGCCTTATAAAGTGACATATAAAACAAAGGCAGAGCCCCTAGAGTTGAGTTAATGAGAGTAATTCTACCTCCACATGATTTTGATTTTGCTTGCCATAACCCAAGTTTCTTTCTAAACTTATTCACCACAGGCTCCCAAGTTTTTTTCCTCCTAGGATTTGCACCCAGTTGGAAACCCAAATACTCAATGGGCAGGACTGAAGAAGTACAACCCAAAATTTGTGTTGCTTCTGAAATATTGATAGTGGAAGGATTCAGTAACAGAACCTTAGACTTTTACAAGTTGATCTTTAACCCAATAGCCCTTTGTAGCACATTAAGAGTGTGTTTCAGATTGATCAATTGTTGTCTCCCAGCTTGAATGAAGATCAAAGTATCATCTGCAAATTGCAGATGAGAAATCTCATGGCTAATGTCACGCCCCAATTTCAGTAAACCGAACTCGGGACGCGAGTATTTAAAATAATAAACACTTTGAAACCTTTTCCATTTAAACATTTTAAAATACCAGTTTAGTTCAACAAAATAATATTTACAACTCAAAATCAGTCCCAACAAGTGGAAAAAAACATGGTATACGTCGCTAGACTCAAATAAACCCAGAATCCCGCTTCTAGCTCTTCAAGCTTCAGAAGCTCACCTAGTCCAGCCTGCGACCGGTACCTGTAGGAAAAGAAGCTAGGGGTTGGAACTCAACACCAGGGAACACCATCCCCAACCCAAGTACTCCGATTGAACATACACCCACTGTTACCTTCCTTGAACAACTCAACACCCTGACACGTAAAGTAGACCCGACACAACGATCACGACCCCTCCCAAGGACTCAAAAGACCACCACGCAACACCCAAGATCACAAAGGATCGCACACCAAACAAGATCACAAAGGATCGCATACCAGCTGCCAACTGCTCAGTGCCAAGAATGCTCGCACTCGACGGAATCTAATTCCGACTTCCGAGTCATTTAATTTGCGTGTCAAGTTTCTAAAACCCGTTAATTACAACTTTTCCAATTTAATTCCAAAATTCGATCCGGTTGTGGATAAATGATCCGGGGAACGTTCTAAACCAACCGAACACAAAAACCTGATACCCGGGCATGTGGGCCCCACCCGGCCACAATTAGGAAAAATTTCCTTTTCGCCCCAAAACGTTCCTAACGAACCCCAAACCTCAACCATTCATCTTTAAACCAATCTTAAACATAACCCAACCTTAATCAAACCGTTTAAACTCAAACCCTGAAATTCAAACGTTCCAAAATGAAAATCGGTTAGGTTCTCATCGTAGGGAATGTCGATGTGAGCTCGATTCTTTTATCGTTGAGACGATCCACCGGTTTGATCGACGAGAAACGTCACGAATTCTCCCAACCTCTTCTCTTTTTCTCTCTTCCTTCTCTCTTCTTTTCTCTCTCTAAAAACTCCTTTTTTTTCTAAATGAAATGCTTGGCCGAGACTTACATATGGTCTTCCTTTTGTTTTAATTCAAAACCACACAACTTCCATAATTACAAAACTAACCTCATGTCTTATCTTTTGTTTTGTTCAATAAAACTAACACCACCACATTGGTGACATGTGGCAAGTGGGTCCCACCCCTTTTTGGAAAATATCTTCTAGATATTTTCCAATCAGATTCGCGAAATTTCATAATAGTTTTCCAACGAAAAGTCAACATTTCCCAAATTGACCAGAAAGTTGCCCCGAGTCCCCCGGAACTCACTTTGGTCGATATCGGGGTCAACTTAAGTCCGGTATGACCCTCGGGGTCAAATTTAGTTTCAATCAAGTGTCTGCTGAATTTTTTTAAATTTTCCTATTTTTCGCAGATTTGACTGACGTTGACCGGGAGTGGTTATTACAATCTACCCCCTTAAAGGAATTTCGTCCTCGAAATTTAGAACAGACGTACCTCGGGAGTCAAACAGCTCGGGGTACTTCGCGCGAACCTCGTCCTCACGTTCCCAAGTCGACTCAGCCTCGTGGTGCCGCCACAACACCAGTTTTAAGCGGATAACCCTTCCGCGCAGGACATGCTCTCGTGGATCCATTTCCCACATCGGTTTCTCCTTATACGGGACATCACCCGTTACCTCGACATCTGTCCACTCAAAGACGTACTCAAGACCACGAAAGGCTCGATACACTGCGGGGCTAACCCGCCTCTGCCGTGGTTGAAACGCATTAGTACACCTTTCGAACTCACCTCCAAGGATACATGACCACTGATTGCTGACTCGAGAGGTCGGCGCCGTCCATCAGCCTAACCCCTGCTGACTCTGCGCAGTCTTCAACCGCTCACGTTTCGGCACGACCGACTCAACTGTCTCTCGGTCAGTTCTAGACCCAGTAAACTCTTATCCCTCACTTCTGCCCAGCACACGGGCGATCGACCCGGCCTACCACACAACGCTTCGAACGGTGCCATCTTGATACTGGCCTGAAAGCTGTTGTTGTAGGCGAACTCGGCTATCCGCTCACGAAATCTATCGTGACGTGCCCCCCATTTCCACTGTGCAACCCGCAGTGGCTGCAATAATCCAGCGGGACGCTGTTGTTCGGCTATCACCTGCCGACGAGTGAGGCGTCGCGATATCAACTCTGCGACTGCTCTCCGCATCCCGCTCCACTAGACATGCCACCTGATGTCGCGTTCCTCTTGGTGCTACCCACATGCACTGTCAAACGCGAATGTTGCGACTCTTGCAGCTCGTCGCCTCCGCCGTTACGCGGTATGAACAACTCTCCGCAATACCGTAACTCCCAATTAGCACGACAATCCCAGCCCTCGGCGTCAACACCGCCGGCAACTCTCTCCCGGACCTCTGTCATCTCGACATCCACTGACTATGCTTCTATTCCCCGGCCAAGCCGGGTGGGCCGAATCACCAAGAAGTACATGGCTACGCCACCAGTAACCTCTTCTAGTTCCAACCCGAGCGTGCCCAGTTCCTATATCATGTCTCTCTCTCGGACTGATATGCTAGCAAGACTCGGGACCGACTTCCTACTCAGGGCGTCGGCAACCACGTTTGCCTTACCCGGATGGTAGTGTAGCTCAAAGTCGTACTCCTCGAGTAGTCCCATCCATCGCCGCTGGCGCGTATTCAGGTCTCGTTGGGAAGAGATGTACTTAAAGCTCTTATGACTCCGAGAACACCTGAAATCGCTAGTCGCCAGTAACAGTCGGTATTGGCTCGGCACACGCCAGCCAATCCATTCCCAAGATTACGTTAAAGGTTGTCATTCCGTAAGTATCCTTCCCACGGACACACGCACCAGCTCAGTCGCTGCCGAACTTCACGGAACCTCGCGGTCTCTCTAAGACCTCACTCCTCTACCGTTATCGTGCTTACCAACTCCGAACATACCCGAATCCTCGGGGTGAGGACTCGATCCAGCATCAGGGCTCTTGAGCCCTCTCTCGAACCTCCTGTACCGGTTCGCTTCTCCAACTCCGCAGGCACGACAGACCCTAGTCAACACCACCCCACCACTGACCGGCGTGTCCAGACGCAGGGGTGGACTCAACGGCTCTAAACTCAGCCCCAACCTTTCAGCATTACTCGACGAACAAACGAGTGTGACATCCCGACATCCAACAAAACTGACGCCCAAATCGGAGACCGAACACCCGCTCCATTAGTCACTGTGGTAAGATCTAGTGCAACCCTCGCACGGTCCTCTATGCATTTACTTATAACTTTCCGCAACCAAACCAGTGTTCGCTACTCGTCCCTAGCGGGAAAAGTAGTAAAGGGGATGAGCGTTATGCTCACCTCCACGGACACCCGTTCGATTATGTCATACTAGTAAAGCACTAAAGACTTATCGATGTAACCAGGGCAGACCACTACCTCAGAACATGATGCCAAACGTCACACTGCTCACGCTAACAACACCTCAAGTACTCGCTCATGTAAGATAAACCTCAACACGGGAAACGCGTCCTCAATTCAGAAAAACACTATTGCTCACACCGAGGCGCTACATCACTACCGTAGGTTATCGATGAGTCTCGAACCCAAGACCTCATCCGTTAACACCGAAATTACGACCTCTACAACCAATACAACTGTGAACACCGTCACGCAAAGCCCAACACTCAACTGCACAATCAAGACGGTGGAATAGACAGGGGTCACGGATCCGTGGCAGACCCCGTCACGGTTGGGGTCACGGAGCCGTGACAAAAACCTAGGATTCGCCAAATCGCTCTGGTCTGTCACGGATCCGTGACAGGATCCGTGACGCTCGCGCAGACCTGTTTTCCAAATTCGGTTCCAACTCGAATTTTTGCCCGTTTTAACCCTAAAATTAGCCTTAAACGACACACACGCTTGACCACCAATTCAGCAAACACACGCGGCACGACTCACAGACAAACCAAGTCATTCGAGCTCAACCAAAACACAAGCCGACACGGCCAACAACAACACAACAACACTCGCCCACCGGGCCAACCAACACCGAACCACGCCCATCGGGCCAACCAAATCAAAGCACGCCCACCTGGCCAATCAAAATCAAACACGCCCACCGGGCCAATCAAAATCAAACACGCCCACCAGGCCAATCAAAATCAAACACGCCCACCGGGCCAATCAAAATCAAACACGCCCACCGGGCTAATCAAAATCAAACACGCCCTCAGGGCCAATCAAAATCACACACGCCCACAGGGCCAATCAATTTTAAAACTCTCATTTTTCATTTTAAAACCTCATACTTGACATCAGGTGGTTACAACCCGGTCCAGGCGTCCCCGAACTACGTTGTACCGACTTGATATCAGCACCGTCACGTTCGACTACAGGAGCTCCTGCGTCGAGTCGCGACAGCTTAAAAACGTTTCACGCAGCAACAAACAATCAGCACACCAGCAATCATACACTGCACAATCACAAACATGACTCAAACCACTACGGGTCTACACACGGTTCCCGACCTGCGTACCCAACGTACGACGGGACTTTACCGACTCGACTCTCCCCACCTAATTGACGTACAGTCCGAGGTGTGAAACCTCGAGCTCTGATACCAAGCTGTCACGCCCCAATTTCAGTAAACCGAACTCGGGACGCGAACATTTAAAACAATAAACACTTTGAAACATTTTCCATCTAAACATTTTAAAATACCAGTTTAGTTCAACAAAATAATATTTACAACTCAAAATCAGTCCCAACAAGTGGACAAAAACATGGTATACGTCGCTAGAATCAAATAAACCCAGAATCCCGCTTCTAGCTCTTCAACTTCAGAAGCTCACCTAGTCCAGCCTGCGAACAGTACCTGTAGGAAAAGCAGCTAGGGGTGAGCGTTCGCTCACCACCACGGATAACAGACTGACTACGACATAATTAGCAGACAATGCCGGTAACACCAACACAAACTCAACACCAGGGAACACCATCCCCAACCCAAGTACTCCGACTGAACACACACCCACTGTTACCTTCCTTGACCAACTCAACACCCTGACACGCAAAGTAGACCCAACACAACGATCACGACCCCTCCCAAGGACTCAAAAGACCACCACGCAACACCCAAGATCACAAAGGATCGCACACCAAACAAGATCACAAAGGATCGCATACCAGCTGCCAACTGCTCAGTGCCAAGAATGCTCGCAACCTCCCGAGTCTCTAACTCGGTCAGGCCAACCAAAGAATGATCGCAACCTCCCGAGACTTTAACTCGGTCAGGCCAGCTGAAGAATGCTCGCAACTTACCGAGACTCTAACTCGTAAGCCAGCCAAAGAATGCTCACAACTTACCGAGACACTAACTCGTAAGCCAGCCAAAGAATGCTCACAAACCCAAAACACACACGCGCGGCCAGGACCCCTTTATTGACGGGCGGGCCCCCTACCCCATCTGAACATGCAGACGCGTGTGCTTATGGACCCCCGTTTCATGAAGCGGGCCCCCAAACTCAAGTAACCATAATCACAATCACAATCACAAGCAAGTTCAACAACCAGTAACAACGCAGGTTCAACACTCACAGGCACTCATGGACACCCAAGACACCAACAGTAAAACACGGACTCAACAGCCCCACAGGCACTCACGGCCTCCCAAGACACACCAACAGTAAAACACGGACTCAACAGCCCCACAGGCACTCACGGCCTCCCAAGATACACCAACAGTAAAACACGGACTCAACAGCCCCACAGGCACTCACGGCCACTCAAACCACCAACAGTAATTTACGGGCTCAACAATCCCACATGCACTCACGGCCTCTCAAAACTATCAACAGTCACTCACGGGCTCAACGACCCCACAGGCACTCACGGCCTCCCAAGACACACAAACAGTAACTCACGGGCTCAACAACCCTACAGGCACTCACGGCCTCCCAAGACACACCGCCAATAAAGACACGGGTTCAACAACCCCACGGGCACTCATGGCCACCCAATGCACCAAAGGTAAAGACACGGGTTCAACAACCCCACGGGCACTCATGGCCACCCAAAACTCAACAATAATACACGGGCCCTCAAGGCCACCAAAGACACAAAATACACAATCAACCTCCGGCATAACCAATGCCTCCAACAGTCCTAATATCAACAGTTTCACAATCAACCTCCGGGCATGGTCATATGCCTCCAGTACTCCTAATCTCGATAAGTTCGCAATCAACCTCCGGGCATGGTCATATGCCTCCAGTAATTCTAATAACGCTAAGTTCTCTGCTCCTACGACACTACTAAGTGTCACATGCATTTCCCATATTCGCTACGTTCCCGTATCATGCCTTTCTAATATTCAATAAACCTACTTAACCCACGACACCCCGGTGTCACTTGCAATTCTACTGTTAACTTTCCCTAGTCAGGGCCGAGATCCGGCTACTTTTCCCTACCTCGTGCGTGTTCTCCAAAAGCCCACCAACGAGCTCGGGTGTGATCTCAGTCACTCACCCAGCCTTCCCTTGCCTCGGTCTGCGGCACGATCTAAAAGAACACAATTTTAAACGCTTTTAAGCTTGCAGGCATAATGCTGAATTTTAATAAACCTGACGCCCAAAAGTAACCCCGACAATGTCGATCACTCCCAAACTCCCCAATTACTCGACATTGTCGATATTGGACCCGGAAAGGCCTGATTCGCCCCACATGGCGAATCTGCCCGGGTTTTGGAAACGCCCTTCCGGGGCTCCGAAAATTCCCGTTTTCGTTTCTACGGTCTTAGAATAATTCAAGGGTTCCTAGGCACTCGACGGAATCGAATTCCGACTTCTGAGTCATTTAATTTGCGTTTCAAGTTTCTAAAACCCGTTAATTACAACTTTTCCAATTTAATTCCAAAATTCGATCCGGTTGTGGATAAATGATCCGGGGAACGTTCTAAACCAACCGAACACAAAAACCCGATACCCGGGCATGTGGGCCCCACCCGGCCACAATTAGGAAAAATTTCCTTTTCGCCCCAAAACGTTCCTAACGAACCCCAAACCTCAACCATTCATCTTTAAACCAATTTTAAACAAAAGCCAACCTTAATCAAACCGTTTAAACTCAAACCCTGAAATTCAAACGTTCCAAAATGAAAATCGGTTAGGTTCTCACCGTAGGGAATGTCGATGTGAGCTAGATTCTTTTATCGTTGAGACGATCCACCGGTTTGATCGACGAGAAACGTCACAAATTCTCCCAACCTCTTCTCTTTTTCTCTCTTCCTTCTCTCTTCTTTTCTCTCTCTAAAAACTCCTTTTTTTTCTAAATGAAATGCTTGGCCGAGACATACATATGGTCTTCCTTTTGTTTTAATTCAAAACCACACAACTTCCATAATTACAATACTAACCTCATGTCTTATCTTTTGTTTTGTTCAATAAAACTAACACCACCACATTTGTGACATGTGGCAAGTGGGTCGCACCCCTTTTTGGAAAATATCTCAGATTCGCGAAATTCGGACGTTTCGGGCCCCGAATGGGCACTTTTTCCAAGAAATTACGAAACTTCACGGGCTACTAGGAAACGGCTCAACAAAGATCGCTGCGATGACGGCTAAGCTTTTTGGATCCAAAACGGTCCTCGAATGGACCAAAACGTCGCTCGGTTGAGTTTTCCAGCGAAAAGTCAACATTTCCTAAATTGACCAGAAAGTTGCCCTGAGTCCCCCGGAACTCACTTTGGTCGATATCGGGGTCAACTTAAGTCCGGTATGAACCTCGGGGTCAAATTTAGTTTCAATCAAGTGTCTGCTGAATTTTTTTAAATTTTCCTGTTTTTCACAGATTTGACTAACGTTGACCCGGAGTGGTTATTACAGCGAATACCATTGCACTTGACCCCACTGTATAAACCAACATTAGTCCCTTGTCGCATCAATTGATGAAGTGTTTCTGCCACCAAAGCAAAAAGAAGAGGGGAGAGAGAGCAGCCCTATCTCAAGCCTCTAAAAAGAGGAAAATCTCCAGAAGGGGAACCAGTGATTAAAATGGAAGACCAGGCCTTAATGCATTTTGCAACCCATGCTTGCCAAATAGAGCCAAACCCCATTTCCTTAAGAACATTCAATAAAGCTTTCCAATGTATATGATCATAGGCCTTCTCAAAATCAACCTTAAACATAATAATCTCTTGCCCTGATTTTTGATGGAGTGAATAAGTTCTGTTGTTATGAGTACCCCATCCAAGATCTATCTCCCACCAATGAATCCAGTCTACACATCACTAACAAGAATGTTCATCACAACCTTTAACCTATTTGCTAACAACTTGGAAATGATCTTGTAGGAGCTGTTAATGAGACTGATTAGTCTATAGTCTTCAAACCCAATTGGAGCAGAACAGTTAGGAATTAGGGTAATAAAGAAAGAATTGATACCTTTCCCCAAGGATCCACCCTCATGAAAATAATTAACCAAGTTCAAGACATCCTGTTTGACTATCCCCCATCCCACTTGGAAAAACCTCATAGTAAAACCATCTGGACCAAGGGTTTTTTCTCCATTACAAGCTTTGATTGCCAAGAATATTTCTTGTTCAGAAAAACTAGCCTCCAGCCCCTCAGCGTGTATAGTAGTAAGAGCCTTGAATGGTAAAGAAGAAATATCTATACAAATTTCATCCTCAAATTTAAACCTCTTTAATCTCTGAAGGAGTAGAATAGGTAATTCCATCCTCAAAGATTTGAGTTAACCTTTTCTTGGCCTGATTGAAGTTAGCCACCAAATGAAAGTACTTTGAATATCTGTCACCCTCAGTGCTCCACTTGTGCCTAGCTTTCTGACACCAAAGTTTGTACTGTAGCTTCAACTTCTGAATTAGTCTTGCACACAAAAGAGCCCTCTGAGATTCAATTTGACTATCCATAACATTGATCTCCTCTGAAATCAACTCGATATCCAAATCCAACCACCCAAAAACAGCAAGGTTCCATCCCCTCTGAAATCCCTTCAAAGCCTTAAGCTTGAACCATAATATATAAGAATGAGAGCCAATTGCCTGAACTGAATTCCAGAAAACTTTAGTATCCTTTAGAAATTTAGGATGAGAAGTTCATGCATTGATAAATTTGATAGGCCTAGGCCCCCAATCTACCATTGGATTTGCCAGTAAAATAGGCTTATGATCAGAAATACCCCTATTGTGACAGGATTGAGAAATGTCGCTAAAGGTTGTGAAAAGTTGTGGAGTAACCAGAAACCTATCCAATCTGGAAGCTCTAGACCTAGTCCTAAACCAAGTGAACCTCCCCCACCAATTGCAAATCAACAAGCCCCACATTATCCAGAAGAGATTTGAAATCCGCAATGCTAGTAGAAGAGAAAGAAGAGCCACTTTTCTCAGCAGGATCAAGCACAACATTAAAATCTCCAGCCACAATAAACTCAGACATAAAACAAGTGATTCTTTGTTCAATTTCTAACCACAATGTAGCTCTATCTAGTGCAAAACAAGGAGCATACACATTTGCAATGGTAAGACTTAGATCAGTGCTCAAATGCTTACCAGACCAATACACAACCCTCTCCTCACAAGAGGAATCCATCATCTGCCAAACTTCTTTATTCCACAGAGTGATGATACCCCCAGAGGATCCAATAGCTAGAGAAAAAATTACCTCCGAACTCAGACTAAAACCACGGCTAGTAAGAAAATAAACAGGAAATTCAGTTAACGTAGATTCTTGAATTAGAACCATTGATGGACGTTGCTTGGTACACAAGTTTCTCAGTGCTCTTCTCTTTTTCCTAGAAGAGACACCCCTCAAGTTCCATGAGATGATCCTCATGGGGAAGATACTCTTTGGGTGGGTGAGTACAACACAGGTGAGCCCAATGTGTCCTCTACTTCTTCAAGATCACAGAAATAATCATCTGAATTTGTATCCGACTCCACTGCTTGATTTTCCTCATTATCCAGATTGTCAAATTGATCAATCACTAAATCATCAGCAATATAAGCATTAAGCCCCATAGCTTGACAATACTCCCATGTCCCTGTTCCTCCTTGCCTGAAAGCCTAGGCTTCCTTGAACTCACCTTTAGTGCCAGTAAAGGGTTTGACAGTGGGTAGAAGTAACTTGGTCTTGGACCTAGTGTTGTAAGCCACTGTAGCACTACCTCTAATGAACTTCTTATTGACTAGAGGACTATTGTTTAAAGAGGGAGTAATTGATAAATTATTCTCCAAATCCGGATTTGAATTAATTCCCCCCAAAACCAATTTTTTGAGAACTGGTGTCTGCACCATGGGGCCCAACACTGTCACAGAGGGGGTTTTGAGCTCCTCCTCATTAATGGAAGCTGCTCCCAATGATCCTTTACTTCTTTCCAACCTAGAAGTAGTCTCATCTGTTACAGCTAAGAGAGAGGACTATCTAAAATCGCCGGCCCTTGCCGGAATAGCGTCAACTAAAACAAAATTTCCACTTTGGAAGGTATCAGGAACAATAAGAATTTCTTTAAAAGATAATGGGAGTTTGGAAGAGACAAAGGTAGAATCTTATGCAGGTAACGACTTCTTAGCAATTAAAGGAGGGAAATCCAACACAGTCGTATTCAGTTGTTGTGAATTAATGACAGGCAAAGGGACAAACACTTGTAACTGGTTTTGAGGAAGATGATCATTAACCTCCAAAACCACATTCTCTTCATTAATGCTCTGAGTGAGATCTTTGTCCCCCCCCCCCCCCCCCCCCCTTCGTCCTCAGCATTTAGACTATCAGAGTCCTCCTTGTCAGAATTGTGAGTGGTAGACAAATCCAGTTCAACAACTTTATCAGGGAGGATCAATGGAATGTTAGCCACATCAACCGAGCATATCATAGTATTAAAATGTTGGTCATCCAGAGTCAACCCAGTTTCTTTATACACCCTAGGGTATTCTTGAGCATGAATGAGAATGAAGACTGCTTCCAAAAAATTAGCGAGAAGAGAGGCTGGATGTGTGCATACATAGGTCCCTAAGTCTTCAACCACTGCTCTGAAAGTCTCCTCACACCACCTCAAAATGGGAGTTCCATGTAAAGCCAACCAAGTGAATTTTTCACCTTGTCTGCATAACTCTGCCTTCTGCTTGATTACAGTCATCCAAGGCTTAAACCAATCACCCTCTTCTTTGAAAGCCTCAATCTCATCTTCCAACCTAGGAAAATAAATTAGAGGAACTCTATTTCCCAGGGCCTTAATCAGCAAATTACAACCTCTGGTTACTTTAATGTCTTCCAATACAGCTACCACCGATAGATGTGTATGCAATAAAACCAAATGCCACCTATCCAACCACTGTCTATGCTCTTCCACCATTCTTACTTTAGGAAAGGACAATGGTGCATCAACTAACTTCTTCCTCCAAGTCAACTTGGTAGAGTGAATTCTGTGACCAGAATCCTTTTTCCAAGCTTCAACATAAAAAGCTTGTACCCTTTCAGAATATACCCATTGAAAATTTGAACGCCTTTGATAGAACTCTCCTTGGAGTTGAAATTGATAACACCAAACCATTTCCCTCTCGTATTCGGGTGAGGTGGAGTCTCAGCTGAGATTATGTCTCCACACTCAAGAAACAAATTCTGTAACCAAATGTTTGAAGTCCTTAGGGGTAAGTTATGGATGAATGATCTAAAACCCCCTGCCCAGAGAGTGGTTCTTGAGTCCCCAGCACTTCCGATCGAAGTCTTTGTCCACCCAGATTGTTGTGGGTTTGCTGCCTAACCCCAGAAAACGGAGTTTCAAACCCCGGAGGCGGTCCTAAGGCTGAAGTAGAGGCCATGGGCAAACAGAGTAGAAACGAAGATAACTTCTGACCAAACTGAAATCACATTGTAAAACAGGGAAGAATCCAAGGCTTGATACTTCCAGAGCAAGAGTTAGAAGAAAAAGGAGAGAGGAATGGAGGTTCGGTGGCCGACGGTCATCATGAACACAACACTGATGAGAAAAACAGGAACAAAACTTTTGTATTTCATGTTCTCATACTTTTTCTTGAAACACTCATTTGTGCCTAATTTTTAAATTAATAAAAATTGCACCTATCATCCCAAAAAAATAAAATATTTTGCCTTTACCTTTTTTACAGTAAAACTACACATAGTCCAAATGTTTTCTTTATCCCTGAACACAACCTATACGAGCCCTTCCTCGGCGAGAAGCTGAGTTCGCAACTTCGTTAACCTAGAAGTCTGGTATAACTTAAAACTAACTTTTCAAGGTGGCATTAGCAAATCCAAATTTTATAGGATGGCAAACAATTGGTCCCTATTGTTACACTAAAACAAATGCAAAAAGTTAAATCAAGAACATTAGAAAAACATACACGTCGCTGTTAATATTCTGATCTCTATATAGCGGTTTGGTAATATTAATAATGTATAATTACTTTACGTTGGCACCAAATCAAATATGGAAACATATAGCTACCACATGAAATACATGTCCATGCTCTCTCTCTCTCTATTTTTTGAGGTACATGCTCTATATTATTAATTATATATCATTTTAATTAGTTAGCTACAAATTAGTTCCATTCAACGAAGAAAAAGTGTTCTGCTAGGGTTTGAGACCCCTTAGCCCTAACCTCTTCTGTGATGTTGTCGTCTTCCTCTATGAAGCTGTCGGCATGCTCTAGGGTCCGTTCTAGGATTCCAGTCTCCCTCCCCCGGCTGATGTCTGGTCACCTCTCTCGGCTGATGTCCGGTTCCTCTTCGCTGTCCTGACGCTCATCCTCACCCGTTGGCCCCATCCCTCCTCATCCAAGGGGCCTTCACTGCTCTCCCGGTTATGGAAATCTCTTCCGGGGGTTGTCGTCTGCTTCTCATGACCTTGCTCTAGGTTTCCTGTTGGGCGGCGCTTGGGGGTCATCCCGGACTGGACCATCTTGGTTTAGTCCGATCGGGGCATCCACGGTGGTGCCAAGAATGAAGAGGAGTTCGACTGGCGAGCCTCGAGAAGATCAGGGGAGGGCTATTCACAGCCCTTGCCAGTCCCCATGAGTCGACTGGCAGGTCTCAGGGACAAGTGGAAGGAACCCCTGAGGATAACATGTCTGTCTCTCACCACTGACGATCACATGTTCGGTTCTACAACAGAAGAAGAGGGTCGTCCTTGGGCGACCCAATGGTGTTCTTCAGTTTTTCTTATGTTTTGTTTGGTTTTTAGTTCGTAAGTTTACTCTACTTTATGTCTTAGTTAGCCTTAATGACACTTCGTTAATGAACGTCCTAGATGTTTACGTAGTTACAGAGTTATTGTGTTTGTCCTGTCAGGACCCTCAAGCATGTACTAGCTTTTTTTGAAGGAATACAAGTTGCACTTTAACTCAAAAAAAAAAAAGTTCCATCCAACCAAATCAATATGGCTCTTTATTAATATCCTGATTTTCCCGGATCTTAGTCTCCTTATAAAAAAAGGGCTTAATTATTTTCTTGCAAATGGTTCATTAATAATTATTCTCAATGCAAATTGCAGCATAAATATAGTATATCGTAGATATGGCTCAGTTATATATAAGTAGTGGCAAAAAATAGGGATAATATTCTGGTTGGTTATACAAACATTTGTGGTATTAAGGTGGCGCGTAGAACGCAGGCCAGAACAAGTTGGAATATAAATATTTCCGCTAATGAGAACGAAGAAAAAGATGACAAGAAAAAAAACAATTCCTAGTGTTGTTCTTGTCGTTTAATGAATACGATTTTATGTATTAAAACTTAATTAATGTGTGACCTTTAAACAGTATCGATAAAACCTACCCCGGACATTACTTGCGCATTTTAATATATTTGGAATTAGCGTGGAGTATCCTGGATCACAGTAACATGCACCAAACCTTCTATCGAGTTTAATTAATTATATCATTGAATAGATATGATCATAAATAATGATCAAGAATCGGAGTTCGGAACTACAACCACCATTAATTAGTTTTTCTGATGATTAATTGGTACAAAATAGCCCAAGATTGGTTTATTTGTTTATCCTGTAATAATGCTCTGCAAGTTGCTTTGGATTGGATAGGCCACTAATTAGTTGCACCGTCGATTGTCTGCATTTGTTTTTTTTGTTTCCTATCTTGTACAAAATTACTTTAGATAATATTTATTTTTAGGAGGGTTAATTACATTTTTTTAGAGGGTAACGAGACTAATTATTAATGAAAAGAAATCTTTGGGGGTACAATCCCTAAACGGGTCACCCATGAGAGACGACTAACAATAGAAATAACTGTCAGAAAACAAGATAAAAGATCCACACAATGTGGGACAACTACTAAATTGAAAAATTACACTTTTTACCTCTTTTTTGTTTGCAGGTTTCAATTATAAAGGTGAACACTTACACATCTCATGCTTTCTTCATCTGCACACATTCTGGTGGCCGGAGTGCTCTATAGGCTGGACAGTTTGAGTCTGCTGGACAACAACTAAGTGTCTGCATTTTTATTCAGCAACTTGAAGACTTCATTTGGTAAATTAATAAGTAGCACACTTCTTGAAGGCCTTTGCTTAAGGTATTGCTAAAGAGAGAATTTACTGAATTGGTTGGGCAATGAACTACTGTGAAATGTTAAGGGCTGCACATAAGCCTTAAGGTGGGACTCATTGGTGGCTAGGTCAAAGTGACAAATTGAAACACTTTTGAGGAGAGGAGTTTCATTTACTTAGGGAATTTGGAACTTGTTGGATTGATTTGGGTGGCTTGGGTTACAAGAAAATTTGAGTACGTGGGTTTTGGGGTGTTTGTT
Organism: Erodium maritimum; assembly: GCA_963921825.1. Taxonomy (NCBI): domain Eukaryota; kingdom Viridiplantae; phylum Streptophyta; class Magnoliopsida; order Geraniales; family Geraniaceae; genus Erodium; species Erodium maritimum. The sequence continues at coordinate 69,429,532 of OY997590.1, read as the reverse complement.
CGTTTACTTGCGGCACAAATATTGTGCATCTAGGTGCTCCACTTGGGAGTATCCTTTGTTTTGTAAGTATTGAGGGATAATCCCTTTGCCAGGTACTTTTTCTCAAAGGCTTGGTATTTATAAAAACATTGCTGATAAAAAAAACTCTTTCACCGAAGTGTTTCAAGGGTGTCGACAGGAGAATGTTGTGATAGCGGCCGAGCTCACAATTACAGCGGCTGACGACTGTGGAGTAGGGTCGAGTGAACCCTATGATCTGAACAGGCACCAATCGATTCTGGACTGTACTCCAGTAGGTTACTAAGGCCCTAGAGTGACGGCATGGGCAACTCTGTAACTAGGGACTGAAATGGCTCAATTGGACTAAACATCCTTCCGAGGAGCCAGCTGACGTCGCCCCCTCTGATGATAATGATGGCCTTTATAAACGTACAAACGCTGGTACCTGATCTGATTGAAGAATGTTATGCCGATACTTGGTGAAACCGATGCCACCCTACGTCCAGTGAGACTGTAATACCGACAGACCCCTACTGAACCACGAAATACTCATTGATCGATGCGAGGGTGCGTTCCGCCCCTCGCCGGTTGTGGTGTTCCTCCATTGGACTCCGCATGCCCCCACTGAGTCAATGCTCAGGATTAGCGTCAGCCCATTGAACATCCGAGCACTAACAACAGACATGTACCCCCTGTCGCCTACTGAGGACCTGGTCCTTACGATACATGTCCACTATACAGTCAGACGAACTACAGATGTAGAGGGAAGCACCGTCCAACTATTCCTGATGCCTCCACTTTGTCCTCCGTCGCTGCTACCATCGTCGTCTTGCCTGCCCGAGATTACCCTGGCGGCATCGTGACTAACAACGACCTGATGTTCTGCATTGCCCGCCATCGACGATGGTCAGCCACCCGAGCCCCTCCTCCAACCCACCAGGCACGAGACCGGATTCACCATGCCAGACCTCACCTGTAGAAACTCACATCGCCCCGCGCCGCCCCCGCCATGATCAGACGAACTAAAAATGACCGAGCAATCGCAGATTGCGATCTCTACCTCCCGTTTGCCTCCAGATCCCATCCGACAACCATGAGCCACTTCGAGCAGTAGTCTCCACCACCTAGAACCGGTCAGGCGCACCTCGGGAAGTCAGAGACTGAAACAACACCGGAGTCCCTGTACACCGGCTTGGTGATAATTCTCGCCAAAGCTGACTGCCATGGAACCTGTCCTCCATGAGGAAATCTTCACCCCGTAGATAAGCCCCAGCACCATCACCATTTGTATGCCTCAAAGAAAACAGTGGCGGCGGCAGAAAAGTGAAACCCTAATCGTCGCCGTTCTCATAGCTTTCGTAGCTCTGAGCGTAAAAAAAGGGTTAATTACATTCATTTATTCTATCCTTCATACGATTATGGAACATCTATCCTAAACTAAATTCGTAACAAGTAAACACTCCAATCTAAAAATTTGTAACGATATTTATTTTTTCGTTCATTTACCGTTCATTTTTTCAAAAAATCTAAAACTATCATTAATGTTACAACCCTAAAACCAACTCTAACCCTAAATTCAAGAGGACAAATCTATTCGAAATCCCTTTTATCCTAAAAACTATAAGAACTTATTCTAACCACACACACCTAAGATCAAACATTTATCATGATGTCACACATCACCCCAATTTCACTCAAAATACACGCCACTTTTATCATTTCTCACACAAGTAAGGACATAATTATAATAACATGGTGCCATGTGAACAAGTGTCCATTTTTTTCTTGATCAATTTACTAATTTAATCATTTCCCAATTCATTTGAACTCCGATTAATTTCAAACTTACGCCAATATTTTTTTCCCGATGGCTATTTATGAAGTAGCATATTGAATATATTTTGAAGCACGAAAATAAAAAGTTATATCGGGGTGATAAAAATAATGTTGAGTGTTAATAAATCTTCACTAATAAATGTTTTACGTCAGGGTGATCAAATTAGTACTAAATGTTGATAAAAAAAACATGTACCGAGGTGATAAAAAACAAGTGAGGAGATGATAAAATTCATGTTCAGTTTTGATAATTATAACAAGGGTCATAAACTAAAGTTTAGTGTTGATATATATCAATTGTTGTGAGCGAGTGCTAACCATAAGTGTGGTCCGTTTCCTATCTAACACAACATACTTGTTACTGGTAAATTCCACAGATAAGTCTAAGTAAAAAAATTGATTTATGTTAAACAAGTTTTCAGTAAGTCCATCAACCAGTAATGCTTCAACGAGATAGTTGATTCTCGGGAATTTCAGTTGACCATTTCCAATGAATCTTTCCATGACCCCATCTCCAAATTTAACATGTACAACGACACAAGGACGTACATTTGTCAGATATTCACGATTACCGGTCATATGTCGTGAAGATCCACATTCAAAATACCAAACATGTTTGGTGGATGTAGTGAGGGTGATATAGTAAATGTTAGCACGATAATTTTCACCTTTGGCTCTCCATTCCTACTTTAGATTAGCACGGAAGAGATCACCCATGACTTTACATTCCTTCTTCACAATGGTCTGGGGCTGAGCCAGGTTCCTCAGTTGAACACGAGGTGTTCCATAGAGTTGGTAGCAGTGTGGTTTTATATGACCTTTCTTAACACAAAAATGACATTCCCACGATATTCTCTTGAAATAATCAACATGTAACGATCTAGCTCGAGTACTGGAATAACGTTGATACTATTGATCCGATGAACGTCTTGCATGATGTCGTACTAGATATTGTATAAGATGTTGAGCATGATGTTGCTGAACTTTTTAAATCTCAGTATTTGATGGAACCGACTTTCTATTTTGCAGCACATATATACTGATAGAGACCTTTCTGAGGTACAAAAAAAGTGTGAGAGGTTGAGGCTTCATCAGTATGTCTAGTCCATTCATATTTTTAGCTGACTTTCCGATAGACAAAATTGTGTCCAGTGTGTCTGTGCTTGAGTTTATCATTCTGATAGATTTGGTGATCCGATAAATTTCTCCATTGAGTCTACTCACTTCTATTTGGATAGCACCTATTGTTTCAAGTAACCTTGCTTTATCATATGTCAGAGTCTGTATTTTATTGCTCTGGTTCTCCAGGATTTTTTATTCTTTTACCCATTTGGTTAACATGTGATCACAAGCATTATTCATAGCATCATCTGATAATAACTCCGGAGATATTCTTTCATCGATGGTCTATGTTGTTTCAATATGAGCAACATGACTAGTAAATTCAAGAAGATTGTTTACCTTTTCATCATCACTTTTCTCTTCATCGCATCTGACATGGATGCATTAAATCCTTTCTTTTGTCTCTTCAGAAAGTTTGGACATTCTCTTTGAATATGTCCAAACCCTTCACATTCATGACATTGGACGCCTTTGTCTTTTCCATCTCGATCAACGTTCCTTACTCCTTTTGATGTGTTCTCCGAGTCTATGTCCCTTATGATATGAGATGTCAGGTACATCTTGACGGACATATCGTCCTGGCATACGGTTGAACCGCTTTATTACCTTCTTCACGACCGAGGTCACTGTTTCATCCATCTCTTCTTTAGAATCTGAGCATGTTTGATCATTGAGGTTTCGTGCAGAGCCACTTCTTTATTTCTCTTATTTGTTTCTTGAAGAGATAATTCAAAGGTCATTAGAGATCTCATCAGATCATCAAATCGAAGAGTGCTCAAGTCATGAATTTCTTCAATGGTTGTTATCTTCATTTTGAACCTTGAGTTCGCATCTCTCAATGTTTCCTTGTAAAGTTCTTCATCTGACATTTGTTTACCCAAAGGCCTCATAGGAACTCTGGAGCACAAAGATTTTGTGTCACGCCCCAAATCTGGTTTTGACCGGACTCGAGACGTGAACTTGAAATAATAAATAAACACGGTAAAAATTTCGATAGACAAAACTCAAAAGTGATAATGAAACAATTTGAAGAGTTAACAACTCATAAAACCCAGTATACAAAATTTGGTTCAAAAACAACTGCACGTCTCTAGATCTACTAGCCTAGGACCCTCGCCAGCTCTCATGCTCAACTGTGTCCTACTAGCACAAATCCCGCTCAACACCTGAAAATCAACAATGTAAGGGGTGAGCTTTCGCCCAGTAGAGAAAGTAGTTAAGGTAATGAACATCGGCTCACCACCACGAGTAACCGTCCAATTAGGGCATACTAGTACAACACGACTAATTACCAAACCGGGGTTCATATCCAATCTTACAATACTCTTAACGACGACTTTCACACAATCCACAATAACAAACAGCGAACACAACCAACACCAAAACCAACAGTGCACACGTCCCGTACCGTAATACCCGAACTCCGCCGACTGTACACAGCCCAATACCATCTTAACAAACCGGTAGGTCAAGCATCAATCGGACTACCTCTCGATCCAGAGGAGACGCATAACGTCACAAAGACGTATAACGTCGAGAATGCCGGAAACCTCCCTATGAGGACGCATTCGTCGGGACCCTCGGAAACGTCTCCAAAGGACCATAGATCATCGAGGATGATACACGGCACCTAGTGCCCATCACGACTCGTAGGCCCAACACGACCCGCAGGCCCAATCACGACCCGTAGGCCCCATACGATATGATATGGCCCGTCGGCTCCGACCCGTCGACCCTATGCAATATGATATGATGTGGCCCGTCGGCCCTATGCAATATGATATGATGTGGCCCGTCGGCTCCGACCCGTCGGCCCAACACAACCCGTAGGCCCCAACCACATTATGGCCCGTCGGCCCTACCCATCGGCTCCAAACACGACCGGTAGGCCCAATCACAACCGGAATACCATCCTCAAGGAACACACAACAAACCAATATCACGCATCGAAATGCCACAGATCAAACACGGCTCACCAAGCCCAACAATCTTACCACAAATACACAGCACGTCGGTCTATCATTCACCCGACCATATCATAAACAAGGGTTCACCAAGCAACAGTCACGAAACACTTGCCCACACATATCAATAGCATACTCACCGGATATACTAAGTCTTGACTATTAAACTTATCGACATCAAGTCACACAACATGCATCTCAAACAGATCAAACATTTCAATCAGCACACAACCTACGGCTCGACATGGCCAATCTACCAGCACGACAATTTCCCAAGTATTGAAAGCAGTTAACTAGTGAGTCACATCCTACATGTTACTACGACTTGTCCGGTTATTATATGATATAAACGATCGTTCCAGTTTTATTATTACCTAACATGCATACTAGTAACTTTCCGTAATTAAACCGATATTCGCTACTTTCTCTACCTCAAGGCGAATCGACAGCTACGTCTCCTAGCTGCTGACGTCCTGGCTCGCTACCTCCGCTCTTCTCTTCGATCGAAGCCGGACTCTAAAATACACGTAAAGCCAAAATTAATTTAAAGTTACGACCGGTACCAAATTAAATTCAACAGTTGTCTTTTAAACTCGAGCGGGTTAAAAGCGAGATTATACGACGAATCGGGTTCGAGTACTCGAGTCCCGAGCATAGAACCCGATGCACGTTTCCCGAGGCATGGTTCCCAATGCACGGATCCCGTGGCACGATTCCCGAGGTACATTTCCGTGACACGAACCCCGAGGTATGGGTTTCGAGGCAAGATTCCCGAGGTCCGATTCAACGTTCCGCTTTTGTCCCGTTATAAGTCCGTTTTAATAATCCGGTTATTTTGGTTCCACGTTCCACATATTCGATCGATAGTTTCAAGGTTCTAATTTTATTAACGTTCTGGTACAACGATCCAACTCCAACGTTCTTCGAATTAATTTAAAGTCCCAGAATTAACAGAAAACAACCTTTTAATTTGAAACTCGTTTAACTCTTATTTGATATTACACCGCTTTTCTTTCTTTTTTTCTCTTTGAAGAAACACGGTCGAACAGATCCAGAAAAGGCTCGGAAAAACAAAAACGGAAGAAGGAGAAAAGGTTTCTGTCGGAACTCCGAGAATCAAGTAGTGGATGATAGCAGGTTTGGTCATATACTGTGTATGCAACGTTTAAGCAAGACATCGAGCAACTGTAATCTACTTCGTTTATTTAATTCTAGTATGTAGTCTATGTTGCACCCTATTCAAAACCGTCGGTGGCGGTTATAGTTGAAAAAGAACTGTGACACTATCATGTCTTATATTTTCTTTATGACCATTGATTTATTCCCGAAGTATTCATATGTATGAAAATTTAAATTAATAAAATTGCATCTTTCGCTCAAAAAAAACTCAAGTAGGTGGATCTGGATATATTTGGTGCGAGGTAATCTTATTGTTATCCATACGTATCTGTTTATCTTTATCATAATTTGCGTTGATCTATATATGAACACGATTAGATATTCGATTAATTAACACGTTTTTGTATATTGTTTTCACTATTATAAACAGCTTCTAATCGTGGGTGTGTATACACATACTTTATGAACCGGTGGGATCGCAAACAATCTCACTAGCTGAATGAAATTGTAGGCATGCATGCATTCAAGTTGTAATATTTAAATTTGGATATTTAATTTTACAATTAATTAAGCAGGATATTTACGGAGTTATGTATCAACCAATTCGAAACCACTACCTACTTAGTTTAAATAAAAACATTTACGGTGGAGATGCTCAGGATGCCCAGTTTTGGTAGTTCAAATGCTGAATTTTGAAATATTAAGTTTGAGCTATTCACAGTGGGTGGGATGCCCATATGGACAAACCAAGAAAATTATTATTTTAATCATAATTAAATTAGATATTATATAAATACATACACATTAATAGGGAACACTAAACTGACATCGTGACAGTACCTATATGGAGCCCCAAAATCAAGTTATATTTTAAATCGGTTGGTAGAGTTCTTGAAACATAGGAGAGAAAGGAATCAAGCAAATAACATATTTCAAACTCACAATTGGTTCTTCTTTTAATTCTTTTGTGGTTTATGTTTGTCCTATCTGATTTTTTTAGATTTTTTTTGTTTAGTTTGCTCCTATGCATACCTTGAAGTTACAACTTATAACTAGAAATCCCTTCACTACTTGATTATCGGAGTGGACAAAGCCAAAAAGCAGCTCTGCTACTGTTCATGCTGAAGATTTTGAAGAACATCATGAGTTCATCAAAGTTCTTCTTCTCGGCTTGAAGGTGGGGGCTCCTACTTGGGTGTTGTGTCCATGGTTGTTTCTAACTGAACACCGGGCCACCTGAGTACTTCTTACTTTCTTTCTTGCTCCGTTTGGTTTACTGTGGTGAAAACTTCTTCTTGCAATGGTCTCTTCGTCGGCTACGGGGCCTCCTCCGGGTTTTGAACACTTTTCTAGCCCTGGAACTAGTATAGGAAGAAGGCTGGACTCTGTGGTCATTGCTACACAAAATCGTTTTGAGGTGCTACAAGATCAAAATTCTGGGCGGGAAACTCAGTTTAAATTGTTTGTTCACAATTTACCACCTAGAACTTCCAGTCAATGGCTACAGAATCTATTCTTAGAGTGTGGAGAGATAGTGAAGGCGGTGACACCGATCAACCCAAATAGTCGGGGAAGGTGGTTTGGTTTTGTGACTTTCAAAACAGAGGAACCTAGGGCGAAAGAGATTGAGATTTTCAATGGTTATGTTCTCAAGGGTTTTAAATTGTTTGTTGCCATTGCTTGGGACAAAAGACCCGAATCTTTAAGGTTGGGAAATAATCTCAGTTGGAAGAAGAAGGCCCACTTGTCTGAAAATGGAGCACATGGATGGAGTCAGCCGGAACAGGAACACGATATACTTATTCCTAAAGGTAAAGTGGTTGATGATTATAAACGGTGGCTGGAGAAGGGACATCATGCGGTGTTAAACAAAGACTATCCTTTGGAGATGATCATTGAAGATTTTCAGGCTGAGAGGGATGGTCAAATTTGCATTAAATCGTTGGGAAACAGGGTGGTCCTCTTGTATTTCCCACAGGAACAGGTGGAAAAGGAAGCTTTGAAGGAAGATGCTGAATGGTTGAGGTGTTGGATGACTGTATTGGTTGATAAGGTACATCTTTGTAGGTAAGGAGGAAAATTTACCTGGGTAGATCTTCATGGCATCCCCATTTTGGGCTGGTGCTCAGAGACATTTGAAGCAGCCTGTGATGACCTAGGGTCGGTGGTTTGGATTCACCCTCAAACCTTGAATGGTTCTTCCTTGGAGGTGGGATTTGTACTAATGCATTCTCAAGAGTATCTTAGGGTGTATAAGGAATCTGGGCTCATTGTAGATGACCAGGTTTATAATTTCATGGTCAGTTCTGTGGACATCTCTGTGGTGCCACAAGTGACCCTTGTGGCTTCTAACTCTTCTAGTTCAGACTCCTCTCGCTCAAACAAAGATTCTTCCAACTCCTCGGGTTCTAAGGAGATTATTGGTACTAATTATGAGAGTGGTCATTGTAGTGATGGTGTGTTGAGAGCTTATAAGGAAGTGGAGTTGTTAATTGCCAATGCTGAGCCTGTGAAGGCTTCTGGTTTGGTGGATGGGATTAATTTGGTGGGGGCTGATCAAACTTTGAGGGAGAATCTCATTCCTCCTCTACAAAACTTACTCAACACTAATGGTTTATCATTGGATTCACCTACCTGCAAAGAGATATTAATTGCACCAGATTCTTTGGGTGAAGAAAACTCAATCAGTTTGCATACTGTTTCGGCAAACAATTGTGTGGTACTTAGCACTATTCCAACGTTGAAGCTTGGAACAAATCCACCAGATCATATCCCTGAGATTGACGGGACATCTTTGGAGGTGCAACGACAAAAGGGTTCATTGGGTTTGGGTGGTATTAATGAGATTGAAAGTTATTCTTCATTTGCTGTAGGATTGGGGCCCAGGACACAGACTACTTTGGTTAATCACTCGGTTTTGAGGGAAATGAAGGTTCAAATTTTTTTTAACTCTTAATAGGGTTTTAAGTAATCCACCTGGCAGTAAGGGTCATCTGAACAGGAACAAAGAGAAGGGTGGAGAGATTGTTGCTTATAATACAAGGTCTAAGGCCAAAACTATTGTGGCTAAGCTCAGACCAATCACAAAGAAGAGGAGTGACACTGTTAGACAAAAATTCGATCAAGGAGGGGCTGGAACTCTGGAGTATTGCAAAGCTCTTGGCTTAAAGGCCTATCTATCTGATGAGTTGGTGGCGGAGCAATTTGATAACCTTGAACATGAGGTCAATCAATCTGTGGAACTAGACACAGACACTGAAGATGAGTATTGTGATCTGGAGGAGATGGAGGAGGATGGGATAGATGTGGGGAGATCCATCACTCCCCTAAGACTCTTTTCACCATGAGATTGATGTCTTGGAACATTCGAGGGGCATCTTCAAGACAAAAGAGAAGGGTCATTCGAAACGTGTGTTCCAAGCAACTGGTAGTTATGGTTCTAATTCAAGAGACCAAGTTATCTCATTTACCTGTGTATTTTATCTCTTCTTGTGGTCTCGGTTCATCTTGGGAGGGCATTTGCAGTCCATCTAATGGGGCCTCTAGGGGTTTATTCACTCTGTGGGACAAAAATGTTTTTGAGATGTATCAAAATTTCTGTGATGATCATGCTATTTATTGGACTGGATGTTACTTGCCTCTGAATTTACCTTTATCAGTGATAAACATATATGCTCCTTGTTCTGTCAGTGCTAGGACAACTCTTTGGGATGAGGTTGGAGAAGTGGTTTCATCTTTACATATTAACCTAGTGGTGGCAAGTGATTTCAATGCAATACTTGATCTTGGAGAAAAGACTGGAAGCAATTTTTCATCCACAAGTCTGAGGGAATTCAGGAGATTTGTTGATGATCAGGGTCTATTGGATCTGCCTTTGGTTGGGGGGAAATATACCTGGTTTAATTCTAGGAGCATGGCTTCCATGATTGATAGGTTTCTGGTATCAACTTCAATGATAGCTACATTTAACAATCTCTCTCAAACTTACCTCCCTAGATTGATTTCTGATCATAAGCATGTTTTATTATCCAATCCTGTGGTTGATTGGGGACCTATGCCATTCAAATTCATCAATGCTTGGGTCACTCATCCCTTGTTTTTACAGCATACAAAAGAGCACTGGGAGAGTATACAAATTGGAGGTTCTCCTACCTACAAACTCTGGTTCAAACTTAAGTATCTAAAAGCCTTCTATAGGTATTGGAATTTAAATGTCTTTGGCTGGTTAGATAATCAGATTGAGGATATTAAAAAGGAGATTGGTGTATTGGATTCATTATTTGAAGAAAGAGGCCTCGGTCCAGGGGAGATCTCTCAGAGGGCATTGTTGAATGCTAGGCTCATCAAGAAATTCAAAACTCGGGCAAAATTTGGTGTCAGAAGGCTAGGAACAAATGGACTACTGTTGGGGATAGGTGTACCAAATATTATCATATTGTGGCCAAAATCAATCAAGTTAGGTTGAAAATTTCCAGTATTGAAGAAGGTGGTGTAGTGTATCAGGAACCTGATCAGATCAAAGAGGCTGCTTCTCTACATTTTGCTAAGATATTTCAAGGATCTTCCTTTGTGTGCTTGGACTTATCATCTTTATCTTTCAAAGGCATTTCCCAAGTGCAGGCTAATAACTTGGAACTTCCTTTTACTGAATCAGAGATTTTTTGAGCTATTAAGGCCTGCAATGGTGACAAATCACCTGGTCCTAATGGTTTTACAATGTTGTTCTATCAGACTTGTTGGGAGGTGGTCAAAGTTGACATCTTGGAAGTTTTTGATCATTTTTATAAGGGAGGACAGTTGGGGACGGGTTTGAATTCTTCCTTCATTATCCCTATTCCAAAAAATAGTGCTCCTTTGGTTTTTGATGATTTCAGGCCCATCAGTCTTATACATAGTATCTACAAAAAAAATTCCAAAGTCCTAGCTACAAGACTTAAGCCATTGATGAATTGGTTAGTACATGATACTCAAACTGGTTTCATTGCTGAGAGGCAAATTGTGGATGGTGTTTTGATTGCAACAGAACTCATCCATCACATCAAAAAGGTGGGTCAAGAGGTTATTGTACTAAAACTTGATTTTGAAAAAGCATATGACCACATTCATTGGGGAGCATTGTTGAATGTATTATATGTGATGGGTTTTGGAGCAATTTGGAAAGCCTGGATATCTGTTTGTATTGAGGCTTGGACATCTGTGTTAATCAATGGCTCACCCTCTACTGATTTCCTTCTCAAGAGAGGTCTCAGACAAGGTTGATCCCTTTCTCCTCTATTATTTGCTCTGGTAGCTGAGAGCTTACACCAACTTATGGTTAAAGGGTCCAGTTCAAATATGTTCTCTGGGGTTAAATGTAGTGATGAAGGGCCAGAGATCACTCATCTTCAATTTGCTGATGACAGACTAATATTTATCCAAGCTAGGAGACAACAAGCCATTAATTTGAAGCATACTCTCAAGTGCCTGCAAAAAGCAACTGGTTTGAAGATAAATTTCAATAAGTCACAAGTTCTGCTGATGAATCCTTGTATTATGAACACTCAAGTGGTAACTGAGATTTTAGGGTGTAGGTCTATGCAGTTGCCCTTTGATTACTTGGGTTTCAAATTAGGAGCTAGTCCCAGAAGAGCAAAAACTTGGGAGCCAGTGCTTAATAAATTCAAAAACAATTTGAGTCTCTGGCAAGCCAAGAACAAATCTTTGGGTGGGAGGATAACCCTTATCAAATCATCACTCAACTCTCTTCCCTTGTATTTCATGTCCTTGTATAAGGCCCCTAAAGGTGTTACAAAGGAGATGGAGAAATGGAAAAAAAGTTTCTTTGGAGTGGAAAATTGAACAAGAAGGTCCTGCACAAAGTTAGGTGGGAGAATATTTGCAAACCAAAGAGTGCAGATGGTCTGGGGATTTTGAGGTTGGAGATCATGAATAGGGCCTTATTGGCCAAGTGGTGGTAGAGGTTTGCACTTGAACAAGATTCACTTTGGAAAAGATTATTATGCTCTAAATATGGTTGGGATCCTTCTGCTTGGGATCTTTCAAAATTCCTATTAGGAACTGATCAGAGCTTCTTGAAACATGTTGGGTCTTTATTGGATTGTCCTAGATTTGCAGCTGCATTTGGGGCTGTGGGGCTCCATTGGACTATCAATTCTGGGAGATCTGTACTTTTTTGGGAAGATTTATGGGTCACTATTGTCCCACTTAAAGTTTTGTTTCAAAGGCTTTATCACCTTTGTTATCAAAAGAGGGCTCTGGTTTCTCAGGTGTGGCTGGATGGGGATTGGGTTTTGCTTTTCAGAAGGGAGCTGATAGGGTGGGAAGAAGATATTTTTGACTTATTATGTGACAAAATCAATGTTCTGCCTCCTTTAAATTCTGAGGATGATAAGGTGGATTTGTTAATTGACAACAAAGGATTTTCAGTCCATAGAATGTATCAGTATCGTGAGAATAACTTTGAGGAAGGTCTAATTTGGCCAGCTCTCTTATGGGAACCTAAATTACCTCCAAAAATTGTTGCTTTTGTTTGGTTGGTATGTATACAAGCAGTGCCTACTAAGTGTTTCCTTATCAGCAGAGGAATATTTTCCACAAACATATGGTGCCCTCTTTGCAATGAGGATCCTGAGGAAGTGGATCATCTTTTCTTGGGATGCATTGTTTCTTGGTCTATTTGGACTTTGGTCTTGGATTGGTGGGAGATTAAGACAGCTTGTCCAGAAGATATCAAAGAGTGGTTCATATCTTGGAAGGTTCTTGGGCCCTTCACCTCTCAATCTCCATGGAAATTTGTGGTCTCATTCACTATATGGAGAATTTGGTTGTGTAGGAACAATTTGGTTTTCAATCAAATTCTTCTTACTCCTGAACAAGTGTTACAACAGATCCAAAATGATGTCGATCAACTGATGTGGGCTATATCTATGAGGAGATCTTTCTTTTCCTTTGTTGACTGGATAAATAATCCAGGGACTTGTGTCATAAGGAAAAACAACAAGAAGTGATTGGTTTACTCTCTGAGTTGGTTTGACAGGTTTTGGGCAATTCTTCACCTGTTTGGGACTTGTGTTGTGTTCTGACACTAAGTGCTTACTGTGTTTTCTTTTGGGTTAGGGAAGGGATTGGGTTTGGGAGGGTTGGGAGTGAGTTTTTAGGTTGGTAAGGTTAGTTGAGTGACTTTGGGTTTGTTTTGAACTTCTGCTTTGGAGTGTGGGTTCTTGGCCAACTGTTCAGGCCTTCTTCTCTTGTACATGTTCTTGAGTGGGGATCTAGTCTTAGGAGAGTGGTTTGGTTATGTTGGTTTGGTTTGTTTCCTACTTGTGCAGACTGGTGGCTTTTGAAGGGTTTTTGGCTTTGCCTGACAGACTTTACTTTGGAGAGCAGCTGCATTTGCTGATCTATTTTGCAGATAAGACTTGTCTGTGGTGGAGTCAGCAGCTTTTGTGGGTTCTAGCAATTCTTGATCTGGTTTGAGTTTGCTTGCTGTAGAAGTTATGTGGTCGGGGTGCTTAAAATTGCTGTAGGTATTTTTGGGTATAACCTGTTGGTAGAAGTGGTTGGATAATTTTGTGTTTACTTGGGGAACAAGTTTGAGACTTGTGGGTATTGTTTGCAGCCCCAAGTTTCCTCTGTTAACTAGTTTTGGAAATTAGTACTATGTTGGTAGGTTTGGTTGTAAATTATGAGGGCATTGCTCTTGGTCTTTGTTTTCATTTCGAAAACTAGATCTTTATAAAAAGAAAAAAATTGATGATAAAAAAAACTAGAAACCCCTTCCGTCAGCTAAAATAACGAAAATACCTAAATGATTTGTAGTTGAGGGTATTTTCGTCATTTTAGCTGACGGAAGGGGTTTCTAGTTACAAGTTGGAACTTCAGGGTATGCATTAGTAGTTTGAAAACTTTAGGGTAAGCATCGGTCAAACGTGCCAACTTAAGGGTAGTCATTTGTAGTTTTCCCTAAATCTCTCAAGTAACATTACAAGAAGTAGTAAAGGGACCCTAAATAACAGAAGGATAATAAACTGAAAACGAACTTAACTTGTGATGGAACCTAAAACCCTTTTCTGAAACTCTCAACAATAGTGTTGTTGTCCCTCACATTCGTTTCTTTTCTGGTGACGATCGTACCATCCGGGCAAGGCTGTCGTCGATAGTGTCCTCCCCCTTCCTCCTTCAACTCTTCCTTCTCTGTCCCTCACCCTTTTCTCCTTTTCCCCTTATGTTTATTAGTGCTTCCGCTTTGTAGCCGGTCACGAGCTCTGGATTTAGATGGGCTTGCCTCTCTATGTTTCGTACTCCTCTAGATAGAGATTGGGTGGGTCGTCTTCGGTGGTCTTTGTTCGGCGACTTTTCTCCTCTATTCTCGAGCTCGTGCTATTTTCCCCGGCCAGTCCGACCTCTATGGTCGTGGAGCTGGTCGCTCCTCCACGAAACTCGCTATGTCACCGGCATAGTTTGCTCCGGTGTTGAGCGGTGTAGTCTTGGACCAGCTTTGTGTGGGTCTGTGGCTATTGGATCTAGTAGCCACGACCAGGTTTGCTGTTACAAGCTGCTTTGTGTTTTGGTGGGTGGTTCTTGTTCTGGTCTTGTGGAGATTAAGGGGGTGTGTTTCGTTTTGTGGTTCTGTGGGTTGTACTGGTTGGGTTCGGTCTTTGTGACCGTTTGTTCGTTTTCTACTAGGACGAGCTGCTCTATTCGGGTTCACTCTCGCCGAAGCTCGGAACCTCTTTCTCGATCATGTTCGTGTGTTGGTGCTGCTCGTTGGATTGTTGGGTAGTTTTTTCTCTTTCCGTCTTGTTTCTTACACAGCCGAAGAAATGATATCCCCAACATAGTTTGTCCTTCTTTGCTCCTTTTGGCCAGAATCGAGGAGTCCATCCTAGTCCTCGGTTCTCCTTTGTTAGAAGGGGTCGTCAGGTGCCGTATTTTCTCAGATCTGTGTGATTTAGGGCCTTGGTTTTGGTTCCAACTCTTTGTTGCTCCTCTATCGTGGTATGGTGCAGCCTGACTAACGTGTAGTGTTTGGGGGATTTTCCGTCGGAGTTGATTGTTGCTTTACTTGCTGGATTTGGTTTCTCTTCTATCTAGGTGAGATTAGATCGTGATCGATATCATTACAGGCCTTCCCCTTCGGGTCATCGCTATTGGTCGGCGAGTGGTTACCGGTCATGGTTTCGGAACCCTCAGCTCGCATTCCAGCTTCGGTTTCTCAGAAGTGTTGACTTGCTGTTGTCGGCTTGGAAATCTGAGCTCGTACTCAGTACAAGAGTCGGTTCTCCCCCTTTTTGGGCCTCTTTTCGGCCAGAGAGTTGCGTGCGAGCTTCATCGTATGCTCTGTCTCTCATGGCTTCGACAGAGTGGTTTCGGCGGAGGAGCTTCTCTTAGATCATAGGGGGTGTCTAGTTTCAGCTTAGGTCGTGGGATGCGCATCTACATCTTATCAGGTGTGGATCGTTGTTGAGCTACTCTAGCTTCTTTTGGTGCTTCAGCCTCCCGGGGACCTTTTGGACACTAGGGTGTGGTTCGCTTCCTTCCGATCTCTGTTTGGTAATTCCACTCCCACCTTCTCCTATCAATTGATTCGATTGGCTTCGCTTCTTCTCAACCCGTTGTTTTGTGTTCGAGCTCGTAGGTTTTAGGTGTTGGTTTTGGCCGTTGGCGAGTGTTTAAGGTTGCTCCATGGTCTGAAGCCTTTCGTTTTATTTGTTGGGATTGGTGTGTCTCGATGATTTATCACTGATTATGTATCTATCGATCGTGGTCCTGGCCACCGACGTTTTTAGTACTCTCTACTTTATGGTTGAGAGTTATTAATGTTCTGATAGTTCGGTACAACTTTGATTAGGTCAGTAGTGTTTCCTGTGTGACTGTCCATTTTTTCTCTCTCCTCTTCATGGTGGCCAAATCTCGGTGATATAGACCGGTTTGTCGTTTGTTTTTTCATATGCTTCATGGTAGTGATATCTTGATGGCTAGACCTATTTTTTCATGCTTTGTGGTTGTCTTTTTTCTTCTTTCTGGTTGTTCTTTGTTTGTTAAGTTGGGTGTAGGTTTAGTCGTTGTCTTGGTTTGATCCGTATAGGATCAGTTGTTGTATTGGTTTGATCCGTGTAGGGTCGGTAGTTTTTATGGTGTGATCCGTGTAGGACCAGTTGTTATTCTGGTTCGATCCGTGTATGATCGGTTGTTTTGTTTGATTAGTGTTGGATCTTTGGTTTCGATTGAGGTTGAGAAGTGTTTAGTCCTTTTTTTGGTTGTTTTTTTGGGTAGCATGTAACTAGGTTATTGTACTATTCTTTTCCCTCAAAAGAGGTTTCAATTTAAATTTGCTTTGCCGATAAAAAAAATAACTTGTGATGCAAGTAATGAAAAAAAACAAGACAAATCAGAAGTGAAGAGCAAAAAATAAAATAAAACCGAACTAAGAAGTCTACATAATATACAGAATAAACTTCAATAATTAATATGCATAAGAAGCTGACTCTCCCACAACAATGAAACATAATTCCTACAAGGGAAAATTTCATTTTACCACCCTGGCAAACATTTAATTTCAGTTTGATACCCTGACATAAATTTTTATCAGTTTCATACCCTAATCAAACTTTTAATTTCACTTTCATACCCAGCCGGGTAAAATGTCCAAAATACCCCTAACTATTACTCAAATTTTCAAACTCATGTCATTGGTTTAGAATTTGAAAATAAGTGAAATGACAATAATACCCTTCATTATTAGGGTGTTAAAATGAAAATTCTACTACTTTTAAAATAAAATCAGTTTTTTTTTATAAATTCAATTTTTATTTTCAAAAATTCATATTTTAATTTAAAAAATATATAAAAATCAATTTTTTTTATAAAATCAGTTTTTTAAAAAATATTTTTTTAGTAAAAATACTTTTATTTTTTAAAAAATTAATTTTATTTATATAAAAAAATAATTAATATTTTTTTAGTTATTTTCTTTACCATGTTCACCCCTCTCTCCTCCTCTCCCCCTCTCAGCCCTCGTCCCCAGCCACCCCCTCTCTCTCTCCTCCTCTATTTTCATGGCTGGCCTCTATTTGCTCTAGATCTGCTTGGTGTTGATGCCGAGCTCCTCCAAGTGATACTATTTGCTCCATATCTATTTTCATGGCTGCCGATTGTGTTGGCGCCGAATTCGGGGGTGGAGAAGGAGGTCGACGCGGCGGCGGAGCCCATGTCGAAGGTAATGAAGGGGATGGGGTTCGCGGGTCGGGGTGACTGGAACGGTGCCGTGGGTCGGCGTTGCGTGGCGCCGGAGGGGCCTGGGTTTCAGCCGGAGGGGAAAATTAATAAATCCGAGCGATTCTTTCTCTGCTTGTACCTGTTGAGATGTGATTGCAATTGACTTCAAAACTCTGTATTGGTCATCTGTAAATTGTTTGAAATGATGTTGGCTCCCAAATAAATCCTCCCTAGAAGCAAGTCTTCTGTTGTCCTCAAAATTTCTATAATAGGCACCTGAGGTTCCAAACCTTTGTCCCACTTCTATGAAATTCAGCGTAGAGAGATGACCAGCTCCTATCGGAGTGAGAAAATGGAGCTGAGAGGGGATTGAAAATGGAGGAGAGAGAGAGAGACGAAGTTGAGGAGAGAGAAGGGTAAAGAAAAAAAATATTAATTAAATTTTTTTATATAAATAAAACTGTTTTTAATAAAATAATTTTTAAAAAAAACTAATTTATATATATTTTTTAAATTAAAATCTGAATTTTTAAAATAAAATTAATTTTCATAAATAAAAATTGAATTTATAAAAAAAAACTGATTTTATTTAAAAATAATGAAAATTTCAATTTAACACCCTAACAATGAAGGGTATTATCGTCATTTCACTTATTTTCAAATGGCATGAATTTGAAAATTTGAGTAATAGTTAGGGGTATTTTGGACATTTTACCCGGCTGAGTATGAAAGTGAAATTAAAAGTTTGGTTAGGGTATGAAACTGATAAAAATTTATGTCAGGGTATCAAACTGAAATTATATGTTTGCTAAGGTGGTAAAATGAAATTTTCCCTTCCTGTAAAAATGGAACCCTCAACTCTCAGACAAAAAAAAAAACAAACTTCACTTAGTTAATGAGCAACCCCTAAACCTTTCCCTTTCCTTTCAAACAAGGGTAAATTACATTTACCTACTCTCAACTTTTTGCGATTAACGAATACATACTCTAAAGTTTTTTTTAACAAATACATACCCAAAATTTAGTTTTTTAACGACATCCAAATTTTCATGCAATTTTCTATCCGTTTTAGGGTTGGATTTAGGGTTGTAACACTAAGGGTATTTTTGGAATTTCAGATAAAACAAATAGTAAACAATGGAAAATTGGATGTCGTTAAAAATTGTAAAGTTCGAGTATGTATTCGTTAAACGCGACAATTTGAAAGTATGTAAATGTAATTTGCTCCTCAAAAAATTAAGAGGAGAGACTCTCAAAAAATGACTTTTACTAAACTCAGTAGGACTACGAATCCTATCTTCCATCAAAGAATCAATTCTATTGATATTTTTTTATCAAATCAATGTCTCTCTACCTAGTGAGCCATAAACAAACATGTGTCATTCATGTCCAACTTAAGTTGCTTTTGATCTTTCCCGAAAAAGGAGAAAAAACCACCGACCATATTCTAATAGAAAAATGTTGAAGTCTACAATCAAACAAGCAGAAAAAAAATTGACTAAACAAAAACTAGAATGAAGCTCCACAACTTTCCCAAACCAAATAAAAGAATGGTCAATTTTTTAACCCAAACTTTCCAAGATTATCTATAATCTCTAAATAGTGATGTTCTTTCCAAAAGTGTCAATTGCTTGGATAAAATTACAATACCAGTTGTAGTCAACCCATAAGATCTAAGGAAAAGTACCCTAAAGTTTCCAAATTTGACTCTTGAAGCAATACAAAAGTAGTAAGTTTTGCACACACAAATCTCGAATTGCCATCATTTTCGGTAAGGAGGAAGAACCCCTCATAGAACATGAGAGGATTCTGAATTAGATATATTAATTACTAGAAGATAAAGAACATATCCCTTCGAAAATAAGGTTTGTGTACTCATCCAAATCCACATAATCATCGCTCGAGTCAGTCCCTAAGTTCACCTTTATGTGATCTCAATCTTCAAGTTGTCAAATTGTATAGCTACGCATTCATTATCGACAAAAAATTTAAAACGAATGACTTTTCAATAGTCCAACGAAATTAGAGTAACTTGTTTAGGAGGAAAAGACTTCTTCTTGTGCAACTCTTTTTTATCAGAGAGTTGAGAGGTGGGGACTTGATACCCCCTTTTTAGATCTAGTAGCATAAACAAAGGATTTTTGTGTCCTTTTCATTCCTCTTTTGAATATTACTTCTTATAGACTTCTCTGTGCCGAAGAGAATAGAGCCCAAAAGATTGTTATTTGAAAATTCATTCTGTAATAATCACTCTCGGTCAACGCCAGTCAAACCTGCGAAAAACAGGAAAAATTTAAAAAAATTTAAGACTGACAGTTAAGTGAACCTAAAATGACTCCGAGTGTCATACCGGACTTAAGTTGACCCCATTATTGACCCAAGTGAGTTCCGGGGGACTCAGGGCAACTTTCTGATCAATTTAGGAAATGTTGACTTTTCGCTGGAAAAGTCAACCGAGCGACGTTTTGGTCCATTCGAGTACCGTTTTGGATCCGAAAAGCTTAGCCGTCGTCGCAGCGGTCTTAGTTGAGCCGTTTCTTTGTAGCCCGTCAAGTTTCGTAATTTTTTGGGAAAAGTACCCGTTCGGGGCCCGAAACGTCCGTTTTTCCAATATGTGGTGGTGTTAGTTTTGGGGGGGGGGGGGGGGGGAATGAGAGAGGACAAGGGGTGTGGCCGGCCATGTATTAAAAAGAGAAAAAAGAGAGGATAAAATGAGTTAGTGTTTTAGAAAGAGAGAAGAAAGGGAGAGAAGGAGAAGAAGGGAAGAGAGAAAGCTAGGGTTGGTCATCTCCACCTTTGGATCGTCTCAAGGCAAGGAGAAATCTCGTTCCCCTCGTTCTCCTCTACGGTATACACCGAACCGATTCTCGTTTTGTTTAATTTTGGAAGTTAGGTTTTTGTAAAACTATTAGTTTGAGGTGGTTTTGATGTTGGGGTAATTGTTGGAGACATTTTAGAGGTGTTGGATGTTTGATTGAACGTTTTCCGGCGACCGGGGGCTTGGGAGAAGCCCCGGCCACCATGGGGGGTAGACGGCCACCATAGGAGGTGGCTGGCCGGAGCTAGGGCCGGCCACTACCATGGTGGTCGAGCCTCATTTAAGCCCTAGGGCCCACGACTAGGTTGGGCCGGGTGGGGCCCACGTACTCGGGTGCTCGGGTTTTGTGTTTGGGTGGGTTAAAACGTTCCCTGGACCATTTATCCATAACCGAATCGAATTTTGGAATTAAATTGGAGAAGTTGTAATTTATCGGGTTTAGAAACTTTAAACGTCATTTAATTGACTCGGAAGTCGGAATTAGATTCCGTCAAGTACATGGGGACCCTTGATTTATTCTGAGACCGTAGAAACGAAAACGGGAATTTTTGGAGCCCCGGAAGGGCATTTACAAAACCCGGCCAGATTCGCCATGTCGGGCGAATCGGGCCTTGAGAGGTCCCTTATCGACAATGTCGAGTAATTGGGAAGTTTGGGAGTGATCGACATTGTCGGGGTTAAGTTTGGGCATCAATTTAATGATTTTCAGTTTATTCCTGCAAGTTGTTAAGTGCCTTTAAATTGTGTTCTTTTAGATCGTGCCACGGACCGAGGCAAGGGAAAGCTGGGTGAGTGACTGAGATCATCACCGGAGCTCGTTGTTTGGATTTTGGGAGAACACGCACGAGGTAGGGAAAAGTAGCCGGATCTCGGCCCTGACTGGGGAAAGTTAACAGTAGAATTGCATGTGACGCCGGGGTGTCGTGGGTTGAATAGGTTTATTTAATTATTAGAATAGCATGATACGGGATCGTAGCAATTATTGGAAAAGCATGTGACACTTAGTAGTGTCGTAGGAGCAGAGAACTTAGCGATGTTAGAATTACTGGAGGCATATGACCATGCCCGGAGGTTGTTTGTGAACTTATCGATATTATGAGTACTGGAGGCATATGACCATGCCCGGAGGTTGATTGAGAAACTGTTGACATTAGGACTGTTGGAGGCTTTGGTTAAGTCGGAGGTTGATTGTTTATTTGGTGTCTTGGGTGGCCTTGAGAGCCCATGTTATTATTTGCGTTTGGGTGGCCTTTAGAGCCCGTGCTATTATTGTTGAGTTTGGGTGGCCATGAGTGCCCGTGGGGTCGTTGAACCCGTGTCTTTACCTTTGGTGTTTGGGTGGCCATGAGTGCCCGTAGGGTCGTTGAACCCGTGTCTTTACCTTGGGTGTTTTGGGTGGCCATGAGTGCCAGTAGGGTTGTTGAACCCGTGGCTTTACCTTGGGTGTTTTGGGTGGCCATGAGTGCCCGTAGGGTTGTTGAACCCGTGTCTTTACTATTGGTGGTTTGAGTGGCCGTGAGTGCCCGTGGCGCTGTTGAGTCCGTGAGTTACTGTTGGTGTATCTTGGGAGGCCGTGAGTGCCTGTGGGACTGTTGAGTCCGTGGTTTACTGTTGGTGTATCTTGGGAGGCCGTGAGTGCCTGTGGGGCTGTTGAGTCCGTGTCTTTATCGTTGGTGTGTCTTGGGAGGCCGTGAGCGCCCGTGGGGTTGTTGAGACCGTGAGTTACTGTTGGTGTGTCTTGGGATGCCGTGAGTGCCTGTGGGGTTGTTAAGTCCGTGTTTTATGGTTGGTGTCTGGGTGGCCATGAGTGCTTATGGAGTGCTGAACCTGTGTTGTTGCTGTTTGTTGAACTTGCTTGTGATTGTGATTGTGGTTACCTGAGTGAGAGAGGTTCCTGAGACAGGTCGACCGCTTGGCCCGACTTTGTGTCGGGGAAGCGCGTGGGTGAGAGAAGTTGTGAGACAGGTCGACCGCCTGGCCCGACTGGGATCGGAAAGGGCGAAGGACAGGGAAGTTGTGAGACAGGTCGACCGCCTTGCCCGACTGGGATCGGAAAGGGCGAGGGACAGAGAGGTTACTGAGACAGGTCGACCGCCTGGCCCGACTGGGATCGGAAAGGGCGAGAAACAGAATTGGTTACTGAGCAGCTGGTTTGCGATCCTTTGTGATCTTGTTTGGTGTGCGATCCTTTGTGATCTTGTTTGGTGTTGCGTAGTTTCTTTTGAGTCCTTGGAAGAGGTCGTGATCGTTGTGTCGGTCTACTTACATGTTTGAGTGTTGAGTCGTTCGAGGAAGGTCACCGTGGGTGTTTGTCAGTCAAAGTACTTGAGTTGGGGACAGTGATCCCCGGAGTTGAGTTTGTTGTTGGTGTTACCGGCATTGTCTGCTAATTATGTCGTAGTTAGTCTGTTATCTGTGGTGGTGAGCGAACGCTCACCCCTAGCTGCTTTTCCTACAGGTACTGATCACAGGACGGACTAGGTGAGCTCTCGAAGCTTGTGGAGCTAGGAGCGGAGTCCGGGTTCAGTCTTTTGAGTCTAGTGACGGATACCTTGTACTTTTGTCCACGTGTTGGGACGTATTTTTAAGTTGTAAATATTATTTTGATTAATTAAATGGAGATTTTAAAGTGTTTATCCAAAACAGGTTTCATTGTTTTATAGTTTTTAAAACGTTCGCGTCCCGAGTTTGGTTTACTGAAATTGGGGCGTGACACATTCCCCTTCTTAAAATCCTTATCCTAAAAAAACTAAGTCTAGGGCCCCAAGATGTTGACTATTACTGAGGAAACAAGAAAAACATTAATGATACTTGTTCCCAACACTTCCTCTTTTTTTTTTGCAGAATCTAGGGATAACTCCATAAAATAACTATTGTTCGACTCTATAGTACAAAAGATACCTATTGACTATTTTATCGTCCAAAAAACATGGTTTGGCAAAATAATTATCACAAACCATAATTTTCTGTCAAAAAACGGAACATTCTGTGTTTTTTGACAGAATATTCCGTGTAAAAAAAACAGAATATTCCGGAATATTCTGTTTTTTTGGACAGAAAATTATAGTTTGTGATAATGATTTTGTCAGACCATGTACTTTGAACGATAGGAAACTCAATCGTTATTTTTTGTACTATAAAGTCAAACAATAGTCATTTTATGGAGTTTTCCCCAGAATCTATAACCTTTATATTTTGGAAACAACCCAACCCTTCCCCAATTTATTCTCCAAATCCATCCATCAAGGTAACCGGGGATTTGTTGGAGATGAAGAAGAAACTCCCATAATTTGTGAGACTTGAATTGGTAAATGATGACTCGAATCAAGAGAAAAGCGGGATAAATGAAATATTTTCCAAGGACGCTGCATTAACGGGACTCCTCATTGGAGTTTGTTTTTTGTGAATCTTGAACTACCCCGCCTCATTAATAGAAACATTCCTCTACGACGAAAGTTCTTCCTTACCAAACTCAGGTGTTGTAATAGTTATGACCACCAACCTAAAGCTTATACATCTCTATACAAGTGATAATGCATGTATGAAAATGTGAAAATACTCATACTTTGGAGTTGTGAAAATGTGAAAATATATAAACAAGATTCGCATGTCTCGTATGGTTCCTAGTCAAATGAATTATAAAAGACCCTTGTGTTGGAGTTTTGATATCCACTTCCTGTTTATATGCCCTAAATGTCAATTCCAGAGGCAGGTTGGGTTCGAGTCGTTAGAACTTCGTCATAAATCGCTAGAAAGACTTTTCATTAGTGTTCTCTACAAGCGAAACGTAGAGGGCATAATCTACATCATTATGATAAATACCACATGCATGATTCTTAATAACAAATTTAAAGTGTCCATGTCTAAACATGATGTGGAGGTGATATTCCTACGAAAATTAGGTACATAATAATCATTATACAACTCCAAAACAAGTCCGCTAGGTAGAACTAATTCATATGTTTCTACGCTAATGCTAAAACACCATAGTCATACCCAACTCGTAGGTTTACTTCACCTTGTGTCAATGTTCTACTTCTTTTTATCCCCAACATATTTGTACAAATGTGAGACTCGGATTCGATATCTAATATCTAAGATCCAAAATTAAATGTATTGATTTATATAATATGAATATGTGAAGAGGAAGCTGAACTTCCCTTGCTCTTCTTCAGATCATCCTTGTTGGTTTTCTTTTTTGAATCTTTGGGTCCCTTGAAGTTCATTCCCTTTTTCACCTTTCGAACATCCTTAGTCTTACTAGGGATGTCCTTCTCAATCTTTTTAAGCATTCCATGAAACTCTGAGATGGTCTCGTCCATATCATGCATGTTGTAATTTATGACGAAGTCATTATATTCAACATCAAAAATTGGAGGGTTGTATCTATAGCTAGCTCTTTCTCCATGTTGAGACCGAGTCTGTCTATATCTTCAAGATGACCTTTCATCATAAGGATGTGTTGACCTACATCATTACCTGAAGTCATTTTGCATGCCATAAGATTCTTAATCGTGCTAAACTTTCAATTCTGGCTCTTTCTTGGAACATTTCCTTGAGTTGAGACATTATTTCATGTGCCTTTCGCTCTATCAATTGCTTTTGGAGATCTAACTCCATGCAACCCGTCATGATGCATTCGACATCCATAGAGTCATCAAAATGCTTCTTCTAAGCATCCCTTTGAGCTTTGGGTTCGTTTGCGGTTGGTTCCTCATGTATAAGAATATCAAGGACCTATTCCTTTCGTTCTTGCCTAAGAATAATTCTTAGGTTTTTGGACCAATCTACAACCATTTAGCCTATCCTTCTTAAGGATAGATCGAGTTGATGTGGTGTGTGTTGTGTTTGAAGAAAGTAATTATTAAAATAAAAACAAACGTATGTAATCCTCCATAATATTTTAAAGGTGTGTTTTCAAGATCCATATTTCATCAAACTAGAGTGAGTTTTTCCCATCGCTCTAAATATGACTATTTAGGAAGGCCACTTTTCCCAATTGCATCGTTACGCAATTCTTGGATCGAAACACACATCCTTATGTATGTTAGCACATTTTATCTTGATGCCTCGGAGTCAAGTTGCACATTTCACCCCAGTTAGGTACAGCCACATCGAGCTAATGGGTAACCAACCTATTTATCCATCTTCCCTTGCCTACGCGACTATGTATCCTACGCTTTGGTGCACCAACACATAATCCATAGGTTTGTTACTTTCCTAGCTTGAAACCCTATGTACCCCATGCTTTGGCACACCTATACATAGTTTTCAAGTTTTGATAACCGCTCGTAACAGTGGATAAGCATATCTTTTGACCTAATATAAATTTTGAGGATCTTATTTCTTATTATGTCCCACACAATAAAATGCATAGCATTTATAAAACTAATAATGTTTTTAATCATGCATAACATATGTCATTATAGGTTTACCCTTCATAACCTCATATGAAGCCCAACTGTCAATTATAGGTGTGAAGTAATACGAAAACACACAAGTGGACTTTCCATCTTAGGCCCCATATTAGATCTCCATTATGGGCTTTCATCTTCGACACACCACCTTTCTTGCTCCGAATTACATTCCACGACTATGAAAGACTAATCTACTTTCACATATGAAATAACGATACACGGTCCATATTTAGTTACAAGGAACGCCACTTTTTTCATAATTATTTTACACGTGGTTGTTACTTTTCGTAAACGTCTACCACCTTTTTGTCAGGATCTGTGACAAAAGGTCAAGCGTAGTTGGGACCAGCGAATGAATTTTTTGAGACCGTTAGGATTCGACATTATCCCTAAAGTAAATGCATACATTCATCACATAGGTTGATATTAGAGATATACTATGCATTGTGCATATAAATTGCACAAACATCTTCATGTTACACAAACAAATCAACTTGATAAGTAAACTTTGTTTTAGTAGCATGTTCATAACATATTACTTAAAATATCGAGATCCGTTTTAGTTAACTTGTATGTTCCAAAATAAACTATGTGTTTAAATATAATTAACACATAATGATTTCATACAAGTTTGGGTCAACAAACCAAGATTTCTAAAATCTCGGTTTATTACCCGGTTTTCCCAAAATTAGTTTTTTTTTTCCCGAAAAATTAGGGATCCAATCCCGGAAATTACAATTTTATTTAAAAAAATATTGGATTGATCCTAAAAGTTCATTATTCATGTTTTTTCCCGAAATTTTTTAGTCCACGGGTTCCAAAATCAAAATTTCAAAAAAAAGCTATAAAAGGTCAAAAGATATTTCATTAGAAGATGTTGGTCGACATTATCAGAAGACGTCGCCGACGCCCTGTTGTTTTTGTGAAAACAGTTCGTTGTTCTCTGTTCCAACCTTCAGAGCTTCCAAGCGTGTTAGACTAGCGTATTGGGAGTCTGAATGTGTTGGACAAAGAATCAGCGTTATTATCCTCAAACACTATTCGTAACTGAATGAGTTTTTTTGGATGGATTCATCCTCTGTTCGTAACTGAAGAGTGATGATGATGTGGGTGAGTGATTGAAGATTCATGATCAACCCTGAAGACGGAGAACATACCGAGACTGAAGGGCTCGAAGCAATCCGAGACATAGGGGCTTTTATAGTGGATTCAAGAGTAGCTCTTGGATTCGGGGGGAAACCCTGATTAGGTTTTCACTTTGTATTAATAGCATATGTTCGATCTAGGATGATTTGAGGAACTTGTATGTTGATTATTACATTATAGTTAAACCTTTCCACTGGTAAAGTTGGCCACCATATGTAGGTATGAATACCAAACTGGGTTACCAATCTCTGTGTCTTTATGATTGATGGTTCTTCATTGTTTAGTTCTCCATATTGTTCTGACGCAAGATGTCTGTCCACATGTCAGAACATCATATACGACATCGTAATGTCTTAGCATCTCGGACGACATCTTGCTAATACACCTAATCAGAATTTCAATAATGAATCTTGAAATACAAGGCAATGGGAACTTTTCCAATTTCCTAATCTTACATGGACTAGGTTTTCATTTTCTAGTCAAACTAATTTTCCAACTTTCTTAAAGTTAAATGTTTTCCCACTAATATTTATTTTCCACAAAATCAATATCAAACCATGAATATATTCATATATCGTGTTAGCCGAAAGTTTCATATTACCATAATAGGTCATTTCGGCCCTACTATTAGAATATCCATTTATATGTTTATTTGTCATAAAAAAAATATCATGCAAGACAATTATTTAATGTAAATAAAAGCATATATAATGAGAAAGATAATTAAAAAAATATGTTATTTATATCAAATATATTCAACTATATTTATTTAACCCGGACTTTCAAAGTCCATTTTATTCTAGGCTTACTCTTTGTGCGTGTGACCTTTTGGGTGTAGGATTATGTGTTTCGTAAAAACGGAAGAAAACAAAAAAATTGCCGGTAATCATATTCTAATCTAGATTCGCATGTGTCACTAAAACTAATCTAATAAAATATTTAAAGGGATTACCTCGATGTAGAGCAACGTATGATATTTGAGCTTACTGGTTCGAGACTAGGAACTTTGAGAAGACTAGCTAAGTTACCCACGTCTTTTCCCTCTAACGATATCCACACGAGTAAGATGAATCCACAAGTAAAGCTTGCTAGTACCTTGAAAGTGTTTCATTCTTGCTTTCTATAGGTGTGGGTCATCCAATGTTAATTCTCTAATTAACATCTTTGATATTGACTTCATGTCTCTATATGCATGATCTATAAAATGTGATAATCTAATCCATCATCATACTAGTCTAAGTATCGGTTTAGACTAAGGGCGTATGAATAACGTACTCATTACTTCTAAGAGTTCTACTATCGGTAAACGATGCTCCGATGCCTCGAAAGAGTAGTATATTCATGTCATTAAAATTTCATCTAAATGATAATGAAACCTTTTCCATTTTTATTAATTACAAAAATGATGTAATGCAAAATATGGATTGACCTAGGGCATAAAACCCAAGAAACTCATATTTGCACTGGACCAATTTACACTATAAGTAATGCCCATAGACCTAATATGACCCTACAGCTTAAGTTGCGGAAGAGCCTTAGTTAGAGGGTCAACTACATTATCATTTATGTTTACTTTATATTTCTAGACATCTCCTCATCCTGTAAATTTTCTTGAATGAGGTGAAAATGCCTTTGTATGTGTTCCTATTTCTAATGAGACTTAGGCTCCTTAGCTTATGCTATCCCTCCATTTTTATCACAAAAGAAGTCTATCGGATCCGATATACTAAGCATTATGCCCAATTTTGTGATGGAGCTTTTAATCTTATAAATTGTCTCTTTTGCCGCTTCTAAAGCAGCTATGTATTTGAATTCTGTTGTTGAATCATCCACAATGAACTTTCCCAACTAAAAGCACTCCCTTTTAAAAAAAAACATATAGCCAGACTGTGATATGAAATTATCAACGTCGGTTTGGAAGCTTGGGTTGGTGTAACATTTTACAACCAACGCACCTTCTTGGCCGTCATATAGTAACAACGCATCCTTAGTCCTTCTCAAGTACTTTATGATGGTCTTAACTGTCATCTAGTGACGTTCACCTAGGTTTGACTTGTATCTTCTCGTTACACTCAATGCATACGAGACATTAAGTCGAGTATAGAACATTACATATATGATAGATCCAATACCTGAACCATATGGTATCTTACTCATACGGTCTAGCTCATCATGTGTCATGGGACACTAAGTCTTGCTAAGACATATGTCGAAGGACATTGGCAAGAAACCTTGCATACTGAACCTAGATATCACCTTATCAATGTATACGCTCTGACTTATACCAAGAAGCCTTCTTGATATATCTCTATAGATATTGATGCCCAATATATATGTGGCCTAGCGTAAGTCCTTAATTGAGAAATAATTTTATAGCCATGCATTCACACTTTGTAAGCTAAGATATCGCTTTAATTGGTAGTTTTTCATCGACATACAAGACTAGGAGTATGAGTGTGCTCCCGCTAATCTTCTGGTGTGCACAAGATTCATCTTAATTCTTGATGAAGCCAAACTCTTTTACCATTCATCAAAATGAAGATTCCAACTCCGAAAAGTTTGCTTCAATCCATAAAAGGATTATGAAGCTTTTATACCTTTCCATTGTTCTCAATGATGAATAAACCCTTAGGTTGTGGCACATACACATCCTCAAGTGAATTCCCGTTAAGGAATACGATTTTGACATCCATTTTTCGTAACTTATAGTCATAATATGTGTCTATTGAGAGAAGAATTCTAATGGATTTAACCATTGAAACTAGTGAAAAATGTTTCATCATAGTCAATACCATGATTTTATTTGAAAACTTTTGCAACTAGTCTTTCTTTGTATGTATGCATGTTGTCATCCTTGTCAGTCTTCTTCTTGAAGATCCATTGAATCCAATGATTTTTAAGCAATCTGTTGCATCAATAAAGTTCCAAACTTTATTTTCTAGCATGGACTACATATCCGATTTCATTTCTTGCACCATTTACCAGACTCGTGACCGCTAACAGCCTCTTGATAGCATATGGGCTCATCTTATTCCACAATCATCAGGTCCTTGTTGGCAGAGACAACAAATTCGTATCTTATAGAAATATGATGTGTCCTATCTGATTTTGTCGGTTCTTGAGTAATAACTTCTGGTTCCACATTCTCTTGTTGATGTGTTTGAATTTCCACTTCGAGTATAATACTACCTTGTGGGTCTCGGACTTCCTTAAGTTCAATTGTTTTCCCACTGTTCTCTTTGGAAATGAACTCTCATTCCAAAAGACGCATTCGCGAGCAACAAACACTTTGTTCTCTTTAACTTTATAGAAATAATATCCTTTGGTTTCCCTAGGATTTCCTACAAAGATACACTTATCTAACTTGGACCTAGCTTATTTGAAATTAAACGTTCATTACCCCAAATATTTAGTAAATAAAATTTAGGATTATTCTCATTCTATATCTCATATGGTGTCTTTTCCACGACCTTTTTAGGAACTTTATTTAAGATGAATGCGGCGTTTTGAAGATCGTAACCCCAAAACGTGATTGAAAGATTAGTTTTAATCATCATACTTGGAAGCATATCTAATAAGGTTCGATTCCTCCGTTCAAATACACCATTCTCCTATCTGATCTAAGAACTCTTAGTCCAAGTATTCTCCACAATGATCAGATCGCACTGCTTTAATAGTTTGACCAAGTTGATTCTCCGCTTCATTCTTGAAAATTTTGAACTTTTTAAAAGGATTAGGACTTGCGTTTCATTAGATAGACATAATCATATCTGCTGAAGTTATCGGTGAATGTTATGAAGTGTTGAAAACCTCTTCTCGCTATTCTTCTCAAAGGACCACATACATTTGAACGTATGATACCTACTAAGCCACTATATTTTTAACCAATCCTTGAGAAATGTTGACGTAGTTAGTTCGCCCATTAAACAAGATTTGCATGTCTCGTATGATTCAAAATCAAATGATCTCAAAATTCCCTTGTTTTGGAGTTTTGAAATGTTCTTCTCGTTTATGTGACTGAAAGGAAAATGTCAGAGGTAGGTTGGTTTTAAGTCGTTAGACCTAAACCTTTTGGTATTAATGTTATAGAGAGACTTTTCGTTAGTGTTTTCTATGTTCTAGTTTTAGATATTGAAGAGAAAAAATTGTAGTTCTAAGTTTGAAATTGATCTCTTTTTCTCCACGGTTATTTTGTGCTTAGTCAATGAAAGTATCTTTATACTCTAGTTTGGTTATCTAGTTTCGGATGCTGAACAACAAAAAATGTAGCTATATAGTTTGGAATTCTTGCTTCGTTGGGAATGGTTGTTCGAATATTCTAGGGCTTTTCCTTTACAAAATGCCTTTATTTGTAACTCTTTCTAGTGTGTCCTTTTTTCTGTTCCCATTCCTGGGGTACGAAGTAATACAAAAGTATCAGTTAATAAAAAAAAATATATACTCTATTATATAGATGAAAACCTAATTAGATGGACATATGGAAATAAATATAAACGAAGCGGACATATAATATAAAATAACTAAGAAAAATGTATTAAAAAATAAGAAGCAAAAGAGTATTCTAATAAAAGTTGAAGATGAAATAAAGTAAAAAGTAAATATAAATAAGGTAAAAAAAATTATATCAAATGTATGCTCATTAGTTAAGCAGAATGTTGTCATGCTAACAAAAGGCGGATAATACTCATGCTCGACTGGCAGGAGAAACGACTAAACGAAATTGAGTGACGGAGGCATGCATAACTGACACGTGTCGCTATGTACGGTGGCACATGTACCCCACGCACAGTTGTGTACGGTGGCGTGTTACCCCATGCACGGCGACAGATGCTGAAAATGTTCAGAATGGTCGGACTTGAGATGTAATACTCCCACGTGCCAGCGGTGAGGATGAGGGGTTCTAAGAATCGTGTAGGATAGAGGCAACAGATCCGAAGTCCTCTTGGCTTCTCCTAGAGAGTGAGGCTCCTCTACTAATCGGACGAATATGATAATTCAAATATATGTTGGTCAGAAGTTTATGTGTCTTATGGGGTGGAGGTTGAGCAAATTTATTCGCTGGAAAGAGAATAAAGTATACAACTAGTTAGTGGTCAGGTAATTTTGTGCACACCAAGGCCCAATGGAGATTTTTGTCCAACACTTATATAATCCTTCGGAACTTATAATCGAAGCTCTAATATCATTTTGAAACATGAAAAAATCTTTTTCAGTTAATATCTACATTACACAATACATGTATATATAAATATACAAGGATGTAGGCTTTCTAACTACCTCATTGGTGTTGGAATTATCAACTACTCATACATGTACCTATTTATTATAGAAACAACTCTATGTTATTGCACTATACTAAGGTCAATGACCAAATCATAACCTAGACGTATGAGAATTATTAGATAGTAACAGGTTTTCACCAATTAATTCTCAAAATGTACCAAAATCTATTAAGTGTGACCAACTCCGTGAAACACCAAGCACATGCTGGGAACGTGCTCTAAAACTTTCCTAAAATGACATGCGAAAACTTGATGTCATAACGTAGACCTGCGAAAACTTGATGTCATAACGTAGGCCTTTCGTTTATTCTCAAATCATAACTCTGACCTATCAAACTTTTTTGTTACTCACAAAACGACTGTTAACCTTGAGAACGGAAAATAAAATAGGTTGTGGTCAATGTTACTATATAATAATTTCATACGTTTGGGGTTAGAATTTAGTGATAACCAAAAGGTGGGGGTTAGGACATGGAGTAACCCCTTTATTATACACCACTTCAATTAAAGTAACGATTAAACTACATGATGATTATCTTTGATAAAAGAATATTACATTATGGTCATCACGCAAAATTCAATTCCAGGGTTCCAAAATTAATCACCATTCAATTAACATTTATCAATTCATCCAAAATAATCGAAACTAACTAATTGAAAATTATTGAAATCGAGAATTGCTACAAATCATACTTTCAACCCTTAAAGATGAAACTGGTGATGAAAATCAACTCGTCTGAGATGAAAACGAGAGCTTAACTCTATGAAATTTTCAAAGGACGTGCTCTCAGGGAAGGAGTTTAAGTTCTTATCCATTGAGGAGGTGCAACTTTTTAAGCCAGAGCCTCCTTAGTATTAGGGAGACGCGGATGCTATGAGTGGCCATGGAGACGCATAGCAACATTAGGTCTCCCTAGTGACTTAGTGAGAACGACGTCCAGTAAATCCTACGTCTTTGTAATGGCTTGGGAAATACATGATTTGTACTGGGTCGTTGTGATACTCGAGAGATGCATTTTCCTTGCGCCTCCCTAGTAGTTATCAAGGCGACACAAATTATACATTTTGTGCCTCCTTGATAGTGTTATGTAATGGTGTTTTACTCTTTATATGTTACAAAGAGAGAGAGAGAGAGAGAAAGAAAGGAAGTGAGTATTATTATTTCTTCTTGGGAAAACTCTATGTAGTCTCGTTGTAATTTGGTCAATTCTTAAATCATAACTCATACCTATCAATTTTTTTACATAATAAAAAGTTTGACAAATTAATTCTCAAAATGTATTAAAATCTGTTAAATGTGACTGACTCCGTGAAATACCAGTTACATGCTTGTCACGTGCCTCTTAAACATTCCTGAAATGGCATGAGGAAACTTGATTTCATAACGTAGACCTTTCGTTTATTCTCAAATCATAACCTTGACTTATCAACTTTTTCTATTACCCACTAAGCGGTCGTTAAACTTGAGGACGGAAAATGAAAAACGTTGTGGTCAACGTTATGATATAAGAACAAACCTTTGCTTAGGTTATGATTTGGTAATAAACGAAAGGTATACGTTTTCAAAATCGATGTTGTAAGGATAAAATTTTATTTGCATGCGCATTAGGGAAACTACAAAAACTTGCGGTGAACTATGTGTGTTTTGCAAAAACTCACAGTGAAGGGTGAACAGTTTTTCTTTTGCAAAAACACATTATGAGCTATTTTATATCTCCAAATCCATTAATAGGGTTATGTTTTTTTTTTTTGCAAAAAGTTGAGAGTATCCCTATAAAAGTGCATATATAAGGGTTCCAAATTGCAAACGTATACATGAGTGTTACAAATAACGAAACACATATAAAGCAAAGGGAAAAACTGTCATTTTCAAAAAAGAGTTGATGTGTAACTGTTACATAACTAAGATCTGTTAAAGATAACAGATTTGCGAAAAATAGTTCACAGTTTTTGCAAAAGAAAATAATCCACTGTGAGTTTTTACAAACTACGCATAATTCACCGTAATATTTTGCAATTATTACTAAAAATTATAACGAAATGAAAATTTTGTAGTATATTTTATAAGTACTAAAGTAGAAGATTGCAAGTTAGAAAAAGAATTCGAAAAATATTTTTTTTTGTAACTATCTCTATTATATACAATACGATAATTGAAAATATTGTATACAATAACATACAATAATTGAAGTGCTAAAAACAAAAAAAAAAGATTCCAAGTAAAAGCTAATTTTTTTAGCGAAACTTGAAATTTTATTAATTGTCTAAGAGGGAAATACAGTGAAGTGCCTCATAGAGAAAATCTTTTGACCACTGTAGAACAGATATAGAACGAAGTAAAAAGCTTTGTTAGCAGTTC
The DNA here is from genome assembly GCA_963921825.1 of Erodium maritimum. Lineage (NCBI taxonomy): Eukaryota > Viridiplantae > Streptophyta > Magnoliopsida > Geraniales > Geraniaceae > Erodium > Erodium maritimum. Next base: position 69,395,252 of record OY997590.1, on the reverse strand, counting down.
TCTTAACAAATTCGAGAGTTTGTCTCTCGTTTTGAAGAAGAAATTGGAAGCATGATAGATTAATGAAATTTAAGTTAATAAACTGAAGGGAACTGCTAAAGGTGGTCCCTAAGCGTTGTTTGGTCCAATGGAGGTGACTCTTTTCTCTGTGAGGAGTGTGACCGAACCCGAACTCAACAATGGTAATGGGAGGATATATTTGAATCAAGGTTCCCTCCTAGTAAAGGTCCCTGAATCTCTATTCACTAGTCATTGACCCTACTACTACTACTCCACCATCCCGGCCACCTACTACTACTCCACCACCACCACCATCTCCTCCTCCTTCACGGGCACCGACTGTACTCTAGTTCCCCTCTTGGACTAGTCAGGAGAAGGGATCCACGATGTTCCGTCCTCCCATCACCACTCGCGATCTCTTGCTCCTCTATTGCTCGCGACTACACTGTCTCCGACCATGGAATCCAATCATGTTCCACAGTCGATCTCCATCAATCGTGGGGATGGTGATCACCTCCGATGGGCCTGACTTCTTTGGCAACAACCTCATCACTCGCCGACCTTTTAGGTTGTCGCCTGACGGATTATAGCAGAGAGACAGATCCGCTCTTGGCTCAATCAATCAGGCGAGGTCTGCTATGCAGCCTCGCTAGGTTGAGGCCACTTGGCCTTGGGATGTTTCGGAGGACGGGCAACCCCCCAGTTCAGGGGTCCTCCATAATCTCACGCGATCCTTATCCGTACTAGGCGCATTCCTCTGCAACTTAATGATTTCCGTAGGAAATTTCATTGGCGTTCAGGACACAATGATCGAATTCAGGGCGAGTCGAAGTTAGTTTTTCGCTTCATATTTGTTTGACTATATATAGTTCTATTTCCTACTGTAATTGCTATTTTAATTTGTTTACTTTTTTAAAAGATTAGTTATAATATGTGATGAAGGAACTAGCTCCCCACCCCACCCCCTATTTGATATCGTGTTTAATTTTCAATCAATAAAATTAGTCTTTTTACGTTCAGTATCACGTAATGGGAATAGTATATGGTATTTAGTCATTTAGTATAAGAGCACAAACAATGGGTCGGCCCTGAGGCCCGACCCTCGTTTTTGTGGGCCGCGGGACGCGGGCCGTCCCATTGTGGGACGGCTTTTACGCGGCCTGCGGCCCGCAAAATTACGGGCCGGGACTCAGGCCTCGCCCCTTGTCCCTCGCACGCGGGCCGGGCACGCGTCCCTCGCCCTGCGTCCCTCGCTCGCCTCCCATCCACTCGCGTGGCGACACGTGTGCCTGCAATGGAAATAAAAATCCGGTAACGACTATTTTTTTTTGAATTAAATCTAAAACAATTTGAACCCTATAAATATCTCTACCCCAACCTCATATTTTCACACCCATTCTCCAATTTCACTCTCCCATTCCAACATTCTACTCTCTCATTTCAAATATTCTCGTGAAAAATGTCGGGCGACGCAGGGTCCCGTGCACAATCAGTTGGTGACGAAGTATGATTCACCCACGACGAACTAGCACGGGATTTGCAAGACATTCTAACAGACCCTCGTGAGAACTCCGCTTTCACGATATACTCGCAACCGGGTTCGAGCTCAGGTTATTGCAAACTAATTTTTTATTTATTGTATTTTTTTAATTTATGTATTGTATTTTTTAATTCACCTATTGTATTTATTTATTTAATTCATTTATTTTATTTTTAAAATTAATTTATTGTATTTTTTTAATTAATTTATTGTATTTTTTAAAATTCATTTATTGTCTTCTTGTTTAATTCATTTATTAATTTATTAATATCAATTGATTAACAACTCCGCATCCAGTCAGCACAAGGGACTCAACCCTAGGGACTCACTATGAGCCTCATTACAAAACATCCATTATTCTGAGTCCCCAATCCTTCGATTTTATCCAGTCAGCACATGGGACTAAGGACCAAGAGACTCACCCTCTCCATTGCACATGCTCTGAGTAATGTGTGGGCGGCAGGTTATGTTTCATTATTAAAAACAAAACAAAAAACAAATTTTCCAACTTATTATTCATTCATGATTGTGAATTGTAGTTTTGACTATAGATATTATTTCATCTTTGAGCTGGATGCTCAATACCAGGGAACAAGCATGACACTGTTTCGATGAATAGACGTTTCAACTCCTGCATTTTGTTAAAAAAATATATTTAAGATAATAAAAAAGTGGTCAAATTCAATAATAAAGAACCAGCCAAGTAGAAACAGTCAACTCCACCACAAATTTATTTGTGCTCAACTCTCATTGATGTCTTAATAACGTAAGGATGGTCGTACGATGATTCACCTTTTCTTCATCACGAAGAAGCCCAGAAAATTTTAATTGTAATCTCATTAAACACGTCAAACATTTCTAATCTTGATAATTTAGCTTCTAGAAAGCTGGTTTGGTTAATGGTTGCTTACTTGCTTTAATTACATAATTTCTTTCACTAAAAAACGCATGTATTTCATTCAAATAAAAAACGAGTCATATATTGTATAGAGCCTTAAAAGGTCTCTTTACAAGTAACCAACACAAAAAAAAAACCTTTACAAGGCCAAATCAACGGATCTCCAAAAATACTTTCTAGAGAGAGAACTTATGTTCTCTCTCTAGAAAGAACCCTAATCTTCGCCTCTTCGTCGGCCGCCGCCCGTTCTCCTTAGCTCCGCCGGCGATCTTTATGTCTCTGGAGATCGCTGGCGGAGGCTCGGCTTCCCTTCTCGCCCTTTCTCCACAAAAAAGACCTCTTCTCTTTCCCCCTTTCCTCCCCGTTCTTCCGGTGAAGCACGGTCAAGAGCTTCCATCTCCGAAAGTAGAGCCCTCTCAGATCCGGTGTGGGACGTTCTTCCTCAACATCTAAGGCGTGGATCTTCGCGGATTTGGTAAGGGTTCGTCCCTGTTCATTTGGTTGTTCGCCTCTTCGTCGCCCTTCTCCTCTAGATTGGGTCCTCTCTGGGCCAGATCTGAGGCTTCCGTGCCCAGTCGGCTGTAACAGGACCTTTTTCTCCTCCCTAGACGCGCCACAGTCTCGTTCATGCCTGTTCGTGTTCGGTGAGGTCAGATCTGACATCCCTACAAGCCTGGATCACGCTCAGTAGAAATACCGTCCTCCTTTGACTGTTTCTCGGGGTTGGCCGGAGCAGTGTGGAGGATTGGGCTCGGCTTCAGGATTTTGGGGTATGAAGGAAGGTCTACATCTAAGGTTTGCTCTTCACCCCTCTCTGGTTGGGTTAGTCTCCTTCCTCCCGTTCTAGCTCCCCTATCTGATTAGTTTCGCTTCTTCTCGACCATGATAGTCAAGCTTGCCGATTAAGGGGTTGGCCGCCGGCAAGGCCATTGGGTATTGTTAACCCTTTTTCAGAAGAAATCAGATGGGGGAGTCAAGTAAATCGGGTTAGACTCAACTGTGGTGGCCCTGGCCGCTGGCTTTTAGATTCTGATTTCTTCTTTTCTGAGGGTTATCAGTCTAGAGAGCTGGGAGATGTACTTCCCCCTCTAGGTTAGGGTCTAGAGTTTGTCTGGTGATTCGGCTGGAATTTTGGAAGCTCCCCCCTTTTGCGCTTAATGGTGGTTATACTAGGGTTTCAAGACCTTTCGTTCAAGTTTTGCTGGGCTTCAATGTGGTAAAATTTAGTCTTAAGGCCTTGTTGTTTTTCTTTTCTGGTTGTTTTTGTTTGTTGTTTGGGTCTTCTTCCCAGTTTGTGAGGTTTCTCTTTGGTTGTACCATCTGTTGTGCTTTGGCTGTTCTTCAGGGATTGCATTCCCCTTCATGTTTTTTTCTTCTTGTTCAATACCTCAGATTGTTGAGGGTTTTGGTGTGAGGTTCCCATGTGGAATGCTCAGTTCTTTGTATTTCATCCAACTTCCTCTACTCTTTACAGAGAATTTAATTTAAATTTGTCTTGCTGATAACAAAAAAACTGTAACAAATAGTGTTGGGAAAGCTATATAAACAAGCTAAATTTAAACTATGACGAAACTGACGAATACTACTGAAAGTATTGCCTAAATGCTGCATATTCTATAAAGTGCGATCGAACTTGCATTCATTAGTTTTAGAGGAAGGCATAGCTCTTACCAGAGACCCCTCCTAAGGCCAGTCCCTAGAACACTGAATTCCTTTCATTCCTCCTGGCGGGGCTGCTTTCCACCTCTCGCTTGATCATCTCGGGGTTCCCCAACAGACCCCTTCTTTACTCCCCCAGCTCATGTTCCCGCTCCAGCTCCAGTTCGGCTCTAGTTATATCTTTGTGCCCAAGCAGACCTGAAGTTTTGGTTTACTAGCTACCGAAGTTTTGGCCAGTCCCTACATGCACCATGCACGTTGTGGCGTGCATGGTTCGCGAACCACGCACCACTCCAGCCCGGTGCGCGGTGTCACGCCCCAAATCCGGTTCTTGCCCGGACTCGAGGCATGACTAGAATAAATGATTTAAAAACGACGACAACTCAACAATAAATTCCTGAAAACTCCAATAAGAAACTCAAATCCACAAAACTCAGTTTAAAACATCGATAACCCTCCAGGGGTGTAATAATAATCTTCCACAAAATCTGTTCTAAACGAAAAGAAATAAAAGTGAAGTCTCTACAGACACCCACACCGAGAAACTCCTGAGCCTCTACTCCTCAATCCTGCCTGTAAACACAACAATGAACTCACAGGGGTGAGCTTACGCTCAGTAGGGAAAACACGTAACAATGTGAACCTTAAACTCCATAAATCAACAGCAAAGTCAACAAGATCCATAATTCAACAGCAAAGTCAACAAGATAGCTCATAACAAATACGGGAAAAAGGTAAACCAGCCAATGCCGTGGCACATGAAGTCTCTACCCTCCGATCCACATATGATGTGTCCTCTCGGATTTTCCCTCAAATCCAGAGGAGACGCATAACATTGAGGCGACCGGAAACAACCCTTCGGGGCGCTTAACATCGGGATTCTCAGAAACGTCTCCAAAGGATTTTATGTCCTCGGGAACCAAGGTATTACTCCCATAGGAAGCATACACTTGGACAATTCAATAATAATTAGTTAATAATTGAATAACGCACTCAACCGAAACACGAAATAATCCAATCCCAACAACCACCAATTCATTACCACACATAGCTCACACATCACCAATTCACCACAACACACTGTACACGAATCATATAATTATAGCACACCAATCACACAATCCCCACTTACCGTTCACTTACCAGTCTCGAACCAACGGGGCATCGATCACCTGATTGCACCGCTCGGTACAACCAGTCATACTCGATGCTCCAAGCAACCATTTAAGTAAATCAAGTAATCATTCAAAGACATTCAATAGTCATGAGGGAGTTTAGTCAACCGATCATAAACCTTCAAACGAGCATTCACACATGCAATTCAACTAGTTCCGTTAGACCCTTTAGCCTATCCACTAACAACCAACAACCAAGCAAGTGATCCTAACACGCAACTAATCCGAGGGCTTTGCCAAGGCTCCTCTACCAGACAAGCAATTCCCAAGTATTGAAAGCGATTTACACTAGTGATTGGCATCCTATTCATTCACCACTAGACACTTCCGGTTATTATTAATTGAAAGACAATTATGCTAGTTATTCGCATCCTATAGGCATTTCTAGGACCTTTCCGATTTTATTAGCCTAGCATGCATACTAAGCATCATAAACGAGGGGTTAAGGCTTTCCCTACCTCAAGGTCTTCCTCTTAACACTTTGATGAAGCCCGGTGGTCACCACTCCGTTCTTCACTCGGGTCCCGGCGTGATCTTTGCTCCTCTAGCTCGATCCCCAAAGTCTTGGACACAAAGAAACGTTAATTAGACTCCACTTAAACAGCAAGCAAAACCCCCAAAGACCCTCCAAAGTTCAGCTCAAAACCAAGATCAACCAAGGCGAAAAACCCTCAAAGAAACCCCCACCCTGGTCTGCCACGGACCTGGTCACGGATCCGTGAGGCCAAACATCACGGTTACCATCACGGAGCCGTGACGAGTGCCGTCACGGACTCCCTCACGAAGCCGTGACGTCGCCCGTCACGGGATCCGTCACGGATCCGTGGCGCACCAGGGCAGTTTCGCCCTTCTTCAACCTCCAGCTCCTTTTCTCCGAAAAACCACCTTCAACCCCAAATTTTACCCCTTCCAACTCCCAAAACAGTCCAAATCCTTCAATACTCCTCTACCCATGGTAGGAATCAACCCACAAACAAGTTTCCAATGATTCATCAAATCAAACCCAACTCAAAAGCTCCAACAAACTAATGATTTCTCAACAAAACCCAACAAAGCTTTTCATCAACAACATCTCCCACCATTTCTACTCAAACCCAACAACATCTAGCAATTTCACCCAAAACCCATGAAAAGAGATGAAGAGAAATGAGGATTAGAGAGTTCCATTACCTCTAGATTGTTGAGATGAAGAAGATGCTAGTGATTTTGAGGAGGGATGGCTAGAGGAAGACTTCAAGTGGCCTCTTCTTCCTTGATTTTCCTTCAAAGCTCCATGAGAGCTCTTCTCCCTTGCTCCTCCTCCAAATTTCGGCTACACCAAAAGAAATGAGTTGATTTTGCTTTTCCAAACTCATATAATACTTAGATGTGTCAAATGACCAAAAGCCCTTGAGCTAGAATCCCTTGTAGAAGCTTTTGGAAGGGTAAAAGGGTCTAAGACTACTCCTTTTTCTCTCTTTCAACCAAATAGAGACAAGTGTCCAAATAGGTTATTTACTTTTCCAAAATAATTTCCAGCACAATAAAATAATGCTTTTAGTCGATTAAAAGTCTCGTTTTGACCACAATTGACTTTCTCCAACATTATACTCAAACGAAAGGAATTTCTCCCCTTAAGCCAACTGTGATGGTGGCTAATTCGTTTGGGTTCCGGAAAAGTCCCGAGTGACTTCTTGAGTCATCGGTTGACTTTCCGGTGGCAAGTCGAACTTGCTTGAAAAGCCGCCGGTTCGACCGGGAGCGGGTCTTACACGCGGTGCGTGAGTCGCGCGGTTCGCGCTCGCCCAATGGCGTCCCGCCACATGTCATTAACAGTAAAAAAAATCTGACCGTTGCCAAACGGTCTGATTCAACGATAATTTTATTTAGTCAAAACAATTAAATTCCCCAACCTTGTAAATAGCACTTACTCCCATTCATCCAATCCATACAAATTCTCTCAAAATCCTCTCAACTTTCATTCTCCAATTTTCCATTTCATATTGACAAAATCCGATAAAAAAATGTCTGACGAAGAGACCCGACCCGCAAGCTCACCAAAGCGAGAAGAGTACGTGTCGGACACCGTCAATCCGATTTCGACTGCGACTCCTCAAGTGAACGTCCATCAAGTGCCATCGAACTTCCAACAAATGTTCAACCCTAGATGGAACGACCAACTTCTCCAATTTATGCAACATCAATGACAGACCAGTTCTTTAAACTTCTCGTCTTTAATTAAGTTTGATTAATTACATTTTTTATTGATTATGCTAATTAATATTTTGATATGTTAAGTAATCGTTGATTTGTACATTAAGTTTGTTAAAAAAAAATTTGAAACTAGGTCCAATCCAACAACCGATTAACCCAACAAACTCTCAACTCCGACCGACAAGTTTCAACCTTCAATCCCCATGACCCTCGTCGTACGAACCCAACATCAACTATTATGGGCCACCTGAGGACGATGAGTACTTCCAACAACACTCAATGCCAGGAGCGGGACCCGGATGTCCTCCACGTCGTCCTCGGTTGGGCCGAGACAAACGATAAAGCCGGCTGCAGACAAGCGGTTCAAATGGAACCAAGCTGTGGAAATTCTTCTTATCAAAGCGTGGTGCCGCATAACCAAATCCCCATTAAGGGGAACTCCCAAACAGGGAACACATTATGGGGCACTGTGACGAAGAGATTCATCAAAGATGGGAATCTGAAGCCCGAAGAGTGGACGTGGCAATCCGTCAAGAGCCACTAGAACCGACAAGCTCCTCGAATTCGGAGGTGGATGACCCTCATGAAGAAGAAGAAGGAATTACAGCATAACGGTTGTGACGAAACAAAGTATAGGGAGGCCGTACAGGCCCAATTTGAAGCAACTTACAAGGATAAGAAGCGGAAGAAATTCATCAGCTTCCATTTAATCGAGCCATAGAGAACGATGAGAGGTTCTGGGCAGATGAAGGAATGACCAGGGTGGTACGAAGACGCTTGAACGAGGTCGGTAGCTACAACAGTACCACACCGCCTTTACTTCCCATTGATGATGTTAATGTCACACCTCTCGGCGGTGATTCCCAATCTGGAGGGGGATCCGATGATCCGCTCGAGGAGCAAACTGCCCCAATTACCTCAATTGGCGCAAGTGCCCCAATTGCCACTCTGCGTGTACAAGAGCGACCAATTGGAAACAAGGACGCGAATAGGAAGGGGAAGGTGTCGCAGACAAACCAGTTTCCACCGCCCAAATAGACAACGCAAGGACCGCGAGGGCCCAGGTGGTGGTCGAAATCGACACAAAAATCCTTAACTAATTTGAGAAACTTGATGAACTAGATGTCGTGGACATGGAGGAATTGAACGAAGAGCAACAGATGAAGCTCGCGCAAGAGAATTCCGTCTACACCGCACAAATTGCGAGGCTCCAGAAGCAAATTGACGACCACCAAGGTTGAAATTGTAATAGTTTGAAGAATGAATAAATAAACTATTTGATACTTATTTAATTGTTTTTTAAATTACAAGTTCAATTTTCATTTTCATATTAGTAAATTAATTTTAAGAATTTTATTTAGTAATTAGTGTTTTAAATATGAATTACATAAATTCAGCAAAAGCATAATTAAATATCCAATCAGCATCCACTCAACACTTATATGAACCGCTGACCCCATACATGATCCCCACAATGTGGTGGTCTTTTAAAATCAGGGGTCCACATCACAATTCATCCTAGTCAGCACATGATTGCGAACCCCTGACCCGAACCCCTGATCCCACGATGTACATGCTCTAAGGCCGGAATCACTGGAATTCGCTCACATTAAGGATTGTGACCTCTTCACAGAACGTCTCAAATTCCTCCCTCCCAGGCTCGACCATGGGTGCTTTCCCACGGAGAGGGTCCCAAAACAGTGGGGGCGGCGAGATCTCGTTGGAGATAACCAGTGGCGGCGGAATAACTTTGGGCACAGCCGTGGACGACATCACAATCGTGGAGCCCTCAACGAGGGTAGTTGATGGCAGAGGAACCTTGGGCGGAAGGTTGCTTGCAGAGGAAGCAATAGTCGTAGCCTTGAGCGGACGGTCTCGTCGTGGCCTTACTACCGAAGTAGAGAACCCCGGAGAGAAAGCCACGATAGCCGTGGATGGTTGTGACGTTAGAAGGGCGGACGGTGGGGGAAGAAGAATAGGAGAGGCTTGCCCATATGGGATTTGCTTCGATCTCCTTCGACGATGTGGTTTTAATGAGGGCGCACCATCAGATGATAGACACGGGAGAGGCACAAGTGCCGAGAACTGCATGGTTACCAGAGGCGATAGGACAAGACCGACAGGACATGCAGACTTATCGACGCGGTAGTAGAGAACTTCATAAATTTTTTGGGTTAGAGTTTTCTCAGGAGAGAAACTCGACGTATTGCAAGAGAGAGGGTTTTAACGTAGAACGTCTCACTTTATATAAAGACTCTTAATACGATTCTCTTATACGGTTCTTTTTATTGTACATGCTCTTACGAACATGCATTAACCATGACTTCTAAATTAGCGATCAATACTTACGATTTAGTCGAATAATTTCTATGCATGCATGTGTTTATTCATTTATTCGGAAGTGGACTAAGATGCTAGTTCACGGCATAATTAACCAGGGTTAAGAAACCTAAATCTTTGCAACTTGCAATGGGTTTCCATCAAGCCCTACAATATGATGCAAACTATTGATAATTTGTCCAATCAATTCGAAGGTTCGCGAAGAAAAACACAATAATATATGTTGCTTCTTGTCTTTGTTGAACGAATTGATTTCAAAATTTGGTATTCCTAATCAAGTTGGTTATTAGTATATGTGATTTTTTTTATGGTCCCCTCCCAGAAAAAAGAGGCATAACAATAAGAATTACACCGACAGCGTATTACAAAATAATTCTGTCAAACTAATGGGATAGAAAATGTTATCGAGCTATTTGAAGATACAGTTTAATAAATGCAACCAGAAAGAGTATTGGATAGACGGTGTTACGAAAATTGCACTACAACAACAAATAAATAATCCTATATATATAAAAAAAAGGGATAACTCTGGTTCCTAACATTCTTGAACGTTTCGTTTTCACATCCTAATCCAGACCAACGTTTCGTTTCAGTTTCATACACGAAAGGTTAGAACTTTTACAAAACATGATATGAACCGTTTAAATTAACGATTTCGTTAACATAGGAAGTGAAAACTCGAAACTACCCCTCCATTCACGTTAACCTTCCAGCCCCCCATGCCCGTTAAACATGCAATTAGAACACTTAGTATACATATCCAACAATTTTTTCAACACTGAGTTTCAAAATAATGCATTATTTTGGGAAAGATGAGCTGAAAGGTTAACGTGAATGGAGTTGTAGTTTCGACTTTTCACTTCCTATGTTAACGAAATCGTTAATTTAAACGGTTCATATCAGGTTTTGTAAAAGTTCCAACCTTTCGTGTATGGAACTGTAACGAAACGTTGGTCTGGGTTAGGACGTGAAAACGAAACGTTCAAGACGGTTAAGACCCAGAGTTTTCCCTATAAAAAATGTATCTAGTTCTTAGAAACCCTATTTCTCTTTGTGCCTCCTCTTTGAAATCGCAAGATGTGGCTGTGATCATGGCCATGATCTATGTCATGCCCCGCGCCATGGTCCCCTTCCCTATGCTCACAACACAAAGCGCTCTCCTTACCCCTTTTGGGGTTGAACTCTCGCCGTCTCCGATCACCCCTCTAGTCGACGTGTGCCACCGTCTCGCATCATTCTCGACAACCAACTACCCTCCCTTCATGTCGCACCTTCCCTGGAACGAACATAGTCCACGTCGTCGCTATCGGTCTCCTCGCTCTCCACGACGTCGCCATCGGCAACGGGGTGCAACCACCGATAGGGTCGCCTAGGCACCGGCCCTACGTAGCTCCAGGGCAGACTCAATCACACCCGAACACCACCGTGGTCGTGACCGGAGCGATCCTGAAGGCTCGCTGGATCTGGGACCCGGGAGGAGGGCCTCGACAACCAAAGCCGGTCACCTCGTGACTGGACGACTCAGTTTGGGTCGACCCAATGATGATCAATCTGCTTCAGCATGAAGTATCGATGAAGTCACATCCGGAGCACCGAGCGTACGCTCGGTCTTCCCAATTCCACAGTCCAGCGATCAAAGCCGGAGAGCTAGCAATACCAAGATGCCTCGCTACGAAAGTTCTGGGATCTCAGACGAACTAGCATTGCATGCTACTTAGGATATTAGGTTCGTTGTTCTGTTGTTCTTGGTCAGCGATGCAAAAGCGATCAAACAATACGGGTCAAGTGCGCCAAAAAACCTACGGGGATTTTGGACAAATACTAGAACCTAGGTTACATTTATGTTTATGCTTATGAGTTACTTCATGATCAATAAAAATTTCTAATTTCGTTTTAAAAAAATAAGCATATATATATATATGATATTTCTTCAGTGTTTTTTTTATCAGCGAAAGCAAATTGAAATTATCTTCTGAGGAGAAAGATACAAAACAATAAATCCCAACCTAGCTACAGTTTGAGAAAAAATGCCAGACAAAAAACAACAGAAAGAAAACAACAGAAAGTAGAAGTCTAAACAGAAACTGCAATCCCCAAAATCAAAGTACTGAGCGGCCTGAGAGTAAGCAGTTGGATGGGAATGTAACTGGATTCCCCTGAGAGGCCTGTGAGTATGCAGCCATGTGAATGTCTGCGCATCCTTGTGAATGGGAATGTAACTGGATTCCCCTGAGAGGCTTGTGAGTATGCAGTCCTATGAATGCATGAGCAGCCTTGCGAATATGCAATGATGAAAGTGTATGAGGATGAGAGAGTGTCTAGAAATCCACGAAAAAAATGGTCCGAGAAACATGATTTGTCTACCATTAAGCCCGGAGCAAAACAAGTCTGAATACCCAAGTTTACCAACCTTGAAGCCCGGTGAAAAACATGTATGAGTACCCAGATTTTCCAACCTTTAAGCCCAAGAAGAAATCAGCAGCTACCTACAACCACTCTTCCCTAATCTAAGAAGGAATGACATCTACTCCCTTGTCCACAAAAACTCCAATAACCTTTAGAGGTAGGGAGATCTTCCAGTTTCCGGTGGCCAGGACCACAACACGGCAGAGGCATAAACCGATCCCAAAAACTAATCAATCAAAATCCCAGGGACAAATCCCCATGCTTCACCGGAGGCCAACCCCAAAACCGAGAATTTCGACCACAGAAGTGGACGGGGGCACAGGGATATCAATCGAAGAGCCAAGAAATCGGAAGGGAGAAGAAAACCTAACTTAAATAGAGAGGAGGGAAGAAGGTATACCAGACCCGACCTCCAGAGCCAAAGGAGAGGAGTCCCTAAGAGCAACCAAAGGAGAAGATCGAAACAGCAGCAATGACGGAGACCCAGAGCCACGACGATCCTTGGAAAGGAAACGCGTCCCACGACTTGCAACGGAAGTCGAAGCCAAACCCTAGGCAGGCCTAGGCCCAGACCTAGCAAACAGGCCCGAGCCCAACCCAGACCCAACCATGCACGGTCGAAGCAGTCCCAACCAGCGCACGGTCGGAGCACTCCCAACACAGTCGCGAGAAGTTCCAGCGACGAACCTGCAGAACCTGACGACCAGTAGACCCCGACGAGCAGAGCAACACAACCCACATCCCAAGGAGAGACGCTTAACCACCAGAACCGAAGAAAAAGGGCTAGACGAGAAGGATTTGCGCAAGCGACCTCCAGATCTGACCTTCGCGACTCAAGAGCCGACCACGGCGAAGCTTTCCCAAGCCTGGGTGTTAGATCAAAAGTAAAAGTCTCTCTCGTAAGTCGAGTTTTTTCTCCCGAAAACTCTAGTCCCTAATCCTAATTTATGGTGCTCTCTGCTACCGCTATCGACAAGATTGTTGTTTCTACCGGTCTTGTCTCATCGCCACTTATATTTGTGCAGTTCTCGGCACTTGTGCCCCCCTCCTCGTCCTTCTTCCGAGGTGGTTCCCTTAAAGCAACTACGTCGAAGGAGATCGAAGCAAATCCCATCTGCTCCGATCTCCCTTCCTTCACTGTTTGCTACTCTATTGCCACCAACATCCACGGCTCTTGTGGCCTTCTCCCCGGGTTTTCTGCTCCGCCGAGTAAGCCACGTCGAGGACGTCCGCTGAATGTTTTTTCCATTCCTTCTCTTGCAAGAAACACTAGAGTTTTGGATCCTCCACAAAAAGTCCCTCTTGTTGACGGCACCCTTCGAGTATCGTCGTCCATGGTTGTTCCCAACCTCAATCCACCGCCTCTGCCTGCTCCAACATCCGCCTCGACGCGCCTGGAGGTTCTCACTGACGTTCCTTCGTCCCCACAGTACTGAGACCCCCTTCATGGGAAAGCACCCATGGTTGAGCCAGAAAGGACGACTCTAGAGACTCCATGCGAGGGGATTTCGATCCATAATGCGGGGTGTGTCCCCGTGATTACAACCCTCCTTACTCCGTCACTGGGTTTGATCCATCTCCACCGGTTCTTCAAAGCCAAGTAGATCGGCGCTCCATCAGGGAAAAAGCCAGTGTCTGAGTCCCTTGAATCTCACTTGGCTAGCCTCCAATACGGTCTCTCAACATGCTCGTTGGTGATAGAGGATGAGGTCGAGGTTCAGGTTCCATATTCCCCGATGAGCCCCGCGGTCATGTCTCGCCAGCAATTTGCCATGAATGGAAAATTGTATGCCTCTAAGCCTCCCCGAAAGGAGGTTTTTCTCCAACTAATCACCAAAGCCTAGGGGAAGTCGGTTGAGGGCTTGGTGATCAAGGACATCAGTCCCGATGTTTTTGGATCTTACTCTGAGGCGGAGGATGCTCGTGCATGGGTTCGCGGAAACGAACCTTGGTGCTTCAATGGGCGTCCGCTCCTACTATGTGATTTAGACCCAATGGCAAGGGAACCCCCTATTATAGATCGGCTTCAGTTCCGGGTTCACACGCAAGGTCTTCCTTCATTGGTAAAGACTCGAACCACGGGGGAGGCGATTGACTCTGCTCTGCTGGGGAGAAACGATGCGGGTTTTATTTTGGCACCTGGTGAAGCGGTCATTACGATGTCATCTCTTCCTACGGTTTTGGCAATTTCCCGACCTGATTCATGTCTCACTTACCTATACAAAATTACATGGGTTTTTCTTTAATTGTGGTTTAATAGGCCATGGGATCCATGAGTGTAACCGGGAGGTAGTTGTCCCTCCACGGTAGGCCTTATGCAACAGACTAGGGTCGTCAGGAACCCTAACGTCCTATATCCTTAAGTATTGCACCTAAGGGCACCTTACCTCAGGGGAAGGGGCCCAATTATATCCTTGAGTACTGCATCTACTGGTGCAAGTCCTCGGATTGATATCTAGGCCCGATAGGTCAATAAACTTGACGCCCTGCGGGTTTAAGCGTAAACTTGAGCACGACAAGTGCACCGGCCGTCAAGTAGTAATCGGATTTGAAGTCCGAAATATCGATCCCAAAGGAGCAATAAACAAACACTCACTATTTAAAGCTTGTAGCTAAGCTATTTCTATAATAAAAAAAATGGTTTTTATGCTTCAAAAATAAACTAACGATTAATGAAAATTGAATGGATCGCATAAAGAATTAAACAGAGAGTTTTCGATTTCTTAAATCAGATGATGAAAAATCTAGGATATCGGGTTCAAGGAGTTCATTCCATAAAGTTGAATATACTCGATTGTTGTGATGAGGATTTGATTTTGAGGCAACGAGTCATCTCAACTCTAGTCCTAACTTCTTTCGAATGATTCGGAAACTAATGGAATCTAACCACCAAGTTCTTTCGCCTGTCGATGTTGGAAGACCCAAAGCGGTAAGCTTTATAACAACTTCTAACTTTCGACCAACCAAGTCTATAGCTATTGCAATTGTATTAACCCCACTAATTCTAGCTAGGGTTTAAATCCAATTTACGATCGACTTTAGACCAATTAAAATTCTCCTTTTTCAAGCGTTAAATTCTAATTCAAAGCAATTATGAAGCCTACACGGGAGATAAAGCATTAAGCACAAATCGATCGTAAAAACTAAAACAACTCAACAATCACAACAATTTAAAGCATTCAAAACATGGAAATCTCTACTCTAATCCCCCCAAACCATAGAAATTGGGGGTTTAGTTGTTCATGATAATCAATGACATAGAGATGGACCAATAAGTAAATGATTTCATAATGAGATTTAGAGAGAAAGTTTAGATACAATCACCACATTAAATTGATAAATGGTTGCTCTTCTCCTTCTTCCAATCCCTAGCCTTGGTGTTCTTGTATGGCCAACAAATCCAAGAATAGAAGCTCAAAGAAGAAGCTCTCAAATATATGATTTTTCTCCAAGAATAATGAAACCCTTGGTTCAAATCTCCTTCCAATCCAATAGAACTACACCTTGTGCTCCCAACAAATGGGTCTCATCCCCCACAAAATATAGATTTCAACAATAAATTCATAAAATGAACAAACCCTTTGTAAAATTCAATGCTCAAGAGATTTGTGTTTTTTGTATATTTATGGAGAAGAAAATAAATAAAATCAGAGCTCTTTGAGCCTCCCTCCTCGCCTCTAGGTAAAAAATATGGTGAAGAACCCCCCTCTTTGATCCATTTCAGCTCAGCAAAAGGAATGGGGGAATAGGGTTACCACTTGAGAGGACTCGTGTCGGGTAGGGACTGGAGAGCTGGATGGGACACGCGTCAGGGAGAGAGAGGACTGAGCTGGGACATGTGTCGACAGGAGGACAAAGGGCGGCTGGACGTGCCAGGTGGCAGCAGGAGAGGAGAGGCGGCTGGTGTCG
This sequence comes from Erodium maritimum, assembly GCA_963921825.1. NCBI lineage: Eukaryota > Viridiplantae > Streptophyta > Magnoliopsida > Geraniales > Geraniaceae > Erodium > Erodium maritimum. Next base: position 69,379,132 of record OY997590.1, on the reverse strand, counting down.
GCGCCACGTGGCGCATCTTGGGAACTCTAGCGGCTGGGTTGGCGGCGCCACGTGTCAGACTCTGATGGGCTGCTCCATTTTTACTCCTTTTCCGCTATTTTGCTTGCTCCGACTTCGTTTGGATTTTGATTGATCTCGTTCTTGCGCCAAAATGTTTATCTTTTCAAGACATACAAAAAAGACCAATCATAGATATATTCCGCAACGAACAATAGAGACCCTCTTGACGATCTACCTGCACGAAACACCCAAAATGCGTCGATTTTCCATCGAAACACCGAACACAAAGAGAGAAAAAATATATTCATGCTAAATCTAAATATATGATAAGAAAAGGGACTAAAAGTCTATATAACTCGATATAATGTGGTCATTTTATGTGTTAAAATGTATCCGCATCAGCGGACCCGGGTTGGAAGAATTTGGTGCCCGACCAACTCTCTGGTGGCTGGGTACCTAAAACCCCATACCTGTTTGGGCACAAAGATAGAGTTGGACTTGGAGCTGAATCTGAGGCTGGGGTGGGGCTGGAGCAGGAGCTGGGGGATTTAAGAGGGGGTCTACTAGGGAACCCCAAGAGGATGTAGAGAGGGCAGGGAAGCATCCCGGTAAGGAGGAATGAGAGGGATTCAGGGCTCTAGGGGCTGGCCCTAAGAGGGTTTCCTGGTAAGAGCTATGCCTCCCTTTGAAATTGATGAAAGCAGGTTCGGTCGCACTCTGTAGAGTATGCAACGTTTAGGCAATACCTTGAGCAGTCATAATTAGTTTCGTTATAGGTTACTTTTAAATTGCTTATATGGATTTCCATCCAATACCGTTCATGACGGTTATATTGTTAAAAGAATAGCTAGCAGTTATGTTTTTTTTTCTATTCTTAATGGTCAGGGGATGTTTTCCTAATGCACTTTCTTGTATTTGGAATTTATTTTAATGAAATCTACCCTTTTTAGTAAAATAAAAGGCATATATATTTAAAGGATGAACCGTTGACCATTGACTGTTTGCCAAATAATAATTATAATCAGTATTCATTAATAGAGTTTCAATTCCACGAAAACATAAATTATTGACGATCGTATATGCATATACATATATATACATATACACACATACATATATATGTTACATTTTTTTGAGCGAAAGGTGCAGTATTATTTAATAATCATGAATACATAGAAGTGCACCGAGGAACAAGCTCCTCGACCACTGAGATAGGGTCAGAATTAATGAACAATGGTTCTCTGACCCTTTTAGTACCATAACAGCCACCGACGGTGTTTTGATGCCTCACGGACAATGATAGAAGACGAGTGGGGAGACTAGAAGACCGTAGATCTCGATGGACATCAATAGTAAAAGTGATGCCGGGAGGCATCGCATCATATAGGGACCCCTCCCAGATCCAGTCACAGATGCATGTTTCACTACTCATTCCTCCTAGTGGGGCTGCTAGCGCGCCCTGCCTTGATTCTCTCGTGGGTCACCGATCGCCGGTCTTTTAAGGGTACCCTGGCCAACCTCCAGTCCAGTCGCTCCAGCCAATACCGCCCCCGTTGCTCCCCCGTCCACCCGAGCTCCTGCATCCTGAGTGAAGAGTCGTGGTAGAGCCCCTGAGCGAGAGGCATGAGGCTGAGGTAGAGCCCTACTGGTCGATCCCTGAAGCTCCAACCGATGGGTCGTGGAAGTCCAGGGAGCTTTGGTGGGCTTCAAAGGACCTAGCGGGCCAAAACCGGGGGGGGGGGGGGGGGTTAGGTAGGCTGGCCGTCTCCCCCAAGTATGTGGCATACCGTTTGACTTTCTTCTCCCTGTCATATGGAGCATGAAAGATCCAAGTCGAGGTGCCCACCGAACCGCCCACGTACAGTCCTTCATGATATGGCCTAGCGGCCACAGTTATAACAGAAGCTCAGAAGCTTTGAGTACGTGATCTCCACACTGATAGGCTTTGGGAACTCTAGGAACCGGAGTACCAGCACCTTCCTCAGAGGCCTTTCCAGAAGGTTCCAGAATCGGACCTTGACGGTCCCTCCCCAGCATATGCCCCATTGGTCACATGGGACATCTACGCACATCCCTAGGGCATCCCGATAGAGATACTCGTGTCTCTCGTTCGAACCAAAGACGGTAGTCCCCTAACATGGACCCATAATTGTACTCGGTCCAGAGCTGGCAACTACCGAGCGCATGGATCCAAGTCCCCAAGTAGTAGGACCCGGCCATTGAAGCACCAAGGCTCGTTACCACGGACCCACGCCCTAAATTCTGACGACCGAAAGTATAAGCCGAACAGTCCTGGCCCTATGTCTTTGACCACTAGCCCTTCCGCAGCCTTACCCCATGCATTGGTAATGATGCAGAGGAGCATGTCCTTCAGTGGGGGTTTTGGTGACCACAACCGACCTAGCAGTCCTCATTGTTGCCGAGCTAATGATGCTGTTATCGTCACCTGAGACTCCGGGACCACCACCACAATCTATTCTTCATCGTCCAGAGAGCAGGACGAAAACCCATCATGCAGACCCTCTAGAGAAGTCTGAAGATCAGCCTCCTTGGCTGCCCAACCGAAGGGAACTCCTCTGTAAGGAGGTGGTTCGAGCCATCCTAGGTCATCCCTTGTGGGGTAGTAAGGGCCGCCGGTATGATTGAAAAGTGGACCGGGTCGGCGAGACACCGCCCTAACCCCATGGCCAAGGCCCAAAAATCTTAGATGTGGTTACGGTTAGCTTAACTGGGCCGTTTCCTTTCAAATGACTGTAATTGTGGAAGAGTCAACATTCGGTCAAACGATGACTTTTTATCGACTAAAACAAGTTAATTTAATTGTGCTGGATTTAATTGAGGACAAGGTGGTCCCCACATGGACATGTGTCCAAAGTGGCTTGGAGGAAAAGAAATGGGCCTCTAATGACCCATTTGCCCTCCCATGTGCCTAAAGAAAGGATTTAGAAGAAGGGGGTAAAAGGGACTTTTCTCACAAGTAGGTTTTATACACATGAGGCAACAATTTCAGCTCATTATTTTCCCCTTGGTGGCCGAATAGTGCAAGGAAGAGAGAGGAGGAAGAACAACTTTGCTTGGAGATGAAGATAGTGAGGAAATGAAGCAACTTTCAAGGGATTTCTTCACCAAACCTCTCCAAAATCATCTCTTCTTCATCCCCTTTCCATTACCAAGGTAAGTAGCTTCTAAAATCACTCTTTCAATTCATTTCAAGGTATGGGTTTCCTTGGGTTTTGCTTAAACTAGCTAGGTTTTGAGTTCTATGTGGTTGGATGTTTTTAGATGATGTTTCTAGATAAGTAGATGATTGATTTTTATTGAAATCAATGGTTTTTGGTTGTTTTTGGATTTGAAATCTCTTGGGTATTTGTTGGTTTAATGAATCCTACCTTGGGTAGTGAAGGATTGAAGTTATGTGACTGTTTTGGAGGTTTTGTGTGACTGAAAATGGAGTTTTGGGTGTTATTTTCGTGAAAAGAAGGCTGGAGGAAGAAGAAGGACGAAACAGGTCTGGGCCGTCACGGTTCCGTGATGGGCACCGTGACGGGAGACTTCATGGCTCCGTGAGGGAGACCGTGACGGCACACGTCACGGGTCCGTGACGTCATCCGTGAAGGGGAGTCTCACGGCTCCGTGACCCGAACCGTGGCAGATCAGTTTTGGCCCTTTTGAGTCCTTCATGGGTGTTTTTCGTTTAATTCGAAAGGTTATTTTGAACCAAATGGTTAGGTTTTTTTAACTTAGATGTATGCCTCTTAAAATACCCTTGGTTAGCCTTTAATTATAGTATTGATTGTGATCCAAGACCTTGGACCCGAGCTCGACGAAGGAGGAGGCCTTTGGACCGCGTGAGAGGACGAGGAGGAAGCTAGCCAGGTCTTCAACTGCTAGGATTGTTCTGTTTTCGAGGTAGGGAAGAGTAGTAAACTCCACTCTTAATTTAAAGAATGCTAATAGTATGCCTATATGATAATAATAATAATAACCGGAAAGGTCCTAGTTTGCATATAGGATGTGATTCACTAGAATAATCGCTTTTCAATTACAATAATAACCGGACGAGTCTTAGTTGCATGTAGGATGTGATTCACTAGAATAATCGCTTTAAATTATGGGAAATTGTCGTGCTGGTAGAATGGTCATGTCGAGCCTTAGGATTGATTAAGGTTGTGTTGGATTGTGATCATTAGTCTTCAAATGTCGATGCATGTTCCACGTTTTGATTAGCATAAGAGTCTTATTAAATTAGGTGAATTATGATAAGCATGAAATGAATGATTACTTGGTGACATGATTGGTTGAGTGATTGTGTGGAATGATTATATGATTGTGCCTTGTGATATGATCGGGTGAGTGATAGACCGATGGGACGTGGTTGGTAAGTCATGTCGGTAAGCTTGGTTGTACTATGAGTTTGGTGTAGTGTGTTTGTTTGGTATTGAGTGTATTGTTGTTTGCCTGCGCCGAGGGTGTTTCTGGGAGGATATCCGACCGAAGGGGTATGCCGGTCCGATATCTTTACATTGTTGTTTCACCCCGATGCTACGTGTTCCGGGAAGACCTAGGCCGAGGGATATTCCGATATTGTATATTATTGTCTTATCGGATGCTACGTGTTCCGGAAAGACTTATTTCACCCTGATGCTACGTGTTCCGGGAAGACCTAGGCCAAGGGACATTCCGACATGGTACATTGTTGTCTCACTTCGATGCTACGTGTTCCGGAGAGACTTGTTTCACCCCGATGATATGTGTCCCAGTTGAGGACATTTCCGGGAGCCTGATGATATGTGTCCCATCCGGGGGCATTTCCGGGAGGACATCTTGACCGAGGAGCATTCCGGTATGATGTGTTGGTTTGTGTGTGAATCAGAGTCTAGTGGTTTAACTTATCTATATTTCGGTACTCGTGTGTTTCTTTAGTTGTCTATTGGTAAATAAGCTGTCTCCCCGTGGATCCCCTTTGAGTTATTATTTTATTAAGTGTTGCAATTCTTGTTGATCTCTAAGTATGGTGTCTTCTGGATAATCGTACTAATTGGGATTTTGTTGTCAAAGCGGGGGTTCTTTTTACTTGAGTACTTTTTCCTACTGAGCGTAAGCTCACCCCATTCGTGTTTACTGTTTTTACAGGTTTCATTGATGAGTGGGCCTAGAGGACGTCTCAGGGTTCGGGAGCTCGTTTGAGGGTCCGGGTGATGTCATGTGTTAGAGACGTACCCTTTTTCTTTACTAAACTATGTTTTAAATAGTTCGGATTTGAGCGGTTGACTCATGTTATATTTATTGGAATTGTTATTTTGGAACTAAAATTCTGATGTTTATTTCATTTAATTCCTTCTTACTTTTATTAATTTATTACTTTTGAGTTCACGTCTCGAGTCCGGTCAAAACCGGATTTGGGGCGTGACGATTTGGTATCAGAGCCTGGTTTCATTTTGAAATTGTTTTTCAAAACCTCGGACCGTACGTCAATTTGGTGGGTAGGGTTAGGTGGTTAAAGTCGTATAGTCGGTTACGCAAGTCGGAAATGTCCTACTCGTAGATTCGAGACGACAAGAGTCTCGGATGTTGAAGTGCCTTGTTTAAGTCTTGCCTTACTCTGTGTTATACTGTGTGCTTTAGTTGAACTGTTATGTCGATCGGTTTAGATCGAGGTTGGGTTAACGAGCGGTGCTCGATACTAATTATGACGAGTTATTGAGTAACCATGAGGTGGGTTGCCGCCTTGGTCGGCCGTTGAGTGATTGGTTAAATCGAAATGTTGAATTGGCCGGGTGGTAATCGGGACATTACCAAAACCTGAGGTGTGTAATTACGATGTTTTGTTGTGTGCTATGTGTGCTGAATGCTTTGTGCAGTTTGATCATTGAATGTCCCGCTTAATCGGATGGTTAGTGGAATTTACGAATGGGTCATGCCCAAATTTCTGCAAAACTGAAGTGTTTGTACTATCACGGGTTGACTCAGGGGCGCCATTGTAGTCTAACGTGATAGGGGGATGTCAAGTGGTTACAACGAGATTTGGGGACGCCTGAATCTGGTTGTAACGACACGATATCGACATGAATGTTGTGATAGAAAGAGAAAGGTGTTGAGAACCTGTGGGAATGAGTTAGTGCGGAGACTCTGTGGAATCAACTTGTGGTGTGACTTGTACCCCATGCTATGGGAATATACCCGACCGAGGTGTGTGCCGGTCCGGTATGCTGTTTGTGTGAATTGTTTGAAACCGTGACTTCTGTGGGAGATGGTTGAATTGTGTGATTGATTCTGTGAGACGCACAAGTGTGCATACTTCTCTGATTATATGAAATTATATATGAATATTAAGACTAAGTATACTGTTGGTCCGAGTATGACCCCTGTGAAACACGAGTGAACGTTATTGTTTTAATCGAACCGCTTTTTTAGAAATTGAGAAACTGAGCATGTGCGTTTATCCGTGTAGCGGATACAAGCGACATGGTTCGTACCTACATTCCGAGAGGCACTAGAGGTCGCCCAGCTGGGGGCCAGGGCCAGCCAACTGCCATTGAGCAGGCAGGGGCATCGAGTGCCCAGGGTGCTACTTCTGCGGAGCACCAGAGAGATGAGGCTGGGCCTTCAGGGTTACCGCCCAGAGTTCCTCCGGTCGCAGAGCCGACCCAGGCGACCCCTCTGGAGGAGGTGGTTCGCGCAGTTCTTGCGGCGATCAGCGCACAGCAGGAGACTGCAGCACCAGTACCAGAGGCAGTGCCTGCTGCCACTACAACAACTGTTGTGAGGCCGAGTAAGGCCGATGGCTACATAGCCCATGCGCTAAGGGACTTCATCAGGTTGGGTACTCCTATCTTTTTCGGGGAGCCAGATCCTGAGGCAGCTGAGAGGTGGCTGGGACAGATCACCCGCAACTTGGATACGTTGGGTATCGTCGACGAGCACATGAGAGTATCATTTGCAGCATTCCAGATGAGGGATGAGGCATACTTCTAGTGGCAGCGCGAGCAGCGCAGGGTTGGAGACGACTTCCAGTTGTTCAGAAGACTGTTACTGGAGCAGTATTTCCCTAGATCAGTCCGAGATGACCGACACCAGCAGTTCCTGTAGCTGCGACATAGAGGGATGTCCGTATCGGAGTATGAGGCGAGGTTCACATCCTTGTCTCATTTCGCACCAGAGATGGTACGGACCGAGGAGCGCCGTTGTAAACGATTTGAGAGATGACTCATCCGTCGATCGCGGATCGAGTCATTGCCTTCAAGACTGAGGAGTATTCTGCGCTAGTAGACCAGGCACTAGCTGTGGAGCAGCACTTTCGAGAGACCGCCAGAGTGCGGGAGATCAGGGCGAGGCCGAGTGTCTTCTTGAGGCCGTCTGAGGGCCGCGATCCGATGAGGCAGAGGAGCTCGGGATCCTTCCAGCCACACACCCAGGCAGGTGGGATGCGACGGGTCGGAGCAGTAGCGTCAGTTGGACCTGCCCCGTTAGCACAGTTTTGTCCCTCGTGCAGGCAGTTGGGACATCTGGGCCGAGACTGCCCGATGAGTGGTGGACCTGCAGACCGCCCAGCGGTTCGTCTGACTAGGGTCGAGGAGAGGCCGCGTGCCACTGAGAGGACATGCTACCACTGCGGTCGACTGGGACACATCTCTTTTGAGTGTCCTGCCCCGGTTAGAGGAGCGCCAACACCGAGACCTCAGCAGGCGCAGCCTCGCCAGACACCATCTGTCCGCCCGCGTCAGACACAGACTCCAAGAGCCCCACGCCAGGCGGCGGGCGCACCAGCACAGAGGCATCAGCCGAGGGCCCCACACCAGATGACCCTTCCACCACCCCCGAGAAGAGGACCTCAGGCTCAGCAGGGTCGGGTGTATGCTGTCACAGACTCGCAAGAAGAGGGACGCCACTCCGGTCATGAGACCACTCAAGGTACGTGCTTGCTTTATAATTCATGGACGTCTTTCTTATTTGATACTAGGGCTTCACATTCTTTCATCTCTTCTACTCTTGCTGATTCTTTGGGGTTAAGGGTAGAGACGTTGAGTCGACCCTTATGTCTTGATACCCTGATTACGGGAGATGTGGTCTTAAGTACCGTATGTCGTTCATGTGAGATTAGAGTGGTTGATTCCCCTTTTGTTGGTGATTTATTTGTTTGGACATGACGACATTTGACGTGATCTTTGGGATGGACTGGCTCCCGAGATATCGAGCGTCGATCGATTGCTATCGACAACAGGTGATAGTGGTGTCGGGCGATACGATCGTCACTTGTGTCTTGGTAGTAGGAGTGGAGTACTCTTGTCCGCTTTGACTGTGGGAGATTAGATGGAGACCGTGCAGAGTAGAGAGCTGCCGAGAGTGATATGTGAGTTCCCGGAGGTCTTTCCGGAGGAGCTGTCAGGATTACCGATGGCGCGCGAGGTGGAGTTTAGGATCGACTTGATCCCAGATACGGCGCTGATATCCATGGCCCCGTACCAGTTTGCACCAGCCGAGTTGGTCGAGCTGAAGAGACAACTCGAGGAGCTTCAAGAGAAGGGATTCATCCGTCCGAGTGCCTCACCCTTGGGAGCACCCGCCTTCTTCGTGAAGAAGAAGGGTGGAGCACTGAGGATGTACATTGACTACCGAAAGTTGAACTGGGTCATGGTGAAGAACCGCTACCCGATGCCGAGGATCGATGACTTGTCTGGTCAGCTAAGAGGAGTGAAGTGCTTCTCGAAGATTGATTTACGCTTAGGGTATTATTAGTTGAGAGTTAGGGAGGAGGATACCGCATTCTGGACTCGGTACAGACACTTCGAGTTCCTAGTCATACCGTTCGGGTTGACGAACGCGACTGCAGCGTTTATGGACCTGATGAACGGTATTTTCCAACCGTACCTGGACCAATTCGTCGTGGTGTTTGTAGACGACATTCTGATTTATTCGTCGAGTGAGGAGGCGCATGAGGAGCACCTGAGGACAGTATTGACGTTGTTGCGCACTCACCAGTTCTACGGAAACCTGGAGAAGTGCGAGTTTTGGCTCGCCGAGGTCAAGTTCCTCGGGCATGTTGTGTCCCGAGAAGGTATCCTAGTCGACCCGGCGAAGATCGACGCAGTTTCGAAGTGGGCACGGCCCAAGAGTATATTTGAGATCCGCAGCTTCCTGGGATTGGTAGGACACTATCGACGGTTCGTCCAGGACTTCTCACGTCTGGCCGCGCCGATGACCGCACTGACACGCAATGGAGCCGAGTTTCTGTGGACTGATGAGTGTGAGCATTCTTTTACCGAGCTGAAGGCTCGTTTGACTACCGCTCCTGTGTTGATCGTGCCGGAGCGGGGGATCGGTTATGATATGTATTGTGATGCGTCCGGTGAGGGACTGGGATGTGTGCTGATGCAGTCCGGGAAGGTGGTTGCCTATGGCTCCAGACAGTTGAAGATACATGAGCGCAACTACCCTACCCACGACTTAGAGTTGGCAGCAGTCGTCTTTGCTCTGAAGAGCTGGCGACACTACTTGTATGGAGAGCGATTCCGGGTGTTCTTGGATCACAAGAGCCTCAAGTACATCTTCTCCCAGCGCGACCTGAACATGCGCCAGAGGCGGTAGATGGAGCTACTTGAGGAGTACGACTTCGAGCTACTCTACCATCCGGGCAAGGCGAACGTCGTCGCCGATGCCCTGAGTAGGAAGTCGACTCACTGCATTGCTAGTATATTAGTCCAAGAATGGGACATGATGGAGGAGTTGAGCTCGTTAACACTTGAGCTAGATGAGATCACCAATGGCGTGACTATGTGTTCATTGGTGGCTCAGCCCACACTAGTTGCTCGTGTGTTGGAGGCACAGGCCGAGGATACCGAGACAGTATAGATCCGGGAGAGGATGATCAGCGGTGTTGACATCGAGGGCTGGGAGCAGGGCACCGATCTGGGTCTACGTTACCGAGGAGGACTGTTTGTGCCGCGGGGTTGTAGAGACGTTGTGTTGAGAGAGTGTCATCACTCCCGTTTTACTGTGCACCCAGGTGGCACCAAGATGTATCGGGACATCAGACGGCAGTTTTGATGGAGTGGGATGTGGAGAGTAGTTGCAGAGTTCGTCTCGAGATGCCTCACTTGTCAGCGGGTAAAGGCCGAGCATCAGCGTCCCGACGGTTTGGTACAGCCATTACCGATCGTAGAGTGGAAGTGGGAGCACGTCACGATGGACTTCATGAGTGGCCTACCGATCGCCGAGAGGGCACGAAGTCGTTTGGGTAGTGGTTGACCGACTGACCAAGTCGGCGCACTTCTTAGCCATGAGGATGACTGACACGGTTGTACGTTCGGGAGCTCATCCATCTTCACGGGGTTCCGATGTCCGACAGGGATCCCCGTTGCTCCTCCAGATTTTGGGAGAGCTTGCAGAGAGCCTTGGGGACCGAGGTCTTGCTCAGTACGGCTTATCACCCGCAGACCGACGGCCAGTCAGAGTGCACTATACAGATCGTAGAGGATATGCTGCGAGCATGTGTGTTGGACTTTGGAGGATCATGGGAGGATCACTTACCATTAGCCGAGTTCGCCTACAACAACAGTTACCAGGCCAGTATTGGGATGGCACCATTTGAGGCGCTGTATGGTAGGCCGTGCAGATCGCCCGTGTGTTGGGCAGAGCTAGGAGACAAGAGTTTGCTTGATCCTGATCTTGTCCGGGAGACGACCGAGAAGGTTGCATTGAGTCGGGAGCGGTTGAAGACCGCGTAGAGCCAACAGAAGAGTTATGTGGATAGACGAAGCCGACCTCTTGAGTTCACATTTGGCGATCATATGTTTCTGAAGGTGAGCCCGAAGAAGGGACATTTGCGGTTCAACCGCGGCGGAGGCAAGCTGGCCCCGCGATTTATCGGACCTTTTGAGGTTTTGGACAGAGTTGGTGTTGGGTCTCGAGGTAGGGTTGGAGATGAACCAACTCGCAGCGGAAAATCAAGGAAAACCAAGAGACAATTAAAACCATGAAACAACTAACAAAGAATGGATTCACAAGAGAAAAATTCAGCACTAGTTCTTACCAAAACAAGAACACCGGGTAACGAATGATTGGCTTGAGTCTCCAAGACGCCTACGTATCCACATGGGAATCAAAGCCACGTAGTTCTTCTCTTTGAGGACTCAAGAACACAAACATGGAGGTGGAAACTAGCCAAACCCGAAATGGCCATGGAAGAGGGAGAGAAAATGTGTTTCCTATTCTTGTCTTGTGTTTGTTATGTTGAAAAAAGATGACTTAAACATAACAAAACCCATACTTGTCCAACTAAAGGCATGGGACAAGTATGGTGTCAAGTAAGGTGTAAATAGGACAAAGTATGGCAAGACAAGATTGGGTTAGGTGGTGAATCACCAACACCTTAATCCTTGTCTTGCTTACTTAGTACTAATTAATCAAGACTTGATTAATTAGTTCCATGGGCCTTGGTTGCATGGGCCTTTCATGGGCCTCTTGGAACATGGCCCGTGGCCATTTCCAACGAGGTCCCGTGATTCGCTCATCGCCTCCAAGCCTTTCATACCGGAAATGTCCAACATTATCCGACGCGATCAATCCCAAGACTCCAAGCCTTGTCTCGATCCGTAAAGTCCTATTCACTTACGGGCACATGACCCAAAACCCAGTTTTGGTCATGTCCCGAGACAACTCCCTTTTGGCCATTCTCCATAAATGTGTCAATGAGTTTCATCCTCCGGTGTGACCCTTAGGTTTATGCATGTCAATAGATCAACATAAAATCCCATTTTACTTGATCCTATTTAAGTGGCAACTAACGAGACTTTAGTATTGCCCGACATTACATAACGAATCGACCCTGTCGATTCTAACCTTTCCGTCGTCCCTGTCATTATCCTTTTATCTCCGATATCCTGATTGAGATAAGGCATAGAGCCGTCATCCTTATTATTCTCAATCACCGTTCCTTGATATGTGAGATGACTGAAGATATGATACCCAGTATCATGTGCATGGCCATGCTATTCTTCCAGTCACTCTCGATCAAGTGGCCGAGAACCGATATCTTTCCCATACCTTAGTATGAGGGATAAATCCCTTAGCCGTCTTTCGTGTCACTCATGTAGCCCGTCCCCAAGCCAATCCTGGCCGTTATGGAAGCCCTGTTACGGACAACGTTAGGCTCAGGTCAAACTCAGTTGTTGACTACATAGCGATCACAAAGACTCCTTGGTCTAAGGATACATGACAAGCTACAACACTGAATATGTTCATGACTTAATCTATGGCACATATTCAGGGCGGGTCGTCCAATATCATGTCCCACATGATATCTATGATCAGACTCCGGAATCCCATTCCAATGACTAACAGAACGTAAGCCATAAAGAGCCATCTTTCATACTAGTCGCTTCTAGTGAAGCTTTGTTGACTAGGGACCCATCGAGTGTGATCTATCTCGATCTATGGTTCTATTCGCATGGTGGGCATAGATCAGAGCACACATCGATATATTACTCCAACACATAAGTAATATAAAGCCGCTTTAATTTTATTGCTAACGATGATATATACATTTGGACATTTAGGATTGAACTACGGGCACTAAGACTAACAATCTCCCACTTGCCCTAGTTCCAATCTAAACTCCAATATGTCCCCATCGACTTTACATGTCTAACATGTTCAGGCAGTGACACTGCCTTAGTCAAAGGGTTGGCTATGTTATCATCTATTGCAATATCGGTTATCTTCACTTCACCTCAGTTCAGTATTTATCTGATGAGGTGGATACGCCGCAGTACATGTTGGGATTTGTTATGCGATCTAGGCTTTTAGCTTGCGCAATGGCCCTTGTGTTGTCGCAAAATGGATTCACCTGACTGGATGGGTTTTTAATTACACCCAGCCCTGCCATGAATTTCCAAATCCACATAGCCTCCTTAGCTGCCTCTGCAGCATCCATGTACTTGGCCTCTGTCGTAGATTCGGCAATGGTATCTTGCTTTACGCTTTCCCAGCTAAAGCTCTGCCATTCAGCGTAAACACATATCCTGATTGACTTCTAAAGTCATCTGGATTTGTCTTGGAAAACTAGCGTCTACTCATCCTTCGACGACTAGTTCAGCATCATCTTCCCCCCGGGTTAGAATGATGTCTACTGGTACAACATAAGGCTTACGAGACGTCTGGTCTCATACATGTCATGGCATATATGATCGATCCTGCCCCCAGGCGCATAGGATTCTCATCATCCTTTTCAGCTCATCAGGTGTCTTAGGACACTGAGTCTTGCTGAGATGAATGCCATGACTAGTGGGTAAGAGTCCTTTCTTTGAATCGAGCATTAAGAACCTACTCAATGCCTTGTTCACATAGGTTCCCTGACTTAAATCCAAGACCCTCTTGGTGCGATCTCTACATATCTTAATCCTTAAGATATGAGAAGCATCGCCTAAGTCCTTTATTGAAAAACACTTCCTCAACCAAGCTTTAGTCTCGTGCAAGGTTGGGATGTCGTTTTCAATGAGAACCAGAAAGGTAATATTGCTCCCACTAGCCTTCTTATAAACGCAAGATTCATCCTCGTTCTTGATTAAGCCAAATCCAATTACAGCTTCATCAAAACGAAGGATCCAACTCCGAGAAGTTCGTTTCAATCCATAAATGGATTTCAACAACTTATAAATCTTTCCTTTATTCTTCGGATCGTCAAAACCTTTGGGCCGAGACATACAAACGTACTCAGTCAAATTTCCATTTAGGAAAGCGGTTTTGACATCCACTTGCCATATCTCGTAATTATGATACGCAGTTATGTCAAGAAGAATTTGGATCGATTTTGACCATAGCCACTAAGGAGAAGGTTTCCTCATAGTCAATCCATTGGATCTGCCTATAACCTTTCGCCACCAGTTGAGCTTTGTAGGTCAGAGGGTTGCCGTCCATGTCCATCTTCACCTTGAAGATCCATTTGCATCCTATGGTCCTCACACCATTGATGGGATCAACCGGTTCCCAGACTCGGTTGTCCGACATGGATTGCATTTCCTCCCTCATGGCTCCCAGCCATAACTCGGAGTTGGGCCCATCCACGACTTCCTGAAAGGTGGCTGGATCATCGTGATCCACCATGACTTCATTGTCACCTCCGGATACCATATCTTGGAGGTGGAAGATTGATCCTTTCAAATCGCCTTGGACCTTCCGGAATTGTAACAGGAATTGGTTCTTACTCTACGACAATCTCTGGCTCCTTTCTACTGGGTTGCCAATTGGTTTAGACAGATCTGTACCATCCTGAATTTCTTCGAGATGCACAGTCCTCCCAATGACGTCTTTGGAAACAAAACTTCTTTTCCATAAAGACCCCACCCCAAGCGACGAACACCATGTTCTCACTGGGATTGTAGAAATAGTATCCCCTTGTTGCTTTGGGATACCACACGAAGGTGCATATCTCAGATCTTGGTTCGAGCTTAGTCGAAACCAAATGTTTCACATAAGCCTCGCAACCACAAATCTTTAGGAAGGACAAAGCGGGCATCATCCCGTACCATTTTTAAAATGGTGTCCCTTCCACACCATTCGTCGAAGCCCGATTCACTATGAATGCGGTCGTCTCTAGAGCAAAACCCCTAAAAGAGATTGGGAGATCAGTCCAACTAATCATGGAACAGACCATTGTCTAACAATGTCCGATTTCTCCGTTTGGCTACACCTTTCAACTACAGTGACCTAGGAGGAGTCCATTCCAAAAGGATCCCATTCTCTTTTAGATGATCTAATAACTCTGTGGTCAAGTATTTTCCACCTCGATCCAATCGAAGTGCCTTAATACCTTTGTCGAGCTGGTTTTCTACTATAGTCTTAAACTCTTTGAATTTATCAAAAGCTTCAGACTTATGTCTCACCGAAGAGACATAACCATATTTACTGTAATCATCAGTAAATGTGATAAAGTAGTTAAAACCCCTCCTGGCAAGTGAACTTATTGGTCTACACACATTCGAGTGTATCAGCCCCAATAATTCACCCGCCCTTTCATCGCGATCGATAAAGGGCACTTTAGTCATTTTGCCCATCAAACAAACCTTGCACCTATCGATCGAATGGAATTCGAATGAACCTGAAAGCCCGCACTTCTGAAGTGTTGATAGGCGCTTCTTGTTTATGCGACCCAAATGACAGTACCATAACAGAGTTAGGTTTAAATCGTTGGATTTAGACCTCTTGGTATTAACGGAATATATAGAACTTGAGGCATTGTTACCCATATCTAATATGTACAATCCTCCAACCATGTCAGTACTGGTATAAAACATATCATTGCATAGAACATTGAAAACTCCATTTCCAATATTAACATTATATCCTTCCTTGTCAAACACGGATACAGATATAATATTCCTACTAAAAGTAGGTATGCAATATACATTATACAATACTAAGACAAGGCCTCTTGGCAAAGCAAGACTCATGGATCCTACAGCAGTTGCCACAACTCTGAGGTCCATTTCGTGCTTTCCAAATCTCTCCTACTTTCAGCCACCATATATTAGTGCATGTGTGAGATTCAGTCATGGTATCTAATACCCATGAATCTTTGGAAGTAGAGAGATGTAGCTCTATAGAGTTAATACCGAATGAAGGCACGATCCCACCGCCCTTCCTTAGATCATCCAGGTTTCCTGATGAAGGCGCAGTCCTACTGCCCTTCTTCAGATCATCCAGGCTATTTGATGAAGGCGCAGTCCCACTGCCCTTCTTCAGATCAGCCGTGAACTTCCTGTAATCCCGGTTCCAATGACCAGGCTGTTGGCAGTAGAAGCAGACATTCTCAGGTGTCTCATCTTTCCTGCCAAGTGCGCATGGGCCCAGCCCTTGCCACTTCCAATTCCCTTGTTGACCATCAGAATATCCTTGGATCCCAGATCCCTGAGATATTCTTCTCAGCAGCTGATGACACTTCATGTAACTCTGATATGGTCTTAGAGACAGCCTTGTCAAGGACATATTCTTTGCGTTCAGACTTGAGGACTATCCTCAAAATTCTGTACCAGTCCAAATAGTTTGTCCCATTTAGCTTGACCCTGTCAAGAATGGTTTTTAATGACAAACTATTAATGTTCACTGAATTTGCCATTTGATCTACAACAGATAAAATTCAATCAGTAAACTGAATAAATTTTATGAAGATCAAGCTTAAACACCAACAATCAATTCTAAACCTTTAGAATCTGAAACCAAGATCCTTGATTCACTCGATTAAGCTGAACTAATGCTCACCACTTAATCGAGCTATGTAGGTAGGACTCCATCCAATCACATCCAATGTGACTCTTGGCTAGGGTATGTACTTATGTACACGACTTACCCTATCTTTTACCCTAGCTCAACCTCAGGCCGAGAATCGTAGTCGGGTCCACCAATTTTCAACTATGGCTCGTCACTATGTAGGTGCTCCGCTAATGCGCACGACACCCACATATGTCGTCCAAACCTACTACCCCGCTTCCCCATGGATGCTCCGCTAATGCGCACGACACCCATAGGACGGGGAGGTAGTAAGGTGTTGATTATTGGGAGGTATCGGACATGACCCGCTTTTACTTGTCCAGTTGTGTTCAAAACTTTGGCACATCCTAGATGCGATGAGCACATCAACTACATTCCAAATGCAATGATGCCTCAAATTACATCCAATGTAATTCTTCCTTTGAACCCGTCAACTACATCCAATGCAATGACGGTTCTAAGGGTTCACACACAAGGATTAAAATTCCAATTTTATCTTTGCATGTGAGGTGATATGCTCGGTAAATAAAGTTAAGCATGCAATTCTAAAACACATAGAATTAATCATGCATAAACTAAACCAAGCATAAAGCGATAAATGTGCACATAATAGCCCCCTAAACTAACTCCCACTAGCTACTTGAGCTCCACCGACTCCAAGCCGATGCCAACACCCGAAAAGCCACCAAATGACCTTTTCGCCCTTTCTTCGTCTTGAGTAAAATATTACAATTTAATACACGACTCGCAGGTCGGGAATAAATAAATATTACAAACAAGTGGTTCGACGACCACACATTGAAAGAATAATTACACGCTAACTCTAACGGCTCGCAGGCCGTGAAAAGCAATAAATAATTAAATCGAGCTCGGGGCTATTATGTACACCATGCCAACATCACATCACACATCGTGTTATCAAACAAGCATGTTATCAAACATCATGTGATTTTCCGGTTTTAATTAATAGCCAAGTTTCGAAATTTTTTGATGCTCGGTTTATCGAAACCGTTCAAAAATGAAACTTTTGAACATTTGATCTTCGAGTTCATCATGACGGTTCCAAACTCGTCATAACTAACAAAACGGTTTAGCCTTGGCATATCAACCATCCAATGGTCATGCTTGGCCTAGCTCCGTCCAACGGAGCCCCGTTCGGTCCCGGTTTCGGCTCCCCGAGAGTCCCGCTCCCGAGACCCGAAAAATCAAATTTTTTTCAAAATTTCCAGATTTGAAATAATTTTCAAAAAATCATTTTACATGTATTAAATCCATAAACAAGAATTTAAAACATGTTATCAAACAATTTAGCAAAACAACATGCCAAAAACGAAACTTTCAAGCAAAACCGAAACTTTGAACACCGTCTTGTGAATCCCGAAGGTAGCACGGCTCTGATACCACTGTTGGGTCTCGAGGTAGGGTTGGAGATGAACCAACTCGCAGCGGAAAATCAAGGAAAACCAAGAGACAATTAAAACCATGAAACAACTAACAAAGAATGGATTCACAAGAGAAAAATTCAGCACTAGTTCTTACCAAAACAAGAACACCGGGTAACGAATGATTGGCTTGAGTCTCCAAGACGCCTACGTATCCACATGGGAATCAAAGCCACGTAGTTCTTCTCTTTGAGGACTCAAGAACACAAACATGGAGGTGGAAACTAGCCAAACCCGAAATGGCCATGGAAGAGGGAGAGAAAATGTGTTTCCTATTCTTGTCTTGTGTTTGTTATGTTGAAAAAAGATGACTTAAACATAACAAAACCCATACTTGTCCAACTAAAGGCATGGGACAAGTATGGTGTCAAGTAAGGTGTAAATAGGACAAAGTATGGCAAGACAAGATTGGGTTAGGTGGTGAATCACCAACACCTTAATCCTTGTCTTGCTTACTTAGTACTAATTAATCAAGACTTGATTAATTAGTTCCATGGGCCTTGGTTGCATGGGCCTTTCATGGGCCTCTTGGAACATGGCCCGTGGCCATTTCCAACGAGGTCCCGTGATTCGCTCATCGCCTCCAAGCCTTTCATACCGGAAATGTCCAACATTATCCGACGCGATCAATCCCAAGACTCCAAGCCTTGTCTCGATCCGTAAAGTCCTATTCACTTACGGGCACATGACCCAAAACCCAGTTTTGGTCATGTCCCGAGACAACTCCCTTTTGGCCATTCTCCATAAATGTGTCAATGAGTTTCATCCTCCGGTGTGACCCTTAGGTTTATGCATGTCAATAGATCAACATAAAATCCCATTTTACTTGATCCTATTTAAGTGGCAACTAACGAGACTTTAGTATTGCCCGACATTACATAACGAATCGACCCTGTCGATTCTAACCTTTCCGTCGTCCCTGTCATTATCCTTTTATCTCCGATATCCTGATTGAGATAAGGCATAGAGCCGTCATCCTTATTATTCTCAATCACCGTTCCTTGATATGTGAGATGACTGAAGATATGATACCCAGTATCATGTGCATGGCCATGCTATTCTTCCAGTCACTCTCGATCAAGTGGCCGAGAACCGATATCTTTCCCATACCTTAGTATGAGGGATAAATCCCTTAGCCGTCTTTCGTGTCACTCATGTAGCCCGTCCCCAAGCCAATCCTGGCCGTTATGGAAGCCCTGTTACGGACAACGTTAGGCTCAGGTCAAACTCAGTTGTTGACTACATAGCGATCACAAAGACTCCTTGGTCTAAGGATACATGACAAGCTACAACACTGAATATGTTCATGACTTAATCTATGGCACATATTCAGGGCGGGTCGTCCAATATCATGTCCCACATGATATCTATGATCAGACTCCGGAATCCCATTCCAATGACTAACAGAACGTAAGCCATAAAGAGCCATCTTTCATACTAGTCGCTTCTAGTGAAGCTTTGTTGACTAGGGACCCATCGAGTGTGATCTATCTCGATCTATGGTTCTATTCGCATGGTGGGCATAGATCAGAGCACACATCGATATATTACTCCAACACATAAGTAATATAAAGCCGCTTTAATTTTATTGCTAACGATGATATATACATTTGGACATTTAGGATTGAACTACGGGCACTAAGACTAACAGTTGGAGCCGTTGCTTATCGCCTTGCATTTCCACCGCAGCTTGGGAACGTTCATAACGTGTTCCATGTTTCCCAACTGCGGAAGTACACTGTGGACCCCTCCCATGTTATCTAGTGGACGGACATCGAGGTGGTTGAGGGTGTTTCGTATGAGGAGCAGCCAGTCAGGATTCTGGATACGCGAGAGCAAGTCTTGCGTGGCAAGACTATCCCCCTGGTACGAGTGAAGTGGAAGCACCACGGAGCTGAGTCGACCTGGGAGCGCGAGGATAAGGTTCGCGCGAAGTACCCCAGACTATTCGACCCTTGAAGTAATTTTGTTTTAAATTTCGAGGACGAAATTCTTTTAAGGGGGGGTAGATTGTAAGAACCGCCTCCGTCGATCCCAGTCGAACCGGTGAATCCTTGCGAAAGCTGACTTTTTGCTGGAAAAGTCAACCGATGACTCCGGTTGTCATTCAGGACCTTTCCGGGGCCCAAAAAGCTTAGCCGTCATTACGGTTAGCTTAATTGGGCCATTTCCTTTCAAATGATTGTAATTGTGGAAAAGTCAACATTCGGTCAAACGAAGACTTATTATCGACTAAAACAAGTTAATTTAATTGTGCTGGATTTAATTGAGGACAAGGTGGTCCCCACATGGACATGTGGCCAAAGTGGCTTGGAGGATAAGAAATGGGCCTCTAATGACCCATTTACCCTCCCATGTGCCTAAAGAAAAGATTTAGAAGAAGGGGGGTAAAAGGGACTTTTCTCACAAGTAGGTTTTATACACTTGAGGCAACAATTTCAGCTCATTATTTTCCCCTTGGTGGCCGAATAGTGCAAGGAAGAGAGAGGAGGAAGAACAACTTTGCTTTGAGAAGAAGATAGTGAGGAAAGGAAGCAACTTTCAAGGATTTCTTCACCGAACCTCTCCAAAATCATCTCTTCTTCATCCCCTTTCCATTACCAAGGTAAGTAGCTTCTAAAATCACTCTTTCAATTCATTTCAAGTTATGGGTTTCCTTGGGTTTTGCTTAAACTAGATAGGTTTTGAGTTCTATGTGGTTGGATGTTGTTATATGATGTTTCTAGAGAAGTAGATGATTGATTTTTGTTGAAATCAATGGTTTTTGGTTGTTTTTGGATTTGAAATCTCTTGGGTATTTGTTGGTTTGATGAATACTACCTTGGGTAATGAAGGATTGAAGTTATGTGACTGTTTTGGAGGTTTTGTGTGACTGAAAATGGAGTTTTGGGTGTTATTTTCGTGAAAAGGTGGCTATAGGAAGAAGAAGGACGAAACAGGTCTGGGCCGTCACGGATCCATGACGGGCACCATGACGGGAGACGTCACGGCTCTGTGAGGGAGACTGTGACGGCACGGGTCCGTGACGTCATCCGTGACGGGGAGTCTCACGACTCCGTGACCCGAACCGTGGCAGATCAGTTTTGGCCCTTTTGAGTCCTTCTTGGGTGTTTTTCGTTTAATTCGAAAGGTTATTTTGAACCAAATGGTTGGGGGTTTTTAACTTAGATGTGTGCCTCTTAAACTACCCTTGGTTAGCCTTTAATTATAGTATTGATTGTGATCCAAGACCTTGGACCCGAGCTCGACGAAGGAGGAGGCCTTTGGACCGCGTGAGAGGACGAGGAGGAAGCTAGCCAGGTCGTCAGCTGCTAGGATTGTTCTGTTTTCGAGGTAGGGAAGAGTAGTAAACTCCACTCTTAATTTAAAGAATGCTAATAGTATGCCTATATGATAATAATAATAACCGGAAAGGTCCTAGTTTGCATATAGGATGTGATTCACTAGAATAATCGCTTTTCAATTACAATAATAACCGGACGAGTCTTAGTTGCATGTAGGATGTGATTCACTAGACTAACCGCTTTAAATTATGGGAAATTGTCGTGCTGGTAGAATGGTCATGTCGAGCCTTAGGTTTGATTGTGGTTGTGTTGGATTGTGATCATTAGTCTTCAAATGTCGATGCATGTTCCACGTTTTGATTAGCATAAGAGTTTTATTAAATTAGGTGAAATATGATAAGCATGAAATGAATGATTACTTGGTGACATGATTGGTTGAGTGATTGTGTGGAATGATTATATGATTGTGCCTTGTGATACGATCGGGTGAGTGATAGAACGATGGGACGTGGTTGGTAAGTCATGTCGGTAAGCTTGATTGATACTATGAGTTTGGTGTAGTGTGTTTGTTTGGTATTGAGTGTATTGTTGTTTGCTTGCGCCGAGGGTGTTTCCGGGAGGATATCCGACCGAAGGGGTATGCCGGTCCGATATCTTTCCGGGAAGACCTAGGCCGAGGGATATTCCGTTATAGTATATTATTGTCTTATCCGATCCTACATGTTCCGGAAAGACTTATTTCACCTCGATGCTACGTGTTCCGGGAAGACCTAGGCCGAGGGACATTCCGGCATGGTATATTGTTGTCTCACTCCGATGCTATGTGTTCTGGAGAGACTTGTTGCACCCCGATGATATGTGTCCCAATTGGGGACATTTCCGGGAGCCCGATGATATGTGTCCCATCCGGGGGCATTTCCGGGAGGACATCTTGACCGAGGGGCATTCTGGTATGATGTGTTGGTTTGTGTGTGAATTGGAGTCTAGTGGTTTAACTTATCTATATTTCGGTACTCGTGTGTTTCTTTAGTTGTCTATTGCTGAATAAGCTGTCTCCCCCTGGATCCCCTTTGAGTTACTATTTTAATAAGTGTTGCAATTCTTGTTAATCTCTAAGTATGGTGTCTTTTGGATATTCGTACTAATCGGGATTTTGTTGTCAAAGCGGGGGTTCTTTTTGATTGACTACTTTTTCCTACTGAGCGTAAGAGAACCCCCTTCGTGTTTACTGTTTTTACAGGTTTCATTGATGAATAGGCCTAGAGGACGTCTCAGGGTTCGGGAGCTCGTTGATGGTCTGGGTGATGTCATGTTTTAGAGACGTACCCTTTTTCTTTACTAAACTATGTTTTTAAATAGTTCGGATTTGAGCGGTTGACTTATGGTATATTTATCGGAATTATTATTTTGGAACTAAAATTCTGATGTTTATTTCATTTAATTCCTTCTTACTTTTATTAATTAATTACTTTTGAGTTCACGTCTCGAGTCCGGTCAAAACTGGATTTGGGGCGTGACATTATTCCCCACTTCATCAGAAGTAGGGTTGACCACTTGTGCCCACGTAATTTTAGGAGTTGGATCTCGATCCGGGTCAAGGCTCGGAGGGGGTAAAACCTTAGATAGGATCGGCGTAACACCGAGGGTTGGCGGAGCCCTAGATTACCCATTACCAACATCGATACTCGTCCTAGGTATCTCTATTCCCACGCTGGTGGTCAGCGGAACACTAGGGTTCTTGTCCCCATCGATCGGAACCAGAGAAAAGTCAAGGCCCATTGGGGGGGGGGGGTCGTTAGGAGAGGGTGGGGGCCAGAGGAAGGCGGCTTTAGATTAGGGTTCGGGGGGTGTAAGGTCAGAAGACCATTACTTGGAGAGGAAGTCACACCAGGGCGGCGTAGAGGCCTCTCCCTCTTCGGCTTAGGAGCCGATGCCGGAGAAGCCGATCGAAAAGAGAAGCCTCCTGTCAGGATCGGACCCTAGAGTAGAGGGGTCGTAGGGTTGTGCAGGGGCAGTTCAGCCATGGTAGACTTGGGTTTACGTCGACGGTGAACCTTGTCCCCAGCCACAACAGAGGGGCGAAGGGAAGGAAGAGGGAGGATAGGGCCATTGGTAGGAGCAGCGGTATCCAAGGCAAGTACCATGGCGGCAACGGGTGCAACGGCGACGGAGGGAGGGGTAGGAAGCACCATAGCGGTGGGCTAGGGCTAGGAAAGGGTCTCAAAGTTTTTTTTGAGCGAAAGGTGCAGTATTATTTAATAATCATGATTACATAAATGTGCATCGGGGAACAAGCTCATTGACCACTGAGAGAGGGTCAGAATTAATGAACAATGGTTCTCTGACCCGTTTAGTACCATAACCGTCGCCGACGGTGTTTTGATGCCTCACAGGCAATGATAGAAGACGTATGGGGAGACTAAAAGACCGGAGATATCGATAGACCTCAACAGTAAAAGTGATAGAGGGAGGCAGCACATCATATAGAGACCTCTCCCAGATCCAGTCTTTGATGCATGTTTCAATACTCATTCCTCTAGGCGGGGCTGCTTGCCTACCCTGGCTTGATCCTCCCTGGGGTCCCCGATCGCCGGCCTTTTAAGGGTACCCTGGCCAACCCCCAGTCCAGCTGCTCCAGCCAAAACTGTCCCCGTGGCTCCCCCTTCAGCCCGAGCTCCTACATCTTGAGTGGAAAGTCGCGGCAGAACCGCTGGGTGAGAGACAAGAGGATGAGGTGGGGATCTATTGGCCGATCCCTGTAGCTCCAACCGAGGAGTGGTGGTCACTTTCAAAGGACCTAGCGGGCCAAAACCTGGGGGGGACTAGGTAGGCTGGTCGTCTCCCGTGAATCTGTGGCATACCGTTTGACCTACTTCTCCTTGTCGTATTCTAGCATGAAAGATCCAAATCGAGGTGGCCCATGAACCGCCCACATACAGTCCTTCAGAGTATGGACTAGCCGACCACAGTTATAGCAGAAGCTCGGAAGCTTCGAGTACGTGAGTTCCACACTGATAGGCTCTAGAAACTCTAGGAACCGAAGCACCAGCCCCTTTCTTAGGGGCCTTTCCAGGAGGTTCCAAAATCGGACCCTGACGATCCCTCCCCAGCACATGGCCCATTTGTCATATGGGACATCTACACACATCCCTAGGGCATCCCCGATAGAGACACATGTCTCTCTCGTCCGAACCAGGGGCGGTAGTCTCCTAGCATGGACCCATAATTGTACTCGGTTCAGAGCGGGCAACTTTTGGGCGCACGGGTCCAGGTCCCCAAGCAACAAGACTCGGCCATCGAAGCACCAAGGCTCGTTACCTCGGACCCACGCCCTAGATTCTGACGACCAGAAGTAGAAACCGAACAGTCCCGACTGTATGTCTTTGACCACTGGCCCTTCCGCAGCCTTACCCCATGCTTTGGTAATGATACGGAGGAGCATGTCCTTTCGTGGGGGTGTTGCTGACCACAACGACCTAGCAGTCCCCATTGTTGGCGAGGTAACGCTGCTACTGGCGTCGCCCGCGACGCTGGGACCACCACCTCAATCTCTTCTTCATCGTCCAGAGAGCAGGATAAAAACCCGTCCTGCAGACCTTCCAGAGAGGTCTGAAAATCAGCCTCCTTGACAGTCCCAACCGAGGGAAATTCCTCTGTAAGAAGGTGGTTCTACCGGTCCCGGGTCATCCCTTGTGGGGTAGTTAAAGACGTCTATATGATCGTAAAATTGATCGAGTTGGGGAGACACCGCCCTAGCCCCAAGGCTAGGGTTGCCGTTCTTGGAAGCTCCTCCATAGGGGCCTTCCCTTTCGCCGGATCTCTCTCCAATGCAAGGAGTCCCTTGGGGTTAATCCCCAATTCATCAGATATATGGATGATCACCTGTTCCCACGTAATTTTGGGAGTTGGACCTTAACCCGGATCAATGCTCGGAGGGGGTGAAACCCTATGTAGGATCGCACCGAGGGTAGGCGGAACCCTAGATTCCCCACTACCAACATCGATAATCGCCCCAGCCCTAGACATCCCTATTCCTTCGCCGGTGGTCAGCGGAACCCTAAGTTTCCTGTTCCCATCGATCGGAACCAGAGCGAGGTCATGGCCGACTGAGGGGCCGATAGGAGAGGGTGGGGGCAAGAGGAGGGCGGCTTCAGATTAGCGTTTGGGGCGGTAAGGTCAGAAGACCATTACTTGGAGTAGAAGTCACCTCAGGGCGACGCAAAGGCCTCCCCTTCTTCGACTTAGGAGTCGATACCGGAAAAGCCGATCCGAAAGAGAAGCCTCATGTCGGGATCGGACCCGGGAACAGAGGGGTCGCGGGGAGCATAAGGGGCGGTTCACCCATGGTAGACTTGGGTTTGCGTCGACGGCGAACCTTGTCCCCAGCCAAAACAAGGGGCGAGAGTGAGGAGATGAGTGGCGGTATCTGGGGCGGGCACCATGGCGGTAGAAAATGCAGAGGCGACAGAAGGAGGGGTAGAAAGCACATAGAGGCAGGATAGGGCTAGGAAAAGGTCTCAAAATTGAGAGAGTTTTTTTTTTCTAATCTTACGTTTTTCGGTCTCAAATTTGGGAGAGTTTTTTTTAGGCAACATTTTTTTCCGTATATATGTTACATTGTTACTCTTCAAAATTAAATCTATGTTATATTAATGCCTTGCTTTTTATCTTCAGTTTCCTATTGAGTATCACTAAGCCATGCATATTTAAGCTAAAATATTCTCCCTCGTTTAATGAGATTCTCTCTTGAGAAACCTTAGTCCTAACCTATCCTATAGAGCCCCTACTTCTGCACTCGTTGTTGACACCACCGCTGACACCACTCATGTAGCCCGTATCGGTCACGTCTTGTCGTTGTCTCCTCTGTTGCAGTCCCCTCTTCCGAAGCCACGATGCCTTTAAAGGCTCGACGTAAGAGAAGGTCGAAGAAAACCCTAGCCGACCTTGTTCCTGTGCCTCCTTCTTTCCCATTGCTCTCTACGGTCATCATGCCTTTCTCTCTAGGATCCTCTACACCAGCGACACCAGCGAGGAAATCGAGAAAAGGTCGTCCGGTGAAACACAAACTCGTTGCTTCAGCTGCAAGCAACCCACGCCAACACAACCACCAGCTCTTATTCCTTGCTCGCTACTGTCCTCTAAGGAAAATCCTCATCCTTTTCCTTCATTGCAACGAGACCCAACTCGTGGGAAATCACCGATCGTGATAACCCGAGGTCGATGTTGTACGCTTTGAAGGTAGGAAAATCGCTCCCTAATGTAGCGAGGATTACGATAATCTTATCCCTCCTCACCAATCCCTACAGCCATGGTTTGCGGAAGAAAAGCGGTGTAGACCCCAAAGGACACTATGGCACCCACGACTTCGGATTCGTCGGGGCTGATGGTGTCCATGGCGTGTCTCTAAGACAGCCTCTCCTCTTGTTCCCTTAAGGAGGACGAGGAGGAGGAGGTAGAGGCTTTGGTCCCATACTCCTCGGTCAACTCGTCTGTCCTTGCATGGTAGCAATTTGGTATGGTGGGAAAGCTTTGGGCGCCGAAGTCTCCCCGAAAGACGTCCTCCTCCTTATCATCACCAACGCTTGTGTGCGGTCCGCTGAGGGGTTGGTCATCAAGGATATTGGCACGAGGATCTTCAGCTTGTAATTCGAGTCGGAGGAGGCTCAGTCTTGGGTACGGGGTAATGAAACATGGTGCTTTGATGACTGTCCTCTCTTGCTCGGAGACATTGACTGTCAGGCATAAGAGCTTCTCGCCTTGGACCGCATGAAACTCTGGGCCCACTCCCACGGTCTTCCACCATTGTTACGAACACGGGCGACGGGGAAGACGATTGTAATGGCTCTGAGAGTATGTGCGGAGGCACCCTGCGTTTTGTGGGGGTTGTGTTGGGGAGGAGCGGTGATGGTTCGGCTCTGGCACCCTGTGGAACGCCCTCTCCGTCATGTTCTGCTGCTGATGTTCAAGGATTTCCTGGATACTGTGAGGGTCGAACTCACGTACACAAAGCTTCCTACCTTCTACTTTAATTTTGGGAGGATAGGCCATGGGGTTCAGGAATACGAGCTAAAAATGCATAGTTCTCCTTGGTTTGATAATTCCATGTTGGAATATCAGAAGGGTTGACATGTGAAGCACTATACGACTGACTAGGAGGAGAAGGTGTCTACGGACAACACACCGGGTTTCAGGTCCTTATCCCCGAACATTGTACCTATGGGAGCCTCATCTCACGGGAGGGGCCCAATTGTATCCTTGAACACCGTACCTATAATACAAGACCTTGGGGATGCTCCCTAGTCGGGAAAGTTGATCCTAACTGGAATAATTTGGTATGTTGTCAATCGTATAGTGCCAAGGATACCATAGGTTTAGGCCCCGCGGCTGGTGCAAGTGACTTGAACAGGGGGTTAGCCGGAGTTCTCTAGGATGAGCAGGCGAGGGTCGATAAGCATCCTCGCTAGGAGGAACGTTAGGCTTCAATGACTTCATTGACTGACTTCAGGAGGGGTCCCTGGTGAAGGCTCTGCCTCCTGCAACTGATGCAGTTCAAGTTCGGTCGCTTTGCCCCTATACACAGTGTTTAGGCATTACCTGATGACTTCTAGTTTCGTTTTCCAATCCCCCACTTTTCCTTCTTGCATATATGGCGATTTCAACACCGTGTATGACGATTATTTTGTCTCAGAATTATGTGTGATGACCCCTCTGAGGACTCTTTATTTATATTAACTCCTTCAAAAAAAATTTAAAAAAATTCTCACCTTTTAGTCAAAAAATTCCATACGTATTTAAAAAAAATTCTCTCTCGTGATGTGGAGTACCTCTCCCAAGAAAACCCTAGTCTTATCTCTGCCTATGGTGCTCCCTACCCTTGTCATCGTTGTCGACACTACTACGTGCTCAGCCGGTCTTGTCCCGTCGCCGCTCCCTACTATTCAGTTCTTTGCGACTCCACCCCCTCGTCCCTCTTTTGAAGTCTCGCCTCTTTTAAAGGCCAGAGGTAGGAGGAAGCCGAATCAAACCCTATTCAGCCTTCCTTCATTGCTTCCTTCATCACCACCATCCTCCGGTTAGCCCTCACCGCCACCAACCAAGATAATTGTGGTGCTCTCTTCGTGGCTCACCATATCACCAACAACGCCACTTTTGAAACCACGTAGATGTCGTCTGGTAAAGAGTCAAGACGTAACTTCGAATACAAGAAATCCACCACTGTCCATCCAACCTCCTTCTAGAGGCGGTCTTGAGTCTCTATCTCTGCTGCATCGGGATCTTAGTCGAAGGAAGGCGTCTATCGACAACGACCGGAGAACAGAGTTAGAGGCGGTGCATGATGGAATCTTGTCCCCTGATGTTGATCGGATCCTTATGATCTCGTCCTTATTAACCACTCCTGCAGGTATGGTTCGTCGTCAAGGGACAATGTTGTTGCCGGAGGAAACCCTAGATCCTGAACAACTGGTGCCTTAAGGTTTTCTCGCGTCCACCATGAAAAGTCTCCAGGATTGCCTCTCTTCTTGCTCCCTCGAAGAGAAGAAGGAGGAAGAGATAGAGGTACTGGTTTCATATTAATCGGTCAACCCGTCGGTGATGGCACACCAGCAATTTGGCATGATAGGGGAAGCTTTGGGCTCCGAGGCCTCCCCGAAAGGATGTCCTGTTACGTATCATCACCAATACTATTAGGGACGTTCCGCGGTAGGTCTGTTCATCAAGGACAGGCCTGAGGTTCTTCGGTTTATAGTTTTATTCAGTAGATGCTCGGGCATGTGTTTGAGGCAATGAGCTCTGGTGCTTCGATGGTCGTCCTCTTCTGCTTGGGGAAATTGACCCAATGACCAGAGAACTCCCTACTTTGAATCTTTTGTAGCTTTGGGTCCATGCCCATGGCCTCCTTCCATTGGTCCAGACACGTCGTCTGGGAAGAGGATTGGCATGACATTAGGGGGTCTATGTAGAGGTTCCATGCGATCAATGGGGACTATGCTGGGGAGGGGCGGTGAAGGTGCAGTTCTGGCATCTCGTAGAGTGCTTTCTTCGTCCCCACCTACTGTTGCATTTCAAGATGTTCCCGGACCCCGTTCGAGTCTCACTCACCTACACGAAGCTCCCCACATTTTGCTTCAATTGTGGGAGGATTGAACGTGGAGTTTGGGAGTGCGACCTGGAGTTGCGTGGTACCCTGCACTTTGATGCATTCATGCTGGAGTTCCAGAATGATCGGAAGACCAAGAAATACGCGACCAACTGGGAGGATAAGGTGTCTCCAGACGTCCTACCAGGTTTCGGCCCTTGTACCCAAACACTGTACTCAAGGGTGCCTCACCTCTAGGCATAGGACCGATAATATCTTGAAATATTGTACCTAACGTTACAAGATATTGGGTGGGCATCTCAGTCGAGAGAGTTTATCCCGACTGGAAAAACTTTGTGGTTGGCCAGCTCTCTGGTGGCAAGGACACCAATGTTTCAGGTTTCTTCCTGGCCAGATCTTGGGGAGTGAAGAGGGGGTCAGTTGAAGAACCCCGAGATGATCAAGCGAGGGCTGGTAAACAGCCTCGCTAGGAGGAATGTTGGGACCCTCTAGCTTCAGAGACTAGCTTTAGGAGGGGTCCCTGGTGAAATTCATGCCTACTACAACTATCGAGTTCAAGTTCGATCGCTTTGCCCCCCATATGCAGCGTTTAGGCAATACCTTGAACATGACTCCCAGTTCCATCTTCCAACCCCCACTAGTCCTTCATGCCTATATAGCGAGTTCAATACCACTTATAACAGTTATTTTATCTTCGAGTTATGTGTGTTGAGCCTTCCGAGGGCTCTTTACTTGTACTGACTCTTTTATTTTAATAAAATTCTATACATTTTAATAAATAAAAAGCCATACGTGTTTCCGAAGATGCATTACACTTTTGGGACCACCTTGATTTTTTCAAGTCAATTCTTAGGAGATGATATGATCAACTATGTGTTAAATGTGTGGTTCATGCAGCTAATTATTAATATCAATTAACTTTTTCTACTCGGGTACGATGGATAGAGCCGGCTCTTTCCATCATAGCCTCTTTAACGTATGCAGCGCCGTTTCTCTCCGGTGCTTTGACCTAGTCAACCTTCTCCCGTTATTGATCCTTGTAACCCTTCTTCGATGATGTGTCCCAGTCTTTTCTTCTCGACGCCCTGATCACAACAATGATCCTTCCTCTTATGATTTCTTCGTCTCTGCTTACATCGTCTCGGATCCCTTCCAAACTCAACCTCTACCAATGCTGGCTTCGTCATTGATGTATCTACCGCCTTGGCCTTCATTGATGCCTCCTCGATCTTTCTCTTGATTTTGAGACATAATGATCAATTGCTTATACTTTGTTTTCTTTGTTTCTCTCTATTTTGTAAGGTATAATAATACTGCAGATCATGGGACAAAGATGCGGAGGAACGTCCCACTCCCTAATCCAACTACTCCTTCTCCTGAATACCTCATCGGGTACCTGGCGTTATTAATCCCTAAGTGTGGTCGGCGAGCATTTGAGGCACCACAACACTACATGAGTCGATAGTAGTTCTCGTAGTTCTTAATAAGGATAGATTCCCTAGTTTGCAAACTGGATTCTATAGTGTATCTATTCATAAGATCAACGTTCTGGATATGTTCGAAACTACGCCTAATCCTCTATCAATTTTCTAGTAATAATATTTATATTATTCTAATAAAAAAAATTCTTTAAATAAGGACTATATTTTTTACCTTATACACAAATATCATTATATTAATATTGGATATAATACAAAACCAATAAGCTTTTTACGCAAAATCTCTCTCGTTTTGTCGAGATCCTCTGCCCGAGAAACCCTACCCTATATGGATTCTCCTACTCCATCCGTCGTCATCGCCGATAGGTCTACCTCTGATGGCCCTGTCCCGTCGCCGCTCGTCTAGGTACAACCCTCGGTACTTGTATCGCCGTCACGTCCCTCCTCAGACGTGGTGTCCCCCCGCGCGATAAGGAGACGTCGAAACCTTCTACACCACACCAAGACGTCTTCTGTTCGCTCCCTTATCCCTCCTCCATCTTCTCCGGCCACGACGGAGGGCACCTTCTCTCTTGGTCACGCAACCCCTATGATCAAACCTCATCGGGGTCGACCAAGCAAATCCCTAGGGTTTGCGTCTTCTACAAGCAAGCCTAAGGCTCCGGCCCTCCAATCTACACCTGCTCTAGGGGATGCAGCGACTAGGGTTCATCCCTCTCCACCCGTTGTGGAGGCGGCTAGTGTTTCGGCCCTTGAGGTTCCACCTGGTTTCACTCCCCTGGCTTTATCTGCTCTTGTTGTGACGGCCTCGCCTGGCGCAGCTGCTCATGTTGCAACGACCTCACCTGACACAGAATCGGTTCAGGTTCGCTCCTCCCTACGCTATTGAGACCCTATCCGAGGGAAGGCTCCGATGAAGGAACCATGACGGACGGTATTACAGTACCTTTGTGAGGGAGGACTTACTCCGAACTTCAACCGCATCCCCATCGTCCCTGCTACTCTATACTTGCGTTGGAGTTGTTCGGTGTCGACGGGGGTCCACCTCGGAGCCTCCACCGGAGGCGCCACTATGGAGGTTACTCTCAATAACCTTCAAGATGGCTTCTCTGCCTGCTCGCTGTCATGATACCATATGCATCTTTGAGCCCCTCCATGTTGGCTCGCCAACAATTTGCTATGATGGGAAAATTGTGAACGTCCAAACCACCTCGGAAGGAAGTACCACTCCGAGTCATCACCAGGGCATAGGGACAGGCCGCGGAGGTCCTGGTCATCAAGGACATCAGACGGGGGGGGGGGGGGTGTTCGGTTTCTACTTCGAGTCGTAGGAGGTGCGCACGTGGGTCCGTAGGAACGAACCTTGGTGCTTTGATGGACGACCTCTTCTCCTCGGGGACTTGGACCCGATGGCTAGGGAGCCTCCAGGTTTGGATCAACTTCAACTCTATGCCCATGCTCATGGTCTTCCACCTTGGTGTGAACCAAGGCAACGTGGGAGACGATCGGCTCGGTGTTGGGGCAAAGCGTCGAGGTTCTGTGTGACAAGTGGGGCACATGCTAGGAAGGAACCGTTCGGATTCGATTCTGCCACCTGATGGAGCGTCACTTGTGTCGCCACCTCCTACTCCGCTTTCGAGAATTTCACGACCCAATTCGGGTATCTCTCACATATTCTAAGTTACCTTAATTTTGTTGTAACTGCGAGATGATTGGACATAGCCTCAAGGAGTGTCCCCCACGACGGATTGGAAACCGGTATCCTCGACTACTGCACCTAAGGAACCATTGTATCGGGGGAGAGTCCTGATAGTATCCTCGACTACTGCACCTAACAGTGCGGGTCCTCGGGG
This sequence comes from Erodium maritimum, assembly GCA_963921825.1. Taxonomy (NCBI): domain Eukaryota; kingdom Viridiplantae; phylum Streptophyta; class Magnoliopsida; order Geraniales; family Geraniaceae; genus Erodium; species Erodium maritimum. Next base: position 69,346,753 of record OY997590.1, on the reverse strand, counting down.
CACCACTCAAACCCGCTCGGTGGATCCGGGCTGGAAAAATTTGGTGGTCGACCGGATCTCTAGTAGTTGGAAGCCTGACACCCCGACCCTGCCTAGGCACACAGGTAGAAGTGGGCATGGATTTGTGTCTGGGTCTAATACAGGGGCAGGAGTTGGGAGAGTCAAACAGGGTTCTACTAGTTAATGTGGGCATCGGCCGGGGCCCGGCAATATTTTCATAATCCGTAACCCAAACCGGGAGGAACAGTTATTTGAAATACATAACCGTCACCGCACCGGGTTCTAATGGGAAACCTAAAAACCAACCATCACGGAGTCGGTCGGTTACGGTTTTTAGTTGACCCGTTGGGCTTTCTTTTGGGCTTTCAATTAAAGCCCAAAATAGAAAAGAAAAAAACATCAATTTCTGAAACAACTAGTACAATAAAACTAATTTACAACAAAAACACAATCAATTATTACTAGAAATTTGCTATTAAGTTATTATATCAAAAAAAACATTTAAAAAAGTCTTTAATGATCTATAAAAACAAAAACCTTCAAGTTAAATACATGTCGCAAATAATAAATAAAAAATTAAAATGTATGTTTATTCAAGTACACGGATCTAAATTCAAGTTTATTATAATCAAATAAATTCATTAATACTAGTGTCAACATTTAATTTAGGGAAAATTTCATTTTACCACCCTGTCAAACATTTAACTTCAGTTTGATACCCTGGCATAAATTTTTATCACTTTCAGACCCTAACCAAACTTCTAATTTCACTTTCATACCCAGCCGGGTAAAATGTCCAAAATACCCCTAACTATTTCTCAAATTTTCATCTCATGCCATTGCCTCAGAATTTGAAAAGAGGTGAAATGACAATAATACCCTTCATTGTTTAGGGTGTTAAACTGAAAATTTCAATAATTTTAAAACAAAATCAGTTTTTTTATAAATTCAATTTTTAATTTCAAAAACTCAGATTTTAATTTTAAAAATACATAAAAAAAGCTTTTTTTATATAAAAATATTTTTTTTTATTAAAAACAGTTTTTTATATAAAAATCATTTTTATTATAAAAAAAAACAGACGCGACTACGTCTTCTCTGGCGTGGTCTCCGGCCACCCAGCTCCGCCGGCGTCGTCCCCGACCCCTCCCACTTCGTCGGCGTCGTCCCCGACCCCTCCCACTTCGCCGGCGTTGTCCCCGTCGTCCCCGGCATGGTTCAGATCTGGTTCGCGAACCAGATCTGTTCTGCTCTGCTTAGCTCTGTCTCTCCGTCGCCTGCAAGTCCATTACTTTATCTATATCTCCTTCAACCACCGTTTCCGTTCAAATCCCTCATCTGGGTCTCGCTCCTCTGCTCTGTTCTCCTGGTGATTTTCTCGGTAACCAAACAGGCGTGCTATGAAAATCATGCTTCAATCTCACTACACAGACGCGTTTAACCAAAATTGACCGCAGACCCAGTTCTGGAATTGGGTTCAATTTTGATTCTAATTATCAAAACATGATTTTTATGCTTGGATGTGAATTGGGTCGGTTTGGATGTGATTTTCCCGGATTTTCTCGGGAAAGTTGAACTGGTTCCCGATTTGAACTAGTTCAGATCTGAACCAGTTCAGATCTGAACCACGCCGGGGACGGCGGGGACGACGCCGGCGAAGTGGGAGGGGTCGGGGACGACGCCGGCGGAGCTGGGTGGCCGGAGACCACGCCGGAGAAGACGCAGTCGCGTCTGTTTTTTTTTTAATAAAAATGATTTTTTTATACAAAAAACTGTTTTTAATAAAAAAAATATTTTCATATAAAAAAAACTTTTTTTTATGTATTTTTAAAATTAAAATCTGATTTTTTGAAATTAAAAATTGAATTTATAAAGAAAACTGATTTTGTTTTAAAATTATTGAAATTTTCAGTTTAACACCCTAAACAATAAAGGGTATTATTTTCATTTCACTTCTTTTCAAATTCTGAGGCAATGGCATGAGATGAAAATTTGAGTAATAGTTAGGGGTATTTTGGACATTTTACCCAGCTGGGTATGAAAGTGAAATTAAAAGTTTGGTTAGGGTATGAAACCGATAAAAATTTATGCCAGGGTATCAAACTGAAGTTAAATGTTTGACAGGGTGGTAAAATGAAATTTTCCCTTTAATTTATTTGAACTTGAACAACCAACTTACTATATGATTGTCTATAGGCAAATTTATGATTAAAAGTAAACTAATCTCCTACATTTTACCTCTGTTACAATATTAATCTAATACTAGTGTCAACATTTAATTTAAATCTCTTGTAATACTATAACCATCAAATTAGTAAAACAAAACATAAACATTTTTATATACACACATAAAGCCGGTCGGTCGGTTTTTTACCGGTTTAGAAGATAAAAAACCGTACCCACCCAAAATGTTGTCGGGTCTATATTTTTTAACCGTAATCGTCGCCGGTGACACCGGTTCGGGTGATTCCGATGATGGTGACGGTCGGATACTTGCCCAACCCTACCGGGGCGATGCCCACCCCTACTACTGGTGAGCACCAAGAGGATCAAGAACGGGCGGGAAAGCATTCCCGCATGGAGGAATGAAAGGAATCCAATGCTGTAGGGACTGGCCTTGGGAGGGGTCCTTGGGAGGAGCGTTGCCTCTCGAAGAAGTGGAGGATAACAGGTTCGGTCATACTCTACTGTGCATGCAACGTTTAGGCAAGACCTCGAGTAACCGTAGTCAACTTCGTTTAATTTTGGGTTATTTACGATAAGGTACCCTTATGTTTCGTCCAGGAACGATAAGGTACCCTAATGAATTTTGTGTCCGATAAGGAACCCTAATGATTCGTCCACGAACGATTTGGTTTTCTGCTGTTAAAAAACTAACAGACCAAAGTGAAAAGACCATTTTGCCCTTTATCATTTTAGTTGATTTTTGACTTAAGTGTTAAAAGACTGTTTTACCCTTTTATTAATTATTAATAAAATCATAAATGTCTTTATTAATTCTTATTTGTTTTACTTTTAAAAAAATTAATAAATTTAATTATTTTTCCTTAATTTATATTTTCTAATTATTTTTAATTTTCAAAATAAAATAAATAAATTATATATTTTTTTTTAAAAATGAAATTAGTTTTTTATTTTCAAAAATTAGTTTTTATTTTTTTAAAATCAAATTTTTATATTTAAAAATCAGTTTTTATTTTTTAATAATTAGTTTTTTTTATATATTAAAAAATCATATTTTATATTCAAAAATAAATTTTTATTTTTTTATTATTAAAAATAATTTTTATTTTAAACAAAATAATTTTATTTATATTTAAAAAAATATGATATTATATTCAAAAATCATTTTTATTTTAAAAAAGAATTAATTTTATTTATATAAAAAAAACCAGACATTGTTCCAGCGTCTTCCCCGGCCATCTCCAACGCCGACAGACCCATCCTCCGCCGTCGTTCATCCCCGGCCACCCCCTCTCACCGCCGTCGCCACCTCCCTCTTCCACCTCACCTCCTTCGCCGCAATTTGAGGCTTCATCGTCTTCACTGAAGCTCTGAATCGCGATTCAGATCTGACGATGAAGCCTCAAATCGTCAGATCTGAAACGCGATTCAGAGCTTCAGTGAAGCCTCAAATCGTGGCGAAGGAGGTGAGGGGGAAGAGGGAGGTGGCGGAGGTGGGGGTGGCCGGGGACGACGACGGCGAGAGGGTGGCCGGAGACGACGCCGGAGAAGACGAACCAGTTCTGCCTTTTTTTTTAAAATTAATTTTTTTAAATAAAACTGATTTTTTAATTTTTTTTGTATTTTTTAATATTTTATTATTATTTTAAATAATTTAATTTTGAAATTTAAAAAATTTTAAATTTATTTATTTATTTATTATATAAGTAAGGGTATAATGGTAATTTTGTCTATTAAATTTATAAGCTTAAAATATGGAAGGGTAAAATCGTCATTTCACACCCCACTTAACTGCAAATGTCTAAGTTAGGGGAATATTCCGTTAGTTTTTAACGGAATATGCCAATTTTAAACCAAATAGTTCGTGGACGAATCATTAGGGTACCTTATCGGACACAAAATTCATTAGGGTACCTTATCGTTCGTGGACGAAACATAAGGGTACATTATCGTAAATAACCCTTTAATTTTATTATGTAGTCTCTGTGACATCCCATCCAAAACCGTCATGGACGGTCATATTGTGAAAAAATCAACGAATATTATGAATATTTTAAGTATATTCTTCATAATCAAAAAATCTCTAATGCACTCTAATGTTTGAATCTTGATTGAATGAATGAAATACGGTATCTTTTAGTCATAAAAAAGATTGGATATAATACTCATAGGCCTGTCATGGAAGTATGTCTAGGCTTAAAATATGTCATGTCTGGAGACAGGCCTTACTTTAACTTTTTCAGGCCCAAAATATTTCAAAAATAGAGGTGCGGGCACAAACAAAGTGCGGAGGCAGCATATGTATATGGATAGACCTTAAATATTCTATTAATTAGAGTTTAAAACTAGTATAATTGAGCTCGTGTAGAATTTGACTATTATGTGACTCGTGTTTAATTATTTTCCTAGAGTCTAGCTTATGATCTTTCAATTTTTTTTTCTTCAAAATATCATACATGTAAGAAATGCAGAGGGCGGCAAAGAGAACCCTAGTTTTCTCTGTGCGCAGCCTCTTCCCACTAGGGATGGCAAAACGCCCCGTCTCCCGCGGGGATCCTCGTCTCCGCCCCGCGTGGGGTGGGTTCGGGACGGAGATTTTTTAAACGGGACGGGGTACGGGGATTTAAATGGGGATTTTGACGGGGATGGGGCGGGGACGGGGCAAGCAGTCCCCATCCCGCGGGGATCCCCACCCCGTACTATTAGTTTTAAAATAAATAATTTTTTAATAATATATACATAACACATGGCTGCCACACACAATCACACACGGTTTCAGCAGATATATTTTCTATTTTCTCTGTAATATCAGACCTGGCCGAGGTAGATGTGGCAACTGTTGGGGTATTTTCTGTCCATGGATATACCATTCTTCTGTTACTTTGGGTTATTTTCAAAATGCTTATTTTTTTTCTAAAAAAACAATTCAAATTTATCAACAATCTGGTTCAGACACTTATGTTTTACACAGATTTTACATATAAAAATTTGAATATTATTTAAAATGGATCAAAATTTGACACTTGTGTATTTTTTTCGGGTAATGAGAATATGGAAAGAATGGGAGTAGGGAATAAAATCCCCCGCGGGGCGAGAATGGGACGGGGAATAAAATCCCCGTTCCCTGCCCCATCCCCACGGGGTCCCCGCGGGATGGGGTCAACGCGGGGATGGGGCTACTGCCGGTGAGGAGGGACGGGGACGGGGAACGCGGTCCCCGCCCCATACCCGCCCAATTGTCATCCCTACTCCCCACCTTCCTCCATGACAGCTCTCTGCCTCTACCATTGAAGCCCCGACTTCAATGCTCTCCACTACCTCCAGGTGAGGTCCCGTCTACCCTACTTAGGGTTCGTCGCCGCCGGCATCGCCGCCCACCAGCCGCCCTCTCAGCTCGCGTCCACCGCCGCCCACCAGCCACCGTGGACCTTTGGCCACTCTCCGAGGTACGGGCTCCATGCGCCGTCCCTAACGCCGGCATGGGTCCGTTCCCTCGATGGATCTGGGATCCGGGAGGAGGGACGATAAGTCGGGGTCTGTCTCTCTACGACACCCGAAGGCGGGACCCTCGATCTCGAACAACCCGTTGCGGGTCGAATCGTTGTTCTCGTCCTCCGCACTACTTCGAAAGAGCCGGGCGAATCAAGACGAAGAATTGACGATACCAGGTCGTTCCAATGGCACGGGGTCTAGAAGAACTGGCATCACAGATTTGGTAGTTTGCTCTTTCGACCGTGTGCTACTTTTTTATTCTGTTTTACGTCGAATAAATTATTGATTATTCACTGTGTTAGATTGAATAACCGTTTGGCTCAATAAGTTTAGGACTTTGGTTTGTTATTTCCTTGTAAGGTTGGATAGAGAAACTCTTGAGTTCGGATCTGCGAATCAAAGCAGACTATGTGTATGAAACCATGTGCGCCCGACGGGCTACGACCGGTTGTGACAAAAAACTGGTATCCGGGACTGTTATGTCCCTCCTTACAATAATGTTACGAATTCGTAATATAACTACCTCTTTCCCGTTTCAAAAGAAAAAACTTATGATCTTTCATATGGAAACGAAAATTTGGCCACTAAGGTGATACGAAATGTTCTTAAAAGAAATTTTGATAATAAAAACAATTTCATTGGAACATATGTCGTCAATGAAAATTAAACAAATCAAGTTGAATTAGAGATTAAGATCAAACTTAAATTCTATTATAAATTTGTAAAACGAGTGATATTTTTGAAATGAATAGAACTGATTAACGATTTGAATTCGTTCTATTCATTTTGCTCAAATATAGTAGGGTGGACATTTATTTTGCTCATCTGTAGGTCAACCTGGTATGACATGTTGATCATGCATACTTGTAAAGTTTGATGAGATAAAAAGTATTTTTGTGAAGTGGAATCAATGTGTTGTTGGTATATACAATACAATGCCATAGAGTGAGTGAGGGATGCGAGAATCTGAATTTGGAGTTGGAGTTGCGACCATATAGTGAGCCTAATCAATGCAATAAATATAATATTAATGTACAAACTAGAACAACCTTCAATTATTTATTTGGAATAATTTGAGACCACTGTTTGTTTCTCTCTCATTATTCAAATGGATATGGTGATATCTGTTGCATCTTCTGCGGATTGTGGATAGCCAAAGCTCTCCAGATCGTTTCCGTGAATGATACAATACTACAGCTTTTATACATAAAAATAATAATAAATGTTTTGTTTGCATGTAGAATTGGATTTATAGTTGCCATGTTACCTTGGGAATTATTTTGGTATATTAAAGACATGGACACATCCGATTGATGAATGGAAGTGGACATGTTATTTCAGGAATGATTGGCCATGCCTTCTTCTGGTTCTGGGTTCATCTGTTTTTCAAGTTTATGGAGGAAGATTGTGAGATCTGATCCAATTACTACACTAATGCATTGTGATCTACACCTCACACATTTAACCTCACACGTTTAAACTATAAATATATTGTTATGGTTAGAATATGACATGAATCTCCGTCACTTACAAAGGTCTTTCTTTCAATATATGTTCTATTGGAATTGGACCTTAGGTTTATGTTTTGAGCCTATTTTGGCTTTTACCAGTTTAAACCATTCGTATTATATGAAGAACGGGCATCGAAGAAATTTTTTTTATCTCAAGTATTAAGACTCTCCCTCTAACCCTAGCTTACGTCGTTATACGCCGACTACCGTGCCGTCACCTGGTACTGTTGCATCTGTCGGTCTCGCCGCTCTCGTGCTCTTACGTCCTATCAGGTCGTCTCCCTCGTAGACCGTGCCTGGTGTGGGGGATAAGACTCGACGATAGGGACGAATGGTGTCACGACCGCCTTCTCCTTCCGTAGGAGTTGATTCCGATCTCCATGGGAACCCGATACCCCTCGCGGGTCTCGACGCCACGGAGGGGATGGCCGCGTCGCCATGTGTTTCCTTTTTCCCAATGCGACTTAAACCTTTGGTCGATGGTCTCCCGCCCTTACCACGACCTTGCTCTGGCCTCGGGTGGCGTGCGTTCTAGGGTTGCACTTGTTCGACTGCCTCGACCTCCCCCTAAATGCACCTCAGCCTCCCTTGGTCACGACCCTACACTTGGGGGAGGTTCTGAAGGCGTTCTTAGCCGTCTCCACTATCACAAGGGTGTCGAGTCGCACTCAACACTTTTTCCATGTCGCTGCCGGTTTGGTGAGAAGGACGGTGGTGATCTCTTCCACACAGTCTCTCCGCCATAGCTATGTTCGGTTGTGGGGTGGGGAGTTGGTGTTCTCAGGCACTGTGGCCTCCCGCCCCATGCCTGGTCACGGCTACTCCGACCCTCCTCCATTGATTGCGGGGAAGGCTCCATCGGGCTCCGATAGGCTGGTTCCCTCTCTTGACAGGCAGCAACAACCTATACGGGGGGAGCCACGAAGATGCCACAAAGCAGGTATCAGATGCACCTTACGGCGTACCAGAGAGGTTTGTTGCGGCGTACTCCAGCGATTGGTCCTCGTCCCCGGGTCAGACAGAAGGAGGATCACTCAACCTCGCTAGCTCGATCTTCTTCTAGGGCCCGAGGGGTTGATGACCTAGCACATGATATGGGAACAGAGGAATGAACTTTGTTCCCGATGACCATGGACCCGATACCGAAGGTCGGATCGTCTCGTGATGTGGATTTCAGCGTAACCGTGGACCTGATACCTAATCCGTGTGTACACGGTTCCAACTGGGACATCGACCTCGGCCCCTCTGGATGGTTGGCCGCGAGCCCTCCAGGTTTTGTGCACTCGACGATTCATCGCTCTGCTGATTCGAATTGTTGTTGTCATGACGCTCAATCTTGGTGGGTTTGGAAGTGGAGGCCGCGCGCACTCGGGAGCACGCATTGTTGAAGTTCCAGCGCCCGCAGCTCGTAAGGCTGGATATGGGGTACTTGTGGCCTCTGGAGCGCTTAAGAGGGTTGCGACTGAAGATCCTCGGGCGGGGAAGCATCCCCCCGTGAGGAATGATGTACCGGTTGGGCATCAGGGACTGGCCTGGGAGGGGTCCCTCGATGATGATGCGCCTCCCACTACTGGGAACTCCTTGGCCATTACTGCTGCGACAGTTTTTCGGAGCAGGACCTCTAGTACCATCTTCGCACTTGTTTTTCTTGTTGGCTCCTATGGAAACCAAACACCGTCAGTGGCGGCTCTAGTAGTAAATGGATTGGTGAACCTCGGTTTCGTACTGTCCTTCTTTAATAGTTACGGAGCTTGTTCCCCGATGCACATCGTTGTTTTAATTTTTGAAGTTTAATGAAATCTGCACTTTTCTTTCAAAAAAATCCGTTCGTATTATTTATTTTTAACTTCCTCTTAAACTCTATAATTTTGAATATCAACCTAATTTAAACACTAGCAATAAATGAAGTAAATTTCATATGTCATTGTTTTTAGTTTTGTTTTAGTTAATGTGAAAGTGTGTTTAAAATAGGTCACTTGTATAGGAAGATTTTTACCAATAGAAAGTAAATCATATAAATTAGATCTGACTTTAAACTTTATAATTTATAAGTTAGCATTTTATTTTAAATTATATTAGTTGTGGAATTAACATTTGTGAACCATATATAACATGATCAAAACATGTTGAACCCATAAGTTGTATACGCCTCTATGTCTTGTTTTTAGTCACTGAGAGCATCGAGTAACACTTAGTCTTTCTGATCTCTTTTTAGGAAGTTCTCATCTCTCTCTATAACCCTAGCTTCGTATCATTCTGTAGTCGTTGGTGGCTGTCCGTCATGGACATCGCATGTGTCTAATCAAACCCTCTTCTTCCTCCCTTCCTCCCTTCTTTTTTTCTTCTTTCTCTTCTCTTTCCCTGATTTCGTTTCTACCCTCCTTCACCCGTACCTCTCAAGCCTCTGACAAAAACCGTATAAGATCTGTGAGTAGGAGGCATTTCTTCACCGATTCGGGCGGAGATCTGTGTAGATCTGGAATCTCCGACTCTCTTATTACTTGTGCGCTGTGGATCTGGCAATTTGGGCTAGGGAACTAGCCTTCCCGGTCTGTTTCTGCTCGGAACTACCATTTCTTCCATGGGTCCCGACGTTGGTGGTTTTGCCTGGCTTGGTTCTTGGTGTTTGTTGTGCTCCTTAATGGACCTTGAAAGCTCTCCCTGTAACTCTTGTCGCCTGGGCCGTCTCTTCCTCCCTGTTGAGAAGTTCGGGTTAGATCTCATCCCTCGTGGTCTTCGTGTGATGTTGGTCGGCGACGGAGAACACGTCCCTCCAGGTTCTGTGAGATCAGGCGATTTACTCTATTTCATCCTCTATACTCTCGCCTTGAGGTACACCTCTCTGTTTCTCTCTCTTTTTGAGGTCATGTTTTCTTCAATCTCGGTAGTGAGGTCAAGACTCACAGTTGGGATTGGTCACCGTGGAGTTTCGCAGAAGGGCACTTTTGGCTTTTCTAAGGGTTTGAGCTTTGGGGGGGGGGGGGGGGGGGCTATTTGGTAGTTTGGTGCTGGTGGGTGTATTTCACCGTCCTCTTATAACGAGGTCGTCGTCGGTCTTGGTCGACGGTGGGTTATCATTCTAATAACTTAGGATCGGTTGTTGGGGTTTTGGATGTCTAGGTGTGGTGTTTCCACTGTCATTCTGGTGAAGGTTTTTTAGGAGCTTCTTCGTCTCCGTGCATGTTGATTGGGTGGTTGTATTTTGTTCGCGAAGGTACCGTCCACTTTTCAGTACTCGTCCAGGCTCTACACTTCTTGGTAGTTAAATGTGGGTACTAAGACCTTGTTTTTTTGTGTTTGATTTTAGATTGTTCTGTTTTGTACCCTTCTGGGTTTGTTGAGATTCCAACTACTCGTGTCTATAATTCTGGACTGGTTCTTCTGGAGTAACCTTGTATGGTTCACTCATAGCTTACTTCATGGTAGCTATATCTGTGTGCTTAGAACTTTTTGTTTCGAGGGGTTATTGTCGATTGCCTTTGTTTGTTCGTTGAGGGTTTTCCACTTGCTTCTGTTTTTATTTTTTGAAAACTTGGGCTATTGATACAAATACTTTCCTTTCAAAAAAATATATAACATGATCGAACTTTTATATATATGTTTAAAGTTCATAAGGAGGTTGAGGCACGAGAAGACCCACAAGCACATAATCAAATAAAATATATTAGCTCTGGTACCATGTAAATTTTAGAGCACCCACAGTCGTGGGCGAGGAGCAGCTGGCGAGGAGATTTCGCCGGCGAGGAGGAGGCGGGGAGCTGGCGAGGAGGAGGTAAAGAGGTCGCTGGCGAGGACCGCTGGCTATGTGCTTCTCCCTGGCAGCTCACGCCGGCGAGATGAGATGATGATCTTCAAAAATCTTTTTTGTCCAATTAAAAATGCTTGGTTTCAATGCTATTTGTTTTGAAAATTAAACCCCACCTATATTATCCAACAAATATATGTACGTCCAATCGAATAACCTTGATCGTCGCTCACCATAACTACAACATTTATGATAAACCTAACCTAAAACCTTATATAAACCCACCCTCACAAACTAAAAATGCACACACTTTCTACTATTCATCCTTCTCATAAAGTATCGTCCCGACACTCATCCTTCTTTGTCCGTCATCATGGAATTCGATCCTGAGGATATGGAATTCGATTCTATTTTGAATGACATGCTCGAAGACTGTCTGTCAACCGAGGAGATGTTGGACGACGCTTTGGTGGATTCTCCACCAAAGAAGCGCAAATACATTCGACGTGACCGGGTAGCCACAAACGAACGGTTAATGAATGACTACTTCAACACCAACCCTGTGTACACCGAGGTGCAGTTTCGGCGTCGGTTTAGAATGTCAAAGTCGGTGTTCCTCCGTATCATTCATGCATTGGAGCAGCACGACGATTACTTCAAGGAAAGGTTTGATGCATTGGGTCAAGTTTCATTATCTCCTTATCAGAAATGTACTGCCGCCATTAGGTAATTATGTTACGGAATTGCAGCTGATGCGTTGGACGAGTATGTGAAGATAGGGAAAACAACGGCTTTGGAATGTTTGCGCACATTTTGCAGTGCACTGAATAAAGTCTTTGGTGCTACATACCGGCGGAAGCCTACACAAGCTGATATGGACCACATTTTGGCGGTTAATGAAGCGCGCGGATTCTCGGGCATGCTTGGAAGTCTTGACTGCATGCACTGGGAGTAGAAGAACTACCCAAAGGCCCTTCGAGGATCACATTCCCGAAGGGACCACGGTAATCGACCAACCGTTGTCCTTGAGGCGGTTGCAACTCGTGACTTATGGATTTGGCACTCTTTCTTCGGCATGGCGGGGTCGAACAACGATTTGACGGTCCTGAACCATTCGAAGCTGTTCGCGGACATTATCAACGGTTGGAAACCACCGGTTGCTTACACGATAAATGGTAATGATTACACACTTCCTTACTATCTTGCTGACGGTATTTACCCTTCGTGGCCAGTGTTCGTAAAAACAATTCCATTACCGTCAACGCCGAAGCAGAAGAAGTACGCTGAAGTCCAAGAAGCGTGCAGGAAGGATGTGGAACGAGCTTTCGGCGTACTACAAGCTCGGTTTCACATTATCAAACAACCGAGCCGCTTGTGGGCTCCCAAGTCGATCGGTTTGGTCATGAATGCGTGCGTTATACTGCACAATATGATAGTTGAGGCTGAACGCCATACGTACGACGGGTATCGTGAACAAACAGAAGAAGGTAGTCCAAGTCAACCACATATTGCACGAGGAGGCTTCGTCCCGACCAATGTCATACTTGGAAACACTGAGAGGATGCAAAATGAACGTATGCATTACCGTTTGAAGGACGATCTTGTCGAACATCTCTGGAATAAATTTGGAGACGCCTAGATGTTAGTTGGTGTAGTTTCCTTTGTGTTAGTTTCCTTGGTTTAGTTTCCTTTGTGTTGGTTTCTTTTTATCTGCGTTGTTTTAATGAGTACCCCTATCCTTTTATGTTATCGGGCATTCCATTTTAGTTTCCTTTGTCTTTATCGGTTTCTTTTGTGTTTCTCGTCATCTTAATCGTCTTCTCAGTCAAGGCAAAGTTGTGTTATCGATCTTTTAGTATTTTTTTGTTTTTCTATTCAAAATCTGTTTTTAAATAATAAAAACATTAAAAAACTAAAATTCTTTGCATCTCGTCGGCGCCTCCCCGCCAGCCCACTGCAGAACTCGCTGGCGGTGAGCTGGCGAGATGATTTAATCCCATTAATTTATTCCATCTCGCCGGCTGCCGGCGAGATGACTGTGGATGCTCTTAGTTTGAAGGAACTAATTTTAATGAGTCAAATATTTTTTTAACTTGAAATTTCAAAGTCAACATGTATCACAATAATTAAAGACAAATACCCTAATGACATGGATTCATGCTATTGGTGCTGATAACATTGATTTCATTGTAATGTTTTTTGTGCATACTTTATAGGGGTAAACTTAACAATACACGTTTCTTTAACATGTCTTTAGTTCCTCGATTTCGATTGTGTGGTCGGGGCCTTACGGTATGTGTTAACCACCATGGGGTACTCAGTCATTGGCTTGTTGAAGAACTTCTTGGTATGGGCTTCATGGTGTGGTTCTGATAGTTTTGCGTGCAGTGGTTGTGTTTCTCGACTACCCATGTATGGGTCGTTGCCTAGTGTTGTTCGGTGACGGGTTATAATTTTCGGTAATTGTGGACCGAGTGAGATGATTGGTAGAGGCTTGAGAGTGGGTGGGTTCACGTGCTGGTTCGGTGGTGTTGCCCTGGAGGCTAGGCTTTCTTTGATGGTTTTTGTTCGTGGAGCGTGGCAGAGGAGTTATCTTCGTGAGGCTCTGTCCCAAGCCTGGTTGGGTTCTCCTTGGAACTTGGAAGTGTGGATCTCCACGGCGTTACTATGGTGGGTTTGAGGCGCCTGGTTGCGAGGAGGGTTTCTCCTGACCGAGGAGTGTTTTTTTCCTTCTTTTTTTATTTAATTTGGGTCTGACCCTTTCGATTCTTTACTTTTGGGGTGCTTAATGGTTGTTAAATTTGGATATTAGACTTGAAATTGTTTTTGTCCATAATTTGTTGTTGGTTGAGCTTCATGGTAGGTAAATATGGGTTTGAAACTTGTTTGACCCATTTTATGTGGTTGACCTCTTGGCCTTTGTTCGGTTGAGGATTTGATTTGTTCTAATTGCTCTGATTTATATTGTCAGCCCCTTGGCCTATACCTTCACTTCGAAGGATATGTCGTTTTAAAAACATTTGATGATAAAAAAAACATGTTACATTGATTTAATATGCTTCAATTCTTTATAATTTGATTTCTATTTTTTTCATATTTATCAAGACAAATATACTCTTATTGAAATTTAGACACCCTTAAATAAGTCTTTTTTTTATCTCGTTTAATTTTCTTCCTGCACTTTTAAATTTTCAACAACTACTCCAATATTTCTTAATAATAATAATTTTTAGATCAATATAAAAATAAATAAATAAAATTGTAAATCATATTATATTTTTAATAGATTATTTATGCTTTTATGAAAAAAAATCTATTTTTTTCAAAATTATATGAACTATATTTTTTTAAATAATCTTTTTTTTCTATAAAAAAAATAAAATATATCCCTAGTTAAATTGAATAAAACATTTTTTTATATAAAATATACCTTTTCATATAACATATTATTTATATATTAAATTATAAAAAAATATTTTATTCAATTTTATTATTTATTAAAATCATTTTTAATTTATTTTTTTAAAAAAAATCAGATTAATTTGATAAATGATTTCAAAAAGATAACTTAAATTTATAATGGTATATGTTCAATTATAATTTATATATTTTTTTATCGGATAGAAAGGAATGCATTAAAAAAAGTGTGTGGATCCCGAGATAGGAGCCACAAACCACCAAACCAAGGTCCAACATAGATCCAAACAAAAAATCAACTAAAAAACAGACAAAGCAAAAGAAAGACCACCTTGGTCTATCTCAACCACCATCAACTCACCAGACTAGCAAGTAAACACTAGACCAGACATGAGAGACAAACGCCAAAAAGGACCAGGAGACAAAGTGTTGAGCTCCTTAAATATGGTGCGACAAACCTTAGGTGCTCCTATTCAACATAATAGTCGGGGACTCGATCCACTCGAGAAAGCTAAACTACTGGCCAGCCACTCTAAGGCTGGAAATGGACCAATGTTGAACCCTAGTGAGAAGGATGATTGGCTTGATGACAGCGGATTCGGAGAAGACACGTCGATTGCTCTCTAACCAGATACGCCGGAAACACGGAAGCTCGATACTGACCTACTTTGACCTAAGTCTCCTTGGTTCATCGAGCCAATGGAACCGGCACACCCTTACCCACCAAGAATGGAATAGGGGGAACCCTGTCATGAGAAAACAACCAGAAAAAAATCTGGATCTTGGGAGGAACTAGGGTAGACCAGATCATAAAAGCCAAGGCGCAACACTGCAACCCACCGAATCAGCTAAAACCTGAAAAGCTCTAGTTGTCGAGAACCCTTTTTGATCCCAAGACCAAGCCAACGAATTTGAGCGTTCGTGCACCAGACGAATCCAAACCATGCGGACCCTGATCTCCTCCAATGCCTCATCATCCCGAACCCAGAGACCCTTCCCAAACAAAAAAAACCCCACTTCTTTTCTTAAAAAAAAAACACTGCAATAACCCATGATGACCTTCTTCCAACCTATAGAGTCGTGGAAATTGAATCGCTAGTGTAGTATCAAAGAGGTACAGGTCCTCCTAGAAACAAATCGTGGTTCCATAACAGACTACCGACCTCAAGGTGCTAGGCAAATACTCTCTCAAACCAAAGGTACCGAGCCAACCTTACCACATGTCGAACGAACAACGAGGAAGCACTCTGAGGAACCATGAGCGCTTCGACATACCACTTTGTCTCCCTCCACCTTTAACAAGCGCAAATAACATGCCTCCAAAAATTAGGCCCCTTAGTAGCAAAGCGCCACCACCATTTCACAAGAAGACTTGTGTTCACCTCTGTAAGAGATCGAACACCAAGCCCCTTTGAGTCCTTGGACATGCAAACCACCTCCCACGGGACCTTGGAGAGACATCTCATCTCTCGCCTGAACACCATAAGAACCATCTTTGAAGTATTTCTTACAGATAGACCACCATCTTTGCAGTATTTCTTACAGATGGGCCCCGAAACAAGGTCATGAAAAAGATGAGTATGCTCACTAGAGTCGCTTTAATGAGTGGTATGCGCCCTCTCAGAGATAAAACATGTACACCAAACTACCATTCGGTCTTTATACCTAGATACCATCGGTTCCCAAAAGAAAACAAGTCTAGAATTGGCCACCGAAGGGAACCCAAGGCAGGTGAAATGAAGAAGACCCAAAGAACACTACAGGGCATCCATAAGAGGCTCACTCATCGAATATGTCACATAAAACGATACCAAAAACGAATTGGCGAAGTTGATTCAAAGACCAGACACCAACTCGAAAGTGTGTGAAACACACCTAACGGCATGAAGCTAATCCACAAACTAGAGGTTAGAAACCCGAATGACTAGGCCGACCCAAATACTAATGTAAAAACCATGCATGATCTCGTGCTCAGAGAACTGATGAAACCCCTTGACAACAATCAAGAATAAATAGGGTGACATCGTACGCTCTTGCTTGACTCTTTATAAGACCCTGAACTACTCAAATGGAGACCTGTTGAGCAACACTGAAGAAAAGCCCATGTAAACATAAGGAGACCCACGTAATCTACTTGCTACCAAAACCCATAATATGAAGAACATGAGACAAGTAAGACCAACCGACCTTGTCGAACGCCTTCTCGAAGTCTAACTTCACCACTATGGCCGATTGTCAAGAATGACGCACAAACCCTAGAACTTCCATAGCGACGAGGACATTATCCGATAAATACCTCCCTTGGATATACGCGGATGGTGTACTTTTAATGATGTCCCCAATCACCTTCATGAGGTGACACGTCAAGATCTTAGCCAAGATCTTGTAGGTGATTGTCGTAAGAATGATCAAACTTTACTTATAGAAGGTCATGGGAGAAGGGACCTTCGAAATGATAATAATAAAGCTCGAGTTAACCCTTATGCCCAACTAGAACGAGTTGTGAAAGAAATGAATGAAGCTCATGAAGTCAATCTGAATGATCGACCACGCCACCCGAAAGAAGACCAAATTAAAACCATCTGGCTCAAGTGCCTTGTCCTTAGAGCAAGCAGGAAAGGACTCAAAAGCCTCAACCTCGGTAAAAGGTGACTCCAACAACCCAAAGTCCTCAGCGCATAACCTAACAAAGGGAAAACGGGTAAGACATGAGGGGTTGATTGGCCTGAGAAAAAACGAACCCCAAAGTGAGTCACGGCATAGGCCTTGACCTCAATAGGGTCTAAATACTCCTCACAATTCTCTATGACAGAGAAGATCATATTCTGAGACTCGTGGGCCTGGGCTACCAGATGGAAATAGGAAGAATTACGATCCTCGTCCCCGGCCCATTTGACTGTATCCTTCTACCTCCATAGCTCGGCCTCTTCTCTACCTTATAGGCTAGATGGGGTGTGCAAAAAGCCCTCTAAGTCATCTCATCCTCAGATAGAGGCCTAATGTCAACCAGAACATAAAAAGAATCAATACGAACCTCCAACTCAGAAATAGTAGTGTCAAGATGACCAAAAACCGTCCAATTCCAATCTCATAGGTCTCCCCTAAATTTTCTCAAATTGGTCTACCACACAAACTCCATATCTCCGTGAACCAACTAAGAGGACCAAAGCTCGCTCACAAACAAGATGAACTCCTCATGCTCAACCCAAGCGTCAATAAACCGAAAGAGACGAGGGCCCTATTCAACCATCCCAATAGTTAATCGGATCGGCCAATGATCAGAGATGGACCGAGTGAGCCCCTTCTGAACAGGTCCAAAAACACATACCGAGAAGATTAGGAGACAGAAGAAACCTATCGATACGGCTACACCTAAAATCAGGACCAAACCAAGTGAAACGTCTATTGGCCAAGGAAAGATCGAGTAGCCCTACTATTGAGGTATAGTCATAAAACTCAGAACTGTCACCATAAAGATGCCCCCTGAAGAGATATAATTTACTTCTGAAAAGAACTTTTTTATTTTTAATTCTGATAAAATAAATATTTAGATATTTGTTGAAAATTTGAAAGTGAAAGGAGAAAAATGTAATGAAAAAAAGGACTTGGTTAGGTGTGTCTATCACTGAAGGTTGACCAGGACCTCGAGGGTAAGACATCACCCTAGACCGAACTTGGAACCCGAGACATGGGTTAGGTACAGTTTATGAGGTTATGAGGGGATCCTTCCTTCGAGCCAACCTGCTCTAACGTAGCGTGTCCGAGGTCAACGCTGCAAACCTGGGGGTGGTGAAGGTGCTTCCCGTCCCCAATCTGTGGCATACGACCTATCCACCTTGGCAGTCTTGAATTCTAGGATCGAGTAATAAAAGCGAGGCACTCGTGGCACCTCTTAGTCACAGTCCCGGACCATATGACTGATCCTCCCGCAATTGAAGCAAAAGACGGGTAGTCATTCGTATGTTAGGCTGACCCTCACCAGGTTTGGGTACTCCCGGAACCGCATGATCATGGTTCACCGGAGAGGTCGGTGAATGTCAATCCAGAACCGGACCCTCATTGTACCACCGCAACATAGCCTTCATTGATCACACGGGGTTACCACGTGCTCACCTAGGGTAGACCCTATGATTTTCCTGGCCACCCTTGTCCGAACAAGGGGCGGTATCCCCCGAGTATGGACACATGATTGTAGGCGGTCTAGGGGAGAGAGTTCATAACCCAGTGGGTCGGTTATTTCACCGAGCAGTAGTGGACGATCGTGAAAACACCACGACTCGTTGTGATGCACCCAGACCTTAGCCTCCTAGGACATGAAGTAGAACACAAATGTGTCTTGTTTAATGTCCTCGACCACCACACCCACGCTGGCGCGGCCCCATGCACGCGTGATGATCGACAGCACCACTTCCTTCCGGGGTGGGTTAGGAGAAGGCAGATGGCCCACCATACCAAATCGGAGGTGCATCAATACCTGAGGGTCTGACGGGTTGTAGGGAACCACGACCTCCACTGCCTCCTCTTCGGTGAGACAGGAGGGAGAGAAGGTGGTTTGGAGGTGCCCCATTGGTGACGGAGGAATAGGAGGAGCCGGAACCCTAACATGGTTTGCCATCGCCGGGGCCACCAGATGAGGGGTCGGAACCTTATCGGGAAGAACCTTCTCCGAGAGATCCACAAGAGCCTGAGAAGGCCCCATGGAAGTCTTCGACAAGGCTTGGCCAAGCGATTTGATTGGTTGGCTCTCTTCACCTTGGTCGGGATTGCGATTGGTGTAGTATCTCCCGGCGAGAAAAAAAACAAGGCTTGGTCCTTCAAAAATGGAGATTTCAAAAGCTCGGTATGGGGTGGCTGCGACGTGATTAAAAGAGGAGTTTTCGGGCTGCGTTTCTTCTGTTCACGTACCGATTTGACAAAGCCAGAGGGACGCTTTGGAGGCATGATTAGGGGTGTGGGAGTAGACTGAGCACCTAAGGATGAAGACATGTCGGCAGTTGAGGGAGAGAACACGACTGACGAGGGTGACGACGTAGACATGAAAGAACTAGGGCTAGACCAATCTCTAGGGTAGCGGTTCAAGTACCGAATTTTTTTCGTACTTTAGCTTTAATCAAATTTTGTACTATCCAAATCGTACATGGATTGCATTACATTATTTTTCTTTAAATGAATATTATAAATTCATATTAAATGTTATAATACAAAATTTTGCATGACCGTAAATACAAAATATTAATATTAAAACTCAAATATTATTTATGTAAAGTATTTTGTTATGACGTAATTTTATTTATACGAAGAGTTACTATCAAATAAAAAAAACATGTCTTATTGTGCAAACTACGAATTAATAAGAGTAATTGGATTTATAAAATCCAATAACTCAAATGTTGTCAACTCATGGGGAACAATTTTATAAATAACACGAACTCTCCCCCTTATTGACCGCATTGTTGTGCGAGCTGACCACACTTGCAGGGTATAAAGGTACATACACCTTCATTTATAAGGTACCAACACCTAGCATGAAAAGTCTCGTACCCTTGTATGTAAGGTACTGGTACCTTTTGTGTATGTGAGGAACCAAACACATTGTGTATAAGGTATCAATACCTTTCTACATAAGGTATCAGTACCTTGCACAGAGGGTACAATAACCCTTGTATGAGTACATTATAGTCGTGGTCAACATGCTTACCATAACGGTCAACATGCGGTACAGTATTGCGAAAATTTAAAAATTCCCTTTTTGATCTCTTTCGTCTATTTTTAATATCGGACGGTCGACAATAATTTGTAGTTTGCACAACAAGGGAAATTTGTATCGGATAGTAACCCTATATATGAATATAACTAAACTATATTATATTAAAATAAAGTTACTGAGACGTCAAAACTATAAATTTAATACTGATTCCAACTCGTTAAGACTTCAATAATTTTTTTGGAGTAAAATATGCATTGGAATTAAAGATATTTAATGAGAATACATCTTGGTGCCTCAAGTAACGTTGTACATAACCATTGATGAATAGGTCAAGAACGAGAACGAGGATTTATGGATAATCAATGGGATGCTTCGTTTGATGAATATCGATTAAACTCAAAATTGACTCCTTCGAGTTTTGAAATCCAGCCAATACAAAAAAATTTAGTGGGGAAATAATGCATGCTTGTATCAATTGAACCACAACTTTACAGTCACTATGAACATTTACGGTGCTCCAACATTTGCTCTGAATTCATTATAACGCATCTAGACGTTGTGTCGCCTTTTTTCGAGAGCTATTCATCTCGCTGGTTAGATTTTTGAGAACGACCGACAGATATAACGTTTGTGCTTGTGTAGTTTGGTGTGTTTGTTCGGTTTGTAAATCTTTAATAAATCTTTCTGTTCAAAAAAAAATAGTGATGGGGAATACGAGGCATAGCTTGTCTCCAATTATCAATTAAAAATTAGTTCACAATATGCCCTCAGTCCCTGTATGTATCAGACTGAACACATGAACTTTAAGAGTCACTACGTTAGTAAATGTACTGCAATTGCAATTACTTGTTTTAATCTGACTCCATTACCACGAGCTAAATCAATCAACTAATTAATTAACAGAAACGTGGGTTGTCCATACTCCATGCCGTGTCACCTCACGACTACATGGACATGAAATGTGCTAATCTAGGGTGGGACCCTTCCCCCACGTGGCACACAACAGTTGGACATCACTGTTTTGTCTGTATGTCATGATTCGAATCATAGTGCCAACTATACACTTATGGGCTTTTTCTTTCCTTTTCTCTCCTCACCTCCTCCAGTTACTTTCCTTTTATGTAATTTTATATTATGTTTAATTACTTCAAGTTAAACATATTTTTAATTTTGAAGAACACAACACAACAACAACATATTGTTAATACATCGCTCTCAGCACTCTGTTGAAACTTGAGACTTATTCTTAGTCCTAATTGTCTTTTTGTACGATTATGGTGTTTTCTTTTGATTTCATCGTTATTGTCCCGACCATCGTGACTACACATGTCGTTGACGGTGTTGTTAAGCCTGAGGCTCATGTCGTCCTTGTGGTCATAAGCTCGATGCAGTCCAATCCCTCGCAGACCGTGCTCGGTAGTGGGGATAAGACCCGTCGAAGAAGAAGACCGACACCACTTGGTTTGAGTTCTTCCTCCTTGCTTCCCTCTCCCCCCAAAACCACCAGTTGGTGCCCTTCTCCATAGGGGTAATCTCCCTTCCGCCTGCGTCGAAGCCGATGCAGGGACGTCCAACGAGGCGGGCCAACGTTGCTTCGTCTCCAAGCAATCCACAGCCGCCTCCTCCTGCGTCGCGCATTGCCCTGCCTTCGCCTCCACTCAACCCTAGCATGATGGGTACTCCGCCCCTTGTTCTGACTCCATCCGTTCCTGGCGGCGCGACTCCTAAGGTTGTAGTCCCGGTTCTCCAACAAGCCTCACCACCGTCTCCTCTCTGCACCTCTGTGGAGGTTCCCTTGCGACAGGATCCGGCGAAAGGAAAGGCGTAAATGGAGGACCTTCCTCGGATGACGGTGGAAGCTCTAGGGTTGGGTCGTTGTCTCCATAATCGGGATCGGATCCCCCTCATCCCCGTTGGCCTTACGATCTCACGAGGGATGTGTCGGGGTCAGTCGTTGAGCCTAGGTCTGCCTGAGCCTTCGTTGACCCCTGCTGAGTTGGGTCCGAACCTCCATGCCTCTCTAGTGGCTCTCTAGGATGGGTTGTCTTCATGTTCAATTGAGGATGAGGAGGAGGTTGAGGTCATCGTGTCGTTCTCTCCGGGCATCTCCACGGCTATTGTCAGGCAACACTGGGGTATAGTAGGCAAGCTCGGGTCGCCGACATCCCCCCCGGAAGGAGACTTTGCTTCGAATCATCACTACCGCATGGGGGCGAGCTGTAGAGGGTCTTGTCCTCAAGGAGTTGGGACCGGACCTCTTTGGATTCTACTTCCGGTTGTCACGCCCCAATTTCAGTAAACCGAACTAGGGACGCGAACGTTTTAAAAAACATAAAAGCACTTGAAACCTGTTTTCATTAAACACTTTAAAATACCGGTTGGTTCAACAAAATAATAATTACAGTTTAAAACACGTCCCAACAAGTGGACAAAAGTACAAGGTATCCGTCACTAGACTCAAAAACAAAACCCGGACTCCGCTCCTAGCTCCACAAGCTTCGAGAAGCTCACCTAGTCCGTCCCACGAACAGTACCTGTAGGAAAAGCAGCTAGGGGTGAGCGTTCGCTCACCACCACGGATAACAGACTGACTACGGCATAATTAGCAGAAAAGCCAGTAACACTAGAACCAAACCCAACACCGGGACTACAGTCCCCAACTCAAGTACCTAACTGACCCACAACCCGTTACTTTCCTCAACAAACTCAACGCTCGATAACACAATGTAGACCCGACACAACTATCGACGACCTCCTCCAAGGACACGACAGAAAGACTACACGACGCCAAACAAGATCACAAAGAATCGCACACCAAACAAGATCACAAAGGATCGCAAACCAGCTGCTCAGTAACCTCCCTCACTCACGCGCTTTGCCGAACCACTCAGGCCAGGCGGTCGACCTGTCTCAGTAACCTCTCTCACTCACGCGCTTTGCCGAACCACTCAGGCCAGGCGGTCGACCTGTCTCACTCACGCGCTTTGCCGAACCACTCAGGCCAGGCGGTCGACCTGTCTCACTCACGCGCTTTGCCGAACCACTCAGGCCAGGTGGTCGACCTGTCTCAGTAACCTCTCTCACTCACGCGATTTGCCGAACCACTCAGGCCAGGCGGTCGACCTGTCTCACTAACCTCTCTCACTCAGGCAACCACAATCACAGTCACAATCACAAACACAATCACAATCACAAGCAAGTTCGACAACACAGGCACTCAAGGCCACTCAAGACACCACAACAATCAAGACTCGGGTTCAACAACCCCACGGGAACTCCACTGCCACTCAAGACACACCAACGATCAAGACTCGGGTTCAACGACCCCACGGGCACTCACTGCCACTCAAGACACACCAACGATCAAGACTCGGGTTCAACGACCCCACGACACTCACTTCCACTCAAGACACACCAACGGTCAAGACTCGGGTTCAACAACCCCACGGCACTCACGGCCACTCAAGACACACCAACGGTCAAGACTCGGGTTCAACAACCCCACGGCACTCACGGCCACCCCAAAACATCAACAGTAAGACACGGGCACTCATGGCCACCCAAGACACCAAAGGTAAAGATACGGGTCCAACGACCCCACGGGCACTCATGGCCACCCAAAACTCAACAATAAAACACGCTTGCAACTTACCGAGACTCTAACTCATAAGCCAGCTGAAACACCAATAGTAAAGTACGGGCTCTCATGGCCACCCAAACACGAATAATAACACGGGCTCTCATGGCCACCCAAGACTCAACAATAATAAAACGGGCTCTCAGGGCCACCCAAGACGCCATAATAAACAATCAACCTTCGGCTTAACCCAAGCCTCCAACAGTCCTAATCTCAGCAGTTTCACAATCAACCTCCGGGCATGGTCATATGCCTCCAGTACTCCTACTATCGACAAGTTCACAATCAACCTTCGGGCATGGTCATATGCCTCCAGTAAATCAATTAACGCTAAGTTCTCTGCTCCTACGACACTACTAAGTGTCACATGCTTTTCTCATAATTACTAAGTTCCCGTAACATGCTTTTCTAATAAACGCTACAATCCCGTATCATGCTTTTCTAATAGTTAAATAAACTTATTCAACCCACGACACCCCGGTGTTACATGCAATTCTACTATTAACTTTCCCCAGTCAGGGCCGAGATCCGGCTACTTTTCCCTACCTCGTGCGTGTTCTCCCAAAAGCCAAACAACGAGCTCCGGTGATGATCTCAGTCACTCACCCAGCTTTCCCTTGCCTCGGTCCGTGGCACGATCTAAAAGAACACAATTTTAAACGCTTTTAAGCTTGCAGGCATAATGCTGAATTTCAGTAAACCTGACGCCCAAAAGTAACCCCGACAATGTCGATCACTCCCAAACTCCCCAATTACTCTACATTGTCGATAAAGGACCCTTAAAGGCCCGATTCGCCCGACATGGCGAATCTGCCCGGTTTTCAATAATTGCCTTCCGGGGCTCCAAAAGCCCCCGTTTTCGTTTCTACGGTCTTAGAATAATTCAAGGGTTCCTAGGCACTCGACGGAATCAAATTCCGACTTCCGAGTCACTTAATTAGCGTTTAAAGTTTCTAAACCCGTCAATTACAACTTTCACAATTTAATTCCAAATTTCGATCCGGTTGTAGATTAATTACTTGGGGAACGTTCTAAACCACCCGAACACAAAAACCCGATACCCGATCATGTGGGCCCCACACGACCACAATAGGAAAATTTCCTTTTCGCCCCAAAACGTTCCTAACGAACCCCAAACCTCAACCACTCATCTTTAAACCAATTCTAACCAAAATCCAACCATAATCAAACCGTTTTAACTCATACCCTAAATTTCAAACGTACCAAAACGAAAATCGGTTAGGTGCTCACCGTAGAGAATGACGAGGGGAGTTCGAATCTTCAATCGTTGAGTCGATCGGTCGGTCGAATCGTCGGGAAATCACAAAACCCCCAACTTCTCTCCTCTTTCTAACTCCTCTCTCTCTCTTCAAACTCTATTTTTCTATTTTTTTGAAAGTGCCGAAACCTCTCTGCACATACCTCTTTATTCTATTTCAAAACACAATACCCTTCTTAATTACAAAACTAACCCTTAAACCCCTTTCTTTTATTTTGCCGAAACCATCTTCTTTCCCTTTTTTTTATTTAAAAACCAATCACCACCATATTCATGACAAGTGTCTTTGTGGGTCCCATGAGTTAGAAAAATATCTTGTTAGATATTTTTCAATCAGATTCACGAAATTCGGCCGTCTCGGGCTCCGAACGGGCACTTTTTCAAAGAAATTACGAAACTTCACGGGTTACAAGGAAACGGCTCAACTAAGACCGTTGCGACGACGGCTAAGCTTTTTGGATCCAAAACGGTCCTCGAATGGACCAAAACGTCGCTCGGTTGACTTTTCCAGCGAAAAGTCAACATTTTCCAAATTGATCAGAAAGTTGCCCTGAGTCCCCCGGAACTCACTTTGGTCAATAACGGGGTCAACTTAAGTCCGGTATGACACTCGGGGTCATTTTAGGTTCATTAAGTGTCTGTCTTAAAAATTTTAAATTTTCCTGTTTTTCGCAGGTTTGACTGGCGTTGACCGGGAGTGGTTATTACACCGGTCATCGGAAGCACGTGCATGAGTTCGAGGTAATGAGCCATGGTGCTTCGATGGGCGGGCCCTACTCCTTGGGGACTTGGATCCCTACGCCTGGGACCTGTCAGTTTTGGATTGCGTGCAGTTGTGGGCTCACGTGCGGGGACTGCCACTTCTGGTCTGGACAAAGGCGACAAGGATGTCCATTAGGGACGCATTGGGCACCTACGTGGACGTCCCGAGCGACCAGTGGGGGATGTGTTGGGGGCACTGTTAGGATCCGCTTCTAGCACCTCATCGAGTGACCACTCCAGCGAGGTATGGTCCTTCATTTCAAGGAATTCCTGGACCCGGTTAAAATCGAGCTGACTTACACCAATCTCCCAAGTTTCAGTTACAACTGTGGGAGGCTTGGGCATATCGTCAAGGACTGCGCATTGGAAGTCTGAGGCACCCCATGGTATGACTTATCTCTTCTGGAATATCATAGGGACAAGCAGGTGAAGCCGTATGCAACAGACTGGAGTGAGTCTTCTCATCCATCCGCCCTGTTAAGCTATAGGAACGTCTCCTCGAGCACTGTACCTAAAGACTCCTTATATTTAAATAGGGGTCCCCGGGTTTCCCCGAGCATTGTACCTAACCGTACTGCGACTCGGGTTAGCAATCGGTTGGTGACCGGCCAGCTCCCTAGGGGGTCGGTCACTACAGTTCCAGCATCCATGCCTAGGGAGCCTGAAGATGTCAGAGCTGCTGCGACTGGAGTGCTCAAGAGGTCTGCAGCTGGAGAGCTTCAGGATGATCATGCGAGGGCTGGTAAACAGCCCCGCTAGGAGGGATGTTAGACCAACTGAGCAATAAGGACTGACCTTGGGAGGAGTCTGTGGTTAATGCTTTGCCTCCCACCACTACTGTTGAAGTCTTTGGCCAATTTTCGGAGCAGGAGTTCCAGTACCACCTTCTCATCCCCCGTATTCTATCATTACCTATATGACATCCAAATATCGTCTGTGACGGTTCTAGTATTAAAAGGATCAGTGAACCATTGTTTTTTTTCTGACCTTTTTAGTGGCCCGGGAGCATGTTCCCTGACACCCCTCGTTGTTCTGATATCTCATTTATAATCTTGCAATTTTCGTTCAAAAAAACAATAGTGTTATATTTTGTTATTGAAAGACATAGATTTCGCTAGTTCTAATTAAGTATGGTACCGGCCAGCGTAACTCAAACTAACATTATCATTAAAAAAAATACCTAAATCTGTGATTTTTATAAGAGAAGTATGGTCTTTTTTGATAAATCATCACCTATTTACAGTGTTTTTCCAAAATTAAACATATCAAAAGGTGTGCTTACGACACTATCCCAATTACATTGATTGATATCAATCATATAAACTAACGATAACATTCAATATTAATTACATGTGCATTAAATTATTGCCCGTCACTATAAGTCGAGAAGCTCCCGATTATAAATATAGCACTCTTTCTTCACATCAGCACCAAACAAGCAGTTCCTTCCATTTGTCCATCAGCCATGGCCGGCTCTCAGTGGAGTTTATGTGCTCTGGTGCTAATCTCCCTCATGGGTTCGGGCTTGGCGGAGCTGCAGAGGCTCGAGCACGCCACAAAACCTGATGGGTCACTAAGCTTTCTGGTGATCGGAGACTGGGGAAGGAAAGGAGACTACAATCAGTCTCAAGTTGCACTTCAGGTCTCAATTCTTCTTTCTTCTTTACTCATGTGTTTGGATCAGTGATGAGAGAGAGAGAGAGTTTCTTGATTCACACTGATCATGTTTTGTCCACATGTTGATTATGATTATAGTAGTATTTGATTAGAGGATCTTGCTTTCAACGTGGAGGCTTAACCCTATTAAAGAACCTTTTAGAGAGTGTAAGCAAAGTGGTTACATACATAATAAACAGTTAACAACATATATATCAAAAACTTATTCTTTGATCCTTAACTCAATATGATCAAGAGTTTAAGTCATGACAAGGATGTAAAAATTAAGTTAAGGTTTTTATTTTCTTTTTCAGATGGGAGTAATTGGAGAGAAACTTGATATAGACTTTGTGGTGTCGACTGGGGATAACTTCTATGAGAATGGACTCACTGGGATTCACGACCCTGCTTTTGAAGAGTCCTTCACCAATATCTACACCGCCCCAAGCCTCCACAAGCAATGGTACAGCGGTAAGTGCCAGATCCGATTCAGATTCCAGCTATAGTGACTCAAGACACTTAGAGCACCTGCAACGGTCGTGGCAGGTAGGTCGTTGTAGGGCCTGCCACGGCTCTGCCACGGCTCGTCGTTGCGGGTGGTGT
Source organism: Erodium maritimum (assembly GCA_963921825.1). Lineage (NCBI taxonomy): Eukaryota > Viridiplantae > Streptophyta > Magnoliopsida > Geraniales > Geraniaceae > Erodium > Erodium maritimum. The sequence continues at coordinate 69,318,760 of OY997590.1, read as the reverse complement.
GGTTGCAGGATCCGCGGTAGGAGCTATTTTAGAGGAAAGAGAAATGATATTTTGTTTCAAAACAACTACGAACTATGGTTCCCTACTACTAATCATGGTTTGCCATTGGAGAAGTAGGAGTCATGGTATGGAGGAGAGAAAGATAAAAATAAGCTCTTAACCATAGCTCCCTACCACTGGTCGTAGCATACCCTGTGGGGGCTCTTAGTTTTGACGTTCATTTTGAACTTGTTATTGCAGTTTTGGGCAATCATGATTACAGAGGTGATGTTGAGGCTCAGCTCAGTCCCTACCTCACCCACAAAGACAACAGATGGCTCTGCTTGAGATCCTTTATCCTCAATGCTGGTAATTAAACGCATGCTATAAATAATCACATTAATTAAAAAGATATTAGATTCTAATTAATTATCTTCTTCTCTCTTATCTTTGACAGAAATTGTAGATTTTTTGTTTGTGGACACAACTCCTTTTGTTGAAAAATACTTCACACACCCAGGAGAGAGTACCTATGACTGGTCGGGCATATTGCCCAGAGAGGAGTACATGTGGAGTATCCTACAGGTACGATCCTCATCCGCATATAAATGCAAATACACATGCTAACGTTTATTTCATATATAGGACATGGACATGGCATTGCGAGAATCGACCGCGAAATGGAAGATCGTGGTGGGTCATCATACGATCCGGAGTGCAGGGATCCATGGAAACACCCAAGAGCTTGTGAAGCATCTCCTTCCCATTCTTGAGGCCAACAATGTCGACTTCTACATAAACGGCCATGACCATTGCCTTGAGCACATTACAAGCACTGACAGGTTAGTGGGTTGAGATATTTGGATAAATGTACTTGATTCCATGTCGCCAAGATTCAATCTTGTGTTCTCTACTTGCAGTCCCATTCATTTTCTGACAAGTGGCGGCGGGTCAAAGGCGTGGAGGGGAGTTGAGAACTGGTCAAACCCAGAAGAACTCAAGATGTACTATGATGGGCAAGGTTTCATGTCAGTGGAAATGACTCCATCGGAAGTTGAGATCGCCTTCTATGATGTTTTTGGCAATGTTGTGCACCAATTCACTACCTCCAATCTGCCTTACTCTGCCCTTTAGAGAAGAAGGCAGAGGAGGTTCCTAGAGGTTCCTAATCACTCTCCACTAATTGTGTGTTTTATGTATTCAGTATTATTTTCAAATTCAAGGCTTGTGTACCAAATTGGATTGAAGTTTAATCAGCTTCCAGAGAAATGTAGTAATGATGTAAATTAGTGATTCAAGTGCTAATAGCAGTGTTGCATTTCAATGTTGTAATAATGTTGGTTATCTTCCTGAGAATTGTATTCATTTCAAACAGGTGATAGCATTTTCCAAATCATTACAGTAAGGACAAGAAGTGGCTAGGTTCAGTTCAGACAGTATAACAATCTAAACTCTGTTTTTGTTTTACTAAGTCGAGACACAAAATATGGATTGATGGGTTTTCCAGTGAGGTAAGCTCATCACCATTTCATTATGTAACCTGCAAGTATAATCTTCCCATGCATCAATTGCAGCAGAAAACTTGGGCCAGTCAAAGTGATGCTGACCAGTTGCATAGCCAAACACTGCCTCCACTTGTTGATTATCCTTGGAATATATTGATTTCAGGTGGCTGATTTTGTCCAGTTGGCTCTGTGACATGTTTGTGACCTTGCCCATCTCTACTTTATCTTTTGCAGTCGGCAACTCTGATGCTTTCCAGCAGTAGAACTGCACCACCTGTTCAACACCATTATCTACTTCAGATTCCAAATCATATCATGTCAAAAAAAAAGCTCATGTCAAAATCACATTATTAAACAAGGCAATAAAATTTTCATAATGCGTGAATTGGGTTCCATAGTCCGTCTGCCATGCTCCTATCAACTATGCTTAGTGCTTCACCATCAAATAAGCAAGGGATAATGGCAAAAAAGTATCATGTATTATCGACCTTTTGCAGGTTGGTACTCTCATCTTCAAATAAGCAAGGGATAATGGCAAAAATGATTTTGTGTATTTTTTTGTTTTTACTTTTTTTATTTCAAATTTAAAACTTGAAGGATAAAATCTTCATTTTGGAATAAATTGACACGAAGTGCAACAAAATATAAGTTCAGAGCCACAACTTGCAACGTTTTTAAGATAAGGGTATCAACCTGCAAAAAAAATATAGTACACAGTACTTTTTTGCCATTATACCAATAAATAAGCAACTAATCCACCAAATACTAGTGATGACAAGAAAAATCTCATACATTGGTGAATTAAGTTTCAAGTCCATCCACCATGCTCCTATCATAGAATAGAATACTTGTAAACTTGCCTACTCAAAGACTTCCACAGACTTTATAAATACATTCAGGGTTGCATTATTTTAAATTCTTTGGCTCAGCACTTTGGTTTTCATTTTCAATATATTCTACTGGCTATGTTGAAAACAGACCAACCACCTAACAAACAAACAAAAATTAGGTCAACCACATATGCGGATCAACCATTGCCTCTTCACATGTGTTATGGTACTGACTGATGGATCTCGTTATGGAACCGAATACGGGCTCGTTAGAAGGGAACCCGCAAACCTCGTGGTACGAGCTCATTATAGAGGGAACTCGAAGACCTCGTAGAGACCAAAGTATTTTATTCAATTCTCAAGTCTGTTTTATTTCTTGTTCTCTCTTGGTATATATAGCCAAAAAGATTACTTGGAGTCCAAGTCCTAATACACTTAAAAGAATAAACTACTAACTTACCAAATCCTAATACATAATTGAAAGGAAACAATCTCAAACTAGGACATTAATTAAAAGGAAATATAAACCCTAGCCGGCAGCAACTTTGGTATTGGGCGGCAGCAGCTTGGATGGGTTTATTCCACTTTGTACGGGCCGTAACATCACTCCCCTCTCGCACATGACGCTTGACCTCAAGCGTCTCAGATGGATCCATGTCCTTGCAGGCAACTCCGTCCTCGTCCTCGATCAATTCCAACCAGAAAAATTTCATACACTTGTGACCCGGACCGTATGCTTCATCATCACTATGCGGGTTGTTAGCATTGATTTTTGCTGCAGTCAAAGGCTTGGTCGTCCCAACAGTTTTCTTAGCTTTAGGAACTGGATTCCCAATCTCAGCAGCTGACTGATTGATTGCTAAAAACATGCTTCTGCTGGCCAACCTGCACAAAGACAGAAATAAAAGTAGTACCCTTGTCCTCCTTTGACTCGCCAAGTGTAGCCTGTGACAGATTCAACAACCTCCGATCATCATGGTTCACTTTAATTGTCTCCTCAGCCTTGACTGCAACAGCGCAGAACTCCACGGATAACGACACAGAAGAAACTAGGGTTTCTCGCTGCTGTCTGCTGTCCTCAGAATTCTCCTCTTGCTGATTCGTCGGTGCCTTGATGGACAAGGAATCAGATGACACACGGACCTGCACTGCCAAGTCCTGAACTGAACCAGCGCCTTCATCTCCAGCCGATCAGCAGCATACACTGCCAGAAACTCGTCGAACATCTGCATGAATTGTGCAAATTGTTGCTCCATAGATTTCGGCTCCATAACGCTTGGCTCTGATACCAATATGTTATGGTCCTGACTGATGGATCTCGTTATGGAACCGAATACGGGCTCGTTAGAAGGGAACCCGAAGACCTCGTGGTACGAGCTCATTATAGAGGGAACTCGAAGACCTAGTAGAGCCCAAAGTATTTTATTCAATTCTCAATTCTGTTTTATTTCTTGTTCTCTCTTGGTATATATAGCCAAAGAGATTACTTGGAGTCCAAGTCCTAATACATTTAAAGGAATAAACTACTTAACTTACCAAATCCTAATACATAATTAAAAGGAAACAAACTCAAACCAGGACATTAATTAAAAGGAAATATAAACCCTAGCCGGCAGCAACTTTGGTGTTGGGCGGCAACAGCTTGGGTGGGTTTTACTCCACTTTGTATGGGCCGTACGGCCCGTAACATGTGAAACAAACATTCTAGCCATTATGAAGAAAAGAATTGCAGGGATGGGACCAAAATTTAAGGACTTGCAGGTCAAAAATATATACGCAGTTCTTTATTCTTACCTGAAGAGCATGCAAAATGTTCCTAAATTCCTGGTGAAACAATTTACAACCCCTTGCTAACTTCAGTGGCTCCATCAGTAACTCCGAGACGTCCAAGAAACAGCTTGTATCTTGGGAAAAATATATATCGTATCCAAGGATGTGCATTCTTGCCCAGAGTATGTCAAAACCCAGCTGGTCATTTGGGGCTTCAACTGGTGAAAACCAGTACATACTACTTGATGCAGGCGAAGGTAGGTACGAATCATGGGCATTAACTGAACTTTGTAACAGCCTTTGAGATAGGCGAGAAACAAGTTTAGCATCTTCATCATGAGAACTGTCACGACTGAACCATAATGTAAGTGTCAGTCTTTCCCCTTCAATTATCTGTCCAAGGAGTACATGTTAGGACCAGAAAATAATCAAGATTCAGAAACACACCAAGTTGCGACTAGGCCTTCATGTCATTCTCAGTTTAACCTTATGGAATCAATAGGTACTGTAATTGGCATGTTCCACTCAAAGAAAAATAACAGTGGAAGAGAATCAAGAACATATTTTTTTCTTCCTATAGCTTGGTAAATATATGCGAGCTGAGTTTATTAAGTTTCTTCTGGAAGCTCACACTTCATAAGATTAGTGAGATCATCCATATCATTTTCTGTTAATATGCATAATCCTCAAGCAAAACAATTGAACAATTTAGAAATCTCAGCCACTAGAAACATAAATCTGAGTGAGAATGAAATTATATCTATGCATATTCATCAAGTTTCGCAATTCTTCCCATTTTCCATTTCACATGTTGAAAGTAAAATCAATTCAGTTTAAGAAGGCTGACATTTGGAACACCCAAGAAAGTTATAATTTGGGGCAAGCAAATTCCTCTCATCTAATTTCCTCTCCAAATCTGAACTATATCTTGAGAAAAAAAATGTATTTTGAAGAAATAACTGTTTTTTTCTTCTGGTATCTCCATTAATGGGCCGAAGTCTATAAAAATAACGACACACTACCTTCTTCTAGAGATTGGTTAAGTGCGTTATTTAGGTCAGTTCAGGTCCTATGAAGAATAACTTGAATCAGAATCAGATATACATAATATATATACATAGAGAAAGAGAGAGGTACCTCGTCAACAGAATGAATATTGCGGCTGTCAGCAGTGTACATTACAGCATCCTGAAAGTATAGAGTAATTCAACTTGTACTGATTAGGCTCATGAAATACTAAATCATAACAAAACATTCTACTACCCCTCAACATTATATGCCACAAACAGCAAATTATTACTTCTTTTATCTCTTCCTTATAGAATAATAGCATTATAGTTTACCATTCATATTTACACAACAACTCAAAGGCTCTAAGCCCTTTTCCTGATGAATGTGTTGAAAACCATGTAGTAGCCGACTTACTCCAGCCAATGGCACAATAGTAGTTGGCTCCCCATCCTGGAAGTGAAAATGTCCGCCTTTAAAATCCTTCCCATGGCTATTCAAATAACAGACTGCCTTTTCAAGAGAAACATGAAAGTTATCAGCCAATTATTCATCTAATATAAGTCATAGTGTGTATGTTATCTATTAGGAGACAGGTTGGAATAAGAGGAGTGAGGTTCTAGAGATAAAAAATTAGCCGAACCTTATCAACAAAATGCTTAAACAAACCATGAATGATGTCACAACATACCGCGAAGTCCCGTTGTCTGAGATATGGCTTGTTATCATCGCTATGCCACCCAATGCTTGCTCCTCTGCTCCAGCTGATTCATATTATGTACAGATATTAACTAAACAATGAACAAGAAGAAAAGCCTGACTCCCTTAAGAAGCTAACAACATGTTTCGTTGAGGAGTTGTCATAAAAAAATATAACGAAGAATGAAGATAAAAAAAGATACCACTGGCACTTGAGCAGATGTTTTTCAAACTCAAATGATAACAGTACAATTGCACGGAAGATACTAACAAACTTGGCCACATAATTTAGTCAGATGGCAGGAAGCTATTGTTATTGCTTAAAAATTTATACAAAAATAATGGTAGGTAATCATCCCTACTACCAACTCCATCGCAAGTTTAGGATTGAGCTTATTAAGGTAGACAGTGCATGGGAATTAAGTAGGTATATTATACTATCAAACCAAGAAAATTTTCTTTGGCGCCCATTCCATAACTTGGAGTTGGAAACAAATTTTGGAAGAACACTGATGCCTGGTTGCACGGGGATGTTACTATGACTTCAGGTCATGAATCCAACCATTGTATATGTTTGCATGTTTCCTAGTTACATAACAGTCAACTCAGACGATAAATCCAACCATTGGATAATCTCACATGCCAATTCACTATCATGGCATTCCAGAAAATGGTTACCCAGCCATGGAACCTATTTCTGGGTTAAATGACAGTCAAATTAGGAGAAACTACACTTGATGGTGATAAAAAAAATCTCTAGAAACTAAAGTAAAAAATAGATAGTGACCAAACACAGAGAAAATCCAACCTGATCAAACCAGTGAATTCAATAAAAAGCTCAAATTCACAGCCAAAGAATTCCTCAACTTTCTCTTTTATCCTCTCTGCAGTTCACAAATAAAAACAACCACTTAAAACATAAATATGCTTTAGCATACAAACATTGAGCTACACCAAACAGTAACACAAAATGAATGAGAACGTCATAAATCCTGGGTTTATTTGGATTATTGGGTTGCCGAGAAAACATGAGTACAAAAATGAAACACCTATAAAAATCAAATCTTGAACAGACAATTCATGAGTATATAGAAGAATAAAGCAAAAGAAGCACCAGGGAGCACAACCCAGATTAAGATTACCTCTGATGGGGACGAAAGGCATGATGAGATGAGCGGAGTTGGTGGCGATGAGGTGAGAAAGAGTGGTGGAGAACACATTGGGCCTGTATCCAACTGCGCCGCAGCTCTTGTGGATGAACTCAAGTTCCTATAAACCCCAACTCAATTCAAATAAAAAATAGAGTCTTGATGATGAATATGGTGAAACTTTACCTTGCATTCATCTGGAGTAAGGGAATTGTGAATGACGAGACGGGGATGATCCTCGCCTCCATCGTCCATCGCTCTCTCGCTCAGTCGCTGTTCGTTTGGGGATACATTTCGGTGCATAATTTCAATTAGCTACACTTTCCTCAAAACAAAACAATTAGCTACACTTTTTTTGAGGCAAAAGATCGAACTTTTATTATTTAAGCTGAATTAAGATAGACATAAGTGCGGACCGAATAGTAAAATCAGACCACCCAAGGACAGGCGAAGAACGGGCTTCCCGGGCTAGTCAGTGGGCCGCACTGTTCGCTGACCTAGATATATGCTCGAGTTTAACATCCTCGAGAGTAGTTAAAAGGGTTCGGCAGTCATCTACTAACCGGCCCAAAGGGGAGAACACTTGGTGTGTTCCTTAGATCAGATGCACTAGGTACTGGGCATCACTCTGGATGGTGACCCTGGATGACTGCGAAGCTTGTATTCATTCTAGGGCTTGCTAAATTGCCATGGCCTCAGCGTATTCGGGACTTGATGAGCCGCTCCCATAATCATTCCTCCCGTCCCGGACCCCACCTGTATGTGTTCGACAGATCCAGCTCCATCCAAATTGCCCCGAATCCGCAAACGTCGCACCGTCCACATTGATTATGAGCCAGTGAGGGGGCGGTGGACTCCAGGTCTTTTGTGTATGATGGGGAAGAACAATGGGTTTCGGACGACCATTTTGTGCTTCTGACCAGCTGCATTGGTTACTGAGAACCGTGGCTATGACATCCTGTGGTCTGGTCGAGGTCTGGTCCCAGACCATAGCATTCTGTGCTTTCCATATCTCCCACAATAAGAGGCAAGCTTTGCTTCGTGTCAGTGCCTCGGGCAGCAGAAACAGGGCAGTTAACCAGTCTTGTAGCGTGGCTGAATTGGGGGTGGGGACCGGTATGCCTGCCATATTCCAAATAAAATGGGCGAAGGGGCAATGAAGAAGGAGGTGGTCCGTAGACTCCTGTGCATTCTGGCACATTGGGCACGCCTGCGGTATCGGAACAAATTTTGTTCGGAGATTGACCGCCACTTGAAGGGTACCAGACAAGGCCCGCCAGAGAAATACCTTACTTCGTGGTTGAATGTCCTGATCCCATATTCCTGTCCAAGTCGTCGTTCCTGTCGATACGTGCCACCGACCATTTTCCCGGGATAGTGCCCTATAGCCTTCCTTGACCGAATATTCCCCCCGGATATTAAACTTCCACGCCCATTTATCTACATGCCGGGGGAGAGGTGGGGGCACCTGTAGAATGTCGTCAACAAATGTCGGGGGAAGGTTTTGTTGCAGTTTTGATACGTCCCATTGATGATCCTCCGTAGCCAGATCCGCGACCCTCAGGTCCGGGGTGGTACATGTATGAAGCGGTATGACCGGGGTGTTTCCCATAATCCATGGTGATCCTTCCACCATAGTGGACCGGTCGTCCCTAATTGTCCGAATCAGACCCTACCGAAGTAGAGCCAATGTTGCCCGTATCCCCGTCCAGATCTGACTGGGTCCATTTCCTACTTCAGCCGAGAGGAAGTCCCCCTTCGGGAAATATCGTGCCTTGAGAACTCTGGCAACCAGACAATCAGGCTCAGTGAGTATTTTCCACCCCATCTTTGCCAACATTGCGATGTTCATGTCCCTCATATCCCTGAAGCCCATCCCACTGTCCTCTTTAGGCCTGCATAGTTTTGTCCAGTCTTGCCATATGATCTGTAATAACCACTTCTGGTCAACGTCAGTCAAACCTGCGAAAAACAGGAAAATTTAAAATTTTTTAAGACAGACACTTAACTTAACTTAAATTGACCCCGAGGGTCATGCCGGACTTAAGTTGACCCCGTTATCGACTAAAATGAGTTACGGGAGACTCAGGGCAACTTTCTGGTCAATTTGGGAAAGATTGATTTTTCGTTGGAAAAGTCACCCGAGCGACGTTTTGGTCCATTCGAGGACCGTTTTGGACCCGAAAAGATTAGCCGTCGTCGTAGCGGTCTTAGTTGGGCCGTTTCCTAGTAGCCCGTCAAGTTTCGTAATTTCTTGGAAAAAGTGCCCGTTCGGGGCCCGAAACGTCCGATTTTCGCGAAACTGATTGGAAAATATCAACTAGATATTTTCCAAAAGGTGTGGGACCCACCTTGACACATGTCCTAAATGTGGTGGTGTTAGTTTTGGGGGGAAAAGGTGTGGTGGTGAGTTGTAGCCGAGAATGGGGTTTTAAAACGGAAAAAGTTTAGTTTTTTAATTAGTTGTTAGTTGTTAGTTGTTTAAATTAGAGAGAAGAAGAGAGTTAGAGAGAGAAGAAGGTGGAGAAGAAGATAGAAGATTAAAAGCTAGGGTTTGAGAGATTATTCAACCGTTGGATCGTTTCAAAGCAAGGAGAAAACGTCTTCCCCTCGTCTTCCTCGTTGGTAAGACCTAACCCGATTCTCGTTTCGATTATTTATCAAAAGCTAGGGTTTGGTTATAAACTATGGGTTAGGGTTGTATGGACGTTTTGGAGGTGTTGGAGACGTTTTAGAGGTGTTTGGGGGTGTAATGGCACGTTTTCCGGTGACCGGAGGCTCGGGAGGAGCTCCGGCCACCGTGGGTGGTGGCCGGCCGGCCATGAGGTGGCTGGCCGGAGCTGGCAGCAGCCACCACATGGTGGCCGAGCCCCCCCTCAAACCCTAGGGTCTCGGCCAAGCCTCTTGGGTGGGGCCCACGTGCTCGGTTGCTCGGGTTTTAATGTTCGGGTGGTTTAAAACGTCCCCCGGACCACTTATTCCTAATCGAATCGAAATTTGGAATTAATTTGGAGAAGTTGTAATTAACGGGTTTTGGGAAACTTTAAACGTTAATTATTTGAATTAGAAGTCGGAATTCAATTCCGTCAAGTGCGTTGGGTTCCTTGAAATATTCTAAGACCGTAGAAACGAAAACGGGGGCTTTTGGAGCCCCGGAAGGCAATTAACCAAAACCGGGCAGATTCGCCATGTCGGGCGAATCTGGCCCTTACGGGTCCTTTATCGGCAATATCGAGTAATTGGGAAGTTTGGGAGTGATCGGCATTGTCGGGGTTACGTTTGGGCGTTAAGTTTATTAATTTTCGGTTTATTCGTACTAGTTTAAAAGTACTTTGAATTTGTGTTCTTTTAGATCGTGCTACGGACCGAGGCAAAGGGAAGCTCGGCGAGTGAGTGGGTGTACTTCGGGTGTTGTTGGAGCGCTTTTGGATTTATCTACGAGGTAGGGAAAAGTAGCCGGATCTCGGCCCTGATTAGGGAAAGTTAATAGTAGAATTGCATGTGACACCGGGGTGTCGTGGGTTATTTAGATTTATTTAATTATTAGAAAAGCATGATACGGGATTGTAGTGATTATTAGAAAAGCATGTTACGGGAACTTAGTAATTATGAGAAAGGCATGTGACACTTAGTAGTGTCGTAGGAGCAGAGAACTTAGCGTAATTGATTTACTGGAGGCATATGACCATGCCCGGAGGTTGTTTGTGAAGCTAGTGATTTTAGGACTGTTGGAGGCATCGAGTATGCCGGAGGTTGTTGTGTGCTCTTTATTGTTGAGTTTGGGTGGCCTTGAGAGCCCGTGTTATTTATTGTTGAGTTTGGGTGGCCTTGAGAGCCCGTGTTAATTATTGTGGAATTTGGGTGGCCTTGAGAGCCCGTGTTATTTATTGTTGAGTCTGGGTGGCCATGAGAGCCGTGTATTTAATTTGGTGTCTTGAGTGGCAGTAAGTGACGTGGGGTTGTTGAACCCGAGTCTTGACCGTTGGTGTGTCTTGAGTGGCAGTGAGTGCCCGTGGGGTTGTTGAACCCGAGTCTTGACTGTTGAAGTGTCTTGAGTGGCAGTGAGTGCCCGTGGGGTTGTTGAACCCGAGTCTTGACTGTTGAGGTGTCTTGAGTGGCCTTGAGTGCCTGTGTGATTGAACTTTCCTGTGATTGTGATTGTGGTTACCTGGGGTGGTGAGTTCTAAAGGTCGACAGCCTGATCCGACTTAGTGTCGATGAATTGCGAGTTCTAAAGGTCGACAGCCTGATCCGACTTAGTGTCGATGAATTGCGAGTTCTAAAGGTCGACAGCCTGATCCGACTTAGTGTCGATGAATTGCGAGTTTGAAAGGTCGACAGCCTGATCCGACTTCGTGTCGAGGAATTGCGATAGGTCGAACCCTGACCTGATTGAGATTGGTTACTGAGCAGCTGGTGTGCGATCCTTTGTGATCTTGTTTGGCGTTGTGTAGTCTTTCTGTCGTGTCCTTGAGGAAGTCGTCGATAGTCGTGTCGGGTTTACACTATTTTTATCGAGTGTCGAGTCTGTTGAGGAAGGTGACGGGTTGTGGGTCAGTTGAGTACTTGAGTTGGGGACTGTAGTCCCGGTGTTGGGTTTGGTTTTAGTGTTACTGGCTTCTTCTGCTAATTATGCCATAGTCAGTCTGTTATCCGTGGAGGTGAGCGAACGCTCACCCCTAGCTGCTTTTCCTACAAGTACTGATCACCGGACGGACTAGGTTAGCTCTTGAAGTTCATGGGGCTTGGAGCGGAGTCTGGTCTTTACTTTTTGTCGAGTCTAGTGACGGATGTTGTACCTTGTCCATTTGTTGGGGGCGTTTTTGTATTGTAAATACTATTATTATTTTGAGAAGTAAATGGAAATGTCAGAGCTTTTATTCAAACAGGTTCAAGTGTTTATGTTTTAAAATGTTCGCGTCCCGAGTTTGGTTCTCTGAAATTGGGGCGTGACATGATCGGTTTCGTGCCTCTAGGGGTGCCCGCCCACCAATATCGTGCTAATGCAATGTGAATCTTGTTGATTGATTCCCTGGGCAGTAGGAAGACACTCATCGTGTAGATTGGCATAGCCTGAAGGACTGAGCGTATCATCACCTCTTTCCCTCATGCGGACAACATCTGACCATCCCAGGTCCCAATCTTGGCCACAATACGGTCATAGATTTAATGGAGACTCTGTCCTTTCCGTCGTCCCAGCATGTTGGGGACCCCAAATATTTGGTCGGACCAGAGATTTCTTGTATTCCCAATATCCCACAACATGTGGACCTGTTTGCCATAGTCGTATTGGTACTGAAGAAGATAGATGATTTGGCTTTGTTGATGACCTGACCCGAAAGAGTGCCGAAGGTGTGAAGGATCTGATTCAGATGATTCGCCTCCTCCTGGTCCGCCCTACAGAAGATATAACAGTCATCCGCGAAAAATATGTGAGAGACAAGAGGCGCACCTCTGGCCACCGAGACCCCATGTATCTTTCCATTACTCTCTGCTTGGCCAAGCATACGAGACAATCCCTCCATGCAGAATAGGAAGAGATATGGGGATAACAGATCGCCTTGTCGGATTCCCCTCCCTGCAGTGAACGGTGACGTATGTTTCCCATCCGAGCTCACTGTGTACTGGATAGATCGCATGCATGTGAGGACCATAGCTCGCCACCTCATATCAAAGCCAAACGCCCCCATCATAGATAGAAGGAAGGACCATTCCACTCTATCATAGGCTTTGCTCATATCCAATTTCAGGGCCATAAATCCCCTTTGACCTTGGGTTTTACGCCTGAGGGTATGTATTATCTCATAAGAGATAATGACATCATCCTGTATGTGTCGGCCTGGCACGAAAGCTCCTTGATTTGTGGATATGATCGGGTCCAGGAGAGGCTTCAGACGATTTGCCAGGACTTTAAAGAGAATTCTGAAAATGACATTGCAGAGGGCAATCGGTCTCAGCGCTGTAATCTTATTTGCTCCTAGGAGTTTTGGGATCAAGATCAAAGTGGTCTTATTGATATCCGGATCGGTGGTACATGTTGCCACTGCAGTTTGGACAAACTCAATAACTTCCGCAGCCAGTATAGACCAAAAATGCTGGTAAAACTTCGGATTGAGACCATCGGGGCCTCAGGATTTCGACGGTCCCATCTGGAACACTGCTTGTTTCACTTCTGCATCCACTACCCGTTTCGTCAGTAGTAAGTTTTGTGCTGAATCGATCATGATAGGGACTGGCATGGGAAGGTCATAGTCCTCGATATCCCCTGCCGTAAAGATGTCAGAGAAGTATGAGTGTAACAAGTCACTCATACCTGTATGCCCTTGTAATTCCACCCCTGCATCATTGACCAGACATTTCAGTTTATTTTTGGCTTGCCGCTTCGTGGATGATTTCTGGAAAAACTTCATATTCTTGTCCCCTTCCCCGAGCCTATGTTGCTTAGCTCTCTAGCGCCAGAATTGTTCTTGTTTTGCTAAGGCTCGGTTGTACTGAATCTGAATGGCTAGACGAAGTCGGATTCCCTGTCTGTCAATCCGGCCATTGAGCTCGGCTAGTCTCCTTTGTAGCTTACTAACCTGGTTGATGTTGTCTCGGTAAATATTCTGGCCTCAATCATTCAGCGATACACCAATATCCTTAATGTGGTGTTTTATGTGGCGGTTTTCGGGTTGCCCCCACTCGAATTGGACCAGGACCCCACACTCCGGGTGTTCTAACCACATATTCTCGAATCTGAATTGGCGAGGCCGTTGTTCCTTCGGTTCCTTCTGAAGTTGGAGCAGGATGGGTTTATGATCCGAAGTTGACACTCCCAAATTCTGTAAAGAAATATCCCGGAATCGACGACGAGCTTGCGGAGATATAAAAGCCCTGTCCAGCTGGCTTTCCACCTGTGTTCCCGGGTCATGACCTCGAGCCCACATGAATTGGTAACCTTGTAGCTGTACCTCTTCCACCCCAATGTCTGATACGGCTTGTTGAAATCCTTGCATAAGATATAAGGGGTACGCTTGACCCCCTCTTTTCTCCGATGGACGAAGAATACCGTTAAAGTCTCCCATGAGGATCCATTCCATTGGTGCCGGGACTGTGGCCAGTTTTCTGAGGTTGGCCCAAGTCAGATGCCTGTTGTCCCAACTCGGTTCCCCATAAATACCAGTAAAACGCAGTGGTGGTTCCTGACCAAACCGGACCACTACGTCTATGTGTGTTTGAAACATCGATAACACATGCACGGAACACTTCTCGGACCACATTATTATGATCCCCCCTTTGTTCGACGGGGGATGAGGACCCGGTTCGGCCTGTGGGATGATGCTTGGGATTCTTGTACCACCATGAAACCCCAACGATCGACGAAGAATAACCATCCGAGACCTCGAGTTCCGGGAGTCAACATGTCGGGTCTCGGTGAGGAACAAGATATCCGGCTTGTGCCGCCTCACCAGATCCTTCAGCTGCCGGCGATTGTGGTTTGTCCCCAATCCCCGACAGTTCCAAGCCAAAATAGTCAACATAACAAACAAATAAAAAACGCCCTAGTCTGCGGATTATGGCAGAATCGTACCTGAGGGCATGTCGCGCTGTGAAGGAGAAACGGTGGACGCGTCCGGCTGGAGAGGTACGGGGGAGGCACGGCGGAGACAAGGCTGGAGGCGGATCCAAAATCGACGCCCTAGTGCGAAAACTCGGGATCGGCTCGATGCGATCAGACACACCGGGACGGACGCAGAGAGGGGAATTGTGCAGAAGCTGTTGAATATCAAACCGGGACGGACGATTGTGTGGCTGCCGGAGAAGACAGGCGGCGACGGGACGGCAGAAAGGTTGACGGCGACGGCAACACCCTAGTGGTTAGGGTAGATCGGACCCTAGTGGTTAGGGTAGACGAGAGCGTTTAAATACAATTAGCTACACTTAATCATATGTATGTTTCAAATAGTTACACCTTTCAAAACCAACACAGTGATATCTTAATTATCCCAGAAATTCATTTTATTCTACGTTTTTAAAAAAATAAAGAAACACTTTTATTACCATGAGAAAGAGTTATTACATGTTTGATTCTGCACTAGGTCTAACAATAATTCAGCAACAAAAGAATGTTTGAGACGGTCTAAATAAAAGTAGAAGACTGTAACGAAAAGGTATTGCAAAACATTGCTCAAGGTGTGGCCGAATTGCCACTCATTCCCCTGAAGAGGACTCATATAGTCCGGTTAAAAGCCGATCCTGTGTTGTGCAGTGGTGAAGGAAGGACTGGCTTGCCTCAGGGATCCCTTCCAGCAATCGCCCATGAAGCCCTTGGTTATCAAAATAAAAAAGACCCACACCATTAACCAGATCCATAATCGAGAGAGGGGCCGAGGAGGGTGCGGTGGTGGAGGCCAGGGAGGAGGACACGTCGGTGGTGGTTTTAGAGACAACGGCAGCGGCTGCAGAGACGGCGGCAGCAGCTTCAAAGGCGGCGACGGCGGCTTCAGAGACGTCGGCGCTCTAGAGACGGCTTGGAGGTCGATTGACACCGAGGTGAGCCAGACAACAACCATCGGGGTTGTAGAGGGGGGCCAAAAAAAGTCGGGAGACACTTCGTTGGTGGCGGGAGGGAGCCAACGTCGCAGTGGTTAGTGGCGGCTCAAAAGGAGAAGCCCTAACGAGAGGGGGGACTGAACAAAGTCTGGAGACTCTTCGTTGATGGTGGGAGGAAGCCAACGTCGCGATGGCTAGTAACAGCTCAAAGGAGAAGCTCTAACGAGAAAAACCTTCACAAGAACCATAGGGAATGTGCAGGAGAGAGGATATATGAAAGACAGAAGCATAACCATGGCAAAGGCCATGGCCATAGCCATGGCTTTTCTCTTACGACGACAAAGAGCTCTAGGCTAGGGTTTTTTGTGGTGTTGGTTAAATTATTTTTATTCGACGGAGTTAATTTTGCATCCAAAAGTCTTTATTTTTAAAGTGATTTTTTGTCATTATTCAAAGGTTGTTTTTTGACAAAATACAAGCGAGTGTATTAGGAAGATTATATCCTGACCACGAAAGGATGACAATGATGTAATAGCCCTGACAAGTTAATGGGTTGCAACATTCACTGACCTAGCATCCTTGATGGACTTAAAAGAAAGGGTTAATTATTGAAACTTACCCTTATGTATTGGTCACGAACACTATGCTACCCTCCTTTTCAAAATGATATTTGCGCTACCTTATCTATTGGTCACGCGATTACGTTAGGAAAAATAGACGGTAAAATGCCGTTTTTTCCATTCTGTTAGTCATATGACCTCAAGTGTCATATAATAGATGGTAAAATGACGTTTTTTCCTTCATTAGTTGACTTTTATACATTTTATAAGGAACATTATCATTGCACCCTCGTTGTTGTTCCTTGTAAAATATATAGAGGTCAAATACTTAAGGGAAAAAAAACGTCATCTTACCATCCATTATATGACACTTGAGGTCATATGACTAACGGAATGGAAAAACGGCATTTTACCGTCTATTTTTCCTAACGTAATCGTGTGACCAATAGATAAGGTAGCGCAAATATCATTTTGAAAAGGAGGGTAGCATAGTGTTCGTGACCAATACATAAGGGTAAGTTTCAACAATTAACCCTAAAAGAAACTTACAATCTTGCAAAATACCCCCAAAGGGGAGGCTAGAATAGTGTTATCTAAGATCAGGTTCACCATCACCTGCGTGTCTGAGTGAAAGATGATTCTTGAACGGTTTACCTCCTTTGCCCATTAAAAAGACTAACGTATGGCTATAGCCTTAACCATATGAGGAGAAAGAGTTCCTGAAATCGTGTCATTTTGCTCTTCCACTATATCGTCAACCTCATTCTGCAGATGAAAGCCCAGCCCGATCAGGTTGAGTTTTGAAAGATAGCCTCATCAGTTTGTATAGAGAGCCAGGACGGTAGAGTGGGTGTCCAACTAAGAGGATATCGGCTTGTGGTGGTTCCTACCCGAAGAGGTTTAGCATTTGCTTCCTTTTTAAGTTCGAAAGTGTATTTTTGACAAGATTGTCATAGAGGCCAGGAGAAAGTGCTCATCATTCCAAAAATACCATTCTTCTTTTTCCATAAGTTCCATAGCCATAGGAATATCTTGGATTTCAAGTCATCACTGGGAGTTGAAGGACTTTCTACCATCATACTCGAAAGTCCATTCCGGGGTAGTAAAGGAGGGGTAGGTCCGAAAGAGACCAACAATCCTGAGCAAAAGGACAGTGAAACAAGAGGTGGGATGTCGATTCAGGCTCCAAGAGACAAATAGGACACAAATAGGATATATGAACACACCTTGAGTTAAGGTCCTCAACCACTTGGAGAGAGTTTGTGAGGAATCGCTACAAGAAAATCTTAACTCGTGGAGGTGTTTTGGCATTCCACGTGTCATTCCAAAACAACTCTGAACCCATGGGGAACCAATCCCCCTAATTTTTTTGTAGAGTTCGGTATCCATTTTTTGTAGTATAAATGGCCCTTGTTGTCCGTCGCCCAATACCAACCATCATGCTTACGATATCTGCAGCTAAACTTGTTCTTGATCTCGTCCTCATTCCACATTCTTTGTCCTGGGAGAAAAGGGAGTTCACGTAGTTCCCTACTAAATCAAATGAGTCCGTATGAACCCAAGGGTCACTACCCGACAACCACGGATCGCCCATGATTTTTGTAGATTTTTCCGGTCTTATGTCCATCCAAGCACCATGGATAAACATAGTTTGGGTAGCCCGAACGCTAGTCCATAAGAAGCTCAGGTTATCCCCCTTGCTTGCCGATAAGAAATTATCATTCGAGAAGTATCGGGATCTAAAGATGCGGGAGACCAGAGCGTTCGGTTTCGTCGTAAACTTTCATCCCATCTTGCCAAGTAAAGCCAGATTGACATCCCTCATGTTCCGAAAATCCATACGTCCATTTTTCTTTAGAATGCAACATTTCTGCCAATCTTTTCATATAATCGGACATTGCAATCAACTTAAGCCTTCCCACCAGAACTTGGCCAGGGCCACCTAAATCATCAAAATAAGAGATTGGGGTAGGAAAAAAACCCCTTCATCGTGTACACTGGAAGGGTTTTAAGAATTGATTTAATTAGAACTTTCATTCCTCCTTGTGATAAGAGTCGGTTGTCCCAAGTATTAATTCTAGATATGACCCGATCAACAATAAAATGGAGGGACTGAGTCATGTTCATGCCAATAAGATTCGAGACGCCCAAATAAGTTGAAGCTTCCGACATATCCAAAATGCCCAACGTAGAAAAACACTCGGTTTTAACCAAGGAGGAGGTATTCGAGCTGAAGAAAATAGAACTTTTGTCTCTATTTATCTATTGGCCCGACATTTCCTCAAATAAATTCAGGATATTATGCAAATTTTTGGCTTCCCTATACTCAGCTCTGCAAGAAATATATCAATCGTTAACAAACAACATATGAGAAACAAAGAGTGCTCCTCAAGCTATAGAGATACCAAGAAGGTTACCTTAAGATTCAAATTCTTTTATCATATAGGAAAGAGCCTTCATGCAAAATAAGAAAAGGTAAGGGTATAGAGGAACACCTTGCCTTATCCCATGGCCCGAAACAATCAGATCAGTAGACTTCCCTCCCAAAGATATAGTATATTGAACCGATAAAATGCAAGCCCTCGTGAGTTTCACCCACTGTTCACCAAAACCAAATTTCCTCATCATTTCTTCCAGAAAGTGCCATTCAACGTGATCGTTAGCTTTACTCATGTCAAACTTGATGGTCATAAATTGGCCTCTTGATTTTTTCGACGAAGGAAGTGAATAATCTCAAAGACGTGAAAATGTTATCTTGGATTTCTCTCCCCGGGACAAAAGCGCTCTGGTTTTTTTAGATTAACAGATTAAGCATAGACTTTAGTCTGTTAGCAAGCACATTTGAAAGAACAATGAAGCTGACATTGCATAATGCTATCGGTCGTACATCTGTAACCTTTTTGGGAACAGGTTTCTTGGGGATGAGCACAAGAACAGTGTCATTATGTTTGTCCAAGAAATCCCTTTTTTTGATAGCAAGTTTAACAAACAACGCGACTTGATGTCGAAGAATTCCCCAATGTTTTTTGGGAAAAATAAAGGTTGAGCCCACCCGGGCCCATAGATTTGTTTGGCCCCATTTGGAAGACCAATGTCCGAACTTCCTTGTTGCTCACGGTACTCACAAGAGAAGCGTTCTGGACGTCCGTAATTTAGGAACATACTTGGAAAGGTAATATTTTCTCGGTGCCAAGAGAAGTCTTGATTATGTCTTAGAAGTAAGAGGTGATGAACTCTTTAAGGCCCGATTCCCAAGCCATTTCTCTGCCCCTTTTCATCTTCAAGGACCGGTGTAGTATTAGCTGTAAAGAAAATTTTAGAGTTTTTGTCCTTATCGGTCAACCAATGCTTCTTCGCCCTTTGTCTCCAAAAAATTTCTCGAGCCTTTAAAAGTAATGCATAGTGCTTTTGGATTTCTTCCCTTTCAATAATGTCTGGACTATCATTTTTACCATTTAAATAGGCCAACTGCTTCTGGCACCATTTAATCTTTTTAGTTGTGACTTTGAAGGTATTTTGTCCCTATTGGTGGAGGGAGGAGGTGACATTCTTGATATTATCACTCATCAAGGTCCTAGTATTTTGATCCCATTCTTGCTGGATTGTTTGGCCATATTGCGGATCTGTTGTCCATTTATTTTCAAATTTGAATTTTGGTGGCTTCCTCAAAATATGATCCTTTAAGAGGTCGACCAAGAGATGCTTATAGCCAGACGTCGAGTACCCAACATTGCGAAGAGAAACTTGAGGGTATTCTCGAAGAAAGCCAGTTGAAACTAGCCCTCAATCTAGTTTGGTTTCAACCCTCTCTAAAGGATCTTTTCCCTTGTACCAAGTAAGTTGGTACCCTTTCATCACCATATCTTCTAGTCCAATCTCCTCAATAACTTCCCTGAAACTGCTTATCAGCTAAATCATATAGGGTTTTCCTCTTTTTGTTTCCGAGGGATGGAGTATGTAGTTGAAATCACCTAGAACCATCCATTTATCCCTCATATTATTCTCGGTTATCTCTCTCAAAAGCCTCCATGTCTTATGTCGGTTTGACCTATTAGCCTTCCCGTATATACCTGTGAGCTAAAATTCTATCCCTCCGGTGGGGTTAGCCAAATGTCGATGCAATGGTTCGTGCAATGACATTTTCTAATATTCAAATCATCACACCAGAACATCACCACCCCTCCTTGGTGACCATTTTCTTCCTTCCTCGTACCCCCGTGGAAACCAATATTCCGGAAAAGAATTTTTAGGGCTCCATCCGAGAGAAAAGTTTCGGAAATAAACACCACAGACGGTCTGAATTGGTTTAGGTACCCTTTCACCTCATGCTTGTGGAGGTCGTTTCCCAAACCTTGGTAGTTCCAAGATAAAATTTTCAGTGCCACAACCATGAAAACTAACAAAGAGCTCAATGAAAAGCAAACAGGAACGGAAGCAACCCACAAAATTTGCAGACACACAACTTACCCAAAGCGTTGCAGATAGCACAATAAGGGAAAGTCCGAGACTTCAGCAGAAAACACAACTAGGTAGTAGATCGAAACCACAATAGGGAAGCACAATAAAAACGCACCAGTCCAACAGTAATACAAAATCCAAAATCTAGACAGAATAGTGGGATACAAGAAGTTCACATGGTGGAGAGAGATAGGGGAGAGGAGAGGAAAGCCCACAACCTTGGTCGGAGTTCTGACACATCCACACGCGGTCATTGTCGATAAGAGAGAGGAGAAGTCTCAATGTTGCCGAGGGGATTTGAAATCTCAGGAAGAGGGGTGCGTGACGGCGTGTTCTATTTACCAAACTTAGGAAGAGGGGCGTGTGACCGCATCCAAAAGTCTTAAAAAGTCTAAAATACCCCCTACTTGTGATCAAATTTTCTAAGTTTTACTATTCTTCAAATTTTAAAAACCACAAAACAGTAAAATAACTAAAATACCCTTTAATAACCTTCGATTTTTCAAAAATATCATTTTTAGTTCCTCCTATCGAGATTTTAGTCTCATCTCATGCTGCAACCACTAATTTTCTCAACCACCAAACGTTGATATTTTTGTTAATTCTACGTTGGAAATTTATGTGTCAAGCAAGATGTTGCTCATGATGTCATCAGACAAGTTGAGCTTATCTGGTGCTGCAGATTTGTTTCCTAGTTTGAAGATACTTCTGCGTTAAATATATGTTGTATTTAGGAAAGACTCTAACGCAAGGAAACAAAGAGATTTGACCAGATCGTGACTCTAAGGATTAAGGAAACTCTAGGAGGCATGATTCAAGGTATTAATCGAGATATAATACTCAAGGTAACTCTCGTAGCTCGGTTCAGATTCATTGATATATTTTCCAAACTCTATCGTCGTAACTAACTATTTATTGCCGTCAAGACTATTTGTTCGTTGTTCATTATTTATGAATCAAGGGCTCCTAAGCGTGTTGGACTAGCGTGTTGGGAGATTAAATGAATTAATCAAATAATAGCGTTGTTGTGCTCAAGACACAATTCGAAACTGAATGTGTATTCGAGATGTGTTTACGTGATTGAAGATTCACGAAGAACCTCTATAGAATAAGAACTAATCTGAGACTGAAGGGCTCGAAGTAAACCGAGACTGAAGGGCTCGAAGAGTGGGATCGAGTGAGGAACTCAGATTCAGGGGGAGACCCTGAGATAGGTTTGCACTGTAATAATAACATAGGTTTTTTCTAGAGGGTCTGAAACTTGTATGTTGATTGATTGCACATAGTGAAACTTTTCTACTGGTAGAGTGCCCCTAGACGTAGGTGATGATGCACCGAACCAGGTAACTAAATTGTGTGTCGTCATATGCTTGCTTGTTCTTATTATTGTTTCCATTCTGTTCTAAAGCAAGATGTTAGTCAACAAGTCTTAACATCTTGTAAGACATCTTGCTACTACACCTAACTAGAATTTCAATTGGTATCAGAGCAGGTCACCCAATTTAAGAGGTGTTTTCCTAAAGGGAAATAATTCTGCGTGTGAAAAATGGAAACTCCAAGACAAGGAGGTTATGTAGATCGTCCACTTGTGCTTTATATGACAAACTATGGCTACTAGAAATCCAGAATGAGTGTTTTCATGAAATCACTGGATAGCAAAACATGGAAGTCTGTGATCCATGGCTAGGAACCACCACTACTGAAACTTGAGGAAGGAAAACCCAGTTATGTCCAAGCTAGAGAATGATTGGAGTATTGCGGAAGACGAAGCTTCCATGAAAAATTCTTGTGCCCTTAATGTCATCTACAATGGTGTTGATCAAAATGTTTTCAAACTAATCAATACTTGCACAAGTGCAAAGGAAGCTTGGGAGATACTAGCAATTTCCTATGAAGGAACTACTAAAGTTAAATATCAGAGGCTGTAATATCTCACCACAAACTTTAAAGCCCTTACCATGAGAGATGAAGAGAACATAACTCAGCTCCACGTTCATCTTAGAGACGTTGAAAATGAATCTTATTCTCTAGGTAAACCTATGTCAGGTGAAGAACTTTTCAGGAAAACATTGGGAGTTGTGAACTCAAGGTTCAAAATGAAGATAACAGCCATTGAAGAAATGCATCAAAGTTCAAAATGAAGATAACAGCTATTGAAGAAATGCATGACTTGAGCACTCTCTAGTTTGATGAACTGATGGGATCACTAATGAATTTTGAATTATCTCTTCAAGGTTCAGATAAGATAAATAGAGGAGTGGCTCTGAAAAGCACTACACAAAACCTCAACGATCAACCATGCTCAGGTTCTAAAGAAGAGATGGAGGAAACAGTGGATATGATTATGAAGAAAGTAATGAAGCGTTTCAACCGTATGCTAGGACGATATCTCCGTCAATATGTCCCTGACATCTCATATCAGAAGGGACAGAAACTCGGGAATACATCAAAAGGAGAAAGGAGCGATGATTAAGATGGAAAAAGAAGAGGTGCCTAATACCGTGAAGGTGAAGGATTTGGACATATTCAACGAGAATGTCCAACCTTTCTAAAGGGACAGAAGAAAGGGTTTAATGCAACTCTGTCTAATGGTGATGATGAGAAAAGTGATTATGAACAGGTAAGCAACCATCTTGCTTTTACTATTCACGTTGCTCCTATTGAAACAAGTGAGACCATTGATGAAAGCCTCTCTCTGGAGTTACTAGCAGGTGAAGCTATGAATAATGCTTATGATCAATTGTTCACCAAATGGGTAGAAGAATCAAAGATCCTGGAGACACAAAGCAATTAGATACAAATTCTAACTTGAGAAAAGGCTAGGTTGGTTGAAACAGTTATCTCCCTCAAATAAGAAGTGAGCAGACTCAATGGGGAAATTAATCGAATCACCAAGTCTGTTAGGATGATGAACTCAAGTACAGACATGTTGGACACTTTACTGTCCATTGGAAAACCAGCAAAAAACTTGACTCGACTTGGTTATACTAAAGAAGCCTCAACCTCTCAAAGTGTTTTTGTTCCTCAGAAAGATCATTATCAGTCCATATCCACTGGAAAACAGAAAGTTTATCGAAGTTCATCAACCACCTAGGTACACAAAGTTCAACAACATTATACTCGACATCTTGTACAGCATTCTGCATAACATCCTGTAAGACATTCAGATGATCAGTAGTATCAACGCAGTTCCAGTACTCAAGCTGGATCGTTACATGCAGATGTCCTCAAGAGAACACGATGCGAATGTATTTTTTGTGGTAAGAAAGTTCATATAAAACCACATTGCTACCAACTTAAGGGAACATCTCGTATTCAACAGATGAATCTTGGTCAGCCTCATACTACTGTGAAGTAGGAATGGAAAGTCAAAGGTGACAACTCTCGTGTCAATCAGAATCAAGAATGGAGAGTTAATGGTGAAAATTATCGAGCTAACATCACTTATACCACTCTTACTGCATCCACAGAACAAGTTTGGTACTTTGATCGTGGATCTTCTCGACACATGACTGGTAATCATGAATACCTGAAAAATGTCCAACCATGTCTCGTTGGACATGTTATCTTTGGAGATGGGGTCAAAGCTTGAGTCATTGGATAGGGTCAACTGAATTTTCCTAGAATCAACTATCTCACTGAGGCATTACTAGTAGAAGGACTTACTACCAACCTGTTCAACATAAGTCAAATTTGTGACCTATAACTATCTGTAGAATGTACCAGTAACAAGTGTGTTGTTTTGAATAAGAAATTGACCACTCTTATGACTAGGTCTCGATCGAACGAAAACTACTATATTTGGTCTCCAAGTGGAACTATAGCATATACATGTTTTTCTGCATCATGTATATTGACAAAAGGAAATGAAGTTGAGATGAAGGACCAAAAGCTCAACCATCTAAACTTGAGGAGCTTGCAAAGGATCAATTCAAACAAGGACATTGTAGGGGTACCAGACCTCTAGATACATGAAGGAAAAATCAATGGTGATTGTCAAATTGGAAAACAGGTCAAGATGTCAGACAAGAAGGTCTGACATCTTACAACCTCCAGAGTTCTAGAGCCACTTCACATTGACATCATGGCTCTCATGGAAGTAAAGAGGTTGGGTGGAAAAGAATATGAGAACTACAGTAGTGTTGAATTCTTAGATCAAGAAGGAATCTCCCATAAATTCTCTACACCTATCACTCCTTAACAATATTGGAATGTGGAGAGGAAGAATTGTACCTAGGAAGAGATGGAAAATGAAATAATGCATGCCAAAGACATCTCCACACGTTTTTGAACATATGCTCTAGACACCACTCTTTATGGAATATGGAGGGAGAGAAAGCCTAATGTTCCGTACGTACATATCTTTGGTGCTTGTAAGAGATATTCTAGAAACATTCGAGCAATTAATATGACGGATTACATTATTTTTGTGATCAATGATAAAGAGGAAGATATATTGGTCTCAAGAAAAAATGCCACTCAGGATGTCCATCCAAATACCCGTGCACAAATGTCAATCAGGATGTCCACTTAGAAGTCGAAGCTGACAATGTGAACATCGTTGAAGCCAAGTGGGCTTACAAGAATAAGACAAACGAGCATGGTAAAATCATCAGTAACAAGGTTCGTCTTGTAGCTCAAGGTTATACTTAGGAAGAAGGAATAGACTTTAAAGAAACATGTACTTCTGTGGCCAGACTTGAAGCAAACAGTTTGCTTCCATGACTTTCCTGTCATTTTCATTTCAAATGTTATCACATGGACGTCAAGAATGTAATCCTGAATGGTTATCTGGATGAAGAAGTCTATATAACCCAACCTAAAGGGTTCATTGATCCATACGCATGCCTCAACATGTCTATAAACTTCATGAGGCCATGTATGAACTCTTTCAAGCTACTCAGGCTTGGTATGAAAGACTATCTCAGTACCTTGAAAAGAATAGCTATGCTCGGAGGGGAGTTGACAAGACCCTATTTACAAAGAAGGAAGGGCTCAACTTCATGATCTCCCTGTTGGGTCTCGAGGTAGGGTTGGAGATGAACCAACTCGCAGCGGAAAATCAATGAAAACCAAGAGACGATTAAAACCATGAAACAACTAACAAAGAATGGATTCACAAGAGAAAAATTCAGCACTAGTTCTTACCAAAACAAGAACACCGGTTAACGAATGATTGGCTTGAGTCTCCAAGACGCCTACGTATCCACATGGGAATCAAAGCCACGTAGTTCTTCTCTTTGAGGACTCAAGAACACAAACATGGAGGTGGAAACTAGCCAAACCCGAAATGGCCATGGAAGAGGGAGAGAAAATGTGTTTCCTATTCTTGTCTTGTGTTTGTTATGTTGAAAAAAGATGACTTAAACATAACAAAACCCATACTTGTCCAACTAAAGGCATGGGACAAGTATGGTGTCAAGTAAGGTGTAAATAGGACAAAGTATGGCAAGACAAGATTGGGTTAGGTGGTGAATCACCAACACCTTAATCCTTGTCTTGCTTACTTAGTACTAATTAATCAAGACTTGATTAATTAGTTCCATGGGCCTTGGTTGCATGGGCCTTTCATGGGCCTCTTGGAACATGGCCCGTGGCCATTTCCAACGAGGTCCCGTGATTCGCTCATCGCCTCCATGCCTTCCATACCGGAAATGTCCAACATTATCCGACGCGATCAATCCCAAGACTCCAAGCCTTGTCTCGATCTGTAAAGTCCTATTCACTTACGGGCACATGACCCAAAACCCAGTTTTGGTCATGTCCCGAGACAACTCCCTTTTGGCCATTCTCCATAAATGTGTCAATGAGTTTCATCCTCCGATGTGACCCTTAGGTTTATGCATGTCAATAGATCAACGTAAAATCTCATTTTACTTGATCCTATTTAAGTGGCAACTAACGAGACTTTAGTATTGCCTGACACTACATAACGAATCGACCCTGTCGATTCTAACCTTTCCGTCGTCCCTGTCATTATCCTTTTATCTCCGATGTCCTGATTGAGATAAGGCATAGAGCCGTCATCCGTATTATTCTCAATCACCATTCCTTGATATGTGAGATGACTGAAGATATGATACCCAGTATCATGTGCATGGCCATGCTATTCTTCCAGTCACTCTCGATCAAGCGGCCGAGAACCGATATCTTTCCCATACCTTAGTATGAGGGATAAATCCCTTAGCCGTCTTTCGTGTCACTCATGTAGCCCGTCCCCAAGCCAATCCTGGCCGTTATGGAAGCCCTGTTACGGACAACGTTAGGCTCAGGTCAAACTCAGTTGTTGACTACATAGCGATCACAAAGACTCCTTGGTCTAAGGATACATGACAAGCTACAACACTGAATATGTTCATGACTTAATCTATGGAACATATTCAGGGCGGGTCGTCCAATATCATGTCCCACATGATATCTATGATCAGACTCCGGAATCCCATTCCAATGACTAACAGAACGTAAGCCATAAAGAGCCATCTTTCATACTAGTCGCTTCTAGTGAAGCTTTGTTGACTAGGGACCCATCGACTGTGATCTATCTCGATCTATGGTTCTATTCGCATGGTGGGCATAGATCAGAGCACACGTCGATATATTACTCCAACACATAAGTAATATAAAGCCGCTTTAATTTTATTGCTAACGATGATATGTACATTTGGACATTTAGGATTGAACTACGGGCACTAAGACTAACACTCCCAAATATATGTTGATGACATTAGGCTTAGAGGAATGTCAGACAAGATGTTCCCAACATTTTGTAAAACATCTGCAGACCAAGTTTGAAATGAGCATGGCAGAGGAATCTTGTGTAAAATGTCAAAAATACCCTTCAATCTAACTCATATTGGCCGACCTTTCGTAACAATTCCCAACTGCGAACTATCACGTTTATGGATTTAATATATTTTTCAAAATTTCTTCTTTAATAAAAATATCATATATGATATTTATTTTATTTAAATATATATAAAAATTCTATTTTATTTTTATGGATTAAATATTTTTTTTCATAGTTTCTTCTTTGATATAAAATATCAGATTTTATGTTAAAATAAATATAAAATATCAGATTTTATGTTAAAATAAATATAAAATTACATTAAACAAAAAAAAATGGACGAACCACTCTTTGTTTTTATCCCTAATCTTCATTGGCTTCACCTATATCTTTTTTTTTATACGCGAATATGTTATTAGAGATCTTGTCTTTCAAGATGAAAAACTAGGATAAAATGCTACAACCCTGACGGGGATCAAACAAAAACCTTCTCAAAAGCACCAAAAACAAGTGCACAAAACCATACAAAAAAACATAAAGAAAAACAACTGAAACACCAGAAAGCCAAAACCTGCGACAATGACGAGATCAGCCCAAAACTGATCTCGTCCCAAGCCCGCCTCCATTACCCGACCCTTCTCTCTCTCCGAGAATGACCCACACAACTACTTGGAGCTTAAGACCATACTAAATACTGCCAGTCCCACTCCAAATCACCAGCCAAGCGCAAAATACTGAAAGAGTGTGCCTGTAGTTTCCTCAACACATCGTCCAAGGTTTCCAACCGACCCATAAAAAGAGCATTGTTCCTTTGTAACCAAATATGCCAGTAAGTTAAATAACTCATTTTGAGCCAAACCTTATTACGCCTGGATGCTTGAACTTCATTTCAACCCAACAAGTTTGACAGAAAATCTGTCGGCATTACCCAAGGTAAAGACCGCCACTCATGGACTATGTTCGATAAACCTATAGCATAATCACAATGTAACAATAGGTGCACAATGTCTTCAAAGACCAGTTTACACATACTACACAATATAGCATTCAAAGCGATCCTACAACCTCCCGCTTCTAAAAACACCAACGTAGGTAATGCATTGTGCATGATGAGTCATATAAAGGAACTATACTTTGGGGGCATTCCTTTTAACCAAAGAAAAGAACCCCCATAAAACTGGATCAGAATGAGGAGCTAGTAATTTATAAACCGCACCTGATGAGAAACGTGTGCTCCTGACCCAAACAATCTTATCTTTAGAGTCATACAGGCGAGTAGTTTGTAGAAGCGCTTTTAACTCCTTTTTCTTCCCCAACTCTAAAGAGTACAGGTTCCACTGAGACAAACCCGACCAGCCCCCGTTCAACCAAATATCACTAACCGGACCATCTTGTCGACTTGCAGCAACAATAAGTTGTGGAAATCTAACCCAAAACGGTCTGTCACCCAACCACACATTATCCCAAAATCGGATCCTCCTCTCATTACCAGCCTTCCAATGTAAACCTTGGTTACCAAAAAGACCCTGAAACCGATCATCTGATGCCAGCTCCATTAAATGTCCAACTACGAAAGAATTCCCCGACTTATCTAACTTTGTGAGGTCTCATTCCCGTATGCTCCATTTAAATTTCTCACAAATCAACTCCTTCTAGAGCGAGTTCTTCTCTTCAGCAAACCTCCAGTACCACTTCGCTAGTAAGCTCAAGTTCACTTCCTCTAATTTTTTAATACCAAGCCCTCCAACTGACTTCGGCCTACACACATTTTCCCATTTAACTTTATTCAAAACTCTCCTGGCCACATTGTGAGACCATAAAAAACTTCTCTGCCAATTTTCCAAAACTCGGATGACTGCCTTAGGAGCTTGAAACAGACTCATATAAAAAATAGGAAGAGCTGCTAGAGTAGATTTAAATAAAACTACACGACCTTCAAGATTCAAGTTATTCGCCTACCAACCATTTAAAAACTTATTAACTTTTACAATCACTGGGTCCCAAAATGAAACCCAACGCGGGTTTAGCCCCAACTGGAATCCCAAATAAGGATTCGGCAGGTCGCAAACCTCACAACCCAAGATTTCACCCAACTGATTAGTGGACATGGATCGGCCATGTAGGAGAATTTTCTTGGACTTTGAGAAATTAATCTTTAAGCCTGAAATCTCTTGGAACAAAGATAACAAATACTTCAACTTTTGTAGTTCTTCTGCCCCACCTATAACGAATAAAATCGTATCATCTACAAGCTGAAGATGAGACACTATAGTATCGTTTCTTCCCACCTGCACACCCCTGAAATCACCACCTCGAATCCCATCTTCCAATATTTGATGTAAACCCTTTGCAGCAATTAGGAAGAAAAAGGGGGAGAGTGGGCAACCTTGTCTAACCCCGTCTTCTATCTTAAAATCTTTGTTTGGAGAGCCATTAATGAGAACCGAAACATATACTTCAAAGCAGCTTCTCATCCACCCGCTCCACTTTAACCCTAACCCCATGATCCTCATAACATCATAAATATATGACCAATTGACCTTATCATACGCCTTTTCAAAATCAAGTTTGAGGATCACACTTTCTTCATATGATTTTTTCAAAGAGTGATTCACCTATGAAGCTATCAACACCCCATCTACTAGTTGTCTTCACTCCACAAAACCTCTCTTGGTATCATTTATTGAATCTGCAATCACAAATTTCAATCTGTTTGCCAGCCCACCCACCCACCCCCCACGAATCGCAACTCGTGTATTGAAACCCCTAATTTCCATCTTCATCTTTGATTCAAAGAAACACTTGAATCACAAATCGTGTACCCAAACCCCTTTCATCATCTTCTCAACATTTAATGAATTCTCCGGCGAGATTCATTCAAACATGGCCGTGTTGCATACAAGAGCAAGAAGAACATGCTTGTGATTCCTCATCCGTGTAAAAAGTAGATAATTCACCGTTAGCAATTGCCGCGAAAGATCAACCAATATGAGGGAAAATATGCCATTTAAGAAAATGTTATTGTGCACGTGAATCCAAACGACGACGTCAAAATAGACAAATTTCGCTAATCCGTGTAAAAACGTGATAGTTCGTAATTGGAAATTGTCACGAAAGATAAGTAGCAGTCAGAAAAACGAAAACAAAACTAAAACTAAATTAGGAAACACGGTTTCCCCGTAACCAAAAGGCAAAAGGAATGGTAAGAAAACTTTAAAATGAGAAAGAGGCAATAGTTAAGCTTTGCGGCTACTCTAAGTGTTGTGCATATAATAAGACAATAAAATAGCAACAAAAAGAAGCATAAAGTTCTTCCTCCCCTCCGCTTTCTACAAATCTCACTACTCTTTCTCCCTTCAAGAGTGCCATACTGTCTTTTGAATTAGAGTGCCTCCTCTCCTCTGCCTTAACTGTTCAAGCTTGCTTGCTTGGCACAATGTTACCATTATCTTGCTTTACCTGTCTCCTACTGTCACCTACCTCTCCATTGCACTCCTCCATGTTGTGATTCAATGCCCCCGAGTCATGATCATCTTCTGGAAATGCAACTATGTCAGTTGCATTACCAGGTAGCTGTGGAGGAGACGATGAATTTCCAGGAAGGAAGACACCTGTGCCAGGGACAGGCAAACGAGGAGTGGGGTGCCTTGGAGCTGCCCATCCAGCGGAGCCTGGTGGTGGAATGGGAAAAGCAGGGGCTGAAGCCGCAGCAAACATGCCATTTGTAGGTGGAGGGGCCGCCAATACACCCGTTATTGGGACTGCCCCTGCATAATGCTTTGGTCCAACAGGATGCCAAATATGATTGGGTGATCGACTAGGTGGTGGACCCCAGCGAGATGACGGGCTTACTGCAGATGAAAGACGGTCACCAGGCACAAACTTCTTTGGCTGGGATTTTGTCAAGGTAACGAGTATGCGCTGTTTTCGGCCTGAGGGAATAGCATGTTTAGCCAAGTCTGTTGCTTTTCCTTGCATCACAACAAAGGATCTACACATTCACAGCACCACACTTGTCTTAGATGCATTAATATACATGACTCCAGACAGAATAGAATCCCTTACATATATACATGATTAGTCAACAGTATATGGCTGCATTGATGATTCTTTTTATGTGGTATGAAGTGTCTTCCATATAGTTCAAAGCTAGACAGGTTCTTTGCTAAAATGACTACACATACATCAGACTGCAGAATGATAGATAGGTAGTAAAAATAATTACCCAGGAGCAAGTGAGAGCTTAAGAGTGCCTCTGTAGTCTCCAGGATGGTCTGATCCAATAACTCTCCCGAAAATCATGTCACACTCTGTCAATGACAGGACACTGACAGGCCTTCCAAACCAAGACGGCCATACGTATGGTTGTGAGTGGTCACCCTACAGAATTTAAGGCTTGCTTAGCATATTGCATGTTTAAATTGATCCAGTAAACTTAAGCTTAGTTAGCAACCTCATTATAGAAATCAATGATGCAGGTGTCTGGTTTCACAGTAATAACTTCCCTACTGAATAAGCGATCAATGATATCTTGCAGCAAGGGAGGGATTGATTCAATTTTCCGTTCTGTAAATAAACATTCCAAGAAAAATCCAATAAGTATTCCAACGGATAATATCCATTTTCATTAAGCAATCAAAATTTGTGAAACATGCCTTTGGAGGTCCTATCATCATTTTCATCTTCTGGAGGTGAATCTGCAATTTGAAGGCCTAGTTGAATCATCTCTCTTCCATGTCCCTTCATGGGCCTCTTTGATGTCATATATGCCTGACCTGCTTCTTCTAAAACAAGAGTTTAGACTTACTAACTATGAGGAAAAAACAAGCCTTTGGAACCCAAGAGAAAGGGAGCAAAAACATATTTAAAAATCTATAAGATAACCCAAAATCTACCAGACGAGGTTAGAAACAAGGGTCTGCCTGTTAACATAGCTCTAGTAACGAATAAAACTTCAATCCATCATACAATTTAGTTTTTTTTTTGCAAGTAAAATATTTACGAGCATGTCTTAATAGAAACCTCCATCCTATTAAGGTGTTTATGTCTGATCAAAAAACAAAGGGGGTTTATGCTCAGATGTACATACAGGACGACCATACCATTTTCTAGTGGGGTGGGGAAGCGAAGAGCTACCTCAGATGTACATATCCCAATGCGTAAAAACAAATCACAATTATAAGAGTTACAGAACAACCATACCATTTTGTTCAATATTTGCCCATCCATTGATAGTGCAACTAAATACATACATTTAAACATCTGTGTATTCTTATTAGCCTTTTGTCTAATTCATTGTGAAGCTAATACATTTTAGTAGAAGTCTAACATAAAATGCATATGCATTGTGTACAGGTAACAGGCCTCATTAATACTGATAACATAAACTGCACCTTGAAGAAGTATAACCATGCTTGGAACACTATTCGTAGACATTTTATAGCTACTACTGGATTACGTGGTCTTCTATATTTCTAAATAATGAACTTTTAAAGACTGTAAACATGCGTTCATGTGTGTGTGTTGGGTGGGGGAGGGGGTGTGCTTTTGCTCATGGTCTAGAGTGTGACAAGAATCAGTGAACTTGCCTTGAAATAGTCCTTTTCTTCCTGCAGCTCTCAAATCATAGGCCAAAGAAACAAGCTTTGGAACTTCTGTTTCTTCCAAGAGGTCTTCATACAACTTTAATCCCTCAACCACATTAACCTAACATCAAAACTGGCACACTTCAGTACTTGAACAAACAAAAGAAACAGAAATATATCTTCAAAAAGAATGTATCAAAAGTCAGATATTCTAGACACAATGCCAGTTACTACCATCTTTCCATCAAACATCTCAGTCCTCACAAAAGTTTTCGGAGTAGGGTCGAAATCCTGCTTTTTACTCTGGCTCTGAATGGAATGTTCATCGCTCTCTGGAAGAACAATAAAAAAAATACTATATATTAAAATGACAATGAGCTTAACAAGTTGATACAACCATCCAACACACTCTAAATATCAGGAAACTTTCAAGTGCATCCATCACATACCTTGGAGTTCATAATTGTGATAGGTGGCTCCCTCTGAACAGTTTGAACTCTTTGAGCAATCATCTGCATGAGATTTTGCCACAGCCTCTGCTTGTGCGACAAAAACCAATAATTCAGTGTCACAACGATTTTCCAAAAGAAAAGGCTTAACAAACAAGACAAGTTACGATGTCATGCAAACAAGGAAGGAGAAAAATGGATGTGGTTCTCTCTAGTTTTGTCATGTCTGGTTCAACTAAGTAATTGACCTAATAGTGCTTATTGAAGTTTCTCGGCATTTTTTTTTGTAGTTTTTATTTTTATTGAGTTAATGGTTTAATATGGTTATTCTAGGGCCTATTGGTAATATTTTTGCAGGGAAACTTGGAACTATCTTTTTTAAGAATGTCATCTTTCCTTTTGTTATTATTTGCTTTCAAGTTTATTTGCATGGTACTTTTCCATTCAGCTAGATCGAAATCTAGTAAAGCTAAATTTATTCATTGCTTTTCTAACTTTTTCATTTTCAACTAACACTAGTAAACAGACATGAACTTGCTGGCTAAGAGAGGGACGCATTCTTACACTCCTACAAGAATGGTTAGGAAAGGCAGAGTCTATTTGTTATCTCTTTCTAACAAATTCTTCTTTATGATCTTACTTTCTCTGCTTAACCTTCACTGAATGACACTGTCCTACCTAAGTAAGTACAATCTTTTTAAATGTATAAAAATTATCGTGAAATGAATGCTTTCGTCCATTACACATTGAACCAAGGTTCCTATAAAATTAAATACCCAATTGATATCCCAATCAGCGAAAACATTACGGATAGATTATGTTAATAGTTATGCTGATAACATATTTCAAAGAAGGGAAATATCATTGGAAAGTAGATATTATGAGTGTAGGTATGATACAAAAATACCATTTAGATAGAGACTGCAATCCAAAACCAAGGGTAAGTATCAGAACTGGTTTGGGTATATAACACTGACCATAAACCATTTTACTAAATATGCTTTATGTTTCAAACTACAAATACGTAACTTAATTTAGAAAATCAACATGCCATTATCAATGATATTCTTTTAAACCATTTAACTAATTATCAGACTATGCAATTTGCATGAAAGTTCAAAGTTTTATACAATGTCAGGCATTCAACCAAACTGAACATAAGCCAAGAGCTACCTTTCTTCTCCTCCGCCACTACCTTGACCATATCATCTGATTTTTCCACCACATCTCCAGCTTTAACATTTTCATGTCTCTCACTCCCTTGCCCGCCCTTCTCCGAACCCACAACAGCAGAAGAACTCACAGCATTGCCATGATACTCCTTCATAGTTTCAGCTCTATGTCCATGCTTAAACCCAGTACCAGATCTCCTGTACTCCTTGCCCCCTGTCTTGACTGGATCAAAATACCTCTGCTGGCGCCTCCATGCCACCTGCTGAAGTGAGGATATCACTTCAGACACAGAAAAGTACTGCTGCATATGCAGCACCGAGGTCCAATTATACCTCCTCTGCTGAACGACCGCAATGACCGAGTCGTACTCGCCTGGCTCCCCAACTAAGCGCAAATGGTTGCAGAGCAAGTCTATAATAGCATTGGCAGCAGCAAATTCGCTTCTCAACCAAAAGATAAACCCGTCACGCTCATCAGGTAACCACTGCCGGTGATGGTTGTGGATTTCGCCGCCACTGCCACCACCAGCTCCGCCGCCGCTTGAATACTGCATTTTGTCTGATATAGCCACATTTCCCGATGGCATTGCCATGAGAACCCACTAACCAGAATTCACCACTATAGCATATAAAGCATGCTCAACTACAGATCTATCTGAAAAAAATCAGCACCCAAATCCCCGAATTCAACCAAAATAACGCGGATCACACGAAATCAAGCATCAAATCAGCTCAAAACCCACACAAATTCTCAAACCCGATCCCCAAAACAACAGATTTTCACAATTCAACTTCTGGGTAAGCGAAACGAGGACAGAATTACAATGGGCTTCAGTGCTTTAAACCGATCCAAGATAAAAACGTTGACAGAGAGCAGAAAGTCGGTAAAGGTGAGAACTTGAGAATTGCAGTACGTGAAATCGAAATTGCGTCAGCAAGCAGTAGTGAATAGACACAGATCTGGAAATGGGACGCGATGAATCAAAATGACTCCATGAACGTACAATTCAAGGGGGTGACGTGAAATTGGAATGGTTGTTTCGTAAGCATAAGATCTAGGGTTTAGAGAGACACACAGTTAGAGATAGAGAGAGAGAAGAGGAGAGCGAAGACGAAGGAAATGGCTTATGGAACACGCATATGTATATGGTCTTAAATGGTGGCTGAAACAAATGGGTCTCTCTCTCTCTCTAGTTTTGGGAAGAACCTCGAGTCTTTGATAGAGTGTGTGAATGGGTGGCTCAAAAGAGTATTCTTTGAGTTCTGAGGGCAATATGGTAATTTGGGTTACAGGCAGGTGTTTCAATGCTGTATTACTATTTCCAGTAAATGAGGAGCCTTTTGGATTGGAGATCAATTTGTTACTCCAATCCTAACCGCTTATTCTATTATCAAACCATTAAATGGATAAGATTCAAAATTAATTAGTCGATATTGGCTTTAGTTTAGGTATTAATTAGATTTGATTTTATGATTGTTTACTATAATTAGTTACTTGAAGTTTTGGGAAATGCACCAGCATCAATCCCTATTCATATCTCCTTATCAAGTCGACATTAATGAAATTTCCTAAAATATTTATAATTTTTAGATGAATTAAAAAAGTCCATCAGGATGCTGGGCCCAAAAGACGTAGTTGGGCCGACTAGGTTGACCGTTAGGTGATGGATGACGCAGTAGAGCCCATAAGTCCGAAAAGTGTCAATATCGGGGTGGGTCCGAATCCGAAGTACAATTTCGGGTCGGGAATCAAAAACCTGATTCGTACCCGAACCATTACCACCCAACTTCTCCTTCTTTCCAGTATATAAGCCAAATCGAGATCACAGAAACCCCTAAAGCTCTCGGTACCGTTCATCTCTCTAGAACTAGACCTAGCCATGTCGGTGCCGGAGAACAAGCGAGAGCCGTGCCCCGATCGCATCCTCGACGATATGGGCGGTGCCTTTGGCATGGGAGCCGTCGGGGGGTCGGCCTTCCACTTCCTCAAGGGCCTCTACAACTCTCCCTCCGGTCAGCGCCTCATCGGAGGTACACAGGCCGTCCGCATGAACGCGCCCCGTGTAGGCGGAAGCTTCGCCGTATGGGGAGGGCTTTTCTCCGTCTTCGACTGCACCTCCGTGTACATCCGCCAGAAGGAGGACCCGTGGAACTCCATCATCGCCGGCGCCGCCACTGGTGGGTTCCTCCAGATGCGTCAGGGGCTCAGAGCTTCCGCTCGCTCCGCTGCCTTCGGTGGCGTTCTACTGGCCCTAATCGAAGGAGCTGGCATAATGCTGAACAAGATGATGAGTGCGCAACAGAATGTGCCCATCTCGTTCGAAGATCCCCAATCCGGTGCTGGCCTGCCACCGGGCTTTCAGATGCCCCAACAACAGGCTGCAGCTGCAACTCCCGGGCCATCTGGTTCGGATTCTGGGTCGTGGTTGGGCGGGGTCAGTGGGTGGTTTGGCGGCGGGAACAAAGAGTCTGAATCTAGCTCGAATGGTGGAACTCAGACGGAGGTTTTGGAGAGCTATGACAAGCCTTTGCCAAATTTCGACTACAAGTGAATTGGGAAGGTGGGTTGTTGAATGTTGATACTTCTATATTTCCTGTTGTGTGGGTATGAACTTAAATATAACAACTTTGTATGCAGTAACTCTTTTTGAATAGGCTTTTAGCTCGAGCCCTATTTTGTTTCGTTAATGAATTCTCATTCCTAGCTATTTGTTCAAAATATCAGTGTATTTGTGATGGTAGTTACTTGTGTGTAATGAGCTATTGTGTTAATCTGATCATTAATGGTTCTCCTTTACTTAAATTATCAACTCAACTGATCATGTAATTCGTTTAGTAAATAAGTTGAATATTATGTTCCAACGATGGTCTGTTATATCTTAGTGCTCTTTAATTTCTACATCTGTTTGTGTATTAATACAACATTTTGTTCAATTTTCATTGGACAAGTACATTTGTATTTTTTTCGGGTAGTAACATTATCAGAAAGCAAATTTCAGTCTTGTGTGTAAAGTGAGTTCTGTTCATTTGTTTGCATGCTTTATTTGGTTATTGCTAAAAGTCTGTGACATATGCATTTAGGTCATGACTGATGAGGCTTTTAGTAACCTATTGAAAACATAGTTACAAATTAATAAGGTAACCGCTTATTCTTTAACCCCCACATTGGGCAAAACAACGAGGATTTTGGGAGCATAACATGTATATTCGAAGTCATTAAGTAAACACTATAGGGTTGGCATGTTGCAGTATGTAGCAATTGCTGCAAAAATCTACTATGTGGTAAAGGGTATATTATTCGGAGCTTTGTGTGCAGTGAGGGAAAGATATTATGTGTATAGCATGGAAACACTATTTCTCATTCAGGGATTATTATTATTTGAATCTTGTCAATAAGGTACAAGCTCATAATGTAGCCTCACTGCTGTTTAGGTTTGTCACCATGGCAGAATTGTAAGGAACATTCGGTTCCATGGGCAAAATTTATTTCCGATGGAATATGATGAGCATTGAATTGTGGTGCTATGTTAGTGTACTCTTTTCTCTTTTGATGTTCCATCTGGGCTATGCCCATAATCTGTATCAACCCGAACATGGTGGGGAGTCAGTTTATAGCTCTAATATTGGATGGGTACCATGTTGCCAATTAGGCTCCTGGGGATTATTATTATGCTTTGCAAAGAAATAGAATTGTATGAGTAGTTTCATTCAAACAGCGAAACTTGACTAGGTACTTTTTATATTTGTTCAAGGATTGTCAAGCACATTCTCAATACTGAATCTAGTGCAACACTACTTGTTGCTTTTATTGAATTCGTATCATACATGGAATAATTGCAAATTCAGTAAAACATGATCACTTTGATTTGTTAGCTTCTTATTGATCTTCTCTACTGGTGTTCTCCTTTCAATTCAGGTCACACTACCTTTGGACATAGATTGGTGAAGATACGCAGCTACAGAGCAGGCGCTTTGAGCTTAATAATCATTTATTGCTGATATTTCTTCAGTTTAGTGCATGGCTTGTAGAGGATTAATAGCTCGGACAATTTTACTCAATTGTATGACTCAGATCCACATATGGCTTGTAGAGAATTAATAGCTCGGACAATTTTACTCAATTGTATGACTCAGATCCGCATATCAGTTATATTGGTTTATTGAAGTTTTGGTGTTGTCTCGGTTGAATTGCTGTACAATTGTGCTTTCTGTAAAGCCTGGTTTAGTTGACTGATGCAACAGAGATTGTTGATACTATTCACAATTTAGTGAAAGATTGTTGGTGGATCATTACATTACATCCAATGTCTCACCATGAGCAAGTGTGTTCATATCATTCCCATGTGTATGGATATGTATGTGGATATGTAGATGCGTGTGTTCATATCAATCCCATGTGTTATACGATTTCATTCTTAGTTTAGGAATAAAACGATTTATTTCTTCAAATGGAGAAGTAAAACCATTTCATCTTATATTATATATGTATCATTCCCATTTTAAACGCTTAAGTTTTGGATAATTACAACCGATTTTATGTACTTAAATAAGATCAAATCATTTAAATTCAGAGACTGTGTACCTTATACTCTAAATCATTTCTCATTCTGCTAATGAGCATGTGGCGTGGAATTAAAACTATGAAATGTACCGTTTAAATTATTATATTTTAGAAAAGAATCTTCCGAATTGATAAGTACAAAATTTATTGTATAAGTAAAGTCATCACTCTCAGAAACTTGCCTACATCCTTCCCTCTTCTTTGTCTCAACAATGGCTGCTGCAATGCTCTCCAAGACCTTCTTCTACCCGAAATCTTCTCTATCTTCCAAAACCCTAGCAAGCCCTTGCCTCAGCCTCCGCTCTTCCTCTCCTCCTTCACGTACCCTCTTACTCAACCTCCTCTCCTGTTTCTCTGTGTTTGAGTATTGACCTTTTTGTTTGGAGATTGATTCAAATGCTTGTTTCTCTGCAGAATTGCATTTTGGGGCCAAGAGGGCTGATGGGTTCTGCTCAAAAGCGTCTATGGCGGCCACCGAATCGAACTCCAGGTCTGCGGTTCCAAATCTTACAAAGATTGACAAGCCCATCATTGTCATTGACAATTATGACAGTTTCACTTACAACCTTTGCCAGGTTTGCTTTTTTTTTTCATTTCCGTCCTGATACTGCTCTCTGGTTTTCAAGCTTTAATGGCTGTTTAGCTGGGAAATGGAAGAGAAATGAACCAGTTCTCAAAAATAAAGTTCTGATCTTTATTCATATTCCTCTTTGTTGTGTTGTTTAGATGATTTAGTTATGATTCAAATGAATTGACTAGATGGAGTGATTCGTATGAGTTTAGTTGAGAGGAAGTGGCTGTTCTAACTGAAATCAAATTGGCATGAAGAAATTTATTACAATCAATTAAGTATGAAGTTTATTCGTTTTATAACATTATGGTAGAATTTGAAAGGAGTCTAGGTGAAGATTGAAGGCCATAAAGGTTTTATGTGTAGTGCAATTATGTATTTTTTTTAACCGATCAAACTTGTTGTCAAAATCATTTTAGATTGGATTTCAATTCAAATCCTTCAACTGCTGATGGAATTGGAAAGGGAGTGGAATCTCATCTGATTTGAAAAATACCCCTTTTATCACAATAGGATCTCCCATCCAAACAATAAAGATCCTTATGTCCTTTTTTCTACATCTCTTCTTTCAATGCCTTACATTTTCTCTACAAGGAAAACATACAGTTAGGTTATGTGTGGAAGACTCCTATTTGTGGATGTGATTATGGCGTCTGATATATGATGACTGTAAGAAACCATAGTATTTTTTTTTCTTTTTAGCTTCCTTACATAGTTCAGGCATGAAGAAATGATATTCGATTATGTGAAACATTTGGGGGAAAAGTAAAAACAAAGTTTATAGATGTTTAGAACATGGAGAAAATGTCATAAAAGTATATTCTCTGTGACATCTGATATGACCTTGAAGAAGTGAACCTATGACATGCCAAATTGTTTCAGCAGGGAATTTTCTTAACTTTTTCGCTTTTTCATGATTCTTCCAAAATAGGATATTGTAAAATAATTAGAGGAATGTTTTGAGCCTCAATTAAGTCATTTCGCTCTATTTGGTTGAACCACTGTTGTTGCTGGCCAAAAAAATGAATCAAATTGAGAATTCTAAAGATATGTTATAATTAGAATAATAAAGCTGTATCAAGTGTCTTAATTTTTGCATGATTGATGGCAATTTGGTAGACCTCTTCTAAAACGGTAATGATATAAATATATCGATGTGAACCGGTGAGAATCCTGCTATGTGAAATAGGAAACACAAATACCTTATGCAGCAGACGTGTCAATGAGTTGTTTGCTCAATATTCATTGGACATGCATCCATGAATAGACACACATCTAATTTTCTTCGTGAGATTATAAAAATCTAATTGAAATCTCACATAGTTCTGACAAAATATGGCCCAGTACTAAAAAAATGTATTCTCAGTGGGTCATCATATGTTTAGTTAACAGACAGAATAGTTTTTTTTTCTGCTCTTGTACTTCATCAAACAAGGAATAGTTTCAAAACCCTGTCATTATAGAAATAACCCAACCAGGCCCGGCAGATTACATTATTTTTCTAAAATGTGCTATTTCTTGTTTTCCATGATGGCTTTTCTTCTCTTTATTTTATTTTTAACACAACTTCTATCTTTATGGATCACAAGGGTCGTCTTCATCGCATGCTACTTATATGGACAATAAGCCCATTCTTAATTTATTCATGGCATGGTTACAAAACGTTTTTATTGAAATGAAATAGTATGTCTCAATTCCTTGCATGTGACTGAAGTATATGGGAGAGCTTGGATGTAACATCGAGATTTATCGAAATGACGAGTTGACAGTTGAGGAACTGAAGAGGTACATCATTTGCTATTTGCTATTTTCTATTTGCATATTCCATATACTTGATGTTGTGGCCTTGTGGGTAGTAGGAGCTATGTTATGAGTGGATGTCAAAGGCCTAAGCTGATTACTAACCTAATGTTTCCTGCAATGTTTATAGGAAAAATCCAAGAGGAGTGCTTATATCTCCAGGACCTGGTAAGAAAGTTCTGATATGCTCTTCTTTCCTCTTTTCTTCTCTTTTGTTGAAACTTGAGAGTCAGCGATACTTGAATAGAACCTGATAATTATTTCCTTTCATAGGCACTCCTCAAGATTCTGGAATATCTTTGCAGACTGTTGTTGAACTAGGACCTCTTGTACCTTTGTTTGGTGTGTGTATGGGGTTGCAGTGCATTGGAGAGGCTTTTGGGGGTAACTCATCTAAAATAACTTTGAACCTCTGAATTTGGTAACAGTATGGATTGGTTGTTTATATTATAATTATTATTGCTCCTGAATTGCATGCTGCCGTGTTTTTTGTTCAATCCTGATCTTTTTTTGTAGGCAAAATTGTTCGCTCTCCCCATGGCGTGATGCATGGAAAAAGTTCTCCCGTATATTATGATGAGAAAGGAGAAGATGGGCTGTTTACGGGGTTATCAAAGTATGTCCTTATTTATTCTTATTGCAAAATTTAATTTTGATAATGTCTTTAAATCACAAAGTACATGGTTGGGCTCTACAAATGAAACTCTGTCAGTGAGTTTAATTTGTAATAAGGCTCATTTTAGATATCAAAAAAAGTAGAAATAGATGTAAAATGGAAAGTAAAAGGTATCGAGACAAGAATCTAAGTTTCAAGTTCCATGTTCCATTATTGTTGAGCTAGTTGGATCTTAGAAGAAGCCTTGGATGTTGCTAAGTCTTAGTTTGTTTTGTGGGTTTTCAGTCCTTTCACAGCTGGTAGATATCACAGCCTTGTGATTGAAAAAGAAAGTTTTCCTAGTGAAGAACTTGAGGTCACGGCATGGACTGAAGATGGATTGATAATGGCAGCTCGTCACAAGAAGTATAAGTTCCTACAGGTAATAAAGATTGATCTTTTCTTTTCCCCTTATGATGTTGCTTATGCTTATGCATCTAATCTATTATCAAAATATTCATTGGAAATGATGGACTGCACTGCAGGGAGTTCAATTTCATCCAGAAAGCATCATAACAAAAGAAGGCAAGACTATTGTTAGCAATTTCCTCAAACTGGTAGAAAAGAAGGAAGCTCAATCCCAAAATTAGCCAACTTTAAAGCAAAAGCTACAAGTTTCTCAGTGAAATTTCAATTTCCTTGTTACATAGCAAAATTTGTTTCAAATATTTCATATAATTGCTTAATAACAAATTAAGGACATTTCTCAGTGAAACTGCAACTTCTCTGCTTCTAATTCTGTATCTGTTTTTTCAAGTGTTCTTACAAATTAAGTTAGAAGAACATGCAGTCTGATACAGAGTTTTGAACATCAACTGTAAACTGAATTTTTTATCTGCACAACTTTGTCTGGTTTGTCACATCCAACCGACCAACTTAGGATTCCCAACTAATCTTTGAAAAAACATGTCAGAATCTGACAACCCTGCTTCCCCTTAAATATTGCAAATTCACAGAGCAAAACAAAACAGGACCTTGATTAACAATACCAACCAAACACATAGGTACAAAACTACTGAAACCCATATTACACTATATATTTATTGAAACATCGTGAGAGTCCAAATATAGTTCATAGTTCTTAGCAGGGGAAGGGCCACAGTTACAAGCAACACCAAAATCATAAAAATGTTTGTAAAGGTAAAGCTATATCATCTTATATACCCACCAACACCATATGGAAACTCTCACCCTCAATGAATCTTTATGTTCTTCCCAGTTCCCATCCTCTATTCACAGAACAGAGCAAAGAAAATGAAATCATTCTCACAAACGTGAAGCAAAACGAATATATTCAACACAACAATGTCCGATATGTGTATGATACGATTATTTGGAGCTTGCATCAGCCTGGCTCCGGCGGTGTCGCTTCCCATGGCGGTGACGGCCTCCCCCAAATATGACAGGGTCAAAAGATCTGAGTCTCTGAGCTTCTTGAGGGTTGATGACACACTCGGTAGGAGGCACTCTGTATCTTGTTCTGTCATAGCAATAGGAGTAAGTCATGTGCTTCCTCCTGAAAACCTCCATTTTACCCCTTTGCTTGGGGGAGATACCGGTGGGGATGTCCTTTGCACTGTCACAAGCAGAGGACCCTTGTATTGGATCCACTGCACAACCATGAAGCACAAGGTCTGAGAACTGGGCGATGTAGGGCGCATACTTGTAGTTCACCCTGTATTTGCCTCCATTGGTGGCCCAATCCGAACCATCCCATATTGTGGCGTAGAGTGTCATTGGTTTCGATGGGAAGTCTCCTCCCATGGAGGCTCTTTTCTTGAACTCCCTAATTGGAATACCATCAACATAGAATCTGCAACAAACATGATATTAGCGACAAATCACAACAACAACAACAAAAGCTGTATTGAAACATAAGACTAATGTGAAGATAGGTTGATGTTGCTTACATGATATGAGAGTCAGTCCACAGAATGCTGTACTGATGGTAATCTTCGGAGGGATCGAACCAGAGGCCATATCTCTCTTCCCTGCCCACATCTGTGCTTCCATTGCCATAAATGTTGGTCTGAATCCTCCAATCTTTACCTCTGATGTTGCCTAGGAACTCAAAATCGATCTCGTCATGGTTCTTCTCAAACGTGTCGCCATTAGACATCTGGGGATAAAATAAAGATAGGATTCTTGCTTAGATTCCAGACTAAACCCCATGTGGCCATGTGGGATTTATCAGACTAATCTTCACATACACACTACCATAAGAAAAATAATTAATTTACATCTACACACATGTGAAGAAACACATCTCTTCTTAAACACTTAAAACAGACCCAAAAATCCACATTACAATTCATAGACAGACGAGAGTCATAGACCTAAGTTAAGTAGCAAAATGAATATAAGCAAGCATATATGAAAGAGATGATTTTTAAGCCAAAA
The DNA here is from genome assembly GCA_963921825.1 of Erodium maritimum. NCBI lineage: Eukaryota > Viridiplantae > Streptophyta > Magnoliopsida > Geraniales > Geraniaceae > Erodium > Erodium maritimum. The sequence goes on along the minus strand of OY997590.1, from coordinate 69,274,291 downwards.
GGCAAGTGGGTATTGACAGATTGAATGGATCGATTACTGACATAGAAGGCGACCACAACCCCAGCTGTGTAATCAGCAGGAAGCTTAATCAAAGCACTGAAGAACCCATGCAAGTAGATGTCATGAGACACAAACCCAGAACCTGTGAACACCACCAAAAATCATCTCAGTCCAAAAGAAAACATTAGATTTCACAACAGAGGAGGAGGAAGAAGAAGAAGAAGAAGAGCGGACCTGTCCTCTCATCTAGAGAGAGGTGCACCGATTTGCCATCTCTGAGGACCATAAGGTTGTCGTCTCCGAAGAGATGCGAGTAGCCTTCATCGAAGGAGACGATTGGGAGGTTCCCAGAAGCAAGAACAGCTATACCCAGAAGAGAAGAGAGGAAGAGAGCCAAACCCAGATGAGAATGCATCGTAAACGTACCACCCAGGCTACTGAGCCAGATGTACAGAAACAATAAATGAATGGTTTTTATTCAAATATTGTACAGAGAAGTCTCAAATCTCAAGCCTGGTCTCTGTATTTATATGCCTCAGTTGAGAAGAGAAAAGAAGAGATGGGTCTGGAATCTGTGTGAGCTGAGCACAGCTATGGTCGATAGGGAGAGCTGAAAAGGCTACTGAGAAGAAGGACAATTGGGGTGGTCTTTTTATTGAGCTGTTCTTATGTCGACACCTTCCAAAATTTATATTGGTTTTTTAATTTTCTTTCTTTTTCGTTCTTTTCCAATCACAAAAAACAGAGGGCAGGTGGTGGTAGCATATTATTGATTTCATTCAAGTCTTGAATTTAGAGGGAGTTCAAGGAATAGATTTAAAATATTCACAAGTTGATGTGACCAATAATATTTTCTTATTCTAACTTACTTAACAATTGAACGAATACGAGAAAACTACTTGGCTTTCTAAGAGTATGTACAACGGAACGCTCCACGTCCTCGACCCGCGCGCTTGCGGTCCGCAGACCTCGGACCGACCCATTGTGGGAGCGAAAAAACGTGGGCCGCGGGCCTGATTCTCACGCCCCCAGGATCGCTCTGCGCTCCCCGCTCCTCGGTTGCTGGTCGGGCGCGCGCTCCGCGCTCCCTCGCCTCGCTGGCCCTCTCATATGCCGCCACGTGACCACCTCAGCCGACCGTTTGACAACGTCACAAACGGCTACTTTTTTTTTAATTAAAAATCGGAAAAATCAAACCCTATAAATACTCATCCCCCCTTCTCATTTTTTCCACACCAATCTCCACTTTCACTCTCCAACTTCACTCTCTCATTCCCAAATTCTCCTCTCTCATTTCAATTATTCTCGTTAAAAATGTCGGGCGACGCAGGGTCCCGTGCCCAGCCAACTGGTGACGAAGTCGGATTCAGCACCGACGAACTGGCACAGAATTTGCAAGACATTCTAGCGGACAATCGGGACAACTCCGCTTTCTCCCCATACTCGCAACCAGGGTCGAGCTCAGGTAAGTGCAAACTTATTATTTATGTAACGTAAATTTTTTAATTAATTGATTGTATGTAGTTAATGTATTTATTGAATTTCTGTAATTACTTCATTGTATTTGTTTAATTAATGTACTTATTATATTGTTCTAATTAATTTATTGTATTAAGTTATTGTATTAATTTATTGTGTTCATTTATTGTTTAGGGAAATTCCGTCCCCAACAATTTCAAATGGCGCCAGGGTTCCAGATGCCACCACAATTTGGTATGAACCCACAAGGGTTCCAGACGCCACCGTTTGGAATGAACCCACAAGGACAAGGGTTCCAAATGCCACCCTAATTCTACAACTACCCGGGTACACACTACCCGACGTAATCGTCCCTCAACCATCCTCTGTCGGACCTTCCCAACGACGACCCGACCCCGAGCACCACAGCCGGATGGGCGGACATTCAGCCAGGATGAAGACATCCACCTCATAGACTGCTGGTTGAGTACTACAAAAGACCCCATCAAGGGCAACTCTCAAGCCGGAAACACATTCTGGTGCACTATTCAGAGGAAGTACAACTCGAAGGCAAGTCTCCGAGATCGCAACTGGCAAGCTCTCAAGAAACGTTGGGGCAGATGCTCGGGGTAGACAAGGAGGTTCCTCGGGTATTTGAAGTCCTCCCAGGACGAGTATGCGAGCGACTACAACCACGAGGAGCACATGAGACGTGCAAAGAAGATGTGGGTGGACGCAGGGAAAGTGGGTGACCACCCACTAAAGTTCGACCTGGATCATTAGGTGATGAAGTTCGAGGTCAACAACAAGTTCGCTGCCGAGGAAGGCACAATGGGTATTGTCTGCCAACAAAAAGTACGCCAACAACGAAAACGGTTGGATGAGGCTTGAGCTTATAGCTCAACCCCACCCACAAGCACAGGGGACGATTACACACCTCTCAGTGGCGAGTCCCAACAACCAGAATGGGGAGCTTCCGACAACTACGAGGGGACTGAGGTCCCTCTCAGCGACACACCCCCATCCCCTGAGGCCACCCCAAGTCCCTCTCTCCGAACCCGACCGCAAGGGAAGAAGGCAGTGAAGGCCTCAAACAAGGCGACCGTCCTCACGACCCAAATGTCTGCCTTCGCCCAGATGGAACGTTCACGGCTGGAGGCTGAACGTACACGTACTGAACAATATGCAGAAAGGATCTGCATGATACACACATTAACCCAACAGTGGGAAGCAAACTTTGCCACCTACAGGTCCCTGTTGGACAATGATACCTTTTCCTTCGACGAAGAGGATATGACAGAGCATAAGTGGTGCAAGTCCCAACTGCGAGAACTCATGGAAACCCTTAAAGGTGAAATTGATGATCTTCGACGACAACCCCCACCACCGGATGTCGACCCAACAGAGGATGATTCTTGAACATGTATTTTTTTTTTATTAAAAGGGGTTGAATAAAATTAAAAATTAATTTTTATTCGTGTTAAATTTATTTATTATTTATTGTCATTAATTATGTATTTCCAAAATTGATTAAATTATAAATAATTTAAACGGTTTCTGATAAAGAATTAAATAAAACAGCAAAATATCAATTAATAATCCAATCAGCATCCAGTCAGCACAGGGCCTCACTCCCAGGGCCTCTTCATTGCAAAACACCCACTATTCTGCACTCCCAGGGCCTCACTTTTGTCCAGTCAGCACAAGGGCCTCAGACCCAGGGCCTTTCAGTTGTACATGCTCTTGCACAACATAAAGGCCCTTGGTGAGGCCCTGGGTCTGAGGCCCTTGTACTGACTGGACAAAAGTAAGGCCTTGGGGCTGTAGAATAGTGGGTGTTTTGCAATGGAGAGGCCCTCTGAGGCCCTGTGCTGACTGGATTATTTAATTCTTTATCATAAATCGTTTAAATTATTTATAATTTAAAAAAAATTGGAAAAAATAATTAATGACAATAATTAATTAATAGATAACATTATCACGAATAAAAATTAACTTGGAATTTTATTCAACCCATTTTAATACAACCCCAAAAAAATACATGTTCAAGAATCATCCTCTGTTGGGTCGACATCCGGTGGTGGGTGTTGTCGTCGAAGATCATTAATTTCACCTTGAGGGGTTGCCATGACTTCTCGCAGTCGGGCCTTGCACCACTTATGCTCTGCCATATCCTCTTCGATGAAGACGGAGGTATCATTGTCCAACATGGACCTACAGGTTGCGAAGTTTGCTTCCCACTGTTGGGTTAATGTGTGTATCATGCGGGTCCTTTCTGCATGGCGTTCCGCCCATGAACGTTCAGCCTCCCGCCGTGAACGTTCAGCCTCCAGCCGTGCACGTTCCATCTCAGCGAAGACATACATTTGGGATGTGAGGACGGTCGCCTTGTTTGAGGCCTTCACTGCCTTCTTTCCTTGCGGTCGGGTTCGGCGAGGGGGACTTGGGGCGGCCTCAAGGGATGGGGGTGTGTCGCTGAGAGGGACCTCAGTCCCCTCATAGTTGTCAGAAGCTCCCTATTCTGGTTGTTGGGACTCACCACTAAGAGGTGTGTAATCGTCCCTTGTGCTTGTGGGTGGGGTTGAGCTATAAGCCCCAGCCTCATCCAACCGTTGTCGTTGTTGGCGTGCTTGTTGTTGGCGGACATTACCCATTGTGCCTTCCTCGGCAGCAAACTTCGTATTGCCCTCGAGCTTCTTCACCCAATGATCCAGGTCGAACTTTAGTGGGTGGTCACCCACTTTCCCTGCTTCCGCCCACATCTCCTTCGCACGTGTCATGTGCTCCTCGTGGTTGTAGCCGCTCACATACTCTTCCTTGGAGGACTTCAAATACCCGAGGAACCTCCTTGTCTGTGAGGAGCCTCTGCCCCAACGTTTCTTGAGAGCTTCCCAGTTGCGATCTTGGAGACTTGCCTTCGAGTTGTACTTCCTCTGAATAGTGCACCATAATGTGTTTCCGGCTTGAGAGTTGCCCTTGATAGGGTCTTTTGTAGTACTCAACCAGCAGTCTATGAGGTGGTTGTCTTCATCCTTGCTGAATGTCCGCCCATCCGACTGTGGTGCTCAGGGTCGGGGTCGGGGTCGTCGTTGGGAAGGTCCGGCAGAGGATGGTTGGGGGACAACTACGTCGGGTAGTGTGTACCCGGGGTAGTTATAGAATTGGGGTGGTATCTGTAACCCTTGTCCTTGTGGGTTCATTCTAAACGGTGGCGTCTGGAACCCTTGTGGGTTCATACCAAATTGTGGTGGCATCTGGAACCTTGGCGCCATTTGAAATTGTTGGGTATGGAATTTCCCTAAACAATAAATTATTACAATAAATTAATTAAAAAATTATAATAAGTACATTAATTAAACAAGTAGAATGAAGTAATTACAGAAATTCAATAAATACATTAACTAAATACAATAAATTAATTACAAAAATAATAAGTTTGCACTTACCTGAGCTCGACCCCGGTTGCGAGTATGGGGAGAAAGCGGAGTTGTCCCGATGGTCCGCTAGAATGTCTTGCAAATGAGGATTGGGGTTGGGTATTTACAAGGTTTGAATTTGTTGATTTTTAATTATAAAAAAAAGTATCCGTTACCGACCGTTGTCAAACGGTCGGCTGGGGAGGCCACGTGTCGGCACGGGAGAGGGCCACGCGAGACGGAGGAGCGAGGAGCGGGGAGCGCGCGCCCGGCCAACGATCGAGGGGCGAAGAGCGAGGAGCGAACCCGGGGGCGCGTGTTTCAGGGCCGCGGACCGCGAGAAATGAGGCCCACAACGGTACGGACCGAGGTCTGCGGACCGCGCGTGCGGGTCGGGGGCGAGGGCCGGCCCGTTGTGCATGCTCTAACCCTAGAAAAGTTGTAGTGATAGAAGGCGAAACCAGGAACTCAACGATTACGATGATTTTTAATAATGACGGGTTCGACCATCCTCACTTTGGTTCGTAAGGTGAGTTTCACTCTCTTTTCTAACGGTGGGTTCTTTTATGATCGCACTGGCGATAGAAGCAGGGCTCGTGTTCTCTGTACAACTGGCGATATGCGGCTCTTTAACGGAAACGTTGGCGGGGGGTGCGGCTCTCGGTCCGGTGGTCCTATAGAGACACTGAGAGGCCTTATTTATCGGACATCGGCAAGGGGACGTCGTCCTCGGTAGGTAAGGGTGGTGACAGCCCAAGTTTCAGAGCTTCGACCAATCTCTCTTCCAGATTTGATGTTGCACTATCCGGTAAATCGAGATGCAGGGATACAGTAGTTCAGGGGCTCGAGCGGTGCTTGGGTTTGGTTGTAGAGGATGAGGACACCGAGTCCGATTGTGAGTTTATCGGTCGGGGTGTTTCCTCGTACCACATAACAAGCATGCGGTAAGAGGCAGATAGGCTGCAATCGGACGGAGGTAGGGAGAACTGTTGGTGGTGGCAGGATACACTGGCAAGTCCTAGGGGTCTAGTGTCATGTTTGGGGCCACATGTCGGTTATGGGTCAGGTCATTGAAGCCCACCAAGAAATGGATCTGGATGTGTTAGAGGCCCGATGAGCCAAGGGGTCTAGGGAGCGAGGCAATTCTGGTAGCCCATCCCCGATCACAGACATGGAGGATCTGCACAGTAGAATTGGGGGTCTGGTCATTCGGGATATCATCGTGCCTTTGACGAAGCTCTATGGACGAGGGCTTAACTTCGCTCATGCGGTGCGGGCCACATGATGACTTCGAAGACTTTTTACTAGCAGTCTTTGGTGGACTAGCTAGAAAAATTATGGCAACTGCTTGATATGGTAGCACAATCGTTGGAGGACAGAGTGGAAGGGTTCTTTTTTCGGTCGACGAAAGAAAGAGCATGTGTGTTGCCCGACGAGACCTGGGCATTCCGGTGGACCCTAGTGTTGTTCGCGGCTTTACGGTCCTAGATGCGACCACAGGACATCATGTTCACCTACTTCTCATTTTGGGCACGCATATCCAATCTCCCGGTGGGCTCATGGAATCGGGGAGTAGGCTTACGGTTAGGAAGCGCCATGGGCACCTATCTGGAAGTTGATAAGGACGGGAACGCGGACGGGATGAGATGAGGGGACTTTATGCGGGTCTGAGTGCGAGTAGACGTCCATCTACCGCTACAGAGCCATCTCTAGTTCCGACTCTCGGAGTCTAAGGTACAAACTCTTTTACACATCTCTTACAAGCGTTTACCAAATCACTTCTTTGGATGTAGTTGTGTAGGGAACCTAGTGCCAACTTGTAGGTCATGATTAGGGAATCAAAGGCCCTCTCTCTGGTCCTCGTCAAATCCAAGATCGATTGGCTCTAGGGCACATCATGGTCGGACAACTTCATGTACCAACTGGTCCTACCTAGGGGGCTCTTTTGGTTGTCTTACTCTCAACTTTACTCTTGTGGCACCAAGACCAAGTAAGTGTAAGGGTAAGGGTAAGGTGGTGGAGGAGGAGGTTTCCTCCCATTACCAAGTTAGATTTTTTCCTGTCAGGAGTGACTATCCGACCCGGGACCCAGACTCATGATTAAGGTCTTTTTTCGTCATAGGGAATCGCTCGGGCGCTCCAAGGGAGTCCTCATTCCGAGGAAGAGTTCCTCGAGCACACCCGTCACATCCTAGTGCTCTCTCCCACTCCTTCCCACTAAGCCAAGCGGAGGAGCATCCAGGTGTTTCCCGTGATCTAATCACCTCTTCTCTCCCAATTGGACGGAAGCGTCTGGTAGGGGAGAATCAGGACTTAGAGTCAGAAGGCTACACGCTCTGAGGGGGCGTACTAAAAGCGGTGGGGGCTCCAAGCACACTCACCTCAGTCAATGAGGAGTTCGTGGTCCAGTAGGGGGTCGGTCAGCAACACCGCCTCACTAGACGTATGGTGGCAGTGGTCCCACCATGTTTTGGCACGATACTCTCCTACCACCTCGGGCTCCAGCACTCTTGTGTTCTTGGAGCCCTACATTATCATTTCCAGGTTAACGACGCACGCTGGTTCTTGGGAGAGTATACAATCTGCTTCGACACCACTCCGGAATACTATGTTCTACCTTCTCGTTTGGATTCTTTGTACTGTTTTCTTCGGACACTCTCGTAGCATAACTTTCTGAACACCTTAGTGAAGCATTTCGACCTCTGAGTATTTGTATTCTGTTTTTTATATCCTATATTTTTAGGACTTGTCTTTCAATACTTTTTCGGTATCGTATTTGATTTGTTCGCTTGAATTCGGTTTTTTATTTTATTTTCTAATACATGTTACATTCCCCTTCTCAAAAAAGTTAAGCCTATGCATTGTATTAAAGGTACCTAATTATTCCCTATTTTACATTTGTTTGGCCACTTTGCCCCCCTTTCAAGGCATTGATTTGTTCTTACAAAGTGGAAGAAAGTATAGGAGGATAGTGATTAGTGGGGATACCGCAACAAAGTATTCATCATTAACCTTCAAAATAATGATTTTCAAGCAAAAGTTCTTCTCCTTTTCAAATTAATTTTCATAAAAAGGAAAATATATAATTTTGTGAAGAGAGAGAAGCGAGTTGCTTTGATGAACAGGCAACCACCCCATAGATCGGGCGGCGCCCGCTTTGGCCTGGCGTATTTTAATGCCGAAACTACCCCTCTGCATGGGTGGCCAAATGGGTAATATATAACGTGACAGGTGGCACTCTTGGCAGATGGTAAATAAAGGACACTCAGTGGAACGAGAAACGCGACTATCTTTGTTCGGCGCGTACCTCATTCACAAACTCGTGCAATGGCGTACTGTTCCCAATTCCATACTAAAACATATATATTTTATGTTTACATTTTTTGTTGTGCTTGTAAAACTCTTGGTCTTGGGTACGGGTAGGAATACAAATCTAACAATTGAAACTAGTCTTCATTTTTACCAAATTTTTAATCTAAACATGAATATAGATTGAATAATGATTATATTAGCTGTAAACTTTATTAAACAGTTTACTTGTGTTTTTTTAGCGAGAAGATTTCCATTTATTGAATAGCTAAGAAAAGTACAACCAATTGTATTAGGTAGAGGTTGCTCAATCATATTAGGACCGGAGATGAACGGGCTTCCAGCAAATCAGTGGAATGTTTTGTTCATTGGTTTTTTTACGAAAACTTTGAGATAACAAAATCTAAATGTCTTGTGTAATTGTACCTAACGGAAGGAACACAGGAGTATCAAAGCTAATGATGTTGGGCTGATGTTGTGTCGGTAGGTGTTGATTATGCGTATCCAACCCACAAGGCTGTAAAAAAATGTTAGGCGATAGTTGGGAGGTGAATACCCTTAAACGTTAGACGGAGACTAGTTGAAGATTAGTCGAGTCCTCGACGAATATTATATTTTAATCATTTTTTTTAGCGAAAAGTGCAATATTATAACTTTTAGAATCGATTACATTGTTATGCATCGAGTAACATGCTCCTCGACCACGGACGGTCAGTATAAATGAACAATGGTTCACTGAGCCTTTTCATATCAGAACCGTCACATACGGTATTTTGATGCCCCACGGGCAAAGACAGAAGACGAGGGGTGATGGTGGGAGGTCAAGCATCATCTAGGGACCTCTCCTAAGGCCAGTCACTACTGCAGAAATCGACTTAGGAGACGGATAAAATGGATCTGTGACCTAAGTTTTGGCACTTAGGTGACGGATACAACAATCCGTCAGCCAAGTGGTGAAACTAAGGTCACGGATCTTGCATCCGTCACCCAAGTGGACCACCTGGCCGACGCATAGCTGGATCCGTCACCCAAGTGAGAAAACTTTAGCCACGCATGCTGGATCCGTCACCCAAGTGAGAAAAGTTTAGCCACGCATGCTGGATCCGTCAGCCAAGTGAGAAAACTTTAGCCACGCATGCTCTATCCGTCACCCAAGTGGGCTCTATCCGTCACCCAAGTGGGCTCTATCCGTCACCCAAGTGGGTTGACTATTTTACAAAAAAAAATTGACCACAATATTCAAGATGAATTAACCGTTCGATGATAGTTTTTTTTACATACGTATACTAGTTTGGATAGTACATATGAGATGAGCGGTCTTGATTATATAATATGCGAGAGACCGACACGTATTGATTGAAATCGTCAATTCCACTATGTGCATGAACATATTTAGCCTTACGGTAGTATAACGTATGACGTTGTCTCGTTCATTTTTTGTATGTGATATGTATGAGTACTATACGATCTTATGTTGTATATGAGGCATGCTAAGTACTTATATCGTTCAATTATCAATACTACAATAGTCGGGAAAAATGACGGGTTTTGGGGTTTTGGTCAATGTAAGTCAACTTCTGCTGGCCGACGGATGCATATATCCATCATTCAATATATATATATATATATATATATATATATATATATATATATATATATATATATATTTAATTATTTCCACTATTTTAATTTTATCTTTGAACTTGGGCATCAAATTGAAACCCGACATTGAGCGACCGGTGTCCATAATTCACAAGTTTATAATCATTAGATTGATATTGTTGTAAAAAAGTTATATAATGTATTTGATCACAAAAAAAAACAATATTTTGTACTTCGAATCGAGAAAACGATCAAGAAAATTTGTGTTATCCTTGTCTTAGTATTATATAAAGGGTAAATTACCTACCCCTAACTTTTTTTAACTGATACCTATCCCGATGTGTAGTTATATGACAAATAGCCCATTTTTCTGTTAACTTTTTTCTAAAATGACGAAAATACCCTCAACCACACTTCAATAATTGTTTTTAAAAATTATTTAAAAAATCACTTTTGTTATATATATATATATATATATACTTACTTAATCACTTCAGTTTTATTTATAAAACAATATTTAAAAAATCACTAAGGGCGTTTTTGTCATTTTAGAAAAAAGTTAACAGAGAAAAAAGGTCTATTTGTCATATAACTAAACATCTGGGTAGGTATCAGTTAAAAAAAAGTTATGGATAGATATCAGATAAACGCGATAAGTTAAAGGTAGATATTTGTAATTTATCCTTCTATAAATATATACTTACTTAATCACTTCAGTTTTATTTATAAAAAAATATTTTAAAAATCACTAAGGGCGTTTTTGTCATTTTAGAAAAAAGTTAACAGAGAAAAAGGGTCTATTTGTCATATAACTAAACATCTGGGTAGGTATCAGTTAAAAAAAAGTTATGGATATATATCAGATAAACGTGATAAGTTAAAGGTAGATATTTGTAATTTATCCTTCTATAAATATAAACAATGTAGCGCACATGAAAAAATTAACTTGCTATGAATAATTAGTTGACAATAGGTACTAGGTACGTTGATAACAAAAACTATTTAATTTAATTATATAAAGCTATAAATAATCAGTTAAATAGTGTATATATATATATATTCTAAACACACATATGACATAAAAAACTCAGTAGTTGAGTTGGTAAAAGGCACAGTATACCTGCCATGAGGTCAGGGGTTCGAACACCATGGCGTGCGCGCGGGCTGCGGAGCAGGATTTCTCTAGGGAGGGGAGTATGAAGGACTTACTACTGCAAATAAGTACTTGGGTGACGGATTGGATCCGTCACCTAAGTTTTTACCCTACCGATGGATCCGTCGGTCAAATACTTGGCCGACGGATGCATCCGTCACCTAAGAACTTGGGTGACAGATACGTCCTCTTAGGTGACGGATCCAATCCGTCTCCCAAGTACTTATTTGCAGTAGTGAGTCCTTGATGCTCCCCTCCCTAGAGAAATCCTCGATTCTCTGTTCGACGGGCATTGATCATGCAAAGACAAACTTAAATATAAAAAAAACCTTCCGATTAGGCAGATCCATAATTATGAAAGGGGTCGAGGCAGTTGCGGCGGTGGAGGCCAGGGAGAAGGACGTGCCAGCTGCGGTTGCAGATCTGGGGCGGCAACTTCAAGGGCGACTCTAGAGATGGCAGCGGCATCCGAAACGGTGGCGGCAGCATCAGGGACGGCGGGTGTAGAGACAGAAACCCCCAGGGTGCTTCAGGGGCGGCGGCGGCAGCGGCGACGACGATTGTAGAGGCGTCGGCGGCTTCAGGCGACTTGAAGGTCGGTTGACGCCGATGTGAGCCAAACGACAACCATTAGGATTGCAGAGGGGGGACCGAACAAGATCGGTAGACGCGTCGGTGGTGGTGGGGGAGTCCACGACACGGTGGCTAGCGGCGGCCCGACAAGAACCCTAGTAGAGAAAACTCGCGCAGGACTCAAAAGGGATGTGTAGAAGAGATGGTGGATAGAGAAGAGAAGAAGAACCATAGCATAAACTATGGCAATTTCCATAGCCATATCCATGGTGGTACATACAACAATAGTCTCAAAACCCTAAAGTCTGACACAGTTTGTATTTTAATCGTTAATAAATATATATTATGTGCATATATAATATAATAAAAATAAAATTTATACCATATCTAAATGCCAATTATATTATGAAATATAAAATTATATTACATAAATATAAAACTAACCTATACTTATTAATCTTATCTTAATACGCTAATTTTTAACTCACCAAACTGTTTCTTGAAGTATTATATGTTATATGGGAGACAATCAAATGTAAACCCTATTTAAAATGAGAACCTACAAACTGTATTATAGCCTTCCATCTCGCAAGATGAATGGTTTGCTTCAACATCCCCGAATTTGGCTAAACTCTGATGCACGCGCGTCATTTAAAGGCAAATAAGTAATTTAATTACATAGTGCGCACTATATTTGAACCTGTGAACTCAACAACACAAAAAAAAGGTTTTTCTTCTTTTTTTCCACCAAGTTTATTAATTTGGTCTTTCCCGCTTCGTTTCAATTCCGATTTGATAAAATAAATTACGCCAATAATTTTATTTTTCCAAGATCTATGTATCAAGTAGCATATTGAATATGTTTTGAAGCAAGAAAAGACATGTACAAGAAAAAATTATGATAGAAACATTATCCGCAAACCATATATTCTCAAACCCACACCCCTTTTATTATATTGCAAAAAAATTTATGTCAGGGTATTATTTTACAAATAAATGTTTGGCGGGGTATTATATTGAAATTTTTCCTTGAAAAATTGAGCGTAGAAATCATTTATTAATTTTCCAATTGCATAGTACAAACAAGGGCGTCCGGGTATGGGCTCATAACCCAACAAGAACAGGTGTAGAACAAGTTTATCTGGAAAGCCAATGGGAGGTTTTGTTCATTAATCTTTTCAAAAACACAAGTTTAATATCCTCGATTAACGATAGCAGGACTTTGATGTGCCTGATGATGGTCCCCACCGAGGAAAGTGTCCTTTTTGCAGCCGCGATGAAGCCATGTACACCTTGTGCGCCTATCTGGAGAATGATCTTAGTCCACTTATGCTCCCAATCCAGTGCTAACGCCACTGCAATGACATAAGCCTCAATGGTTTTGGGGTCCTAATTTCCCTTGACCGTACCATTTCCTACCTCTAGGACCATTCCAGAGTCGGATCTACATATGAGACCCCAACCCGATTGGTCTTTCTTGCGAAAGATTCTCCATCCATGTTGATCATTACATACACTACTGGGGGGAAGTTTCCAAGTTGTATCTCCCAAAGGCCGGATCGATCGTCGGTATCGAGGAAGTTAGGCCACTGCTTCCATCCATACTTGGAGATGGCTTTACGTTGTTAGCTATAGGTTGGCGGGTAATGGGTTGACCTTATTCCAAACCTAGGCGTTCCTTTCTTTCCAAGTTCCCCACATCCAAATCGCGACCTCAACATTCTACGTCGAGGGCTGACCTTGGAACAACTGGTCCCATTAAGTGAGGATATCCGTTCATGGAGGGATCACATGCATGGCCCCAAGACGACGCCAACAAGCTCGAGAAAACAGGCAGTAAAGAAAGAGGTGTTCCACAGTCTCTTCTTGGGAGCAACATATAAGGCATATGAGTGACATTGGCACGAACCCTCAACGCAAGTTTACCGCCACATGGGCGAGCCAGTGAGGAGCCTCCAAAGAATGGCCCAAACCGGGGTGCCCCTTATCCTTACCTACCTTTGGGGTCCTACGCCTAGTAACACGAGTCCTCTACTCGAGATTAGGATAAAGGGATAGCCAAAATAGTTGCTTGGTCATGGGGAAAAATAGGATTTGAATGCGATGGGCATCCCACCAATGTAGAGTGGACAACATGAAGGAGTTCACCGAATCCTCTTCAAAGACCGAGGACACAGTGTGGATGCATGGGTCTGGAATTTGGAGCCACGATGTACCTATAATGATTATGGTTCGGCCATTCCCAGAGATCGAGAGAGTCCCAGAATGATGAAGCCCTGGGTTGCTCGAACACTCGTCCAGATATATCTTAGATTCGTGCCTTTCCCTATAGTCCGAAAGTCCCCATTTGGGTAGTATCAAATCTTTACTAGACGAGCCACCAGTGAGTTTGGCTTGGCGATCAGGTTCCAAGTCTGTTTTCCCAACAACATAGAGTTTGAATCTTGATGGTCCCGGAAGGCCATCCCTTGAGGTCTTTGAGAAACACAAATGCGTCCAATCCTACCATTTAATGGGCTGAGCCTTTTTCATCGGACATCCATCAAATCGGGTAAAGGCCACATGTATCTTGTCGATGATCAATTGTAGCACCCAAAAGATGGACATAACGTAAATGAGAAAAGATAAAAGAGAGAGTGAATCATCATTTCTCTGTTCGCAAGGGAGAGGAGTTTTATGTAACTAGTTCACTTTCTGTAACCAAATTAAAATAATCAAAAATAAAATTTAAAAGCCCAGACCAGAAACATGAAAATATAAATTTCCGAAGTGACCGGTCCCGTGGCCAAAATTTTGAACCCTGCCCGAAGTGACCGGGTTTAAAAAATTTAACTCATTCCCGGCCCCAGGCCCAAAAAGTGACCTTTGAACCCGCCTTTCCAGATTATGGGCCGGTTCACCGGGTTGGACCAACCCAACCGAGTTTGTTAACAATTAATCACATTAATCGTAAGTAGTAGCACATATACTTTCTAATTTATTTTTTCATTACCCAAAAAACTATTAAAAAGTCAACAAAGAGTGTTTGGAAGCTCTCAATTCGGTCACTTCTTAATAATGAAAAAACTCTCTACGCTAGGGAGTTCAAATTGACTCAAAACGGATTACGATTATAAAAGATGAGTTCAACTCAACACAAAACTACAACATAATCTATCACAAAATTAGAAATCATCTTTAAAATCTCAAGCCATCAATCTTCATCTTTATCTGGAAAAGTAATTAAAATTGTAAGAGTATGACCTTTGGCCTTGGACTTGTACCATATCCGGGTGATCCGGAGTAAGTAGGAAACTATATCACGGACACATTATCCGGACCGCTCACTCCGGATATGGTATTTTTGAACTCGTACCCGTCCATGTAACCCATGGAGACAAACCCACTAAAGTTAAATGGGTCGAGGTGACCAAGTGGGTTGGGTTACGGGCCAGTTCTGAACACCCCTACATATAAGAGTGGCGTATAAATAAATATAAAGTTGACGAAATGTGGAAAAGATGATCTTCCATAACAACTAAAATTATAAGTCGGTAAGAAATCAAAACATAAATTTAAACTTCATCAAATGATAGTGTGTGGTTGAATTGTGTAAAAATATGGGAGGTAGGCACTTTAATAGTTAACTACCGATCGTACCTTTCTACTTATGAAGTTAGGTTTGGATTGAGATATACAACACGGGGAGAAGAACATCCTCAGCTTTAATTTCAAAATTTGGTATTATATGATTCATTTCTCTCCTACCCTGTGGAATTTAAAGAAAGAACGAAAGATGTTTTTTATATCCTTTTTAAAAACAAAATAAAGTAGCCGTAGCCTGAGCCTAGGAAAGTAGGTCTGGCAATTGTGGACCCCGCCAGTACCACCCAAGTACAAGTACTATGGCTTATTCCAAACCGGACCGTAGTCGACGCCGTTAATCAAGGAGGCAAATAGCCGTTAACGACACCATCTTCCTTTCTTTCGGCCCTTCCGATCCTATAACGTCCGTCGTGACAGCGGCGTTTCCATCCCCAGCATTCACGCGTATGATTCACAAACAAATAAATTACTGTTACCTTGTATTTGAACCTTTTACCTGTTAACAGTAAATCAACGTCAGGAACAGAAAAGGGCACTTTTACCGTGTCATTGGGTAGAGGATGAGATATAGAAAGGAACCGAAATTGTGTTGCTATAGTTCACTTTTGAGCAATTAATTCTGTCTCTTAGAGCACGCACAACGTTGTAGTCCGTGTTGCGACCCACGAACTTATCCGTATTTTTACGGTTTACGGGATGACGCGTTATGGGACGTCGTTTTTGTAGCTTGCGAACCGTAAAAAAGCAGTTCGTTCAGCGGGCCGCGACTCGCGCCCCGGAAACACGGGCCGCGGGTCGTGCGACCCGGGTCACAACGCCAGCTAATCAAGGCGTGACACGTGACATTTCGAAGAAAAAAATCTGACCGTTACCAAAGGTCGGAAATCAACAATAATTTTGTTGTTCATATAAACCCTAAATTCTAACCCTATAAATACCCTCAACCCCATTCTCAAACCACCAATACTTCTACAACTTCCCTTCATTTTTTTACCAAATTTCTCTCCTCAATCTCGCTATAAAATGTCTGTCGATGATGGTCCATCATATGAGGAGTTGACAGCAGAAAGGCTTTTAGTTGAAGAACGACTACGACGAAGGGTTGCGAGAGGCATACAAAGAATAATGCTAAGCATCAACGTTGTGAGGGAGAGGATCAAACGTGGGGAACCTTCCCGACGAGATATTCTTAGAGGTCGTCTGGAAACCCACGACTAACTAATGAAGGATTATTTTGCCGATCACCCCCTGTATGGGCCCGCTATGTTTAGGCGTCGGTTCGGTATGTGTCGACAAATTTTGAACGAGTGATGGACAAGGTAGTGGAGCATGATAGTTTCTTCGTTCAAAAGTCGGAAGCCGGACGCTGTGGGACGGTTGGGGTTATTAACGCACCAGAAGTGTACCGCTGTGACACGGATGCTTGAATATGGGTGCTCGGCCGATTTATTGGATGAAACCTCACGCATTGGGGTAAGTATAATATTCGAATGTTTACGTAGATTTTGCAAGGCCATCATTGAGGTATTCGAGCATGAGTACGAGCATTCAGTTACACCGGAGGACTTGGCCCGATTACTCAAAGAGGGGTATAACCGAGGGTTCCCCGGCATGACTGGGAGTCTTGACTGCATGCAATAGGAGTGAAATAATTTCTCAACCGCATCGCAAGGAGCCAATGGGTAGGGAGATCACCACGGGGTAAGTACCATTATACTTAAAGTTGTAGCATCCAATGATTTTATTGATTTGGCATGCTTTTTTCAAGATGGTTGGGTCGAACAACGACATCAACGTCCTCAACAATAAACATTTGTTCCACGATGTTGTCTTGGGACGTGAGCTTGCCGTGGAGTACGAGATCAACGACCATCGGTACGAACGACCTTATTATTTGGTGGACAACATTTACCCATCATGGAATCGGTTCGTGAAGTCTATTCAGCATCCTTATACTAACAAACATAAATTGTTTACTAAGGTCCAAGAAGGTGCTCAAAAAGATATTGAACGGGCATTTGGAGTTCTTCAAGCACGGTGGCACATCATTTCCCGTCCCGCTCGTGTTTGGAGCAAGTTTGTTGTGACTGATATCATGCACACTTGTATCATTCTACACAACATGATTGTAGAGGATGAACACAACCGGTACGAATATGGAGATGAAGAATTGTTGTTCGACCCCCCCTCCTCCAGAAATGCCACAATGGACACCACAAGAACGATGGCACAGAGGAGGTCCCTTGGCATACCAAAGCATGCTTGGACGCTCGACTCAATGTCACAAATGATTCCACCCACCGACAACTACAAAATGACCTTATTGAGCACATATCGAGTCGATTTGAAGCGGATTTCAATCCCAACGATTAATGAAGAAATCTTTTTATATACAACAATTGTGTACTTGATGTTTTATTCCGGGGACGAATAAAATTTAATTTATGTTATGTTGTTATTAATAATTTTTATCGAATTTATTTTAATTTTATAAAACGTTTACTGTTTTAATAAAGAATTTAATTAAATCAACAAAATATCAATCCAGCATACATTCAACTTCCAGTCAACATCCACTCACAATCCGAGCCCTTATCCGGTTTGTACCACTGTAGATCACAGTTTATTTCAGGGCAATCAAACCATAATTTTGCACAGTCAGCACACAATTTGATCATCCGGTTTGATCATTCAATTTGACCCATTGTACATGCTCTTAGTTCGTTAGTGTTAACTCTAGTCCTATACTATGGATTTCTTCCACCAAATCGATAGGCACTATGGATGCTCAATTAGCATTCGTTGAGAGTATGTGTAGCGGGCACGTCTTTGGTTAGCATTGGCATTAAATTTGACGATATCATCGCCAACATCAACTAGTATTTCCACTGAAAGAATGGTCATTGAATTTAATGTTGATGCAAGACTCGACGACATACCGAGTAGCCAACTTTGAAGACTTGGCCAAACGTTGAACTATAACGCCAAATGTCACATCATAGCTTCAAATATGTTGGTGACACCGACGAAGTTGATGCCAATTGTTTTTTTATCAATATTTTTTTTTACCAACCAAGCCTTTAAAGAAAAAAGGGCAAGATAAAGGAAATAAAACCCTCAATGAAGGTGACTTACAAATAAAGACAACTCATACCGAGGTCTATAGTGCCAATAAACTTGCGTAGTAAGACACCTAAATAATAACAAGGATGAGTCTAACAATCTTATGGCAAAAAATTTCAACCATAACAAAAACGAAGAAACGAAAAACCCCAACAAAAGAGCAAACGACAAGAAAAAAAGGTCTTAAACCTAAATCTGCCAACCTTAAAGCTCCAACAGAAATAACAAATGAGATCTAAAAACCTAAAACAACCAAGAAGCTCAAATAACGTTGTTGGGCCTGAAACCAAGCCCAACCAAAAAAAACCTAACCATAACCCTCACACCTTACCCCAAATCACGGTTGTTGTCGCCGCACCACCCCAACCACCAGCAAGTGTACCGTTAGAGAACCACCGAAACCCTTGACTCCTAAGCCAACCAAACCTCAACAGGATCCAAACAGGACCGAAGACACCACCACAGTGGCCAACACCAAACGTGTGGCCCCAACCACCACTGGTTGAGGAACGGAGGAGCTGTCGGGAAGAAATCAAAGGAGTGAAGCTCACTAGAACAGATCCACCTGGTCGGAAAGGGACGCCACCACACCTGAGAGAGGAAAGGAGATCTGGTGACCACACACACCCCATAAAGAGATCCACGTCGAAAGCCTTATCCGCCAAAGAGGACACTATCCTCAACGAAAGCAGCCCGTCGTTGGCCAACACCCAATCCAGCGACCAAAAAGGGAGAAACCGATTCGCTGTCCATCCACACTCACCCACCACCAATAACCCATCAGATATGAGTTGTAAACGGAAGTGGAGGGGGAGTATGGCTTCAAAGCACTATAAATCTGAACAGGAAGAGCAACGAGGCACATAGACAAACCACCGTGGCACAAGAGCAAGGGCGACCGGAGAAAAGGCCAGATCGGAGAAAACAAATACAGATTTAGCAAGAGGGAATAGAAAGGAAGAGAAAAACACCACCAGCGACTTCCCAAACGGCCAAAATGACCGGGAGAGTCGCCGACGACTACAAGACCTAAAAAGGGTTAAGAGGGGAGAGAGAGGTTTTTAGAGAGAAAATGTTTTTACTAATGCACAATTGTTGAAAGCACCAGTCAAAATAAAACGAAGAAAATAAAGAAAGATAAAGGGAGAACATATTTGTAATTTTGCCTAGTCGAGCTTCAAAAGGGAGAAAAAAAAATACAGTGTGCCTTTAGTTACTAGGGTTTTGTGTTAGTCCTACTATAAATCTTATTATCATAGCTAACTTAAACTAAGTTCAAAATGATATACAATAAAAGAATACATTTAGAAGAGAGATGATGACGAGCACCCTCGTTTTAGGAGTTGAGGCAGAGGGATGACGCTACCGCTCTAGTGTGGTATAAGAATACCGGTTTAGCGCCGACGTGGGACAAAAGATACCCGTGAAATGATGTATTTAGTTGGAAAGTTAGAAATAAATTTGGAGTGAAAAGGAATGTATTAATGTGTGAAATTTAAACACACGACATATGTTTCACGATTATATATTTTTGGGAAAATTTTCAATATAATACCTTACCAAACATTTATTTGCAAGATAATACTCTGACATAATTGTTTTGTAATATCATAGCATGCCAAACATTTATTTGCAAAATAATATTCCGACATAATTTTTTTTGTAATATAATACCCTACCAAACATTTAACCACAATTTGGTACCTAACCGTTAACCTTCTATTATTTTTTCATCTGAAGAGTATAAAAATTCTAAAATACCTCACTATAAAATATCAAAATTGCTTTTCATCCATCTTGAAATTTTCAGTCTTTTATATATTTGATTTTTATGTAGATTTTGAAAATTTGAAGATAAATGAAGGACAATTTTGACATTCTATGGTGAAGGGTATTTTGTACTTTTATATTTTTTAGATGAAAAAATAACAGAAAGTTAACAGTTAGGTACCAAACTGTGGTTAAATGTTTTACAGGGTATTGTGGTTAAATGTTTTAGGGAGTATTATAATATAAAAAATTATATCAAGATATTATCTTACAAATAAATATTCGACAAAATATTATATTATAAATTATAAATATCCCTAAAAATGCTCTCCACAAAACGTCTCTGAGGTTCCTTCTTACCCTACTCAGGTCGCCGCCGTCCTCTGTTGCCCCTACCAACCGTCCGCTTCCAACCCCCCCACCATCTCCTTACTCACAGCCATCCTCTCCCCAACCCATCGTTACCCAGCCGTATTTCTGGCCTCCTTCACCGCGAGTCCAACACCCGGCCGCCTGCACCTGCGTACTCACTACCGCCACAGACGCCACTCCGCCACCGCCCTCGCCCATTTCCGATCAACCGATGTCAGATCTCCTTACCCACCGACTCCACGAGCCAGAAATGGTCATCCCCGACCAGATCCACCCATATGCAGAGGTCATTCGTGACCTCAAGGTCTCCGCCCAGCAAAATGAAGGCCGCACCGTCGCCCTTCCGTCGCTGCTCGGCCTGGATCCTGCTTCTCCTCGGATGCCGCCGCACCCGGTAGATCTGAAGGACAAGCCAGGCGCGTCCTTGTCTACTGGGGTGCCCTTGGCCGTCGGCGTGTCTGCTGAATCACCGGTGCCATTTCCGTCTTATACCGGACACTCATCCATGGCAAGGGAGGTCATCGGGATTTGATCACTCTCCCCCGGCCAACCCCGTTTCAGGTGGTAACTCGCCGCCCTCTTCCGGCAGAGCGTGTGCAGACTCCTAAACCTAACTGCCCGAGTGCTAGCAGGCCATCGGGGTCGTCTTCTGAGGCCCAGGCAAGCTGTATATCCCCGATCCTGGATTGGGAGGATGAGGACGACGAAGTGGTGGTGTCGGACAATGGGGTTCCACTTTTTACGTTCGGATCATACGAGTTCTCCCTTGCAACGAAGTTCGCAGGGGACCGATCACACAACCAACACATCGTCTGTGCGATGATGCTACGGAAATGGAAGGTTACGGGGATTCGGGTGGAGTTCTTGTCTCCCGACGTCACTGACTACCATTTCCCGTCAACCAAGATCATGGAAGACATCTGTCATAGGGGTCCCTAGAGCTTTAAGGGATATTCCCTCCTCCTTGAACCGCTTCGGCGTTTCGATCGGGCGGAAGAGATCAGTTTCAATCATGTGGAACTCGGGGTCCGGGTAATGAATATCCCGGGAGGAGCAAGAAATTCCTACATTCTGGGTCTCGTTGCGGGCAGCATAGGCACGCAAATCATGTCGGCCCCAATCCTGACGGTCCGATGGGAGGATATGCATCTCTGGATGAGGGTTCGTATAGAGCTGTCTCGACCCTTACGGCGCAGGACCCGACTATGCTTCCCAGGTACTGATTCCTCTGTTGTGATTGATCTACAGTACGAGAGAGTGGTGGATTTTTTTCGCAAGTGCGGCATGCTGACACACAGGCTACCGACCTGTCAGACCCTATTGCAGGGGATTGGCCGAGAGGAGATCCGATATGATAGGTCTATTCTGGTCCCAAGGGACCTGGATGTGGACCGGTTGCTGCAAACGGTCTGGAATGCACCCCCCAGCATCACACCCGGCGATCACGTATCTTCTGAGTGATCTAACCCTGAACTCTATGGTCTGTTCTAGGGAAATCACCATGGGCGCTGAATCGTCCACTGCAGGCACTCCGAAGCCTGACTACCTGGCTAAGGTTAACCGAGAGGGGTTGACCAATATTTTGCATGAGGGTGGCCATGGAGCACCCACACCGCCACCCAAGTCCACAAACCCTGACTACCTGGCTAACATCCACCCTGATGCTGACTCTGTGATCAGAGCTGCCCCCGGATACAATGCGATGATGAGGAAGGGAGAGGAGACAGATCCACGGGGCTATCCGACGGACCCAGGGAAAGGCGGGCACAGTCGAGGCAAATGCAAGTTGACCACCCTGAAGACCAGAAGTGGCTCGATGTATGCACGCCCACCGGAGACAAAGAAGCATAGGGGAGATCCGACTACCCAGCAGCAGCCCTGGTATCCGCCTTTTCAGGGGGAGGATCGAGTAGACGGAGCGGAGGTCCAGAGGCCTCCGATGGAGGAATGATCTGCCCCAACAGGGGTGGGTGGAGTCGGCCCCAGACTATACCTACAGACCCGGGACAACCACTGCTGGGAGGTCCCGGGCAGCCTGCAGTATCAGCACCACTTATTTCTGTTTATTGCTATTATTTATATTCTTGTTGGGATACTTTATTTTTTGCGGACTTTAGAACTTGGTTTATTTTCCCTCGTTACGCCTCATCCTGTTTGATTAACATTTGGTATTAATGAAAGTCTTCGGTTACCGTTTAAAAAAAAAGTATTATATGACAAAATTATATCACAATATTATCTTGCAAATAAATGTTTGATAAAATATTATAACGGAGGTTTGTAGTTGAAGATGATGGATATTGAAGGCGTATGGTTAATGGTTTGTGGCTTCAAGTCTTGTGCTGTAGAATAGTCTTACACCATTTATTATGCATTTTTGTTTAATACGTTGAGAACAAGTGGGGAGTCGCCGCCAATGCATCAAGGTCCTCTCACCTTTTGATTGGTCAGACAAGGAACGGGTCCCACTCCCACCACACATAACTCATAATTTTGAAGAGATAATTTTCAATTTTGTGCTGAGTCGTCGTCTTTATCCAATCACACGTGGACTCAACACAAAGACAAAGCTAAAGGTTAGAGTCACAAGGTGGGACTAAACCTGTGGCTCACAGTTAATCACAAGTTGAGCTTGTCACTTGTCACTTGTCAAGGTTAATACATACTTGTTGTTCAGCCTCAACAACAAGCTTAGCTTTTGATACTTTAAAGCATGTGAATTTTGACCCAACCCTCTCTCCTCTTTAGTCTTTACCCCCAACTGTTTCTCTTCTTCTTTACTTATTTATTTATGCTTAAGCTCCTCGTGAATCTACTGACCTACAAATACAATGGCCAGCTCGTTACTGACAAATTACTTCACAGGTAAAATGAAGCAATAAATTTTTTATGTAAACCAAAGGGTCATTAATTAGTATGTGTCTAGTACTCGTACAGTAGTACTCGTACTCGTGTGGGACTTGATCCAATATTTGTTGGGTGTCCTATTGTATTTGTAGGACTCTACCCTCTACTTGTAGGGTAACTCCTATATTTGGTTTCCCTATTTATTCCCGACATTATCTCTCTCACACCAAACACCCATAGCCCTTTCATTCTATTTCACTCTCCAAGTTAAAAATATAAATAAAACAAATTGAACTTCATTCATCCTTAACTTTGACGTCCCTGGATTGGATCACTAGGGGTGGGCAAAAAAAACCGAAACCGACAAACCCAACCGCAACCGACCGCAACCAATACCGAAAAAACCGGAACCGGCGGTTACCGTTGCGGTGTCGGTGTAAGATTGTGAAAACCGGAGAGGTTGCGGTTGGTTGCCGGTTTTTGTAAGTGCAAACCATCGGTTAACCGGTAAATCGGCACCGACATTACTCTTACTCTCCATTGATAACTATTCCAAGTCGCCGACTCTGTAAATGATGGACTTATAATAAAAAAAAACTAAATACAACAAAACATGGATATTTGTTTGGGCTGGAAATGCGAAATTGGATGTAAAGTAACTGTATGTGTTAGGCATAACCGTAGATGGTCCATGGATATATAGAATTATGTGATGCTTATAACTTAAAATATTATCATATTAAAACAAATGATTTATTATATGTATTAATATAGTTATAAGTTATAATTTAGTATAATATATGGTTAGATATATATTATAAGTATTAAAAACTAGATTTTCATATATTTTATATTTTTTGCATATAATATATTTATTAATAAAAAATAATAAAATAATAAGGTCCGCCTAAGCCTCGACTAGTCCCCGTATAGCGCCTAGGGGCCCCTCACCGCCTGACTATAGTGGTTGGTTGGTTAAAACCACTAACCAACCGGCTCGTGAACTGAGTGGTTTCACAATGAAGATTTGGTTTTTGGGTTGGGGATGGTTCCCAGATCTATCAAACCGGTAATATCGGGTTGGATTCGTGAAGGAGTCAATTGGATGGTTAACCACTCAATGCCCACCCCTATGGATCACAGCGGGATTAGGACCCACAAAAAGGTTAAAATGCACGAAAGTCGAAACAGAGGTAGAGACAATATTGAATCCCTCCGACATTTCCAGTTGGATATTTACTTTTGTTTTCCGTGGATCATATTACTATTCATAAATTATATACAGATGTTGTCGTTTTCATTTCTCATGCAAACCCCCGAACAACAACAATAATTAGCCCTAACCCTAATACATGTGAACGAACACACAAACCTATGAAATATTGAATCATAATATATTATGAATGACAGAGATATATATAGTCATTTTGGGGTTCAAATATTCAGCTGGTGGCCCAAACACTATCCTCAATGAAGCCATCCTTGGTTTTGGTGGCATGTATGGATATGGACTGAGGAGAATCAAGTTGATGTGGTCCTAAGACACGACCTGGAGAATTTAACACCATGCACTGTTTTTATTTCTGCTTCAATTCTTCACGTACACAACAGTCCTTTACCTAATAATGTACCCTCCTTTTCCATACACTTTTTATTCTAAAACCTATATAATTCTTTTTATACAGAAACACTATTTACAGCAAATCCATATCTAAATACAAACTGATATTTCATTTGAATCACTATGACAAATGAGCCCAATAACTAGATATGACATGTTAACAATTTTCCCTAATTACTTCGATTGAGGCGGATTTCTTCTAGGGTTTGGGATGCCACATTCGGATGTACATGTCCATTTTCGGTGGTGATGCTTAGGTGCCCTGATTTGCATCTCTAAGTTTTTAGATGGGAGGAAGATGAGATAGATGGTGTTAAGAGGGGGAGAAATTTCTTTTTGACTCTTTCACACCTAGTTCAGTAGACGGTATTCCTTCTACGCCTTCTTCTTCAGCAACAACGACAACCATGGACGACTTTCTCTCACCAACAACAGCGACAACTCTCGGTCGTGAGCCTCCTCCGGATGAGCCGATCTCATCTACGCAGTTCATACGGAAGGGTCCTCTTGTAGGGTCTTGTCATGGTCCAGTCATGTGTCGCACGACTAGTTTCCGTCCTAGGGCGGCTCGGGTAGGGCGAACGATGGCGGAGACACAGGTACTCCGACGTTTGGGGTTGTGGCTCGCCCTCTTTCCGACGGTTGGGGTTGTGCGTCACCCTGTTTCCGACAGTCAGGTTTGTGTGCGACCGAACAATTAAGGATGTGACGGCTGGAATTGTGCGCAGTGATGATACAATCACGCGTGGAGTACGAATAACCAATGTAAAAGATGTGATGGCTGGAATTGTGCACAATGATGATACGATCACGCGTGGAGTACGAATGACCAATGTCACGGATGTGGCGGTTGGAGTTTGTCATGGGATGGCGGTAGGGTCGGGAAGCACCCTCGCTTCGTCCAATGAGGACAGACACGATCAATGAAGGGTAAGCCGATATCACCACCTCATTAGTCGTAGGGTGGTAGAGGTTCCACCAAAGTACCGTCATGATACTCATCAATCTTCTCGGAATCCAACATTCCTGCGTTCTTGGAGCCCTCATCTATCATCCGAGGGAGGACGACACACAATACAACCCTAGGGGAGTACTTAGTCTGCCACAACGCCAACTTTATTCCCAAAATGGGCCCGCTTTGTCCTAACTCATCGTCGTCATTAGTTGTATCGGTTGCTTCGACCGCTATCGCAGCATCCCCCTGTTGACACCTTTGGAGCATTTCAGTCAATAAGCATTTTTTTTCTTCAGTTTCATGATCACCACACGATGTATGTACTTTTTCATTGTTTTGTTACAATTGTTTCAGTTGGATTTTGTCTCTCCTAGTTGACCCTTTTCGGGTTAGTGCCTTTGGACGTTTCGTTTTGTTAAAATATCTGTTCGTTGTTCAAAAAAATGACCCCAATATGTCATGTTTTTAGAGGATTTAACAATAAAAATAAATTCAAAATTTTGTATATATTTATCGATTATATCATTAACGATTTTAAAAAAAAAATTAAACCATTTAGTTTGATTTTTTAGCGAAAAGTACTTCATTTATTAAATTAACTAAGAACACATAAGAAAAGATTAGTGGGAAAGTGGATCGTCCGGGGACAACCTTGTAAAAATCCTAGATCCATAATCGGGGTATAGTTGGTCTTGACAAAGCGGGATAAGCGCTAACAAGAAGGAAGGGAAAAACTGTAAGAGACTAGGGAACCAATCCTGGCTTGACCTGATACTAATACAGGTTCCTAGCTAATTGCTGATTAACCCTCGAGGGAGGACTACGAAATCTTTATAGAAAATGTGTGATTCGATTAGGGATCATAATGATCGGCGAAGAACGTAAATAGGGGTACGTTGTTCCTCTTAATGACGCGTATCCCTTCTAGTGCCTCATTTTTCATGGCGAGACTACTTCTCAACCCTCACCTGATGCTTATATGAATCCTCAAAAACTAATGGGGGGGGGGGGGGGGTGTAGCACACTCTTCCTGGCCAAGGTCTTCTTCGGTTTAATGCATGACAGGAAAAAAAGAGCTCTTCCTTCCTTTGACTTCCCATAGGTTATCATCTCCCGGGGGTGTTCTTGTTACACCCCCGTTTGGGTTATACGTACCCGGGGGTGTTCTTGTTACACCCCCGTTTGGGTTATACGTACGAAGTGTGGGGGAGGTAAGGGCCTGATGTTGCCCGCCTCTGATTAATGTTGGTTAGGTAGGGCCACCAGCGACAATATACTTGAGGACTCCTTCCAATCTATATTATTGTGGTGTTCGAACTTCGAGTTTCTGTCTACAATAAGGAAGAGGTCGAACCTTGGTGTGTCGGGAGTTGGAATGTAAAACCCGACTTATGTTAAAAGGGTTGTTTTTGAAAATGGAAACGTTGAGGTAAGATTTTGCATTCAATTGTTTAGAAAAAGAGAGAGAAAAAGAAGGGAAATCAGGCTTGGGCCTGATCAGACTCGGCTTTGGGCCGAGCCAAACCAGGCCCGTTACCCGCGCACTTCAGGACCGGCCCAGCCCACCTTGCGAACCCTAGCCTTAAAGACTCGCCAGCGCCGCTTCAGCTCCAGAACCGTGCACGCAAACCGAGACGAGAGCGCTCTCTCTCGCCTTCGAACCAGAAACCCTCACCGCCGCGTTCCTCGTCTCCGACAGCCTCACCGAGCTCCCTCTTCACCTTCCTCTCCTTATTCTTCATCTCCTGCTTCAACCCCCAGCACCACAAATACCTTCATTCCTCTCCGTCCTCGATTCGTGACCACCACCGTCGAAACCAAATGTCACCGTGCCAGATCCGGGAAGATTCAGCGACGGTGAGCCAAATCCTCACCAGAATCACCTTCCCCGTCCTCTTCTTCGCTTGAAATCACGAGCTCCGAGCTCGTTTTGGGGTCAGACGGGACCAGAGAGCGTCGCCGGAGCGCTCGAGTTCCAGATCTGGAACTCGCACACCGGTGAGCCTTTTTGCCGTCAGATCCGGCCGGAAGAGCTCGGATCTCGCACCAGCCACCCATCCCTTCGATTTCCCGGGCCTTTGACGCCTCAACCGCCGTCAAAACCGTAGTCGAGTCCCCGCCGCTGGAACCCTAGCCCCAGCCATCACCATTCCCAGCTCCGACCAGACGAGAACGAGTCATTGGGCTCGGGCCTAGAGTTAGTTGGGCCTCGGGCCCAGATCTGGTTCGGGCCTCGGCCCGGACTAACTCTGGGTTTCGGGTCCGGATTTGGGTCGGATCCGGGTCTGGGTCGGGCACGGGTCGGTCCGGGTTTGGACCTGGATCCGGGTCGGTTTTCGGGTTCGGGTCGGGTTTCGGGTCGGACTCGGGTCGGTCGGGTCGAGCAGAACTATTTAATTAATGTAAAACTAATTTGGTTACGTTTTGGGACTAAATCAGATTCTTCTCGGACTTATCGATTTAATTAAAAAGAAGAACTGGTAATTTAAAGAACGGTTCGATCAGGACCCGAACTGATTTGGACCTTTTATCTGTTAAACCCAGACTCGGACTTGGACTTCGCCCGAGAAGACGAAGCTAGCCCGGACGTCAACAGCGAGGAATACTATTAGAGGAAGACCTTGAGGTAGGGAAAGTATTAAACTCCTCTTGTAATTTAATGCTTTAGTATGCCTATTAGGTTAATAAAACCGGAAAGGTCCTAGATTGCATATAAGATGCGAATAACTAGAATAACCGTCTTTCGATTATTTAATAACCGGACGTGTCTAGCATGCATGCATAGGATGTGAATAACTAGTTTACCTTGCTTTCAATACTTGGGAATTGTCGTGCTGGTAGAAATGTCGTGATGAGCCATATGATTCGTTGTGGTTGCCTCACATGCATTGCTTGCTTAGTCTTAGGCTAATTTGAGAGTCTAACGAAACTAGCTAAATTGTATGCTTGAATGATGCATGAATATTTGAATGATTGAATGATTGAATGAATGCTTGAATGATGAATGATTGAGTGAAATTGGTTGTGCCAAATGGTATGATCGGGTGAGTGATAGACCGATGGAACGTGATTGGTAAGTATGCCGGTAAGTGTAATTGTGGGTATGAATTCCTCGTGATGTGTATTGATGAATATATGGTTTTCTAAGCTTGGTTGCATGATGTGTTGGCATGTTAGTCTCTTGTGTGTGTTTTGATGAGTATTGGTGATCCGGTATGGTACCCACACCGTAGAGGATTCCGGTGTGGGGTAGTATCATAACCGATGGATGGTTTGCCCTGCGGGGATGATTATTGGAGGTCCGGTATGGTACCCACACCGTAGAGGATTCCGGTGTGGGGTAGTATCATAACCAATGGATGGTTTGCCCTGCGGGGATGATTATTGGAGGTCCGGTATGGTACCCACATCGTAGAGGACTCCGGTGTGGGGTAGTATCATAACCGATGGATGGTTTGCCCTACGGGGATGATTATTGGAGGTCTGGTATGGTACCCACACCGTAGAGGATTCCGGTGTGGGGTAGTATCATAACCGATGGATGGTTTGCCCTGCGGGGATGATTATTGGGGGTCCGGTATGGTACCCACACCGTAGAGGATTCCGGTGTGGGGTAGTATCATAGGCGATTGATGGTTTACCCTGCGGGGATGATTATTTATGGTCCGGTATGGTACCCACACCGTAGAGGATTCCGGTGTGGGGTAATATCATGGCCGAGGAATTGTTTACCCTGCGGGGAATGCTTACCTATTGATTCACCCCGATGACATATGGTCCTTTGGGGGCATTTCTGAGAATTCCGACGATATGTGTCCCTCAGGGATGTTACCGGTAGCCCGATGTATGTGCCTCCTCTGGACCGAGGGGCAATCTGATATGACACGAGTACTCTTGTGGATCGGAGTATGGGATCTGACATGACACAAGAACCTATCGTGGATCGAAGTATTGGTATTTGAGTTGTTGGCGTGATATTTACTTGGTCTCATTTTAGTGGTTATTAATTATCTACAACGCTTTCACTTAATCTCTTTAAGTTATCGTTAACCTTAAGAATGTAATATTATTCCTATCTTTACTTATTCTATAGCATCTTGTTGGTCAATAACATAAATTTCAAATTGTGTCGTCATGCTAAAGCAGTTTTATTACTAAATTGGAAGTTAAATTGTTTATGATTTTCCCTACTGAGCGTAAGCTCACTCCCTGTTATTTATCCACTGTTTGTACAGGCGTGCGTGATGATTAGTGGACATGAGGCTCAAGAGCTTCTGGTTAGTCTGGGTGTTTGACTTAGAGACGTTATTGGTCATCTGTATTGAACCTCACATTTTGCGTACTCTATTTTGAGCCTTGACTCTTATTTACGATTTCGAACATATCATTTGAGTATTTGATCAGAACCTATTTGAGCATTTAATCGGTTTTATCATTATTTTGTTATTATTAAATTGTCAACTCAAGTCACGTCTCGAGTCCGGCCAACACAGGATTTGGGGGCGTGACATGGAATGATGCATTTGTACCCTGCATGTCCCAATCACATGCAGTTAAAGAAAAGAAGGTACAACCGCTCGTCACCTATGTGACCCCGTACGAGATCTGGGAATTCTTGGAATAAGAGCACCATAGAGAGCCAGGTGGGTTTGGAAAGGTCTATCCAGAATTGAACCTTTATTTTGCCTCCCCATCCAAAACCCAATTGATCACAACAGACTTGCACACAACCACCTAATGCGTTTCCCACTATAGCCCTTATCATCTCTGTGATGACTGTAGGCGGGAGACCTCAAACTTGGTCCCTTAACTGAATTTGATCTAGCCGAGACAGAGACGCCCTGTGAAAAGAGAGTTCGACGAGAATGAGAGGGGCACAAACAAAGCATCCTGTCTCATTATGTCTCACCTTGTCCTTCGCTATGGAACCCGTACACATCCAGGGCCAAATCTTTAGCCACCAGACCCTCGGTTGAGGAAACCCTCCTCTTGGTGATGATCCGAAACATGATTTTCCGGTTGTATGTTCTATTAGACAGAAGTCAACCAACCATCCCAAAGAGAAAGAAGGCCGGATAACCTTTATTCGCTAGTGTGTACGGGACTTCGGTGTCATCATCTTCGTGCAGGATCAGGGAGCATGCAATAAGGTTGTCCTGGATGTTTTCCAATGATGACGAGAGAGGAGGGGGGTTGTTGTTACCAGGCACAACATGGTGGGTAGTGACGACATGATGAGTGACAACGGTAAGGGGTTTCCTTGACCAGGGACGACATGATGGAATGAAACCCCAGTAGTATCATCGCCATGGATGACTAGGGGATGATGAGAGAAGCATGGACACGAGGCTGACGCTCATCGGGCTTTCAAGGTCGAGAACGTCAGACGTTCATCGGGTCTGAGGGTGGAGACGACACTAAAACTTGAAACGCTGTTAATCTAGGTGTAGGCATGTCAATGACGGGGGGTAGGGGACATATGGTTTAGAGGAGATTATGGACTAGGGAACGACGATTGCTTAAGCTTTATAGCTCGTGGTGCCTGTTTATGGAGTATCAACCTGTGAGAGGGTCGGGCCGACATAGTCAGAGACACAACAAGAAGAGTCACGGGCAGTGGGGCAGTCGAGGTCGGTAGAGTGATTGCAGACGTACACAAGACATCAGTTGGGGAGGACAACACCATGTGAGACCAGGAATTCTAGAGAGAACTCTAGGTTTTTTTAAGTGTAGTATTTTGAAGGTAGTTATTTTAACATTTTTTTATAAGTATTTTACAATTCAATTTTCTTTTTTAAAGCATAAAATATACGTTTGTTGATTTAAATGGTAACGTGTAACAAGATGAATAGGTAAAATAATGAGAAGGGCTAGGCGTAGTCTTGGACAAAAAGTCTGAGACGCAAAATTTGTGACTAAGATGCCTGACTATTCCAGGTGAATTCTGAGGGGGTGGTCCTCTTGACAATGGTTGCACGGTAGCATTTCAAATTGCACTTTTTCCTAGCTCGACCTAGAAAGACTTGTTTTGTCTAACGAACATGCTGGTCTCTCGGTAAAGACCCTTGGGGGAAGTGAGGATGATGCCATACATCTAAGGAGATCCCTAGTAAAAGGAGGAGATTTGGGATCAGGTTGTGCAAGATCCCATCGGGACGGGGCATGTCTCCTCATCATCGTCCCACTCTTTCGTCTAATACTCATTGGACCTGGGAAGGCTGCATAACAGACTTCCCTGGTTGTTTGGGCCAACATGAACTCCTATCATTGTTCTACGTCGACAATATGTTGCTACTTATTTACATGCATTATTACTTTCTTCCTTGCTCTAACATGTTTGAACATTTGGTTAGTTTAGACAAGTTATGTGATTCAAGAGACCATGATCATGTTGCTTCTCTTGGACTGTTTGTTTAATAGTACTAATTACTAGTCTATAATAGAAAAAAGGTTGTACGAATATATATGTATTTTATTCGTTTCAAAATTAAGTATTTTGGTATTTTAAAAAATATATTTTCATGTGTTAATTATTAAAAAGTTATATGAATTAATTTTTATTTGCGTGAAAAGTTTTTTCGGGGAGCTAGTCGTCTTTGACCTAGCCGCCGCATGTCTCTCTCAAAAAGCTCCACCACCAGACGCAAGGATTCTCTCCTTTACGCCACAAACGCTCCTCCATTTCGCGCTGCCATTCCACTTGTCTTCTCCCGCGGCCCTCACCTCGAGAATCCCATGGCTTCATCCACATCGCTTCCACTGAATTAGAACATTTCTACCACTAAAGTAAGAGGCTGGAACGACATGATCTGGAGGTAGATGTGCGGCTCTCGAGAATCGACCCCAATCCCTATTATACCAGAACCACCCCCACCACTAGTGTCGTCGCCACCTCCAATGATAGGAAAATCGTCCTTTTTGATAGAATGACAACCATCGTTACAACCTACTGGACCCCCGATCTCCGCAACATCACTCCAATCATCACCCTGTCCAATCTACTTGAAAGAAACCAATGCTCGGCCGACGAGCGACCATTCTCCCAGGGAGAATAAGACGAGATCCAACAATGATGCCGACCTGATCCAACTTCATTGGGACCTCCTCACGAGGCTCCCTCAAGCTCTCGACCTATACCTTGAGGAGTTGGAAAAGTAGTCGGCCCTACGGATATGACCAACCATGAGGGGAGATGGGACCTCCATTAGACGGGTGATACCGATAAATGAGCCAAGAAAGCGATGGTGACCAGGAATCCTGACCCGAATACCCTAACCTACTGAGCCTTACCTTGAGGTATGGGATCAATGGCCACAATTGAAGACGAGATCGACCGCTGAACCTATGCAAGAGGTTTTCGGACTCACGATCCCTATGGATGGAGTGATTACATTCGTTGATAGGAAGAACAACGACTACCCCCGACCTCCCCATCTGATCTCTGGTTCAAGACCTTGGATCATATCCGACAACCCTGTTGATGGTGGGAGCACTCATGATCCGAGCCATACCATACAACGAGGGACGCATAATAGGGCATACAATGGAGCCCCCCAGATGAAGGTTAGATGATTAGTTTCCCCGATACAGAAACATGCGAGGTCTGTGGAGCAACCTCGCTAAGTAAAATGTGTAAGAACCGCCCCCGGTCGAACCGGTAAATTTTGACGAAGTTTGACTTTCAGCTGGAAAAGTCAACCGATGACTCCGGGAGTCATTCGGGACCTTTCTGGGACCCAAAAAGCTTAGGCGTCGTTACGGTTAGCTTAGTTGGGTCGTTTCCTTTCATTTGACTGTAATTGTGAAAAAGTCAACTTTCGGTCAAACAGAGACTATTTATCGACTAATTTTTTTAACTAAGTTAGTGATGCTGGAAATAATTAAGGAAAAGGTGGTCCCCACATAGACATGTGTCCATAGTGGCTTGGAGGAGAAGAAAATGGCCTCTAATGACCCTTTTACCCTCATGTGTACCTAATTAGAAGAAGGATGACTTGAGCGCTTTTTAGACTTTTCTTCCCTAGGTTAAGACCCCATTTTGGGCCACTTTTCAGCCATTTTATTGTGCTATCCGAAAATCACAAAGGAGAGGAGGAAGAGGGGCTTCCATTGAAGCTTGAAGAAGAAGCAAGAGAAAAGGAGCCCCTTTCAAGCCATTTCTTCATCCAATCTTCTCAAAAAGTTCATAATCTTCATCATCTCATCATTCTAAAGGTAAGTAAACTCTCATAATCTCATTTCAATTCATTTCAACTTATGGGTTTCCTTGGAAATTGCTTAAACTAGCTAGGTTTTGAGTTCTATGTTGTTAGATGATGTTTTAGAGAAGTAGATGATTAATTTATGTAGAAATCAATGATTTTTGGTTATTTTTGGATTTGAAATCTCTTGGGTAATCGTTGTTGATGAATCCCACTTTGGGTAGTGAAGGATTGAAGTTATGTGACTGTTTTGGAGGTTTTAGGTGGTTAAAAATGGAGTTTTGGGTGTTAATTTCGTGAAAAGGAGTTTGGAGGAAGAAGAAGGACGAACCAGGTCTGGGCCGTCACGGGTCCGTGGCGTCATCCGTGATGGGGAGCCTCACGGCTCCGTGACCCTAACCGTGGCAGGCTAGTTTTGGTCCTTTTGAGTCCTTTTTGGGAGTTTTTCGTTTAATTCGAAAGGTTATCTTGCCGTTTGTTTGGTGGTTTTAACTTAGATGTTTGCCTCTTAAACCACCCTTGTTTAGTCTTTAATTCTAGTGTTAATTTATGTTCCTAGACCTTGTTCTCGAGCTCGGAGGAGGGGGCTACACGCCGGTTGTGTGAGTGAGCTTTGGAAAGCTTTTGAGATAGGGAAGAGTAGTAAATTTCCGCTTTTAATTATTGAATGTTAATAGTATGCATATAGGATGATAATAACCGGAAAGGTCCTAGTTTTCATATAGGATGTGATTCACTAGAATAACCACTTTCAATCACGATAATAACCGGAAGAGTCTTAGTTCGCATATAGGATGTGATTCACTAGAATAACCGCTTTCAATTATGGGAATTACCGTGCTGGTAGAATGGCCATGTCGAGCCTTAGGATTGATTGTGGTTGTGTTGGATTGTGATCAATAGTCCTCAAATGTCGATGCATGTTCCATTCTTGGGTTAATATAAGAGTCTTATTAAACTATATGAAATATGATGAGTATGATATGAATGGTTGCTCTGTGACATGATTGGTTGAGTGATTGTGTTGAATGTGATATGATTGTGCCTGGTGATGTGAGCGGGTGAATGATAGACCGATGAGACGTGGTTGGTAAGTCATGTCGGTAAGCTTGGTTGATACTATGATTTCAGTGTAATGTGTTGTTTGGTATTGAGTGTATTGTTGTTTGCTTGCCCCGAGGGTGTTTCCGGGAGGATATCCGACCGAGGGGGTATGTCGGTCCGATATGTTTACATTGTTGTTTCACCCCGATGCTACGTGTTCCGGGAAGACCTAGGGCGAGGGATGTTCCGGTATGGTATATTATTGTCTCATCTCTATGCTACGTGTTCCGGGAAGACTTGTTTCACCCCGATGCTACGTGTTTCGGGAAGACCTAGGCCGAGGGATATTCCGGTACGGTATATTGTTGTCTCATCTCGATGTTACGTGTTCCGGGAAGACTTGTTTTACCCCGATGATGTGAGTTCCGGGAAGATATCTAGGCCTATGTGTGTTCCGGTACGATATGTGAGTTTGTGTGTGGGTCGGAGTCTTGTGGTTTAATTATCTATATTTCGGTACTCGTGTGTGTCTTGTTGGTTCCTATTGGTGAATAAGTTGTCTCCTCGTTGATCTCCATTTGTGTTATTATTGTACTAAGTGTTGCAATTCTTGTTGATCTCTCATTGTGTTGTCTTTTGGTAATCGTACTAATCGAGAATTTTAGAAACGAAGCGGGGGTCCTTTTCCTTTCACTACTTTTTCCTACTGAACGTAAGCTCACCCCCATTGTGTTTACTGTTTTTTTACAGGTTTCGTTGATGAGTAGACCTATAGGTTGTCTCAGGGCTCGGGAGCTCATTGAGGATTCGGGAGGTTATTTGTAGTAGAGAGACGTACTTTCTCATTTCGTTTTAGACATGGTTTTACCTTGTTATATTTTGAGCTTTAGACTCATAACATTAGATTTGAATTATGTTTTACTCAGAGTTTTGCTTTATCAAATATTATTATTATTATTATTACGCATTTTATTCCTAGTTCACGTCTCAAGTCCGGTCAACACTGGATTTGGGGCGTGACAAAATGAGTGGACAAAAACAGGCGAGGTCTGTGGAGCAGCCTCGCTAAGGAAAATGAGTGGCCCTTTGTGCAACAGAGTGTGTGTGGGGACGCACACTGCACCCTGTTATGCCCGACGAAAGCTCGACATCCTGATCCCCTCATTCCCTGGTGTTCTCCCTGACTACCCGTGCATTCCACAAATTCCCCTAATCCATCTTCACAGACGTCCAATCGAGTCAAGAAACGCGTTGAAGTCCTTACGCATCGCTCCAACAACAGGAGTCGGTCTCCTTAATTTAGACCTTGATTTAACCGTGTATTTTGTTATAGGGCTGAGCATTCCACACCTATTGGTTATAACAAGCCCAACCCTTCTGATTTTTTGTCTTTTACTTCCTATTTAATAATGCCTATCTAGTCGTAATATGATTTTCGTATCAATAAAAATTCCACTATACGCTAAAAAAAATATTATTTCCGTAAGCAAAGGATCGGTTATTACCTCATCACTACCGATTCACTGTGAAATTAGCAAAGTTTATGGATACCTAGTTCACCCCAATAATCCACGTGGTTTCGGTGGTCTCTCATCATCAAATCTCACTTAGATGAGGCAATTTTCTTGGGATTTGCTTATTGCCCTCCACAAGCCAAGTTGATTATAAAACCCATATGATTGCTTGAAATACAAGTGACAATAGTACATATGGTTGTAGATTTGAAGTATACTACTATAAGATTGAAAAAATGATTAAGAAAGATCTCTGTATAAAAAATGATTAAGAAACAACCTCCAGGGTTCCTTTAATTATCAGAAAATAATAATGGGGAATAAGAAATATCTAGTAATGATGACAAAACCATCAAGAAGTTGGATGAGTGATCTTCTTTCTCTCCATTTGTTTGAAAAATCAAAGTCCCTTTTGGCATGCCCTCTTCTTATGGTTGAGGAAAAGAATGATAAAAGTGGTCCTTGTTGTGGTTGGGAAGTGCTTGCAAGCTCATGTCATCAAGACAACCAAATCAACCATTGAAGAGAGAGCAAGGCCCTCTTGTGTGCCCAAATGGGCTACACAACTCAAAATGAACTAAAGCAGTGCTCAGAAATCAGAATTGGACTTGACAAGAAAGCTGAGCTTTCTGCCGGAAACAACAACCTCAAAAGAGTCCCAACATCATTCCATTGCTTCTACTTGATGTTTCTTAAACTCCTATTTTGCTTTAGCTCCATCTTCTTCACGTGCCCACTTGACATCTTGCCTTGCTTAGATATCATGAGTTCGGGTTGACAATTTTATGTTTAATGTTTTTCTTATTGGTTTTCGAATATGAAGGAATATTTATCAACACTTGACTCCAGGTACTATAAATTGACAAACATTAAGCATTGGAATCACAAGTTACTATGCATACAACATATGAATGAACAAAGTTACAACGCTATACGAATACAATATGGCATTTGTAAAGAGCATATTTTGTAGCTGCATAGACAAAAACTATATATTTGAGGGGAAAAAATGATTCTACATTAGCAAGAATGCACACAGAAAACACCATAGAAAGTGTCTTGATTAGCCGGCCTGGTCGGTTTTCCTAATACAAGGCTGTCTTGTCTTGTTACCATTCCCGTTTCCTGCAGCAAAACATCTTGACCATCGATCATATCGTTTGTTTATAACAAGACTCTTCTTAAACACCCCATCATCAGATGCAGGATACTAAGCTCTCTCGCACACACACATTAACACAAAGAAGATTAGCAAAATGGCACCAAGAAGTAGAAGCTACCAAGCTTCAGCGACTCCAGTGACCATTTTCGCACATATGATAGTCATTGCAGTGACAACCCTTGTCCTTGTTTGGCTCCTCCACTATGAGGATGGCCTCGCTTTCAGCTCCCTTAACAAGGAGAGGATCTTCAATGTAAGTGCCTCTGTATAGCATGCTAAAGCTATTAAGGTTTCTGCTTGGTTATGTTGTTTTGTCCAAGCATGGGTGTTTTTGCTAGTTGGTAGTTTTTAATTGTTTAGTTTTCGCAGGAATGATCACTTTGATCATTTATACTGCATTTCATTGCACCCTTCTCCCGTATAATGAAATTTCACATCGCTTATGAAAAAAAAAAGCTATTAAGGTTTAAGCTTTGGAATCTGTACTGTTGATGGAGTTTGAATCAATTCAAGTGATTCTCTTGTTTCATCACAGATTTATATGCATATTGCATATCTAATCAACACTTTGCATGTCCTGTTTTTCAGTTGCATCCCTTTTTCATGATAATTGGGTTTATCTTAGTTGGAGGAGAAGGTACTGAAACTTGAAGGCTAAAATTGGTTGATTTGGGGTATAGGCTAATGGAATGTGAAATGAAAATACTAATTTGTGATTGCAGCAATCATGGCATACAAGAGTGTCCCAGCAAAAAGAGAGACAGTAAAGGGAGTGCACTTGGCATTACACACCATAGCCCTTGTTGCTGGAATTTTGGGGGTTTATGCAATCTTCAAGTACCACAATGAGAGAGGAATCAAGGACTTGTACACCTTACATGGCTGGTTGGGCATTATTACCATCTGCTTATTTGGTTTACAGGTACATGCATCTCAATCTTAACTACTATTTCACCCAACTTATCTTAGCAAAATTGACTTACTTTGTGATTTGATCAGTGGCTGTTGGGATTCTTCTCCTACTGCTACCCAGGAGCAGAGTATTCGAGAAGAGGATCATCACTTCCATGGCATGTTTTTGTAGGAATGGTGATATTTCTGCTAGCAATCTGCACAGCTGAGATGGGTCTGCGTGAGAGGTTCCATGCCTTGGGGCTGTTCACAGGCCGAGAAGCACTCATTGTCAACTTCACTGGTCTCTTGCTTTTCCTCTATGCTGTCTCTGTTGCTCTTGTTGTCATCCTTCCTGCAGGAGGCTATTAGAAACAAATTTGATTATGTTCTTTCAGTATATCATATTCACAGCAGCTTGTAATTTACAAAAATATTCATATATATTGATTTTTAGTAACTGTTTGGAACCCTGCAATCATTTTTCAGTTTGCATTTGAATACAACGAAAAAAAGGAGCAGCACGTATAGTATTGTTATCAGAACTAAAGAAACTCATGTGTTAGAAACTTCTGGTTACACCCATTGCGGCTTTGTTGCTTCCATTCTCTCCAACAGCCCAGCAATCTCAGCTTGCATTCTCAGCTTCATGTTATAGTAATCACAATGTGAGTTCTCCAACTTCTTCAGCTCTTCCATCTTCTTTCTCTGCCTCTCCTCAGTCTCTTGCACACACAGTTTTGAGAGCTTGTGAGTATACTGTTCTTCCAACTTCTCATTCTTCACCTGTATCATCCTCCGGTACCCCTCAGCCTCTCTGCAAGCTTCGTCTGCTTTGTTCTGGAACATTCTGGCTTCAGCTTCTTTGATTCGAACTATGCTTTCTATGCTGTCATAGTCGTCATTCAACAGTTTTGCAAAGCAGGACGATTCACTCACGCGGGAAGCTTTAGGATCTTTTTGATGAAGATCATTTGAAAGCGAATCATGTAAATCCCGTTGTATGCTAGAAGAGCTCGTGTTGTAAGTATATTTTGGAGGAAGAGTCACACGTGGTGGAACTGAATCTTTCTTAAGGTTAGCTTGAGTAGCCATCCTTTGCTTAGGAGGTACAGCAGGAGCGGGGAATTCTGACATGGTATCAGTGTCTGTTAAATCAGAAAAAAAAACAATAAAATCGGAGTTAGATGAAGATAATCAACAGAACTAGAGCATATACTAATTCTAATAAGGGTACAAGGTTTGATGCAGGCGAAAGTAGAAAACATATTACTGTTTGGTTTGTCTTACATGATTCAAGAATCAATCTACAGCTACCTAAAGTACATCCCAGTTAAATTGCAAAGCAGTTCCCAGACAAATCAAATTGAGGTCTCACAACAAATCTTAAATGACAATGACTGAAAAATGTTAAACATTGGACTTACAGTTGAAGAATTGAATAAGGAAGTTGCAGGCATCTAAAGGAGAAGTCATTTTGCTTTGGAGCTTGGACAGCATCTCCTCAGCCTTAATGTACAGCTCTTTCCCTTTGTAATCTTCACTTCTCCTGAATATCTTCTTTACACAATCAAGTTCCTTCACAAGAGTTTCAAGATCCCAATCCTTTGCACAGTGCACAAAAACATCCTTAACGAATCCAAACATCTCCGAAGCATGACCACAGCCAATGCAGTTAAATTGTATCTCAGTAGTTCCGGGTAGACCCTTCAAGCTAGGACCCGGCTTGATAAGATTTTTCTGAATGCCACAGGCAGCATGGCACCAATGGGAGCAAACATCACAACCAACCCAACTACAAGTATTGCTTGCACAATCAAACTTCTGACAGAGCGGACACATACATGAGCTGCAAAACCCTTTATTTGCCGAGCAAATTCTGCAGTCACAGTCATCAACAGGCAATACACTCTTGCACATCACATTCCTACATTTCAAGAGCAAGAAAATCTCCACCAGCTCCATGGAGGGAGGGCGGTTCTTACCAGACAAGAAGCTCTTAAGCCCTGTCTTGAGGGCAACCAAAATGCCCAATTGCTCTATGTGGCACTTGGAGAGGGTCTCTTTCCTAAGGTCTGATCTTTGCCCAAGCTGATTCTGCAAGGCCTCCAGTTCCTCTTTCTTCTCCGGCAGAGAGATTAGGTTCCTCAAGCACTCCTTGGTTGATTCAAGCACCTCCTCAGGTAGCTCCTGAACTATTTGAGCTGCCCCCGGGATAGACTCCGATATGATCAGCCGGAGAATTCTATCCAGCCCGGAAAGCATCCTGGGTTTTCCACTCCCACCAACCTCCAAACCTCTCGAGTTTTGAGAACCCCTCCCTCGAGAGTCCCCAGACTGCGTGTCCACCCTCATCCTCGCCTGAAGCTCCGACGGGAAAAATGATAGATTATCGGAGCTAGCAGTTCTATATAAGCTAATGTTACCTGAATCCTTATGCGTGCCGCCGCTAGGTCCTACGC
This sequence comes from Erodium maritimum, assembly GCA_963921825.1. Classification (NCBI taxonomy): domain Eukaryota; kingdom Viridiplantae; phylum Streptophyta; class Magnoliopsida; order Geraniales; family Geraniaceae; genus Erodium; species Erodium maritimum. The sequence continues at coordinate 69,233,233 of OY997590.1, read as the reverse complement.
GGCTGCTCTGCATCATGGAGAGAACGCCGCCGCCGTGATTGGAGAGGGCCACCCCATCTCCGATGGGTTTGAAGCGACTATGCACAGACCCATTTGTCCCCTCCCCGCAGTTCCAAATTTGATCGTCTTTCCCAACCGAGTAGTCGTAATTCTCGGTCGAATTTCGGGTCAGCGAGCAACTGGGGTTGTGCGAGTAAGAGAACGACATTGACGCCGCTGAGAAATCGTTGAAGCTGGTGGTCTGGGTGTTGTTGTTCGACGGCTGAAGGGACTGGACGCTACGGGAAGGTTTCGGCCGCGCCGGAGGATCAGCATTCTGCAAAGCGTTGGACGCCGTGAGGGAGAGAGACTCATCGGGCGGACCCAGAGAGAGGTTCAAAGTCTTCAGCTTCTGCTTCTTCTCTCTGCTCTCTCTTTCGAGCTCCACATCGTCTTCCATTTCTCGCTTCGGCCGAGCTTCGTTCAGATTCAGGAAATCCCTCTCGACCCACTTGTCGTCCTGGTTAGATTTCTCCGAAACTGAGACATCTTTGCCCTTGTAGCTCACCTTCTCCAGCAGAGCTTTCCCGGTAAAATCTTTCTGGGGAAAACCCAGCTTGGAATTGTCGCAGAGGTAGCTCAGAGTCAGCTCCTGCGATCCCGTATTCCTGATTTTCAAGGACTTGGAGGTGAACCCATCTCGACCCACCTCCGATCTCCGAAGAAAATGAATACCCTTCTCAGGAAGCTCCGTTTTTTCGTCTGGGCCCTCCTGAATCCACTCGAGGATTCGTCTGGACGGCTTGGTCACCGAGCTTTCACCGTCGCAGGCAAGCCCGTTGGAGAGATCTTTCTCCCCGAACATGTCTCACAGAAAAGACAGAAGAGATAGAGATCGAGATTACCGAAAATCCTCGGGGCGTTTCTGTTCAGTGCATTTTGCTTTCCCTTTGATTCTTCAGCACACCTATCTCTGCAACAACGGTGTGTTTTTCTAATTATTTTTTCAGGCGTTCACACGTATCACAACGGCGATGCTTCGAATGTGAGATTACTGGGTTGACACTGCAAATCCGTGCTTTTTACTGAATTACCATAGCAATTTTTATGAAATGTAATTTGTTTCGACTCGAGTAAGGCTATCGATAATTGTGTCCAAAGGAGATGTAATTATACAGTCGAATTGTACGGCGTGAAGATTCTGGTGTTGAATTTGTGCTACAGAGTTTATTTTACGTCGAATCTTCGAAACCTTCGGATCGACGTCGAGAAAATCGTAGACTCAGAAGGGCGTCAAATCGACGGATTTGGGCCCAGCAAAATCGGGCCCAATAAATCTATAGACGACGCATGGTAGCGTTTAAGAACACCGAATTCAATTTTCGGTTTTTATTATCCAACGCCCGAAGCGTCTTCCTCGTGAATCCTCTGCAAGTTCATCAGTACCGACGTTTCTTCGACTGTTTAGCTTCCCCAACCAATGATTCAGTCACTCATTTATCTACCCCCAATTTTCCTCCGAGCTCCTTCGTGTGCCTCATTTCTTCACCTTGCTTCGTTTCTCAGCACTGATTATGTGCTCCCATTTCTCTTCGTTGCTCGCCGCCCCGTTTCTTCCCACCGCCTCCGTCAAAGTGCTCTGAGAATGGCCGGCTCCAATAACCTCCAATAACGTCCCGGATTCCAGGTGTGACACCCCGAATTCGGTTTTGACCGGACTCGAAACGTGAACTAAGAATAATAATAATAAAAGCAATTTTAAAAGAAAACAACTCCAAAATGATAATCCAAACCAATAGTTCTGACAATACGAGTCAACATCTCGAAAACCAAGTAATAAAGATGTTTAATAACAAGAGGAAAGTACGTCTCTAGACCATACAAAACTAAGACTCTCGCTAGCTCCAAGACGTCTTCTAGATCAAATCCCGCTCAAGACCTGTTGAACAGTAAAGGAGAGGGGTGAACTTTCGCTCAGTAGGGAAAAGTAGTTATGGGGATGAGCTATCCGCTCACCACCACGGGTAACCGTCCAATTAGGGCATACTAGAAAAGCACAACAACTAACGACTTCCACATGACTATAACCATGCTTAATCACATCACTTACTCAATCATCAAGCAAACAACACACAGTAAAACGACCACAAGTCTCGTACAGCAGTCCCCCCCCCCCCCGTCACCGGCTTCCATAGCACGGCTCCACCATATCGTACCGGAACACACAGCCTCGACCTAGATATCTTCCCGGATCACACAACATCGGGGTACAACTCATAATAAACATACCGGACCGGCAAACACCTCGGTCGGATATCTTCCCGGATCGCACAGCAACGGGGTACAAATCACACCATCCTCGGCCTAGATGTCCTATACCGGAATTCTCCATCGATATAGACATCATGCCGGAACTCTTAGCCCCGGGGGGGCGCGTACGTGGGACATCATCCTCGGCCTAGATATCCTACATCGGAATCCTCAACAGTATAGATATCGTACCGGAACACCTCGTCTCGGAACATGTCGTATCGGATCACTCCCACAAATGTCTCAAACGTGTCACAAGGCCATAGTTCAACTAACAGTATACCATACCGAACAATCTTTGTCACGCCCCAAATCCGGTTTTGGCCGGACTCGAGACGTGACTCGAGTTGAGAATAAAATAATAATATAAAACACAACCTTTCAACAATAGTAAGCCTCAAAGTTTACTTCCAATTAAATAACTCGATAAAACGGTTTCCGAAACTGTAATAAGAGTCAAGCTCCGAATAAGAAAATAAAAAAATATGTGGTTCAATACAATGACCAAGACGTCTCTAAACAAGCCCAGACTCTCCGGAAGCTCCCGAGCTTCGAGCCCACTACTCATCAATCACGCCTGTATAAACAACAGATAAAACAAATAGGGGTGAGCTTACGCTAAGTAGGGAAAATCATAAACAGGTTAGCCTCATTTTAGTAATAAAAGGGTTTTAGCACGGTCGCACCATATGCAGTTAATACCATTAACCAATAACATACTATGAAAAGACTAAAGAGAAAATAATAATCAATTCTTAAGAATAACGGTATTATAAGAAATTAAAAGGAAAGTACTGCAAGTATTTGATAACCATTAAAATGAGAGCAAATGAATATCACGCTAACAACCTCAATCCCAATACTCCGGATTACTAGGTTCTTGTGTCATGTCGGATCCCATACTCCGATCCACAATAGTCCTTGTGTTATGTCGGATTGTCCCTCGGTCCAAAGGACCATAGATCATCGGGAACCGAGGTAATGCTCCCGCAGGACGCACACACTCGGGTGAATCTCAAGTAACCATTCTATCATCCTACACCGGACTCCTCAACGGTGTAGGTACCATACCGTGTCAACAATAACCATTATCTCATCCTACACCGGACTCCTCAATGGTGTAGGTACCATACCGTGTCAACAATAATCATTATCCCGCAGGATTATCCTACCAATGCCCCGCAGGGTCCATAACCAATATCCCGCAGAATCACTAACCAATGCCCCGCAGGGTCCATAACCCATATCCCGCAGGATCACTAACCAATGCCCCGCAGGGTCCATAACCCATATCCCGCGGAGTAAATCATTCCCCGCACCGGAATCCTCAACGGTGTGGGTACCATACCAAATCACCATTAATCATTCCCATAAACCATCCCTATACCGGAATCCTCAACGGTGTGGGTACCCTAACCAGTGTCCCGCAGAATCTATCAAACAATGCCCCGTAGGGTCCACAATCAATATCCCACAGGATCACTCAAACAATGCCCCGCAGGGTCCATAACCAATCATAGAAATACACATGTTCATCAATACACACCACACGGGACTCATACCCATAATTACACTTACCGTTACTTACCACTTTTGCTCTCCACCGGTCAATCGATCACCTGATCGTACCTCCTCGGCACAACCAGTCATACTCGATCAACCATTCAATCTCTTAAGCATTCAATCGACCAACCAAGGATTCAGGCATTCAAAATCAACATTCAAACATTCAAGCATGCATTCGATCATTCAAGCACTCAAGCATGTATTCGATCTAGTTTCATTAGACTCTTGATTAACTTAATAACTAGCAACCAAGCATGTGAAGCTAACACACAACTAATCCGAGGGCTCATCACGGCCTCTCTACCAGTAAATCAATTCCCAAGTATGGAAAGCGAGTTAACTAGTGATTTGCATCCTAATCATGCATTTCTAGACTCGTTCGGTTATTAGTAATCGAAAGACGCTTATTCTAGTGATTCGCATCCTATATGCAATTCTAGGACCTTTCCGATTTTATTAACCTAATAGGCATACTAGTATTGAAATACTCGAGGAGTTAGGACTTTCCCTACCTTGGGGTCTTCCTCTAATAATCTGTTGTCGAGTTCGGTAGTCACAACTCCGTTCTTCACACAGGTTCCGGCGTGATCTTCGTTCTTCTAGCTCGGGTCCAAGTTCTTTATTCTCGGGCGAAGTCCCATCTAGATTTGACAAATAAAATGTCCAATCAATACCGGTATTTGTCCAAATTTGTCCTTTAATTGTCCAAATTAAATTAATTAAACAATTAATTAACCTGAATTTAAAATGATTTTCTTTAAAACTGGGTTGACCCGGATCCGACCCGGATCCAAGCCCAAACCCGGATCTAGAACCCAGAACCCGACCCTGACCCGAGCCCGACCCGGACCCAGTCCCAGACCCGGATCCGGAACCCAGACCCGAGTCCAGGGTTCTGGGCCTGGCCCATGGCCTGGCCCGAGACCTAGCTCGAGGCCTAAGGCCCAACTCGGCTGTCTTTGAGCCTTGGCCCAATGACCTCCCGGGCCCAGCCGTGACTCAGGCGAGGTCGAGGTCGTCCTGGCTTGAGGCGACGCCGACGATGTCTCCGGCGAGCTCTCCGGCCTTCTACACGGTGGTGTGCAGCGTCATAAGAGGTCAAGGAGGGGAGAGAGTGGCTGAGAAGAGCGTCAGGACTCCGACAAGCTCGTGGTCGTGTTGTCCGTGGCTGGAGGGCAACCTCCTCGCTCCAGATCTGGTGAGAACGAGACTCGTCGGCGAGAAAAGCGTGCTGGGGCTCGGGTTTCAAGCGACGGGGCTCGCCTAAATCGAGCTTGTCAGCGAGAATTTTCGAGTTGTGGGTGGCCGGAGAAACTGGACGTGGCGAGAGGGGGAGGGGTTGCAAACCGAGTCGTCTCCGGCGAGATTCGAGCTCCTGACAACGAACGGCGAAGGGGTTTTGGGGGCGTGGTGTCTCGATTCAGGGCACGGGTTGGTTGGATTCGAAGGGGAATAGCACGACGAGGATTCTGGTACGAGAACGACGAAGGTTTGGATCTGAAGCAGGAGAGACGAGCGCGAGAGAATCGAAGGAGAGAGAGACGCGGCGCTGGGTTGTGCCTCGTTTCGCGTGCCAGAACGCGTGAAGAAGGAGCTGTAGGGTTTGTTGTTGGATTGGGCCGGCTTGGCTCGTGGGCCGGCGTGCGTATCATCGTTTGGGCCCAAGCTAGCCCAAATCCCCCCAACTCAGTCCAATTCACTTCTTTCCCTTTATATTTTTTTTTATTTTTCTTCTTTTCAACGAATACTTGTTGCAATTTCCCGCCCCAACGTTTCATATTTCAAAATATTCCTCTTTTGAATGAGTGGGGTTTTACAATCTTATCGAACACAACACATCGGTCTATCATTCACCCGATCATATCACAAGGCAATAACTAACGCTAACGTTCACCACATTTTCATAGCATATCATGATCCTTAGTTTAACACCAAACATATCACAAACGAATTATGATAATCTACCAATCATCAACACCACAATTAGCACACAATCCTATAGGCCTAACCAGGGGCCCACATGTGATACTACAACACATCAATTCCCACACCTACATGCACGACCTGGCCCGCAAGTGGTTCCATCTTATAAAAGACTACCCTGGTTATTCACATCCTACATGTGATTCTACAATTATTCGATTACTTAACCTATATGCAATTCTAGTAACTTTCCGTAATTAAACCGGTATTCGCTACTTTCCCCTACCTCAATCGCTATCCAAACGCAAGCCAACATGAGTCGCCTAGTAGCCTCCTCCGCCGTGCTCGGGAACAACGTCTAAGATCACAAGTAATACGAGAATTAGTAGTAATTCAAGGACGGTTTAAGGAGAAAACATCCCAATTTAACCCCCAAAGGTTCGGTTATAGATAACCTTCCTAAATACCCGAAAACGACCAAAATGGACCCAAAAAGGCCCAATTCTGAATCATCACGGTTCGGGTCACGGAGCCTTGACATACTCCGTGACGGTTCGGGTCACGGAACCGTGATGCTCATCGTCACGGGTGACGTCACGGAACCGTGACGTGTGCCGTCACGGCCTCCGTCACGGAGCCGTGACGCACTCCGTCACGGTCCCCGTCACGGATCCGTGACGGGTCTGACAGCTCCGTCCTTCTTCTTCCTCCAGCTTATTCTCCTCGAAATCAAACCTCCAAAACTCCATTTTTATCCTCCAAAAACCTCCAAATCAGTCCCATAAACCTCAATACTTCACTACCCATGTTGGGTTTCATCAAAACAACTAAAACCTAATTGATTTCTATCAAAATCTCCCACTTTTCTCCATAAATCAATCATCTAAACAACAAAAACTCAAAACCCATGGAAACCCAACCTTGTTCATGCTTTTTCTCTCAAACCCATAATTTAAAATTCATCAAAATGAATTTTGTTTGAAGTTTTACCTTAGGAATGGAGAAAGGAAGAGGAATATGAAGTTTTTGAGGAGATTTGAGATGAGAATCAAGCCAAGGTCCTCCCTTTTCTTTCCTTTCTTCTTCTTCAAGCTTCAACCCTCTCTCTCTCTAATTGTTGGCCAAGGTGTAGATAAATGAGCTGAAAATGCTCCTTGATGCCTCTTTAACCTAGGGTAGAAAAGGCCACCTTGTCCCCTAGCTCCCTTCCTTCTCTTTTGGCCCATATGAGGGCAAATAGGTCTTTCTAGACCCATTTCTTCTCCTCCAAGCCACCTTTACCCTTAATAATTCCAACACATTTAAATTAATTTGATTTAGCCTCTAATTAGACCTTGTTTGACCCGTAGTTGACTTTTTCACAAAACTAGTCATTAGAAAGGAAACGACCCAACTAAGCTAACCGTAACGACGGCTAAGCTTTTGGGTCCCAGAAAAGTCCCGAATGACTCCCGGAGTCATCGGTTGACTTTTGCGGCAACAAGTCAACTTTTGCCCAATTTCACCGGTTTGACCGGGGGCGGTTCTTACATCAGCTGTCTGGCGATGTTTCGCTACCGCAAAGCGGTGCCGACGACGTTACCGAAGAGTACCAACGTCGAGGGAACCGAGAGTGGGATTACGTGTCTGATTCCCAACATTACTGTGACGACAAGGATGAGAGACATTGAGCCCAAGATCCGGAGGCATATGTCCCGTCCCCGCCATACCAACACACATTTCCGGTAACCCCTTAGCCCGATCCGCAACAATGACAACTTTGATTTATCCTCGCCATCCTTAGTAGAATGACGTACGAGAGGCCAAAGACTTGGAACCGGGAACATGATTGGGCAGTACCGGGCCGCACTCAGGCTATACCGAGACGGTAGTCCCTATATAACAACGTCCTCGACCATAAGTCCGGGTCCGCGTACAACCACCTCCTCCAATTGAGACACATGTCGACATTAGAGCGTAACTAACCAAAGGGTTAAAATGTACCAAGGTTGTTGGTATAAATTCAATCACATCTACCAATACGGTTTGTAAAGACCTGAAAAGTTGATTGGTCTAATTTGACGGTTTTAAAACGTCGAGGGTTCGAAACGAATTTATTTTGGGATCGAATTCAAAAAAAAAGGAGAAAAGAAGAGAAGGGTTGAGTTGGGCTAGCCAGGCTCGGGCTTGGGCTGAGCCAATCAGGCCCAACCCGTACCCAAGCCCACGCCACGTCGCCAGCCCAGGAAGCGCGTGTTCAAACCCTAGTCGCGTTTGTTCGGTTCGCATTTCAGCGCCCGAATCCCAAAAACTCCATTGTCCTCACGCCTTCGCTCTCGCGAAACCCTCGCGCCTCCCTCTCGAGACCTTGCTCTCGCCGCCGTTCACCCGCCCTGAAGCTCCGTTCCTTCATCGCCTTCTCCTATCTCGACTTCCCCTCAACAGAAACCCCACTAGAAAGCCCCCCTCTCTCTTCTTCTTCCCCGATTCGCTTCGATCCAGTGTCGTCGACTTCGCCTCAAACTCGCCGGGTCGGTAACAGAGAAGAACTGCAACGGTGAGCTTCCTTCTAGCTCGAATCGTGCTCCCCATCTTCTTCTTCCCCTAAAATCGACCGTCACGAGTTCTTGGTGGCCGGATTTGAGGTGTTATGGGTCGCCGGAGCTCGCTCGCACCAGATCTGACCTTACCAACGCCGGCGAGCTCTCACAGCCGTCAGATCTGGACGGCGAGACTCGATTCCCTGCCCTGAGGACCTCCCCACAACCCTCCGATCTCCTGACGCCGCCCTTCCGCCGTCGTGAAGCCTAGCTCGCCTCTGCCGCCGCCTTCCTCCGAGCAACCCTGGCGTAGCCTACCGCCGCCGTCAGAACCAACCCTCAAACCCTAGTCCTCTAACGGACTTGGGCCTGAACCGAGAAACGGGCCTTGGGCCTGGTTATGTCCTCGTGTGGCCTTGGGCCCAGGACATGCCTCGTACCGGGCCAGGTCGGGTCTGGGCCTCAGACTGGATCTGGTCTAGGCTTCGGGCTCGGACCGGGTCTGAGTCCGGGTCTAGACCGGGTTTGGGCCTGGATCCGGGTCGGACTCGGGTCGGGCCGGGTCAAACCAGTTTTTAAAATAAATTTAATAAATTTAAATTAATTAATAAATGGGTTTTAAAATCAGGTTAATACAAAAGACTTTATCAGACTTTTGGACAAACAAACTACTGGACTCGTTTAATATTTTGAGAACCGTTACGGGTTGGACCGGGACTGATACGTCCCTTTTGTGTTAAACCAGGACGTTACCCCGAGCACGGAGAAGACCAGTGGGGCCAGGACGTCAGCAGCTAGGAGACGCAGCTATCGGCTCTTCAAGAGGTAGGGATTACCTCGAATCCGCTTTATTACGATTTTACTATTATGCATATAGGGAAACCTAATAAACCGGCTATAGAACTAGTATGCATATAGGAAACGAACAACTAGCGTAGACGTATCAAACTACGAACATTTACGATTTCTGTCTTGGGAATTGATGTGCTGGTAGAATCGGGTCATGTCACGCCCGTAGGACTTGTGTGCTGAATGTATTTGTGTATGCCTTTGATGCTTGAACGGTTAATAAATAATGAACACGAAAATGAGTAGAATTGACTAGAGAACGCATGATCAGTGATTTGAGTGATTTTCTCTATTTTACTTGATAGGTTGGATTGGGAATGTTTGGGGATACCGGTTAAACCGGTGGGGTAACCATGTGGAGAGTGGTAACGGTAAGTGATGATATGTGCCTGTTGACTGTGGTGATTGTTGAAATGTGATTGTGATTGTGAGCGCGCACCTGTTGGCTGTGGTGGTTGTTGAAACATGTTGTGAACCTGTTTGTGAGTGTGATTGCGATTGTTTTGATGCGCGGCCGGTAAAGTGTGAGAGAAGTACTTCCGTCAGGTGTATCGTACCTTCCGGCGCGTAATCGGTAGGGTATTGTGGTTGGGGTACTTGGGTTACATGAGAAAGGTGGTTTCCCTACCTTCCGACCGGGAGTCGGTAAAACGCTGTGTCCCGCGAAGAGGTGATTTCCCTACCTTCCGAGCAGCACTCGGTAAAACGATGTGTTGAGCACCGCGAGTGACTAGGCCGCGAAGAGGCGATTTCCCTGCCTTCCGTCGATCGGTAAAACGCTGCGTCCGCGATGAGGTCGACCGCCTATCTTGACTTTGTGTTAGGGAAGTTGCGTGCGGTTACGCCGGGCCGAGAGGGTTGCTCCCTAGACCATGCGATGGCTACGGGCCGTGTGTTTGAATTGCTTTGAATTGACTGAGTATTGTTGTGTTTTGACTTTGGGTGTTCTTCTTTGTTATGAGTTGCGTGTGACCGTGAATGACTCGATTTGTTTGTCTTTTGGTGAATTCATGTGTGTGGCTTTCGTGTAAGTTAAAGTGTCGTATTTGTGGTTGTCCTTAAGTCGTTTGTGTAGGGGCTTGGGATGTGGAATCTCGGGACAGTTGTGGTCGGGTAAAGTGAAGGTTGTTTAGGTTGGTCTTTATGTTCTCGACTGTCGCTTTCTCATTTTAGTCGTTAGAAAAGTTAGCTTAGAAACATAATTGGATGTCTAAACTGGATTGTTCCCTTCGTTGTGTGCCTTAGTCGATTGGATGTTGTTGCTTGGATTGTTTATGATTTTACCTGTGAGTGTCGTTGACTACGTGTTGGGGAATTGTGGTTGGGTTGTTTCGTGGTGTGGCCTCGGGGTAGGCGTTGTGTGGAATCGGTTTTGGTATAGTTGGACTTTGAGTATCCGAGTTTAAAGAGGGTCTTGGCTTTTATTAGGTTTAAAGGTCGTATTGTGTTAAAACCGTTATTATATTTTAAACTGTGGAAAAGCATTTTGGTAAATTCGAGATAAGGAGGTTTTGATGGTTTTCCCTACTGAGCGTCAAGCTCACCCCCCTATTTTATCGTGTTTTCTACAGGTAGTGGTCATGACTTGGAGTAGAGGATATCGCAGAGCGTGGGGCTAGCGAGGGTCCGGGTTTTTTTGTTTATTTATATTTTCGTAGTGACGAAACGGTTGTTTTGGACTTATGTATTTTTATGAGCGTGAGACTCAAGAACTCTAACTCTGTTGTTTTATGCTATTGACCTCTATCAGTTATTATTTATCTTAAATTGCCTTTATTTGAAATTCACTAAATCGCGTCTCGGGTCCGGTCAATACCGGATTTGGGGCGTGACACGGTTGATCCGATGACCAGATCACAGCGGATGCGGAGCATGACTACGAGGAGAGATACGACCACGTCTTTACTTGGAAGCACTAGTGACAACTTGTGCGAGAGAAGCCATGTTGGCAACATCGTTTCGAGAATGATTTCTCTACGATAAACGATGCATTCATCGGTACTAGGGAACGACGCACGCCAAGAACTCTCGGACTGAGCAAACCCAATGTCTTAGATGGACATGCTAACTGCCGCTACTGATGATGTCGACGGTCGACGACCAGGGCTAGTTCGCGACCGCCGACCTATTTGTCGGAATGCGCGAAGGCTATGCGGGAGAAGGGAAAGGAGACGGCCGTTGAGCAAGACCACGTCGCATTGGCCGAGAGCTTGAAGGCCATCGAGCATGAGCGTTCGGCACAACTACTGGCCCATGAGTCCCTTATGCGGGAGTTCCGCTTACTCCAGGATAAGGATACCTCCAACATGGACCCAAAGGATTTGGCTACCCATCGGCTTTTTCTCCACGACATGGTCAAGAGGATTTCAGGGTTGGTTTGAGATGTTGTTTAGTTGTTTTTTACGATATGAAAGTGTGGTCTTTGAACTGGTTGTATAAATATTAATGTACATTATTTATGTTTCAGGATGTTGGGGAGGTTTATTAGTCTTTCGCACAACGCTAACAACATTCCACCAGAGCATTACACCAACACATACAACATTGCACCAGATTTGTGCCACTAAATAATGACTAAATTATGGAAGCGGATGAGGAATTGATGGAGCTTTCTGAGTCAAGTTATTTTTCATACTTGTAATTTAAATTTATGTCGGACATTTGTACTCGGCCATCTGTATTAAACATTCAATCCGAAAACAATTAATTTAAAACAAGTAAAACGATAATGTCATCTATTACGGTCCAATATGCGTCTAATTGCCACTATAAGCAAAAAAGAATAGACTACGCTATTTGGTCTAATCAGGGTCCGTTTACCGTTCATTTAAGGTCTAATCCTAAAAAAGGCTTAATTAGACCGTGTGCAACGTTTACTCAATGAAATAGGGTCAGTGTTTTGAAAACACTAACCAAAACGTCTCAGTTTTGATATTTTCTTTGATGGGGCCTAAAATATTCGGGCACAACCCCATAAAAACATCTCATCTTTTTTCAAATTCATACCACAACTCTTTCAGTCTATAAAAACATCAATTTTTCATACTATTTTCATCAATCTCAAAGAACTTGAACCCTTTCTTTGATGAGATTGAATTCTCTGTAACACAAGTATATCGGGTCTTTTTAATTTTATTATCTATATTACATGTACGTCACTTTTATAATAATTCCATAATTTTCCTTTCTGATTTTTGGAATTCGGTTAAATTACTTATATTTATGTTGTCCAACCTATTAGTCAAACAGAGGCCAATAACATTGGATTACAGATTTCTTTAGCCTGGCTAAAAAAGAAAATAGAAGCTGAAAATACGTTTTTAGCCAAATAAAAAATAAAGTTTTGTGGATGCTCTTAAAGCAACTCCAACACGAATTAATCCGTGTAGGTGACAACTAAAACGCATGTATAGGGTGATTTAATGGGTGAAAGCTCATTTAGGAGCAATGTGGGTGGGTTGGACTTTACTTGAACAAATTGCCTAGTATTGGGCAAAAGCTAACCATTTATAATGCATTTGACCAATGGTCGGACGCCATGTGTCTCATTTTTTTTGGAGAAAAATCCAATGAAAATATAACGTTAGTTGATTTAAAAATTATGGGAAAACTACAAATGACTACTCTTAAGTTGGCACGTTTAACCGATGCTTACCCTAAAGTTCAAAAATTATTGATGCATACCCTGAAGTTACAACTCGTGACCAGAAACCCCTTCCGCCAAAATGTTTTAATATCGATTAATTTTTATAAATTAATATAATTTTGTTTAAGGTTTTTAAATTATTGTAATTTCCTTTAAGTTTTTAAATTTATTTCGTTTTGAGTTTTTTAATTTATTATAATTACGTTTAAATAATTAAATTTACATAATATCGTGTTTGTAAATTCAAAATATTTAATTTCTATAATTTCGTATAATAAATTTTATGAGCCGCTATTAACCTAATTCTTACATTTTCTTTCCTTTATAAGACATTTGTTATAAACTCGAATAATTATATTTTGCTCAAGTTTGAGGGATGAGTTCGTAACAAACAACCAACACAACAACCATAATAGGTAATCCCTAGCTACTCTCTCTTTGCTCTAATGGCTTTCCCATCGTCCTCCTTCTCCAATCAAGTGTTGTCGACTGCTCTCACCATGTTGTCGCATCCTCCCACCACTCTGGTGCATCTGGCGTGTCCCCTACCTTCATTGGTTCCCCCTCTATGCCCGCTCACGAACTTCACGAAGATGACACGTAGCAGGAAGCCCTTCAAAAATCCCTCTGTCACCATGCCCACCACATCGTCTTCTCCACCATACCCTTCACCCTCTCTACTTCTTAAAGAAACCCCTGACATGTCGTGTCTGTCGGCCCTTATCCCTCTTCCACGGCCTTCTCATGACATTATCCGTCCTAAACAAGCCCCACACAAGCCCAAGACGCCGGGCCACATAATTCCCCTACTTCCATGGCTTCTCTACCACTTGCGGTTCCTCCGAGCCACTCATCTTTCATGGAGACCCTCCCACTGTTGGTGTTCAACCAAGGTACTTTAGGGACCTCGCCTCAAGCCGTGTTTCTAAGGGTACATGGACGTCGGCCCCAAAAACCGACTCCTCTAAGGGCGAAGCCACATGAGACAAATTCCCCATTATTGTCGATGAATTCTCTGGTCACGACACTAGTGGTGTTTGAAGCTCCATCCTTGTCGGCCTCCTCTTGGTCAGGTATCCTCCAACGTTTGGTGGACCCTGGGGGCGGAGAACCACTAAGGACCATTAGGCGAGCTATCACTATCGGCTTTAGGAGCATACCGCCGCTGGTTACGGAGACGTTCCCATCCTTGGATGACATTGGGGCCTCGTTGGAAGAGTTCTCTTCTATGTTAGATGAGGATGTCATCGTCCGAGTTCCTACATCACAACTGCCATATCCCTCCCCTATCTTCATGAAGTATGGACTGACGGGTAGACTTCTCTCTCCTCGATCGATCATGGGTTTCTTGATGTTGCGGGTTATTCTCAAAGGCCGAGGATCATCAATGGAGGGACTGGTAGTAAAGGATCTCTCTCCGAAAGTATATGCCTTCTACTTCGCTTCCCGTACGACGTTGGAGATGGTCTGTCGAGGGAGCCTTGATGCTTCTGGCGCTATCCCCTAATTCTTGCGAACATCCCACCGGAGTGCATTCCTGCTTCTATCACGGAAAAGATCCAGCTTTGGGTCCTGGTCTGAGGCCTACCTTATATGATCTCCACGGTTACTATCGGTACTAGGGTGGATGACACTTTGATGGGTTGCGTCGCTGTGAAAGCAGACAGGTGGGCTCTGTTGGGGAGGGAAGATCCGAGTCCATTTTAGGCACCGAAAAAACCAATCTCTTCGCGCTCGATGATGTTGGGGTTTCAGGAGCTCCCTCAGCCCGTTTGGGTCACACTCATATATGATCATCTCTCGATGTTTTGCTTAAACTATGGGCAACTAGGTCATGCAACCAATGACTATGATCTCTCCTTATCGGGGTACACCTCTTTATTGTATGTCCCTATCAACGGATGAAGCCCCATTGGTTGGGAACCATGTACTGAGAGAGTGGTCTCTACCACCCCCGAAGTTGTCCCCTATAGCTCTTCCGGTCTTCCATCCTCATCAGAAGCCACGAATCAACATGGGATCCACCGTCTTGCCTAAATCATATGAATCAGTTACGACTTCTAACCCAACTATATTCGCTCGTACTTCTAAGGAGATAGGGAAGGGTTTGGTGACGTCCATCATGCTGCCTAAACATGGGCTAAGACGCGTGCCAATAGGTTCTCTAGGAGGGTGTACGTCCCAGAAGAGGGCTAGGGGAGCAGTTGGATCTTGAGAAGGCGAGGTCTGGGAAATAGCCCCGCTTGGACATATGAGGCTACCCGCCCTTGGGCTGTTTCAGAGGATTGGCAACACACTACACCATGCCTCACCCACCCCCTTGATGAGTGAGGATGATTATAGGTGAAATTCCTCTTTTACTGTGCATCATGACACAATCATCAAGAAATATATAAACGGTTAAGTACCGGTCGAACCCATAGGGAGTAGAGGTATCACTAGTATTTTGCTAAAACCTAGGGACGTGAGCTGACATCATGTCCCTTTCACATCCTTGAAAGGGAAAATAAAGGGCATAAATGTAAAATTGTTGTTTAAAACCTAAGCAAAAAGTAAAATTTTTACACGCTACCACCTAAGACACATAACTATTGATTCACGCAAAGAGTCGGTCACAGGTACAAGTAAACATGACTTTCAATTGACACATGGTTTGGTTAACGATTGTGAAATCAAAATAAGGTATAGTTCTATGATCTTGAGCAAAGTTTGATCAATCGTTGAACAAGAAATAACAACAACAAATTCATGTCACTCTCGCTACCAAGTACCATAAGTAGAGATAGATACACTACTTGGCGAAACTACTCAAATACGCCTAGATCACTTCCTAATTCCCAAATGCCATCAATACAAATGAGCACCGAAAATCAAGGAGAACTAAATAGAGTATCGAGTCACGATACTCATGTAATACACAAGCATGAGTGGACTCTAAATAAATTGGAGAATCTAGTTAGCTAAGCCTAGTTCAATCAACCAAACGATCGAATGCATTGATCATCAAGGAGAACTAAATAGAGCAACGAATCACAAAGCTCTGGTAAAACACAAGCATAAGTAAGACATTAAATCATGGAAGAATCTATTTAGCTACGCCTATTTCACTTCTTGAATACCAAACACCACCGATCAAGATGATTTCGGTAATCAAGTGGAACTACATATAGTAACGAATCACGAAACTCTGGTAAAACGCAAGCGTAAGTAAACTTTATAAAAGTGAAATCTCGTCTCGCACTAGATCGAATTATAGATCACTCCAAACATCAATCTACATAGCGCATATAATAATTATGGAAATTGCATAATAGTTCGGTTTGCTTGAAACACGCAAGACAATCGAGAAAACACATCCTAGCATATTTCTATCTCGTCAATAGGAAATAAAGACATGTGAATGTGGGAAATCCTAGATAAGCTCACTAAATGGATAAAGTTTGCATTTTTACCAACTCTAACCTGGAACTTGATATACACCCAAGAGATGAAATAATTTTTTTTTTGATAAGCTAAAGAATTTTATTGAGCAAATGTTCTATAGGAATATAGAAGAAAGCAGTAAAAGATCCAATAAGGACCTTTTCCTCCAACCAATACAGCTACAAAGAGCAGAAAAAGAAACTGAACAGGAACAAAACAAGACGTAAATAAGACACCTTGTCTATTTCATATTCGGGTTCAAACAAGTGAACCGGTTAGATACCGGAACGGGGGTCGGGGCGTGGTCAGAAGACGGTTCCATGGGCTCTCTGTCCTTCCTTCCCTCGGAATCGAGAGCTAGAGTACAAAGGTCAACGACTTTTCTGCCTACTTTCGAGCTGAAACTCCAGTTACCCGAACTATCTTTTATGGTTACATCCACCAAGAAACGCCCCGAGTTATCCCCTTTATCCGCATAAGTCCTGGCTCTTGTCTGATACACAGCCACTGGTTGTGCAATCACCTTCGCCTGACCCTTCTTAGGACGACCCCGTCTCTTTGGCTCAGCCCCCGAGACCGATTTTTGCAAGGCTTCTTTCCACGGACTTCCTTGAGAACCAATCTCCAGAATCGGTTCAGCGTCTCGCGCCTGATTAACTCGAGTACCTAAACCCGAACCCGAAGAAGAGGGGTCCAGTCATTCTCCATTCGCTTAAAAATGGAAACCAAGCTCGGATCTTCTCGGGCCAACAATTGGGCCTTTCTTGAAGAACCGGCAAGCACAGGAAGCCCACTGGGCAGACCCGACCCGAACAGGTCAAAAACAACAACCTGGTTAAGGCCAAGCCCAACCTCAATGGACCCTTGGCCTAAACATTCGCGAGGCCCAACATCCAGCCCAACAACACCACTCAGAGTCGTAATCAGGGACGACACTGCGTCCTTGTTTCGCGGCGTGATCAGAACAGGATCAGGATGCGACTCATGTACTGTCGCGGCCGGGGCTGTCACCGGAGAGGGTGTGGTCAGTTGAGGCGTGAATACCCCTATAGAAAACTCCAATCCATCGTCTTCAATCTGATCTTCACGTAAAACAGAACCGATGCTCTGTTTTTCGTTCCCGACTAATCAGTCGCCAAAGAATCCAAACGCCGTCGAGAGAACGCCACAAACAAGACGTTCCCCTTCAACTGAAACCCATTCAAGGTCTCAAGTTCCCGGGACGCAGCCATGGGCGTCGTAAAACGAACGAAGCCAAAAAACCGTCCTGTCATGTTCGCTCTCTTCAACAGTGAAAAAGAAGCTACTTCGCCGAACTCGGCAAGCTTGACCCGAATCCAATCATCCGACTAAGGGTAAGGTAAGTTTCGAATATAAAGCTCTGTGTCACTCACCTCGTATTGGATCAGACAGCGTTGTCGGCGAGCCACTGCTCTACCCATGCCATCACCGGTTGACTCCCCTTTCTTTCCACCGTTCATGGAAGTCGGATCAGAAACAGACTCACCATCCTTTAAAGGCTCAGAAGGAGGTGTATTCGCAGCCTCACTTGTGACACGAGCCTGCTTCACCATCCCTGTAACCGGAATGCTCTGTTCGACACCTACGTCAACCGATGAGCCCTTGCCCGCTTCCTTCCCACCCGTTTTTTCGACCAAAGATGAACGATTTCTCCTCTTCAAGATCGGCTTTGATACCTTTTTATCCTTCATTGCTTCACCACTCTGTCCTTTGATGAAACCAGCCCCAGAGAAGATCGCACAATAGTCTCTGTACGAGGCCACCAGTCCTGAGCAGAACGAGGTGAAGGATAATGGAACCAAAGCCTTCTTCCCCTTGATCCGCTTCGAAGGCCGAGAAGAAACGTCCCCGAAAAAGGGGGAGACGAGGGGCTGCTTCTTCATACTACTCTGAATCCAAAGACAATACTGAACAAAAAAAACACCCCAGAAACACAAAAGCCTGCACCTGGGAAATAATTTCCCTTTTTTTTGAGAACTCGACGGCTCACAACGGAGCTGATATCCTCAAAATTGCAACGAACGGAACAGGGGAAGACGAAGTTTTCCCTGCTTCGGCTCGACGATCTCCACCACTCGAAGATGCCAAGGGATCGATTCACCTCCGTTCACGACTCGCGGCCCGAAATACAGTCTGGCAGCAGCAACACAGAGAGCCAGCAGAACCAGGGCGTCGCCGTCGATTAGGCCGACCGGGAACGAACGGGGGAGAAGAAATTGACCTATGGGACTGCGATTTCTACACGGGCCACACGAAACCTAAACCCTCAGTAACGCCGACATCATCACGAACTCAAGAGACGGCGGCTCCCGGAAAAGACGACGGCGTAGACACGGGTGGGCTGAACCCTAGGTCTCGTCAGCTAAAAAACCCTTATGCACTAGATTGGGCAGCGACGCAGAAGGGTTTGGATAGAAGCACACACGAGAGCAAGATAATATGCAGGAAAGCAGCAGCCACGCCCATCCTAATCTCAAGAGATGAAATAACTAGCACCTGAAATCGAATTTAAAATCATGAAAGTTCGAACACAAAGTAAGATAATCATGCTTGAACATCGAGTAGCTTAAATATAGATAAATACTCATACACCCAAGTGGATGCTAATTAAACTCAAAAAACTCAATCATGGCAATAACATCACCAAAATCAAATTAACCATCAAAGCATGTACTAAATTAAAGGAAGTCATCATTTACACAATACTCATAACCAAGGATTCAAATCCAAGGTCATGGAATCCTAATCCTACTAAAAAAAATCCAAAAATCCTAGTTTTGCAACAAAACTAGAGAAAAGTAGAGATTAGAACCGGAATTGTGCTGAGAAACCCCATCAAAAAGTCTTTTAGCTTGCAAACCCACCATCTCTGACTCTCAAAAGCTTAAACACATGAAAATAGAAAAATTGGAGATGGTGAAAGGCTCATGTATGCTTGAAACCTTCTTGGATCGTCAAAACTATGACCTTAGATGGTAGTATTTGCTCCTAAAAATGAAAGAACACGCAAAAAGAAGAACAAATGCTAAAAGAGCTGAAATTCAACTTTTTTGTGTCAAATTTGATTCTAATAATTATATCCCTAAAAATATGATATAAAATAATATATATAGCTTTCAGAATTAGGTCCTAATCTACACAGTACACACGAGCTTAGAGGATAAAAGAAGCAACTGATGCGCTCGATCAGGTACGGGCGGGCTCAGAAGAGGAACGGTGTAGTTCGTAAATCGTGCGGCTGTGAGAGCATCATCACGTGATCAGACTAATGAAAGACACAGATGGCGCTGCTGCATGGCGCGCTTTAGAGGTGCACAACACCAGAACACGTATTCTGTGTGGGCGAACTCACGTGGGCGCGCAGTCAGCAACTCAGGTATGCTGATCCGGCGCCCCTGATTGGGCCACGTGTCCAGGTATGGGATATTCTCCCTACTTTGATATTTTTTTGCTCATTTGCTCATTTCCGCTCTGATTGTGCTCCGACTGACCTCAGTTTTGCGTCAATATTTTTCTTTTCTTTGCAGCCTATAAAACAAGACCAATCATAAATATATTTAGAACATTTTGAAAAATATGAACATGAATGAGAGAGTCTTCCACCATTTTTTATGCTCCCTCTTCGAACCAGGTGTGTTGCTCTGTGTGTCAGTTGTTTTTTTTGGGCTACCCAGAAGATATCAAATCACATTAGTCGGCCTCAGGTTTTGTTTTGGTTTTCATCCTTGTCTTATTGTAGATTCATATTTGGGTTTACTTTTTATTTTATTAAATTTTGTCAGGGGTAAATTACATCAGATTACCCCAAACTATACGCGTTTAACGTTTAATTACCCCAATGTTTACTCGTAACAATCACCTACCCCGAACTAACCTTTAGTAACGCCGTTAGTACCTCCCATCCACTTTTCCATCTGTTCACTGTTCATTTTTTTTAAATTCCAAAATTACCCTTACTGTTTAATACCCATTTTAATTAAATATCTAATTTTCTTTTTATTAATAAATTAATTAAAATCAGTTTTAGTTAGGGAAAATATCATATTGGTACCTTTAACTATACGTTTTTAACACATTGGTACCCTTAACTAATTTAATCACTAAAAAGGTACCTTAAGTTTCCAATCAGTAATATTTTAGTGTTTTCCGTCCATTTTTGGACGGAAAATGGTCATGGTGGTGGAGATGAAGGCTGGGGAAGAAACAGAATGAAGGAGAAACAAAATGAAGGAGGCGTATGTATGAAATAAAATGGGGAGATGAAGGTTGCACAGGAAAAATAAGGTAAAAGAATAATTAGGGTTTGAACTTAGAGGGGTATTTTTGTCATTTTTTGAAAGTTTAAGGTTATGTGCATTGCACATGACCATTTTCCATCAAAAAATGGACGGAAAACACTAATGTGTTACTGATTGGAAACTTAATATGATTAAATTAGTTAAGGGTACCAATGTGTTAAAAACGTATAATTAAGGGTACCAATATGATATTTTCCCTTTTAATTAACCCTAAACTCAGTTATTAAAAAAAACCTAAACCCACTACCTCACTTTCTCCCTCAGCCCAACCTTCAACCTCTCTCTCTCTCATATTGCTGCTGATTTGGTCGGACAGAGATGCAGTGGCGACCTTGATTTTTGCAGATCTGGTCGGAGCTCGTTGCTGTAGATCTGGCCGGAGTTCGTCGTGACTTTCCACTCCTCGCCGCCGCTTTCCTCTTCTCTGAGCAGTGGAAGAGCCGCCGCGCCAGAGCAAACAAAGGTCGCCGGATTGTCGCTGGTCCCGAGCTCGCCGGAGAAGATGGGGATTTGGGGGGTGATTTTAGAGAACCAGGAGGTACCAACGCCGAACTGATTTGGGTACTTCAGATCTGATTTTTTGGGTACTTCAGATCTGATTTTTTTATTTAAATAAATGAAAAGAAAAATAAATAAATTTGATTTTAATTATATGCAAATCAAATCTGATTGACTAGATTTGTAAATACGCAATAGAGAGTATGTGGGAAGATAGAGCATAACTGAAGATGATCATGGCATCATTTGGATATTCCAAAATTTCAACCCCGAACTGATTTAATTTTTTTAATAAAAAAATGGGTACTTCAGATCTGATTTATTTATTTAAATAAATGAAAAGAAAAACAAAACAAATTTGATTTAAAAAACAGATTTTAATTTAAAACTATTTTTTTAAAATTAAACAGAAAATTTTAAAAAATTATCAATTTATAAGTATTTTAATTTTTTAAATAATATATTAATAAATATTTAATTCATAATGGTATGACTTTATAAATTTGAATAACAATAGAGGGTATTTTCGTCATTTTACAAAAAAAATTAACAGCCATGGATGAAAAGTGACCAACGTCGTTAATAAACGTTAGTTCGGTAGGTGATTGTTACGAGTAAACATTGGGGTAGTTAAACGTTAAACGCGTATAGTTTGGAGTAGTCGGATGTAATTTACCCTTTTGTCAATATTGGTTTCACTTTAAAAACTCACCTATGCTCGGATTCTGTTTAAAGAATAGTTATACTATGTCTACAGTCTACGGAGGGACTGTCTACAATTTTTTTAATTCGGTTTCATTTTAAATAATAGGGAAAATTTCATTTTACCACCCGACAAACATTTAATTTCAGTTTAATTACCTGACATAAATTTTTATCAGTTTCATACCCTAACCAAACTTTTAATTTCACTTTCATACCCAGCCGAGTAAAATGTCCATAATACCCCTAACTATTACTCAAATTTTCAAACTCATGCCATTGATTCAGAACTTGAAAATAAGTGAAATGACAATAATACCCTTCATTGTTAGGGTGTTAAAATGAAAAATATCAATCAGGATTTTAAATTTTAAAATATAATTTTTTGTTTTTATTAATTCAGTTTTTATTTATGAAAAATATTCTTTATTTTTAAAAATTCAATTTTTATTTTAAAAAAATCAGTTTTTATTTAAGAATTAATATACTTAGAATAAGTTATATTATATATATTATATTATATTTTATATTTTACTTATTTCACTTATTATATCACTTTTTACTTATTACATTTCACTTATTATATATTTTATTAAAAACACATACTGATCTACCAACACCATTTTCATCCTCAGATCTAAACACAAACCATTTCATTAAGTCAGATCCATGAAAAAAAACCAAGACCATTTTCATCGTGTTTCATACAGATCTATCAATATCTCATACACATAAACTTCATCAAAGTTTTGAACAACGACGACTTATAACGATGGAGACCCATCTTGCCCTTTCGCCGCTGCTCAAGTCCGGCCCACCTTCTCTAGAACGACGGCGGTGGTTGTTTGGCCGTGTGTCTCTATCAAACATCCACGACCTCCCTGGAGTTCGTTCAGATCTAAATCGAGTTGGGTCGCGAAGCTAGGTCTTCGGAGTTCGTCTCAAAACTCGGAGTACCATCTCTCACTGGAGTTGCTTACCTCGCTCAGCATCGCCGTACCAGAACTCCAGTCCCATCCAAGATGTGGTCGGAGCGTCGCCGGCGTGGGTTCCCAGATCTACAAGCTGTCGGAGCGTCGCCGGCGTGGGTTCTCAGATCTACAGGTTTTCAGATGCATTAGGTCGTGATTCTTCGTACAAAAGGATTGGAAGCTACAAAATTGGGGTTCTGAGAATCGCTTTTGTGTGGATTTATTTGTATCGGGGGAGAGAGAGAGGGGAATCAGGAATTTGTATCGCCGGAGTTGCTGTGTTTGTTCGTGATAGAGGAATGAAATGAATAATGGTTTATGTTTAGATCTGAGGATGAAAATGATGTTGGCATCAGTACGTGTTTTTAATAAAATATATAATAAGTGAAATGTAATAAGTAAAAACTTATATAATAAGTGAAATAAGTAAAATATAAAATAAAATATTATTATATAATATAACTTATTATAAATATATATATTGTAAAAAAATTGAATTTTTAAAAATAATTTTTTTTATGAATAAAATCTGAATTAATAAAAACAAAAAATTATTTTTTAAAATTTAAAATCCTGATTGATATTTTTCAGTTTAACACCCTAACAATGAAGGGTATTATTGTCATTTCACTTATTTTCAAGTTCTGAACCAATGGCATGAGTTTGAAAATTTGAGTAATAGTTAGGGGTATTATGGATATTTTACCTGGCTGGGTATGAAAGTGAAATTAAAACTTTGGTTAGAGTATGAAAGTGAAAAAAATTTATGTCAGGGCATTAAACTGAAATTAAATGTTTGTCAGGGTGGTAAAATGAAATTTTCCCTAAATAATAATATTGGTTTTTTGTGCTAAAAAAGTCTAGGCTCAAGTTTGTATTTGGTTTGGGATGCTATTAAAATAATATATTTTTATTATTTAGTCAGAATTGACAAAAAGGCCATTCCAAAGTCAATTCACCGAAAATCAATGCCCAATATGATCATCTTGTTGAAACTCGGAATTAGCTAACATTATAGTGTAGACAATGACACAATAAAGAGAGAACAAATCAGGCAGTTACAAAAAAACAGAAGACATTTTTAAAACTACATAGTAGAAAGTCCAAAGATATTAGCTGGGAGAAAAGGCATGCAGCTTGCAATTCATTTATGTATTGACTCTTGACTAACAAAATATTTTCATCTGTTTTTAATGATAGATGATCATGCGACATGTCTAACTGGGATTATAAAAGACCGTATCTATATCCTCATTGGCTTATTAACAAGAGATAACCTCCCTCTCAATAGTTTTTTCGGTATGGTTCTTGTCTCTCCTTTATTCTTATTTGTAGTTTGTGGAATTTCTGCTCAGCCTTAGATTTAGGCTCCTCCGATTTCCTTTGTACCTCTGCCTTGTTTGCGGGGTCCGTCATCCTTTAGGTGTTGGCCTATGACGGGTTGTACTAGGTCTTTAGGCCTTGAAAATCGAGTTGTCCTTCTTTCTTAGGGTATTGAGTTTTAGTGTTTTTGCACTGATTTATCTCTGCCGGTATGCAATGTTGGTCGGCAGCGTGTCGGTATCCTTTAACTCGCTGAGTTGGGATGCCGATGAGATACAGTTTCTCCTCTAGTTCAGGTTAGGTCTTTGGTGTTTACTTTGAAAGACGGCTAGCTTTCTCGAGCTTCATGGTTGACATATCTGGGTTTTAGACCTTTTTTAGTGCTTCATGGTGGCTATATTTGGGTGTGAGTCTCCTTTTTTAGCCGTCTTTTTTGTTGTTTTATTCATTTCCTTTTGGGTCTGCGTACCCTTTCACTTCCGGGTCTGCGTACCCGTGCACATCAGGGTCCGCGTACCCAAAATTTGATGGGACCAGTTACACCTTACATCTAGTGAGACGGTGTTGCTGACCGACCCTAACTGGACCACAAACTCCTCATTGGTCGAGGCGAGGGTGCTCCACGCCCATGTCGTTGTATGGTTCGATCCCGTGGAGCATGTAGAGCCCTTTGACTCCAGATAGGGATAAAGTTGGGGGTTGGTCGGCCAGAGGATCCTCCCAAATATGACTAGTTGGTGCCTGGTATTGTCCTACCATGACGGGCTCTAGAGCCAGCTATACTCGGGTTTTTTAGGGAACGAAGAGACGGTCTCCAGTCCCCTAGACCCGCACTACATGCTGACACCAGGTGTCCTACACAACTACAACCATAACAATGGTATGGAAAACGCTCATAAAAGATGTGCAACATAGTTCGTACAACAGACCTCGAGAGTCGAGACCAGAGTTGGCTCTCCATTGGTAGGAGAATGTCCACACGAACTCGGATCCACATAAAATCTCCCCAGCTCTTCCCGTCCGTGTCCCCGTACACCTTTAGATAAGTACCCAGTACGTTCTCCATATGGAAGCTGACTCCCTATTCCATGCTTCCACCAGAAGATTGGAGATCCGTACCCATACTGAGAAATGGGTAAACAGGATTTCCCGTGGTCTCAATTGAGGTGATAGGTCTGCGAACAACACGATAGCTTGTCGGAATACTCATGGCTCCCTAGATAGAACTAGGGCTCGCTCCCATGTCGACCGAAAAAGAACCCCACAACTCCGTCTTCTAGGGGTCGAGCAACCACGTTGTTCTTTTGCCAAAAATACACTAACCAATCCACTAACGATTGCAAAAAAAGGTCCTCGGAGACATAACTCGGGCCGCCACCACATAGTTAAAATTCAGTCCCCGTCGCAGAGCTCCGTCAGAGTTATCACAACCTCTTGAATGGTTAAGCTCCCCATTCGGCCTCCCAAGTCAGCTAATCCATCGTGCACGTGACCAAGAGGACGGGAATTCCATGCCGTTTCGGGCCCTTTCCCATTGCCACTCCATTAATATCAACCTACATGTGTATGGACCTATCGAAATTGTCCCACATACTGGTGGGTCTCAAGATCCATGCCCACGACCAGCATGAGGCCCCAGTGAAGCACCTGTAGCCTTAGGACCATTTATCGTCCCCTAGCGTCGTGGGCCGTGATTCAACTCTACTTCCCGACCTCGAGTCTCGCTACCAGACCCTTCATCGTTCTCCTCAACCACTGATTCTCATCGTCTTCTTTGAAACGTCGGAGTTTGCTCCCCTATCTACTCCACCTCCACACGATGAGGCGAAAAACTTCTCAGTCCCGACCTTGGAGGAGAGGTCGTTCGTGTCTCCCCATCTTTAATCACGTCCTCGCGTAGGATTTTGGCGAACGATCCCTCAGAGTTGTCTTGATGCCCCCCCCCATAACGGGTTCATCCTCTTCCCGCCGCTGTTATCGCTAGAGAAGATCTTGTCGCCGCCTGCGAGGAGAAGAATAGTCCTACCTCCGTCGTCAAGGAGATCCCGAATGGACCCACTACTGTACGTGAAAGGGGGACTCACCCAGCGAACCTGATAGTAGTGTTCCGGACTCGCTACTACTGGAGAACACTATTGCCGTTGTCATTGATTCGTTGTGGATATCGCCGCCGTCGTGTCGAAATTGAATGATAATGTATATATGCATGGATTTAGTTTGATTGATGAGATGACCAATCATATTATGCAATAATTCAGAGGTAAGTTATCAAGGATGACTTCATAAAGTTTTTGATTTTTTTTTTCAGAATAAATAATATTGGGTAGATTGGGCATTAGTCGGTTAACCAAAGAAATTCTGTCACGGGTCAGAACCTTCGGTTCCAAGAAAACCTTTCTTTACCCGTATCAGAATGCCAAATATCCATTGGGTTTTACTATTCGGTTATCGGTATTAACCGATAAAAAACAAAGGTCGTAAAAAAAAGTCGATGAGGTAGTGACAACGTGAGATTGACGAGGTTGAGAAACCCCAAATCCAGACAAGAAGGAAATAAAGAACAATGGTGTAGAGGAGAGCATCACCCTAGAGAGCTAAAGGAAGGAGATGCCAATAAACACCAAATCCAGGGGTATTCTTTTATACCTCTTCTTCAATGAATATTCGACGTATCGTGACTCTCGTGAAATATTTCTAATGAGTTCCTACTTAGATCGAGTCACCACCATCACGCGGGTTAAGAGGAGACGAATAAGAACAACGAGGGTCGGAAAAATGGTGAGGAAGAGACAAAGAAGAACATCGAACAAGAAATAAAGGGGGGTTTCATGATTTGTAATAAGCGATTGTAAACGCTAGTAAGTGAAAAAAAGAATTGGGGTAAAAACTTTTAAGGTTTCACTTTGAATTGTTTTTGGGCTTCTCATTTTTGGGACTTCACTTTCCGTTGGATTTATTTATTTTAAATTGAACAAAATCCAAATCAAGTCCTTTATCAAGTATCAACCTTAGCTCGTAACAATAATACCGAACAACAAAAATTCTCCATCTTCTTTAAAATATATAGGAACGACGTGATGATTTAGGGGAGGCAGAGGACGTGAGGTGTTGGTTATGCCATTTTACCAACGATTATTGATATCAGTAGTCGATAACCGACCAAATATTCTTTAGTTCTTCGTTTTTCCTATCGACCATCACTCGAATCATCCCGATATTAGTGATTCCGATTTTGGTTCTGGCCGATTTTGCTAGCGTTTAATTTTACATGTACATCAATTTCAAAAACGTTCAAAATGTTAATAGAGGTAACAAAGGAAACATGATTTTCTAAAAAAATATCAATGTAACCACTTGAGAATCTTTACAAAACTAGTTGAAATGAGACTGTAATAGCACTTTCAAAGATATAAAATGATACCATTACATTAACAAAAAAAATGTCGTTAATTACTTTTAGTTATGTGATTTTATAAAAATATTAGGGGAATTATAAATTGTGATTAATAAAAATATCTCCTTACATTATTATTTGGTCAAATGTTAATGTTATGAATAAACTACTCTTCCGAAGATCATCTAATTACGTGACTTGATAATAGAACTCTTATGAGTACAAAGAGAGTTATTCATGCATCTCTAGTCTTGAACAATATATTAATTGATTATCACGTTTTACTAGTTATACATACAGAGATACGAAATCAATATCATAAATGATGATTGACGAATTAGCATTGGATGACTCACATTGAGCATAATACAGGGACGATTTCATGAGTATCTCTCAAAAACCTAGTATGACTTAAATCCTATGACATTGAATTCACCATGGACTTCTACATGGTTTCATTCATACTTTGAAACAATCAAACGTTTTCTTTAACCCGACAATCATAAAGGTTGTCATTGGGTATGAAATCATACATATGAGGAATGTGAATGATTGATGTAGGGCTTGTTCCCATGGTACAAGCATGAGTAGATATCGTCGGACCACTAGATGAGTAAGACTATGGAAATGCATATCATTGCGGATTGATAAACGAGTTGTTACTCACATTATACTCGGGATCAAGAAATGAATGACTGAACAATAATAAGGCTATGACATTGTTATGCCTTATGTTCAATCATGATATCACAAAAGATAAAGGATTAATATACTAACGGTGATATGTTAAAATGAATTGTCAATCTTCATATGACTTGAGTTGTTATGTTGTCTTACTAAAGAAGCCGCTATGTGGTTTTCCCCAGCCACCGTCGCTCCTGCGCCGCCAGCAGCTGCTGTGGGAATTGCAGTCCCCGTATTCCTCTATCACATCGGGTCGCAACCCTCGCAGACCACGCCTGGTGCGGGGAGTATATACTGATGGGATTGGATTCCCATACCTATCCCTTCTTCTCACTCTCTCGCCATCCCTCCTGCGGTCTTGTCGGCGTCTAGCCTGATCATTTTGGGACCACGACTTTCTTCTCCGTCGATGTCGGCTGGGTTTCCTAATCCGTCCCCGTATTTGTCGCTTGGAGTTCTCCGTCGGAATGAACTGGTGCGGGGGATTGGGGTGACTTCCGACCCACGCCAAGAAGCGGAACGTCTTCGGCCAAAACCTAATCCATCTCCTTGGACTCACCATGACCTTGCTCTGGTGGTTGGGTTGGACGGCCCACGGATTGGAGGAGCGCCTCCGATGTCTACATTCCCTCGCGTCATGAAGACGGGGATGATCAGGGACGTGACGGAACACTCGACTTTCTCCTTAGTCACAGTGGTAAAGACCCAAGTCCAACGCTTGGTACGTGATCGCTACGGGGTGCAACAGAGTACGGTGGAAGGTTCCTCATTGTTCGTTCATCGTGGTTGGGCGCATAGGCGAAGTAGGGTTTGGATACGCTACAACGGGGTCGCTCCTGGTTCTGCTCATGGGGCTGGTCCCCTACCTATGTCCTCGAGGACGGAGGCGTTGGTTCACAAGGGGACAACGGTCCGGAGGAGAGCCCGGACATCGGTCTCGACACGGTACCCTCAGACTCACCTTCCAGCGTATCAGAGAGGGCTGCTACGATACAATGTGGCGAGAGGGCCTCGCCCCTGCATCAGACGTCGGGTGGATCACCAGTCTTTACCTGAGGGGTGGCGCCGAAGTCCTATGGGGATTATGGTGGAGCTGGTGATGCGGTGGGTTGGGAGCTGGAGCTTGTGGCCCCAACCCCGGTGACATTGAACCCGATACCTAAGGCTCGGTTACCTCGAGGAAGGGGGACCGGGGTAACAATGGACCCGATACCTAACCCGGGTCCCCGAGCCCCCACCTGGGTTGTCAGCCAGGTGCCCGCGATAGGCCCCCTTGGGTGGTCATATACACAAGCCCCGACTTTTGTACATGGGAACATCCAACGAGGGGCTGGTGGAGATCAGCTCTTTGCTGATTCGATTGATGCCTAACTGTCACCGGAGCATGGTAGGTTTGGGGGTGGTGGAAGCGCTCACCCAAGAGCGCGAGCGATGGAAGCTCCCACGCCTTTGGGCTGTAGGAGCGCTGCTGCTGAAGTCCTGGGAAGGATGGCGCCAACATCTGGCTGGGAAGCCGAGGCACAAGCGGGGAGGGTGCCCCGCTAGGAGGAATGAGGCACCATCTGAGCATCGGGGACTGGCTCTGGGAGGGGTCCCTAGACGATGCTTTGCCTCCCACCACCACCATTATCGTAGAGGTCCATCAGGATCTCCGGTATCCCGTTCTCCCTCCCCATCTTCTACATTTTCCACTGGGTGTCAAAATACCGTCTGTGACGGTTCTGGTAATACAAGGTTCAATGAACAATTGTTCGTTCACACTGTCCCTCCGTGGTCGAGAAGCATGTTCCTCGAGGCATTTTCGATGTAATCGGTCTTAAAATCTTTCTGCAAAAAATGGAAAGGTGATAATTGGGAAGTGTCACCAAAGGTAAACCCGGGTTAGGAATGAGAAAACAAAGGTCTAAGGGGGTTAGGAAACAGGGTTTCCCCAAAATTATAATATTGCATTTTTCGTTCAAAAAAAAATAACCGGCTATGTTTTGAAGATAAAGGGTACCAACCGCAAAAAGTCATGATACTTATTTTTCAATTATCTCTTTTGTTAATCTTACCATGATTTAGACCCAAAAATCTAGAAACGTTGGCTACTTCTTAAATTTAGCTTCTGCAAGTAGAGTTGTTATTAGTATGATTGGTACTCTTACATGTAAGGTATGCCAGTTCACTGAGCAAGGACATATATTTGTCAAAGTCATCTTATCTGAGAACACGAACATTGTGAATGATGCAACAGCTGGAACTTATCTGAATGGAAAATCTGATGAAGGTGTATTTGGTGAGCATGAGCACAAAACCCTGAGTGGTTGTGAAGCAGCTGCTGAGCAGTACAGTTGGGATAATTTTCAACCGATGAAGAACTCAGATCAGATGATCCCACCAACCCAATAATGAAAGCTTCTAATATTGCTACTCTGATGGTATGCTTTGAGGGATTCCTCCACTGTCCTTCCAAGTGTGCTCTGTGGGAAAAAGATTTTGGTAGTTGATGACAACTTGGTGAGCCGAAGAGTTGCTGCTCAAGAAGCTTGGAGCTTAGGTGGGGTGTGCTGAGAGTGGTAAGGTTGCAGTGGAATTGCTTCAAGTGCCGCATAGTTTTGATGCGTGCTTCATGGATATTCAGATGCCTGAGATGGACGGGTATATAGCTTTTAAGTATAAATAATGTATTGTCCATCAGTAGTTTTTTTTTGCCATGATGTTATTAATCAAAGTACTTAAGTGGCATAAGTACAATGAGGCCGGTGATTTGACACTCAAAGAGGATCAACCTGGATGACAAAAACATATAAAAAAGAGATTACTTGGCATGCAAGTAACCGAAAAAACACAGTAAAACAAAGCACATGTTCTCCTTCTTGCCACGCGATGAAATTGATGTCGCCCCTGAGCAAACTTGTAACTCGAGCAAGGCCGAAAGCTTGATGATGCAACTTCAAGAAGCGAGGCTCAACCAACTAAATAATTTGTTGAAAACAAAGCCATTTCTACGAATCCAAAAGTGCCAAAATACCAAATAGGCAATCTTCACCCAACGACTCCCTCAAATCCTCGACCCCAATCTCATCCAAATATGTAGTAAATCAGAAACTGAATGAGGAAGGATAAGACTGAATCCCCACCAAAAAGAATCTTCGTCCAGAATGACCAAGCAAAATAACAATGTAAGAAAATATGGTCCGAATTTTTAAAGAACAATTTACAAGTGTTACACATCTCTGCAACAGGAATTCGACACCCTCTCCCATCCAAGAAGCCTTTTAAGGGAACAGTTTGATGGGGGATAAGCCAAACCAAAAGAACAAATTTTGGAGGCCACCCCTTGAGATATAAGATCCGAGCCCAAAGAGGAGGGTTATTGGGTGGGGGTTCTAGCAAGGAATACACATTTGCAGATGAGAATATTGGTGCCTTCACCCAAATGACTGAGTCCCTCGGTCTATTTGATCAAATGTGAACTTTACTGAGCAAACTCATTAGTTATAGAGCTTGTTAATCCTCCCACACAAAACAATTACGTTTAAAGCCAACATACCATACCCCATTCCTCCAGATCTCATTGATTCTCCTTTCTTTGGTCGTTGCTATCGAGTACAACTATGGGTATCGGATATATAGAGCTACATCTCTCAGCAACACATCCTCCTGGAAGAGGACTCTACTACCATCCTCAATATTCAGTGTAAACTCCGTCTGCCAAAAGAGTTTGAGAAATTAGGATCCTTAGCAAGATCGAGGATGTGTATAAGGAGAGACGAGTTCCTTTACTTGTCGCACATAGTTGGATCACAATCCAGAGAGCTCCAACCAAATTTCTCATAACTAATTCGCTTTCGCATAGAATCTTTCCCCTCAACGAATCTCCAAAACCATTTAGCTAGCAGGCTCACATTTACTTGTTCCAGACTTCTGATGCCAAAGCCTCCAATCGATGGAGACTTGCAGGCCACATCCCAGGAAACCTTGTTCAAAATTAGACAGTAACTCAATGAACTTCAATGACAACATATCTTCAAGTAGGTTAAGAATAAGCCTGCATCGTCGTGACCATATCTATGAGGCTTCTGGCTTGTACTCAGGGACGAGTAGGTTATGCATTTCATATTTGGTTTCAAATCAAAGTATTACAAATATTTGGGGTGCTTTTTTAATTAGTGAAACTGTGTTAACATGACTCCTGACAGTAGTAGTGTCAGACCATTGGAGGAGTAGTGTCAAGAAGCCAAAACGCATTTCCTGACACTACTCCTTGACACTACCTAGTGTCAAACCATTTTTTAATTACTTGGCTATACGTAATTATCCCTTATTTATACTTGGTTACACCTAACTATTTTTTCGTCTCAGGGAATTCTTATTTCTAAAATTTTCGCTTCACTCATTTTTGTTAAACTTCCATACTAAAAATTTTAAAATGTCCATAATAGTCCTCACTGACAATAAAATTTTAATAATCATGTCATTCATTTCTCAAAATATGAAATTTGTAAAATGTCAAAGGCTACTCTTCATCAACCTTCAAATTTTCAGATTTACCATTAAAACCATTTTTTAAAAATCATAATTTGTTCATTTTATTTTCTTTGTTTAAATTCTTCTGTTTTAATTTATTTATTTTTCTTTTCTTAATTTATTTTTATTTAATCTTTATAAATTATACATAAAAGTAGGAGTGGGTAAAAAAACTGAAACCATTAAAACCGACCACCACCGAAAAACCCAGAACCAATTTTTTTGACGAAGTCGTCAACAGTGGAAGTATCAAGCCGGACGCATAATGGTTGATCTCTGATTCTTCTAAAGCCAAACAGGGAAAACCCCACATGGCTGGTATTGTGTAGGACTTGGCACCATATGAGCCATAGATCCTGTCGAGATAGACGACTCGGGATATTCGTAATCATTTGATTTTGGTTATTGCATTTAGAATAATAGTTTTATAAAGTCTGATTTTGTATGCAAGATTAGTTCAGATATAGTTACGTTATCATTTAGATTAGTTTTAAAAGTTTAAATACTTTCAAATTTGATAATGTTAAAATATTTTATTTAAGTTTATATGAATTTATAAACGATGGATAATTTTATTTTAATTAATTAAATTAGTGAAACTGAAATTTAATTTCAACACCTGACTTTAATTTTTATCCATACATACGTTTTTGAAGAATAAGGAGAAGTGAAGTGAAGTGAAATGTTTTATTTTCTTTATAATTTTATTTTAAACTTATGTTTCCTTCTCTTATAATTTTAGTGAAGAACATGATAAACCATGTAAACCAATCTCATATGTATATCTTTGTAGTTTTTTTCATCTAAAATTTATGCTGATAGGTCAGTTGGTCTAGTTTAGGCTCAACTGTTTGGGCCCATATATGAGTCCAATATAATTATGATCGATTGGTTTAAATTGAATAACGACCAGTATTATATCAGAGAGGTGAAATCGGCTACAAACCACTCTTAACCTAAAAACTAGAGAACCAATCTTAGCCACACACACCTAACATCCAACATTCCCCATGATGCCACATCATCACCCCAATTTCACCCAAACTCACGCCACTTTCATCCTTTCTCACACAAGCAAGGGCATAATTGTAAAAGCATGGTGCCATGTGGACAAGTGTCCATTTTTTTCTTCACCAATTCACTAATTTAATATTTCCCGATTCGTTTGAACTCCGATTAGCTTCAAACTTGCGCCAATATTTTTATTTTTTCAATGGCTTTAAATCAAGATCAATCATGAATATATTTTGAAGCACGAAAATAAAAAGGTATATCAGAGTGATAAAAAAATGTTGAGTGTTGATAAATCTTCACTAATAAATTTTTTATATCGGAGGTATCAAACTAGTGCTAAATGTTGATAAAAACATGTACTGAGGTGATAAAAAACCATGTTCAATTTTGATAATAAGTGATAAACTAATCATGACCAGTTTTGGAGAATAGGGTGATAAAACCAGTGTAGTGTGTTGATAAAACCAGTGTAAAGTGTTGATAAAACTAGAACAAAGTGTTGATAAAAATTAGCCAGATATAATTTCTTTAAAAACCATCCCCGAAATAAAAAAAATTTCGTGCTTCCAAAAAACCATGTGATGGGGATGATGAAACACACGTAATTGAATGATAAACCTAGTGTTTAGTGTTGATAAAACTAGTGTTCATAAAAAGCACGCGATGAGGTGATAAAAACATGATCAGTTTTGGAAAATGAGGTGATAAAACCAGTGTAAAGTGTTGATAAAACCAGTGTAAAAGTGTTGATAAATCCATAGCAAAGTGTTGATAAAAATTACCCAGATTTTTTTTAAAGAAAAATCAACACCGAATTTTTTTTTCGTGCTTCAAAATATATTCATGACTGATCTTGATTTAAAGCCCTTAAAAAAACAAAACTAATGGCGCAAGTTTGAAGCCAATCAGAGTTCAAACGAAGCGGGAAAAATTAAATTAGTGAATTGATTAAAAAAATAACATGATAGTTTTACTAAAAAGCCCTTACCACTTATTAAAAAGTGCTATTTTTTTTGCAGTCAACAAGTCAACTACTCAATTGCATCTCATCCATCCATCCTTTAAATGGATGGCTTAGATTGGTTCTCTAGTTTTTAGGTTAAGACATGGTTTGTATTTGATTTCTCCTCTTATATCAGGTTAATAATGAGAAGAGGGTGATAGCTGGTTAACCGACTGGTTCCCACCCCTACATAAAAAGATAAATATAAATTTATATAAACTAAAATTTCTATTTTTTTTACCATTAAGTTCATTTATCCTTATTCAATTTTCACTATCATTTAAAAAAAATCATTAATTCAATTATATATTTCAAAATTTTCTTTTTAGTTTTTGTGATAGATATTTCACTACACCAGCTTTTCACTTCTGCCACGGGGCCCTTTTTATGGCGTCGCAGAAGTTAAGTACTTCTATGACATCAAGTAATGGTGTCGCAGAAGTATCTACATCTTAGCATGTTGTCGAAGAAGTACTTAACATCTGCGACGCCTAGGCTATGACGTTGCAGAAGTACTTAACTTCTACAACGTCGCTTCGTGACGTCGCAGAAGTACTTACCTTCTATAACGTCATTGTATGACGTCGTAGAAGTAGGTAACTTCTACAACGTCATTTTACGGCGTCACAGTTGTTGAGTACTTCTGCGACGGATATGTTATGACGTCGTAGGAGTACTACTATCTTTAATTCCCACCGACCTACCATTATACTTCCTACCAAACAATTTCTTCTTTATCAAACCCTCTCAGTTTCGAAATTCTACAGATTTTCCTTCACTTCTCCAAAAACCTCTCAAATATTTTTCTCCCTCAACTTTCTTCTATCATCTATGTACTTTCTAACAAAACAATGGATTACAAACGTTTAAAGGTATGTTTTATATATATTTATATATATTTGGTGAATATATTTTATTGTGTGGAAGAAAAGTGTATTTGATTTATATATTTAGGATTGATTATGATCAATATGATATTGTTTAAATTAAATATGCATATATATATTTAGGATTAATATTATGATATATATAATATTATATACTGTTTAAAATTAAATATGCATTGTATTTAGGATTGATTAGGATATTTACTAATTTTGATTAATTATTATATTTTTAGTTTTGTAGAAGTAAATATTTTTATTAATCTATGTATATGCATATATATATATATATATGTGTGTAGATGGATAGAAGTTGGATGAAGTTGCCAAGAGATGATCCAAGGCATGTGAAAGGTATTTTGGGGTTTCTCGACCATGTCATTGTTAATGGTAAAAACTTCGGTGTGAATGATCACTTTCGGTGTCCGTGTCGAAATTGTACGAACCATTGTTTTTGGACATACGATGTATTGATGAATCATTTAACTAGTAAAGGGATTGGTATTATGACAAATTACGATATTTGGGAGTATCACGGGGAAGCACACCTCATGCCTACTGAAGAGGAATCTAGATTGGAAAATCTTCAGGAGATGGCTAGATATCATGCGTCATTATCTGATCATAATGATTATATTTATAACAATGAGGCGTCATCATCCGGTGATTACGATGCAACAAGGGAGTATGTGGAAAATGCGTTTCCATATCGTGACACGAGTGATAATATAATTGATGATTTTGATGAGTACGATATCGATGAGACGGTTGCAAGGGAAGATGCAGACAAGTACATGAGATTATTGAGTGTGTATCAAACACCGTTGTACGAGGGATGCATTGGTTCCGATACATTGACAACCATTATGGAGTTGATGTCCTATAAAGAAAAATACAAGGTGTCGAATAACGCGTTTGACGAAATGTGTACAATGAATAAGAAAAAATTTCCTCATCCGAACACTTATCCAAAATCGTTTGCTGAGGCACAGAAAGTGGTGAAGGACGTTGGGTTAGGTTATGAAACGTATGATGCTTGTGAAAATAGTTGTTGTTTATATTACGCTGAAAATCTACATTTGACAGAATGTCCTATTTGTTTTGAACCTCGCTACGATATGGTAGGCAAGGCGAAGAAAACTGTTAGACACTTCTCCATCATAGAACAATTGCAGAAGCTGTACAGTTCACCTGACAGCCCCGTCCTCGCCGTGACAGCCCCGACCTCGCCGTGACAGCCCCGTCCTCGCCGTGACAGCCCCGTCCTCGCCGTGCCCGTCCGACCTCGCCCTCGCCGTGCCCGTCCTTCTCTCCATACTGACTTCTCAGGTACGACTGGAATTTTGGTATTTTTCCCCAACTCCATCTGTTCATCTGAAACTCAGTTTTTCACTCTTTGTTTGATTTTTTTTTTCCCATTTGTAATTCATCGTTTTGGTTCTGAGATATGTAAGTTAATGAAATATGATGTTTGCTGCAACCTTTAAGTTACTCACTCTGTTGATTGTTGACGTGATTTACTTGTTTCAAAACAATACATTACTTTACCAATTGATTGCAAAAGTAATTCAATTTAAGTATTTGTCTAATGTGTAAAAGCATTTGAGAGCATGTCTTAGTGATGCAGAAGGCAATTTCAGGGAAGTTGGACTGGTATTTGACAGAAGATTAAGAAACAATATATTATTTGAGAATCCTAAATTAAGTTTTGAATTCCAAAGAAAATTCTTAAATCTCCTTTTCCATTTATCATGTTAATTAAGTTGATTGAGTAGTCTTATTTTTTTTTATTAAAAAGGCCCATTTTAATATTTTGGCCTAAGGCCACAATATTAGAAGGGCCGGCCCTGGGTGTGGGACTGCAATATTGACCGAATATTGAATTGTGGTGGAAACTGAAACATGATGGAATAGCTTTGTTTTTCTTTGTTGTTAAACTTAGACAAAAAAATGAATAAAAACTGGAATTTTATCTTCTAATTCTCTATTTGAGTAATTTTCAGTCGATTTTATGTAAGTTGTAACATAAAATGCATTTAGGAACATAGTGTTGGTTGTTTAGTCACTCGCGTAATTTTTAGTCAATTTTATGTAAGTATGTTACAGTTTACAGTTTACCTAATACATGCATTTAGGAACATAGTGTTGGTTGTTTAGTCACTGATTTCTTTCACCTTTCTGCTAGCTACAAGATGATGATGACATGTCAGAGATAAAGGAAGAAAATGAAAGCTTGAAGTTTATTATAAACTGATTTCTTGTATGCCTAGATTTAAATTCATTAGTTCACTGTGTTAAACTTTATTTTTTGTTTTAGTTTATCATAATTTCATTTTAAAGGCATATTCATATGTAGAATTAGGGTACAATTTCTAGTTCATATTTTAAAAACTAGAAATACTTTATATTAGAATAAAATTAATGTCATTTTTATAAACTGCAGGATGCCGCCAAAAAGAAATGTTCCAATGCCGGATGAGAATGAAGAAACCGCTGCCCCCGCTGCAGAAACCTCCCAACCTAGCTCGCCTTTTACGCAATGGCCGGCGATTAGTGGGTTGGTTGTACCGTCTACGAGTACAACATCACAAGGAGGACCGAGTCCGGGCGGGGCGTCTAGCTCCACTGTTGCGGGCGACGTCTGGTATGTCCGAAAGGCGGAAAAAAAGAGAAAGCCTACAAAACGTGTCACCCCATTGGTAATCAACTACGATGAGAGCAGCAGCGAGAATGAGATCATTAGCGGGTCCGACATTGACTCCGACTTTGAGGGTGTCGACGACACTCTCGGAAGTGATGCCGTTAACGATGCTCCTAGGAGTGAGGACGACGCCACTCTGGGGAGTGAGGACGTTGACTCCACTTCCGCTGCTTCCCTCGCCTCTACTAAACAGAAGAAAAAGAAGAGGGGGGGTAAGAGAGGGTTTGTGTCGGTTGCCCGGACTTGGCAGGAGGTGGACAAAAGAGGAAAATATAAGCTCGTTAAATGCGCCGATAGAGATTCCGTGTATTGCCCGGATCACCCGGAAATCGACGGCGATAGAGTGATCCGAGATATCGGATCCATCGTCCGGGCCCACTTACCGATGCTTTCTGAAACGTGGGACAAAACCCCGTTGCCTGCCCAATTTGGTGTACGAAGGAAGCTCAGGGTAATTGTTTTTCCGTTTAAGCGTTGTTCATTTTTGGTTTTGAATTGTTTGGTCATTAATGTCTCCACTTAATTTTTGGTTATAGGCTTTCTATCTGTACGACGAGAAGAAGGACGCGGGTGTATGTGATTGGGTCCATAAGGAATTCCGCAGTCGGTTCAGGGAATGGAAGTCCAAGATCAATCGGGCGCGCAGTGCAAGGATCGTGAAAATGAAGACCCGAGATATCACCCCTCCGGAAGAGTTCAGATGCCGTCTGAATGAGTGGGACTTCCTTTGCAGGCACTTCGATTCCGATGACTTCCAGGTACATAATAATGTTCGTAAATCAATTTTTATTTATATTTTTCTAATTATTTAATTATAATTAGTATGTTTGTTGCAAATATGATAGAAAAAATCAAAGCAGGCATCAGATGCCAAGGCAAACGTGACGACCCTGCATCGAGGCGGGTCCTGCTCGATACAAGGCCACACTGAGAAGATCAAGGTAAAGGAACCCAACAACCCGATCCCGCTCTTGGAAGCCTGCATGCAAGTCTTCCCGCCAAATGATAGGAAGAAGGCCAACCGCGAAAAAGGGGTAGATGAAACAAACTTTTAAACAAATATTGTTTACTATATTTAATTAAGCTTTATTTTTTATGATTTGTCTAACTCTTTGTTTGTTTCTGCGCAGAAAAAGGTCATTGCTGCGATCCGCGAAGTTCGACGGTCGGTCGGTATCTCTACCCCCGTCCCTGTTCTGGTTCAGGCTGAGGCACTAGCTGCCAAGCTGGACAAAGAGAGGAAGGGTAGCCAGCAACCTGGATGTGGGAAAAGAGTCGTCCTCCCAACGCGGAAGTCGATGGCAGCTTCCTCCTCGACCAACGCTACTTCCATCGAAGTCTCTCAGCAAATTGAAGAGAGAGTGCGGGCGGAAGTCGATGCCAGAGTGAAGGAGGAGGTAGCGAACCAACTCGCCAAGGCTCAAGAGGAGATGACGAGCCGTATGAGGGAAGAGAGGGCCAGGGACCAAGAGCAGATGAGGGTAGAGCGGGAGCAGATGGCAGCGAGGAACACGGAGATGGAGGCGTCCATAAAGCGGGTAAACAACTATTTAAGCCGCTTGCCAGGAGCTATCCCGACGGCACCCCAAACTGCACTTGAAGACGGCTCTGGCAAGGACAGTTTAGGTAAGGATGGCTCTGGCAAGGACGGTTTAGGTAAGGATGGCTCGGGTGGATCCAAATTTAGGTTAGGATGAACATTTATTACTAGTTTGATGAATATCTGTAATGGATATATATTTTGGACTACTTCGTGTATGTATATCTATTGCTGGTATTTGGGTGCACGTTTAAATTATTGCAGGTTTTGCACGAATGGGTGCATGGTTTATTAATTTTTTTTTAATTCTGCATTTAACTTCTGCAACGTCACTGTAGGTGAAGTAGAAGATAAATTACCTCTCCGATGTTATCCATGGCGTTGTAGTTGTATTGTGTTTCTGTGGCGTTATATGTTGCCGTCGCAGATGCACATTTCTTCTACCACGTCATAAATGGCGTGGTAGAAGTTGTTTATCTTCTACCACGTCATAAATGGCGTGGTAGAAGTTGTTTTTCGGCCAAACACTACGACACGGGCTCAAGACGTCGCAGAAGTTAATCGGTTACTTCTACGACGTCATAAAAATCCTCTACGACGTCAAACGGTCGTTGTAGGAGTTGGAATCCCTTGTAGTGTTTATTAATATTTATTTTCATTAACTCTTTTTGTTATTTTATTATTTTTCATTAAAAAATCATTAATCCAGTCAAACTCATACACCTTGGACTATAGAAACAACATCTAGAAACAAAAACATGTGCAAATCAAAACAGAAATTCCATGACATATTTTACTCATTCCTCTTCCACAATTTTAATAGGTTTTTTTCTCATTGAATGCCCAAAACAGAAACACATTAGAAATCAACTCTTGAAATAAAAACCCGGGAAGAGAATCAATAATTCATATTAAATATGTCTAAAGAGAAGAGACTGGCGATGCCTTCATCTTCGGTAGATCTTTTTTTATCATAAGAGGATTGACGATGGCTCTAGAGAGACTGTCACAACCACCACTAGCCGAGAGCTCTAATGAGCCTTGCGACGAGGTTGTTCTGGCGCCACCACGACGAGCAATGCTTGTGCTAACTTAGGAATTTTTGATAATTGAATCGAACGTTTTTCAAAACTTGATTTCGTTGTAGGGCTGAAGAATCCATCTCGTTAAAAGGGGTAGAAGTTATGGATTTGGTACTGAAACAAGACTTCCACTAAAATTTCAAAGCTAGAGACAAGCTTATGGCATGCCTTTCGCCGAAATCTGGATTAGAACCCACATCACTAGTCCAACTGTGATGGATCCATCCCTAGATCCCCAAATAATACACAAACCACATAAAAATCGGGAATTATCCAAATGGTCTTATTTTATCTACCCGTTAAGAGTATAGCCCTCGTCTTTCACCAAAGTTATTTCTTTTCATTTTTTTTGTAAGTTAAATTTACAAAATTACTCTTCTACCCTTTCTATACTTACAGAAAATATGTGAAACCTTTTGTTTTTCCTTTTAAAAATCTACGAAATCTTTTGTTTTTCCTCCATTTTACACATCATCAACCTATACGAACACAACACACACACGAACCCAAAATTTTGTGTGATTCTTGTGTTTTGATTATGGGAATCATTGGGGCATTCGATTTCCATAAATTCTGGGTGTTAAGATGAATTTTTTGATGCCTTATCGAAAAAGAAATGATCGTATCTAAAATTGGATCTGAAACCGAGTCGTTTCGATCCGGCTGGAGGTTGAAGAAGGGTCAATCGGGTCGTGAGTTGGATATGAGTTCAGGTTTAAAACAAGTCAGGGTCGTGGACCGGGTTTTGGGTCAAGTTCTTTTATTTTAAGAAAACTTGAAGCTTCTAGGATTCAAAGCCAGGAGTATCTAGAATTTAGTTACTTACCACTACACTATGTGGTATTTTGTTGTTATATGAATACCCAATAATATTTATATATTGGTTTTCAGTGGAACTGAAAACAAAAATACATACGCTTTTTGGATGTAGTGGGGTTCGAATCTAGGTGTAGCTCAAATTAGATGAACCCTTACAACTAAGCTAAGTGAGCTTTTAGTAAGAATGTCCAAAATATGCTTATATTGTTTATGTGGTGGAATATGGACTTGACAGGTCTAGAAATATATTCCCATATCCTCATACTGTCATGTGAATTATTTTCAACACCCTCAAATTGCTCTAAAATTTCCAACCAGATCTACAACTAGTACTCGACCTGAAATAAATATACATGTCCTGTTTATGGATCTGGAAATTATGTACCGAAATAAAAATCAAATATGGACATTCTTATACGGATCTATAGATTTTTTGTTAGACCGGAAAAATATTTCCCAGACCTATTTTTAACATCCAAAAACATATTAGAATTAAGTCTATTGTTTAACGCAAGTGAACATAAACATAAGTTATATAACATTGATACCATAGATCGGTAAATATATCAGTTACACATCATTAGAACCGTCATTGGACCTAAAATCCTATTCGTCACATCCTCCTACACGGACCTCCAACACATCGTCACCACCTTCATGGACCTACTCTTTGTCACCACCTTTCGGGTTTTTTTCTAGGTCT
This sequence comes from Erodium maritimum, assembly GCA_963921825.1. NCBI lineage: Eukaryota > Viridiplantae > Streptophyta > Magnoliopsida > Geraniales > Geraniaceae > Erodium > Erodium maritimum. Next base: position 69,190,869 of record OY997590.1, on the reverse strand, counting down.
TCTTCGTTGACCTCTTCCTCGCCGATTCGAGGTAGAGGCCGACGAGGAGAAGGAGGACCACTCTGGCAACAAACCCATCGACGAGAAAGAGGACGACTCAGGCGAGCCGGATGTATGTTTTTGGTGAAGTGATGAAGTCAAACTGGACAGTTCTAAGTCAACCATCTAAAAAGTTTGTTTTAGTTGATTTTGTAAAGTTTGGAAGGATATTCAAATTTTAGTAAGATTGGTTAATTCAAACTTGTTGTATGTGAAATATGAATGAATGTCAATTCCAATGTTCAGTACCTTATACTCTTGTTTTTGAGAATCAACAATTATGTTCTCCTTGTGTCTTTTATGTGTTAATCTGGAAAATTTATACCGGGACGAGCAGAATATTCATAGATCTTCAATTTATTTTACAGTTGGGATAATTATTCTGGGCCTTAATGTCCAGATTTAAGTGCTAGTATGAAATATTCATTCCAGATCGGCACCTAGATCGGATGTGTTCATCCCAGTTCGATTATCCGATCGAATGAGAACATCTCAGATCGCCATTCAGATCTGGCTACCTCTCTCATCAGATCCCGGAGACGGACAATAACTAACTACAATCTTAAGAACACAAATTCACGAAATTGATGTTCAAATGTAGTTCGAAATAAGTAATTCAATAGATCGACGAATCAATGGAAAATCAAGCAAGAAAACAAGGAGTAAGAAGCCAAAGCCGAGCATAAGCTAGCAACAAATATGGAACAATGGTGGAAAAGGAAAGAGGAAGAAGAAGCCATTGATGATGATGATGATGATATGATGATGATGATGATGATGACAACGTAGACTTTTTTGGTAGAAAGAATAACATAAAGCTGACTTGGATAATGATGCGAATTTTTTCATCTTTTATATTAAATAATAAGAGAATGGTAAGGTTGGAATTAAGAAACTTTTATTAAAGAGGAGAGTAGTTTGGTGAGAGATAAACAATTAAGACTACATACATGACACTTACAAACAAAAAGGTCATTTTAGTAATTTGCCCCACATAAAAATGACTGCTTTAATGGCCAAAGTTTGGAATAATTAAGTAATACTAACTAAAATTTTCCTTTCAGTTACGTTGTAATTTTAAGGTTTAGGGTTTGAACTTTTTCTTTGAGAATTTCCCACACCTCACGTTTAGTCCATTTTAGATTTTTTTTTCTCGAATTCCTCCACGACTGCTGCATAGATTTTGTCGGGGGATGCTCCTTCTTTAATGTGTTTCCGGTATTCCTCATCGAACACCTTGCACTTTTTGCTAAGACGAAGGAAATGGTCCTTCATATGTTTCTCTGACCGGCACGTCCACTTTGGATTATAGTCCAGGATGTAAGTGTTGCGGAAGTTGTTCCAATACTTCCCTCTGACCTCAAAGACGATGAGCCAGGTCAATGTCAGATGCATCTTTTCATCGTCGGTCCAAAGGGGACCGTTTGCCCAAGAAGAAGAAGAGGTCATTACAAACACGAGAAAAAGTAGAGAATTAGAGAGAGAGTTGGAGAGATTTTGAGAAGTGTGAATTGTGATGGAGGGTTGGGTTCTATTTATAGCGAAATTTAGGGACCTTTCGATGTGGCTGCGATGACGCGACACACACTATTCCCCGAATAGTGTGCATGCACGAAAACCGAGGCACCACAAATTCAATTTTAAAAAAAAAAACACAAAAAAAGACAACTAATTTATTCGTTCATATTGAAAAATCGGTTACAATTTCTAGGCTACATCCGATAGTAGGCAAGCGGTTGACGAGGCTTTCCATCATCCGTCCACAAGAGGCCCATTCCTCCGGAGTCATCTGCGAGGTGTCTTGGCTCTGCAGCGCCATTAACATTTTCATGATTTCTCCATGCATCCTTTCTTTGCTCGCCATGATCTGGGCTTGGTTCGCAGTCATTGCAACTTGACGTTCTCTAAACCCTGAAAGGAACTGCACTGTCTCGGGTGCAACGATTAGGTCCGCCTCCACTTGTTTCCCTTTTCCTCTACCTTTTGCCTTGGCTTTGTTTTGGCCAGTTGGACACTCCTCCCGTGGAAATGATGTCAACTCGTGCTCATGCCGTCACCCGATGTGTAGCTTTAGTTGTCGTCCAACCTTCTACGCTTTCTTGCTTCACTTGCATCGTCTAGGTCAATGTCAACGTCATAGTGCGTCGTCTTTAGGTTCTTCCACTTGGGTTGATCCCTCACGATCCTCTAAACGTGCTTCCAAGAAAACTCATGGTTCTCCTCCTCCTTTTCAGCGGCTGTCATAATGTCAGCTTCGCTTCTCCCACTAACGATATGGTTCACGAGCCATGAATATTTTACGTTCTATTTGGTTACTTTTCTGTTTATCGGATGCCAATGGTCCTTGCAATTATTCTAGGTACGTTCTAGCTCGTGTTCTTTACTCTTCGACTCGAACTCATATCCGACCTTTTCCTAGTACATGTTCTTCTGTGTCTTCCCTATAATGATATCTAGAGAACTATTGAGCCACGCCCTCGCCAACCGTTCCACCTCCTCGATGCTCCATTTCAGCCGTGACCCTTAACTTGTTGCCGGCGGATCCTTCTTTCCCTTCTTCTTCGGTTGAGTGGCCAGAGAAGATTGGAAAGGTTGCTCGTTTGGGGTTTGCGATTGTGACCATTGCGAATGTTGGAGCGGGTTGAATTGTGCAGGCATTGAGTGGTTCGGGTTGAGGAGGGGGGAGTACAATTTGATGTGGCATGTAAGCTCTTCTTCTGTGTGCACCGAGTCCTCGAGGTTGAAGTTGTCCAAGTCAAACTCGATGTTGGAGGGGTCGGCCATTAGGGAAACGAGGTGGAAAAAATTAGGTTGAAAGGAAAGAAGAATAATAGAGGGTGTGTAGAAGAGAGGTGTGAATTTTGGGTAGGAGTGATTGTGTATTTATAGGAAATATTAGGGTTTATTTTAATTCAGTCGGTGCCACGTGTCGGCGTGGGACAGACCCGCCGACTAGCCGTTGGGCCAGCGACAGCTCGCAGCACCATGGAAGGATCTTGAGGCGACTCGCTGCGACGATATGCCAACCCACGGCTCCAACGACGGCACATCGTGGTAGGGCCTACGACGACACACAAACCACAACGCTGCAGCAACCGTTGGAGCTGCTCTTAAGCTCAACATCTTTGTTGTACATACACTGTTGTTGGTAAGAGCATGTACATTGGAAAGGATCACATATGGGGATCATGATGCACGAATCATGTGGTGATTGTGATGAATTATGATGTGCGCCCCTTAAACTGAGTTGTGTTCCACAATGTGAATATCATGTATGAGAGTCATGATTTGTAGAGATGTTGAGTGGATGTTGACTAGATAATTAATTATTAATTTGTTTTATTTTGATTTAAAACCATAAATATTAATAAAAATTAAAATAAAAGTCATAAAATTAAGTAATAAAATAACAAATTAACTCGAGTGCATTAATTAAATAAATTAAATAAATATCAAATAATACATTCACTAATTAAATAAAAGTTGTACAATTTTATTGGAGTTTCCGAATGTGAGCTTGGATCTTCTCACACTGTGCCATCAACAAAGACTTCAACTTCACATGATTGATCAACTACTCCTCGTTGAAGTCTGACACATCCTTCTCCTCCAATCTATTGTATTCGGCGTAGTACTCGAATTTATCGTCTAGACTCAGAATGACTTTTCCCTTCTCGGTCTTGACTTCGTCCATTCGGGTGATGACTTCTAATGTGTCTTGCACACCCTTCCCCTTCCTCTTCGCAATTATTTGACCCATCGGGCACTCTTATACATTGCGAGAGGTATTTGGGGCACTTGGTCTCTCGATCGGATCGGAGGATAACCCAACAGGTTGAGACTCATCACCGAGAGTTGTAACATGTTCATCATCGGTGGGAAGTGAATTGGGTGGAGTTGAGCTGTAATTGTCAACCTCTTCTAATCGTCTCCGTACAGTCCTGGCCGTGCCTTCCTCCGCCAAGAACTTGTCTTCGAATTCCAATAGCTCGATCCAATGATCGAGGTTGAAATGCTTAGGCTCGTTTTCCTTCGTCGTGGCTCGGTAAATGTCTCTAGCCTTCTGTTTGTACCTTTCGTCATCCAATCCATTGTGCGGAACGGAATTTGAATCTCTCCAAATGAGTATGTACCTCCGAACTCGAGGTGCTTGCCTGTTCCAATGACTCTTGATGTATTGCCAGGTCCATTTAGGAGGGTTGAACTTACCCTCCATGCAGAAATTGCTTGGAAAATGTTCCCTAGAAGGAACTTCCATCTTGGGAGTTGCCCTTAATGGGGTCTTTGGTTGTGTGTATCTAGATTTTGATCATCATCTTGTCCACCTCGGGGAACCATTTCGTTCTTCTATCTGCTACCGACTTCTTTCATTGTCTCAAGCCGACAAAGGACGACGTAGACGACATCCGGGTATTGTTATTGTCGGGGACGTGTTGTTGGTTGTATTGGGTGGCCCCGAGGTAGCTGTAGTAGTTGATAGAGAGGTTGTAAGGAGGGGGTTTGAAAGTAGTTGGTCGGAATACAACAAGGTTGGCCGGAGTTTATAATGCACTTGGGTTTGAATGCATTCAACATCATAAATAATAAAATAAAAATTATTTAAAAAATGATAGAAAGCACTTGACAACATAATGTAATTTAATTTTTTTTAATGAAATTAAAGACGATATTGTTGAAATATACATGGGTTCCAATAATATTGCATGAATGCATTGAAAGCAGTTGGCTCCCAAGAACTGGAAATAGGGTTGAAAGGTGGAGGGGTGGTCGGTGTGTTCAACTTCTCTTGAAGGCTTCCTGCTAGAGATGTGTTGACCTCCTGATCAGCTGGTACGTCTGGCGTGTAGTCTTGGTTTTCCGGTGAGGACGACGGCTGAGTCGAATTGTCGGACATTTTTTATTGGGTATTTTTCGAGAGGAAGTGGATAATATTAGAGTGCGAGTTGAGAGAGAATTGAGAGGATATTGGGAAAAGTGTGTGTGGTTTGATGAATGACAGAAGGGGTATTTATAGGTGGAGAAAATATTTTTTTGTTGTATTATTTTTGTATTTAATTTAATTAAAAAAGAAAATATATGTATATCCGTTGCAATTCGGACCGTTGCCAACGATCCGATTTTTTTTCTCTTTGTGGCCACGTGTCACCACGTGATTAGTGCGCCTGCAAATCACGAGTAGTGAACCAGCGACTCACAATTGTGAGTCACAGTTACTGATGCGACTCCTGACGCGCAAAATAGTGATTCACGGTTCGCGAATCATGTACACCACAGTGCGCGACTCGTGAACCGTGAATCACTATTTCACGTGTGGTGATTCATGACAAGCATTGTAGTTGCTCTAAGAAGTATGCACTTGTTGTTATTTTATAAAAACGAGTAAATTGAGGATGTGCATTACTGCGAAACATAAACCATACAAAGTAGGGCGTAAAATCCCTGGGTTCCAGAATATTGTCCGACCTGACCGTAGCCAGCCCAGCTCTCATAGACCCGTATAAATAGTATACTTTGGATCGTAGATACTACCTCAAGAGATCCTTTACCAGTATTTCAAAATAACAAAACAGAAAAGAAAAAGTTCAACCTAAATACTTCAAACTAAAAGCAGAAAGACAATAGGACTGAAAATATAAATAAAAAAACAATAAATATATGTTGTTCCCATAGTTTTCCCAAGACGTCCCAGCCCCGGCCGCCCCAGGTCTCGTCTTATCGTCCCACCCCTAGATCCCAAACCATTCGAACCTGATATTTACCGGGAAAAGGAGCATCTGAAGGCCCCTTCGCTTGAGCCGTATTTCACGCTTCGGTTGTGATTGCATCGATACTGTTCGTCGAATCCAATTACTTTGGCTTTTGAAAAACATAAACAGATCAAAACTGTATGACGACTTCTACCATAAAGACAGTCATTAATTTTAATTTTAGTTGAACCGCTCATAGTCAAAATGGACCATTGATTGAGGTTGACTTTACCAAAAGACCCTTTTCGTCGAAGAGAATAATGATTTTAGGTTGTCATATTTGATCTCTGACATTAAAATAATGAGACACTTATGTGGCCGGATCATGAATTGGGCAGTTCGTTTTAGGCAAAATGCAGACCAGCCTCATAAATTTTGCACCAGTGTCATTACATTACCCTTCAACGGAACACATCACATTGGCTCTGACAATTGAAACTTCCAGCGAAACAGAAAATGGTTCGCTAAGGAATTGAAGACATGCATTAAATGATGTTAAATATGTTAATTTCTTTATGACTCATGAAAAAGATGGTTGCTGCATAAATGTATAAACTTAAGAAGCCTCCACCTGTTCTTATCCATAAAAAATATAAAACAATCCATTATATAACGAATAAAATGCAGTGAGAGAAAAACACTGCTCTCTCCTCTTCTGCTTTCAAACATTCCTAAACCCTAGCACTTAAACAGTGGGTCGCGGCCGTCGACGGTAGCCTCATGGCTCTGGCCACTGAGATCGCTGCTGGTCCCCCTTCCCTCTTGTCCCCTTCTTAGCTCCTCAAGCGTAATTGTAGTCTTTACAATCTCCATCGTCTTTGGCTTTGAGTTTTAGATCCAAAAGTAGGACGCATTTCCTCCTCTCACTCGCCGTTGATCTTGACCTGATGGTTGTTGTGGTGTTCAGGTCGTCGAGGTGGTGGCTCGCCGTTCGTGGTGGTGGTTGGGTCGTGCTCTGCTTCGGTCAACACCGACTTCGCTCGCTTCTCTGCTCTGCCCCGGTGGTCTGAGCCCAGACTTCGAATTTCCTTCTTCGTCAGATTCTGGCTTCTTAATCAAATCTGGCCCTGATTTCAAGGTCGCCAGGTTTGGGAGGATAGAGGATCGGTTGCCGGAGTGCTCACAACCTCATATGCAGGGCCTCTGTTCCAGGTTCTCGCTGAAAGGTCCAATTCTACCCTTTCTTCGTCTTGGAGAGCTCCAGGAGTTGTCCCCGACACCGACCTCTCTGTCTCGCTGGAGCCTGCTTGTTAGGCCTCATTTTTTGTCGATGCTGCTGGGTTGTGAACGGTCCTGTGTCTCCTGGGATATGGTCTTCGTGAACTCGGGGTGCCGTGTCACCGGCTCGGCTGACTCGTAGGATTCAACGCGTGTTCTTCATCACATCGTCAAAATCTTGTTCACCTGTGCCTTTCTTGAAAGGACTGAGACTCGGTTGGGTGTCTCTACTTAGGTTGTATCCCCCCTCTGTTTTTTCTTCTTGTTTAGGTTGTGTTGTTGGTGGTGGTTCGATCGGTGTTGACCGACGATCTGTGGCTCAATTTTTAGGGGGGGGCCTTTTTGGGTATTCGGGTCCTGTTGATTGGGACTCCCCGGCGTGCGTGGAGGCGCTTGGGGCGTGTGGTAGCAGTTGGGTTCGTGGTTTGGAGGGGATGCTTTGGTCGGTCGGTGTCTGCCTAGGTGACTGTGGTGGCCCTCTTGTCCGTGGGGGTTCGCCTTAAGCCAAGCTCTCTACTGAATGACCTCTCTTGGTGTTGTGTCGCTCTTCTTTACTAGCTTTGGTGCCATATCTGTCCGGGTTCGGGTTGGCTCCTACTCGGTATAACTACAGGCCTTCCCCTTAGGGTCCTCGTTTGGTGTTGGCCGACGAGGGGTTATCGGCTTTGGTTTCGGAACACTCAGCTCGAGTTCCAGCTTCGGATCCCCGATAGTGATGATTTCCTCAGCCAGCTAGGAAGTCTGGACTCGCTCTTGGTAGAAATACTGGTCCTTCCCCTTTGGGAATTTTCTTGGTGTTGGTCGGAATTGATTTTTGAAGGGGTTAGTGCGAGCTTCAACGACTGCCAGCTAAGGGGTACAGTGTTTGATGGGTTTCTGGTTAGGCTTTCAACGTGGTGTTGCGCTTCTCGGGTGGCTTTGGTGTCAGTTCTGTCCGGATTTGGGTTGGATCGTGCTCGGTATTATTACAGGCCTTCCCCCATGGGTCCTCACTAGGTGTTGGCCGGCGAGGGATTACCAATTATGGATTTAGAAAGCTCAGCTCGAGTTCTTGCCTCATATTTTCGGAAGAGATGACTTGCTACTGCCTGTTAGGAGGTCTGAGTTCGTTCTCGGTAAAAATACCGGTCCTCCCCCTTTGGGGCTTTTCTTGGTGTTTATCAGAACTGAGTTTCGGAGGACTGAGTTCGAGCTCCAGCGTCTGTTGGAAGTCTTTTTTCTATGTGCTTCATGTTGGTTAAATTTGGATGTTTATAGATCCTTTTTCACTTTTAGAGCATAATGGTTGTTAAATTTAGGTATTAGACATTGTTTTAGTGGTTACTTCTTGCGTGAAGCAGTTGTTTTAGTGGTGGCTTGCTACGTGAAGTGTTGTGGTTTCTGGTTCTGATCATCTTTGGGTGTTGTTGTTGGTTGTTATTGTTGGTTTCCGGTTCTGGTCATCTTGTAATCTTCTCCATGTAACTCCTTTGTATCCTCAAAAGAGGTTTAATTTAATTTCATAGAGAAATTTCATACTAGAACAAAAAATTACAAATACCTACCTCAAACTTGTAGCGTTTAACTGATACTTACCCTAAAGTGTTTTTTCAACTAATACCTACTCAGATGTTTAGTTATATAACAAATAGCCCAAGCTGTCAGGTAAAATGACGAAAGTACCCTCAACTTTAAATCAATTCAGTTTTATTTAAAAAATCACTTCAATTACATTTTTTAAAAATTATTTAAAAAATCACTAAGGACATTTTCATCATTTTAGCTGACGGCTTGGGCTATTTGTTATATAACTAAACATTTGAGTAGGTATCAATTAAAACAAAATTTAGGGTAGGTATCAGTTAAACGCTACAAGTTTGGAGTAGGTATTTGTAATTTACCCAAAAAACAATACATGAACCCATACATGCCATGCTAGTCAAACAGTCAGTCATACGTTGTTTGGTCCGTTATGAGCAGAGCGTTCTGGGCAAAACATACAACTATTCATACAACGTATATAGGAACATATGCAACAAACAGTCGAGGATATGTCGTTCGTCGAACATATGTGTATAGAACTTACAAATTAAGATTTTTATTTTCCTCTTTTTTTTTTGTACAAAACCTTGTTCAAATTCAGTATTCACATTTTACAAATTTAAATATTATGATGAATAGTAAAGAGGTCCATTCCAGAACAAAAAAAAAATGAAGTATTGAAAGACATTACAAAGATCAACTTATATACTTTCAAAAAATTCTAGTTCAAGAGTAATTACATTCTCTTTATCAATAACGTATCCAATAATATATTTTTTTATAGGAGAGTCAGTATCTCTTATTAAAAATATATTAAGTGTTATATTGAAAAAAATATTTCATACCTAATAATTGATATGATTATATTCGGACTAGGTGTGAGCATAATTCGGTTATAATCAAAATTATAATCGAACTGAAAAATGGTTCGATTGTTTTGATTATTCAACTTATTTGATTCGATTAATTTAAAATTTTAGGTTTGATTTTGATTATCATAATTATATAATAAAATCAATCAAATTAATCAAAATATTATTATATTAATTTCAAATTATATATATATATATATATAGGGGAACAATCAAGTACAAACCCTATTTCGGGTCAGAACGTAGAATTAATCTGGGCCATTGATTATCCAGATCGGATGGCCACCAAAATTCAGGGGGGTGGTGATTGATTACGAAATAAATTACAAGATATGCATTGATTAAAAAGATATTAAAAGATGTGCATTAAATCAGGGCCATTAATTCTACGATCCAATGGCCCAGATTGATAGTTCTACGTTCTGACGAAAGATACAAGTTTGTACCTGATTGTTATCCTATATATATATATATGACTAATTTTAAAACAACATTATTATCTACAAAAATAGGAAATGGGAAATCTATTTTAACCTAAATGAATAATGCTAGGAACTAATCCACTTGATATATACGATCAACTTTGTATATGATAGTTTTATTTAGGGTAAATTACAAATACCTACCTTAAACTTGTAGCGTTTAAATGATATTTACCCTAAAGTTTTTTTTAACTGATATCTACTCAGATGTTTAGTCATATAACAAATAGCCCAAGCCGTCAGCTAAAAAGACGAAAATACCCTCAACTACACTTCACTAATTATTTTTTTTTAAAAGTTTAAAAATCACTTTTGATATATATATATATATATATATATATTTACTTATTAAATCACTTCAGTTTTATTTTAAAAGAATATTTAAAAAATTACTGAGGACATTTTCGTTATTTTAGCTGACAACTTGGGCTATTTGTTATGTAACTTAACATTTGAGTATGTATCAGTTAAAAAAAAAACTTTAGGGTAAGTATCAGTTAAACGCTACAAGTTTGGGGTAGGAATTTGTAGTTTACCCTTTTATGTAAGCATCTAGGAAGGTCGTTTATGTTAAGTAGTGCTTGTGTAAAAAAAGTGTATGATATTATGTAAGTGATCAGATGTATATTTTATACGATGTGTAGTCATAAAATTAAAAGTGATTAGTTCAATTAATAACCGAGTCAAATTGAAATAATTTTGGTTATTAAAGTGAATAAAATTAATTAGGTTAGTACAATTTGAAAATCGAGAAATTTTATTATGTTATATAACCCGATAGTAACCGATCGAATAACCAATTGCCCACCCCTAATTCGGTCAATAGATTACAATGTATGCATTGATACAATATGACTTAGCACTTATTTTTAGAATGAGTCAAAAATATTTCATTTTCAATGACTATAAATACTTATAGATGTATGCTGTTAACCTACCGAGTGTAAAACCCGTTTAAAAAAAAAAAAAAAAAACTATTGGGTCGGACCGGACCCGACCAGCAACCCGGCCAGACCAGCGACCCAGCCCGAGCAGAGCAGGCCAGACCCGGCCAGGCCCGGCCTGAACCGAGCCCTCCTCTTCCAACCTTGGGCCGTGAGGCCCGTGGCCGACCAGAGGCCCAACCTCCTTAAGCCCAGTCCCGGCGTGGTATTTAAGGGCGAATCAGGGTTGGAAACCCTAATTCCGACCCCTTCTTCTTCGTGCAGCCCTCTCCCTCTCTGCAGAACCCTCACCCGAGCTCCCTCCATCTTCTCAACTCCGTTCGCCGGCCACCGCTCCCGAGTCCGGCCACTCCCCTCTCGCCCTCCCCCACTCCTTCTGCTTCGTCTTCTCCGATCCCCTTCCGACCCTGTCCCTCCCATCTCGCCGGAAACGGCGCCTCCGGCCCTCTCATCGCCACCGAGCCCCTCCCTTTCCCTCTCCGTCCAGCCACCACGCCGCCGTCCCGAGCCCGAGCTCGCCGTCCCGAGCCCGAGCTCGCCGTCCCGAGCCCGAGCTCGCCGTCCCGAGCCCGAGCTCGCCGTCCCGAGCCCGAGCTCGTCCTTCCCGACCACCCTCTCCCTCGTCCCGAGCCGTCGCCGGTACCCCACCACCGAGCCTCTCCGACCCCGTCTTCCTCTAACCCGAGCTCCCGCCGTCGCCGGCGAGCTCGTCAGATCCGGTACGGGACCGAACCGTCCGGATCCGAGGCAAACCTCTGCCGTGCTCAACCAGCCCGCCACCGTCATCGGGTTTTTCCTACGGTGAGAAACCTCGCCACAGATTTTGGTCGCCGGCGATGGCTTCGCCGGTAGCCGGTTCCGTTCCTTAACGTCTTTCCCTTCTATATTCCGTACCTTATTTATTTGAACCTGGATCTGGACAACTAGGGCATCGTTTTGTTGAAGTAAAACTAACGAAATTTTATCTGTTAAACTTGTTAAAGAAACTGATTAATTTGGAATCGGTTTTTACATTAAAAAGGAAGTGTTGAATCGAAAATCAGATGGGAGAAAAAGGGTGACTTTTAGATTTGTTTTGGTTTAAATCGAAATCACGGTTTTGGAAAGAAAAGGGTTGTAAAACGGAAAATCAAATTTAAGGAAAAAGGTTTTAAAATGAAAAGGAACTAAAATCGATTCGGTTTAAAAACGGTTTTAAATCGAGGAGTCGTGAACCTAAGTTGTAAACGGGATTTAGGGACGGTTGTTCAAAAACCGAACTTAATTCATTTTGGGCTCAGGGGTTCGGAATAGAAATAGATTTGAAATAAAAGGGGAATTATATTTGAAGCAAAAACCGTTCTGTTTTGAATAAACGGTTGGTAATCGGAATTAGGAACGAATCTGGAACTCTGGGTAAAATGGACTGCTTTTCGGGTTTAAAAAGGAACAAAAGCGGACCGCTGAATTGGACCTCGGGATTCGTGCATTGGGACCGTGCCTCGCATGTACCGGTTTCGGTGCTCGGGTACCCAAACCCGATTCGCCGTGACCCCGCTTTTATCCCCCTCAAGTTCAAAGGACAAATGTCGGATTTAGACTGGACAAATCGTAATCTTTAACTTAACCTGGGAACCGCCTCTAATTTATGGCTTTCTTGTTATCCTTAGCGTCCGGCTTCGATCGAAGTGAAGCCTGGAGGTAGCGAGCCAGAACGTCAGCAGCTAGGAAGCGTAGCGGTTGCTCTTCAGTTGAGGTAGGGAAAAGTAGCCGGATCTCGGCCCTGACTAGGGAAAGTTAACAGTAGATTTGCATGTGACACCGGGGTGTCGTGGGTTGGGTAGGTTTAGTTTAAATACTAGAAAAGCATGATACGGGGTTGTAGCGTTTATCAGAAAAGCATGTTACAGGAACTTAGGAATTATTGAGAAAAGCATGTGACACTTAGTAGTGTCGTAGGAGCAGAGAACTTAGCGTTAATTGTTTTACTGGAGGCATATGACCATGCCCGGAGGTTGATTGTGAAACTGTTGATATTAGGATTGTTGGAGGCTTGGGTTAAGCCGGAGGTTGATTGTTTATTTTGGCGTCTTTGGTGGCCATGAGAGCCCGTGTTGTTAATCGTGTTTGGGTGGCCATGAGAGCCCGTACTTTACTGTTGGTGTTTTAGCTGGCTTACGAGTTAGAGTCTCGGTAAGTTGCAAGCGTGTTTTATTGTTGAGTTTTGGGTGGCCATGAGTGCCCGTGGGGTTGTTGAAACCGTGTCTTTACCTTTGGTGTTTTGGGTGGCCTTGAGAGCCCGTGTACTAAGGTTGGTGTCTTTGGCTGGCCTGACCGAGTTAGAGTCTCGGGGGGTTGCAAGCTCTCTTTAGCTGGCTTACGAGTTAGAGTCTCGGTAAGTTGCAAGCGTGTTTTATGGTTGGTGTCTTGGGAGGCCGTGAGTGCCTGTGGGGCTGTTGAGTCCGTGTCTTACTGTCGGTGTGTCTTGGGAGGCCGTGAGTGCCTGTGGGGCTGTTGAGTCCGTGTCTTACTGTCGGTGTGTCTTGGGAGGCCGTGAGTGCCTGTGGGGTTGTTGAGTCCGAGTTTTACGGTTGGTGTCTTGGTGGCCATGAGTGCCTGTGAGTGTTGAACCTGTGTCGTTACTGGTTGTTGATTTTGCTTGTGATCGTGTTTGTGATTGTGGTTACCGGAGGTTGGGGGCCCGCTTCCTGAAACGGGGGTCCACGAGCACACGCGTCTGCATGTTCAGACGGGGTAGGGGGCCTGCCCGCCAATAAAGGGGTCCTGGCCGCGCGTGTGTGGTTTGGGTTTGTGAGCATACTTTGGCTGGCTTGCGGGTTAGAGTCCCGGTAAGTTGCAGCATTTTCCGGCTGGCTTATGGGTTAGAGTCCCAGTAAGTTGCAGCATTTTCCGGCTGGCTTACGGGTTAGAGTCCCAGTAAGTTGCAGCATTTTCCGGCTGGCTTACGGGTTAGAGTCCCGGTAAGTTGCAGCATTCTTGGGTTGGCCTGACCGGGTTAGAGTCCCGGGAGGGCGTTCTTGGCAGCTGGTTTGCGATCCTTTGTGATCTTGTTTTGGTGTGTGATCCTTTGTGATCTTGGTCGGTGTGTGATCCCTTGTGATGTTGTTTGGTGTTGCGTAACTTTCGTTTGAGTCCTTGGAAGAGGTCGTCAATTGCTGGGTCAGGTCTACTTTACGTGTCAGAGTGTTGAGTCGTTCGAGGAAGGTCATCGTGGGTGTATGTTCAGTTAGAGTACTTGGGTTGGGGATGGTTTCCCCGGTGTTGAGTTGTTGGTGGTGTTATTTGCTTTGTCTGCTAATTATGCCGTAGTCAGTCTGTTATCCGTGGTGGTGAGCGAACGCTCACCCCTAGCTGCTTTTCCTACAGGTACTGTTCGTGGGACGGACTAGGTGAGCTCTCGAAGCTTGTGGAGCTAGGAGCGGAGTCCGGGTTTTGTCTTTTGAGTCTAGTGACGGATACCTTGTACTTTTGTCCACTTGTTGGGACGTGTTTTAAGCTGAAATTATTATTTTGTTGAACTAAACTGGTATTTGAAAGTGTTTAATGAAAACAGGTTTCAAGTGTTTTTATGTTTTTAAAACGTTCGCGTCCCTATTTCGGTTTACTGAAATTGGGGCGTGACAGCTTGGTATCAGAGCTCGAGGTTTCACACCTCGGACTGTCCGTCAATTAGGTGGGGAGAGTCGAGTCAGTAAAGTCCCGCCGTGCGTTGGGTACGTAGGTCGGGAACCGTGTCTAAACCCTTGATGTCTTGAGTCTTGTTTTGTCTGTGTGTATGTATAGTACGGGGCTACTGGCATACTGTTTGTGTGTGCTGCGTGAAACGTTTTTAAGCTGTCGCGGGTCGACTCGGGAGCGCTCCTGTAGTCGAACGTGACGGTGCCGATGTCAAGTCGGTACAACGTAGTTCGGGGACGCCTGGACCGGGTTGTAACCACCTGATGTCAAGAAATGAGGTTTTAATGAAGTAGAGAAAGCTTTAAAAATTTGATTGTTTTGATGATTGTTTGACGCCGTGGGCGTTCGTGTTTGATTTTGATTGGCCCTGAGGGCGTATTTGATTTTGGTTGGCCCGGTGGGCGAGTGTTGTTGTGTTGTCGTTTGGCTGTGTCGGCTCGTGTTTTGGTTGAGGTTGAATGACTTTCTTGGTCTGTGAATCGTGGCGCGTGTGTTAGCTGTTTTGGTAGTCAAGCGTGTGTGTTGTTTAAGGAAAATTTTGGGGTTAAAACGGGTTAAGGTCCGAGTTAGAACCGAGTTTGGAAAACAGGTCTGCGCGAGTGTCACGGATCCTGTCACGGGACCGTGACGGACCAGAGGGTTCTGGAAAAATTTTAGATCTTCGTCACGACTCCGTGACCCCAACCGTGACGGGGTCTGTCACGAGTCCGTGATCCCTGTCCCTCTCACCGTCTTGTTTGTGCAAGTTGAGTGTTGGCTTTGCGTGGCGACGTTCACGGTTGTGTTGGGGTATTGAGGTTGTAAGCAATAGTAGTCGCTGATTTGAGAACATAATCCCCTTTTCGAGGTTTCCCTTACATAAAGAGTAATTGAGGTGTAAGTAGCGTGAGCAGTGTGACTTTTGGCTTCAGTTTTGTGATGGTGGTTTGCCCTAACTAGAGTGGTAAGTCCTTGGTGCGTTACTAGTATGCCATAATCGAACGGGTGTCCGTGGAGGTGAGCATAACGCTCATCCCCTTTACTACTTTCCCGCAAGGGACGAGTAGCGAACACTGGTTTGGTTGCGGAAAGTTATAAGTAAGTGCATAAGGGACTGGATGAGGGCTTGGTGTACGTTTGTGTGGTTAAATTTGAGATCTTTCCGCCTACGTGTTATGATTAAAGTATGATTAGCATGAACGGTGTGACGTTAGTAACAAGTGCGTTGGGGTAGACGTAGACCGTGTGAACGTTAGTGTGTTCGAGCTTGTGTCTTCTTTTGAGTTCGCAAATTGAACGTTCGCGTGTTTCCGTGCAGAGGACACTAAGACATGACTCGGGGCAGAAGAAGAAGATCAGCTGTGACGTGGGGACGGGCGCCCGCGCGTGGCAGATGGGGACGGTCAGCAGGGACGCCAGGACGGGTACCCACCGTTGTGCCCGCTGAGTACGCAGAGGCCCAAGGTACTCCTGTCGGAGAAGGCAGGAGGAGTGATGCAGGACCATCTACGGGCACGCCCTGCGCCCCGCCGGTCGCAGACCCTCCCACCACGACCGCCCTGAACTAAACTGGTATTTTAAAGTGTTTAATGAAAACAGGTTTCAAGTGTTTTTATGTTTTTAAAACGTTCGCGTCCCTATTTCGGTTTACTGAAATTGGGGCGTGACACCGAGCCTTACTTTCAACCGTCCCTCGCGACGGCTCTCATGTCTTCTATAGCCATGGGAGTTGCCCCTCCTTCCTAGTATATACTCTCCTCACCCTTCTCACTCCTCCAATTTCCTCCTCTTTCTCCCCTTCCTTCACCGCTCACGACATCACAGTTCGTTGAGTTGAGATTTATCCTTAGATCAGCAATCGTGGAAGACGGGGTTCCGAGGAGGTGTGTTCCTTGCTCGAGTAATCATCTACTCGTTTGTTTGGTATGTGGTAGATCCCCAACTTTCGAAGATGGGTGGGGTATGGATTTTGGTCAGTGTTTTGTTCCCTATTCCTTTCACTCCGGTTGGGTGTTTTTTGGATCCTGTGTTCTTGGATGTCCTTCATCCTTGGAGCTGCTCGGTGTTGCTCTCCGGTCGGTCGTCTCCCTCGTGGCTTAGTTTGTTCTCGATTCTCCTATGCTGATTCAAACTTGGTTGTTGTGGCAATACGAGGTGCGTTTTCAGTCGAAGGTAGGAGCTTGCTGAGAGTTTGGGTGATGGGCGGCGTGTGAAGTTGCTAGTGGCTGATGGGTGTGGTGAAATTTCGGGTGGATTTTGTTGCTAAATTTATGGCGAAGAGGGATTGTTTGCATCGGTGACCTTGTCGACGAGAATCCAGTCACCGAGGCCAGATTCACAGGTTTGGATGGATTTTATAATTCCAATTTCCTATATTTTTGGCTCGTGACAAGTTTATCGGTATGGGTTGTCCTTCTGTTTACATAGTTTGCGGTCAAAGCAGACAGTAATGGGCCAAGTAGTTTGGGTTCACTTCTTGTTTGGTAGAGGGAAGGTTTTTAGGCCTTGCGCTTTTTGCAAATAATTTTGTGGCCCGTAAGGTCTTGTTTCGGTGGGTGTTCTTTGTTCCTAGTCAAAGGAGATCTCGATGGTTCTATATTAGGAATCGAGACCGTTCATTTTGTGGTTTTGTACCTTGTGTGAAAGTCAGTTATTGCTAAAGGGATTCTACAATGGTACAAGAAAACTAGAGTGGTACGAGGCGTATACTTGGGCTTTAGTTGGTCTTATGGTCATTTTGTCTTTTTTGGTGGGATGCATTCCTTTTGAGTTCTTTTGAGGACGGTTGTCCTAGGTCTAGGATTACGCCCTTTTTGTTGATATGACCTTTTTTTAGTTTTTCTTTATGAAGGTATGATTTGATTAGGGCGTCCTTTTTGGATTTCCCTTTTATGAACTTTTGTATTATCTCTTTACAAAAGTTTTTAATAAAACCATCATCTATTAAAAAAACTTATAGATGTATGTTACTAAACCATTATGTCTTACATACAATATTAAAATACAAGATACAAAAAGGTGTGAATAAGGTTGCTGGAAAGTGGTATAGACGTTTAGAGTTTAAAAAGAGCATTTTGAAGTAAAATAGAATTTAACATGCAACAGATCTTCAAATGACCATAAATTTTTCATACAAACTCTTATTTAGGATCGTAAGACATCAAATCGAATAAATCTGATAGCTCTACAATTTTATATACAAATTTCTCGTGGCAAGGTATGTCATGACATACCCTTAATCCGCCCAGTGGATCAAGACTAATTCAATTAATTAAGTTATGGTGTGGAGCGATTGTAAGATACTGATGGATCTCATTCACTCGGTTATTGAGTTTCAATCGCCCCTTTGTTTTATTGTAATAAATTGTATGTATTTTTATCGAAACTCAGTAATGTCCAAGTTGAGTTTGTGCGATGTTCAGTGAGTGGGATAACCCACTGGATAGCTAGAGATATCCGTTCTTTGTTTGGACACAAATATTCCGTACAGTTTACGGTATATTTTGGACTCCAATATTTTTAAAAAATACCTTTATTTTAATAAAATTATTAGGGTTACAACTGGTCGGTTTTTAGTAGTTATACCTGGTAGTATGAAGAAACTCTAGCTACTCTCTCTTTGGTGCCTTAATGGCGATTCCTCCCTTCTCTTTCTCTTCCGTCCTTACTCCCTCTTCCCCTCCTCCCATGGTGATTGGCCTCTCTCAATCTGTTCATCCCTGTCCTACCACGGTGTTCACAAAATCGGATAGGAGTCGCAAAACCTACAGGAAAGTTACCCCGATTGTGGTGATCCCAACGCCTCCCTCTCGGATGATGGCGTCTCTGGTCAACTCTAACAACCCCCCGCCCTTGTTGTGGAACTCCTCATCCCGCCTCCACGGCTCTCGCATGAGCTTATCCGCCCCAAGAGGCCTCCTCGAAAGCCTCAGAAGCAATCCCCAAATACGGTGCCTGCCTTTTCGATTATGGGATATGAACCACCTGTCCCGACATTTCTCCTAGTGCCTCCGTCCACCGACCTTGGTGTAGGTTGTACGTACCCCTACCGTAGAGACGATCACAACCTTGGCTATATCCGCTGCCACTTGGCCTTTCCGGATTTATGTGCTCCCATCCTCTCCTAAGAGAATGGTCATGGGGGGGGGGGGGGGTCTCCTACTCGTTAGGATCCCTCCTACCGATGGCGTTCTCCTAGAAACCAATGGATGTCTCGTCTGAGCCGATGCTACCAGGGTTACGGGGTAGAAGACCTCGAAAGTCGGCCCTCCTTGGGGGAAAAACCTAATCCAGTGTGCCCTAGTCCTATCGGGTGCCCCACACGCCGACCCACATGCCACTTTTTTTAGGCTCATAGGTCGTTATGCAAGGAACTCTACCGCCCAAATCACAGCCACCTCCTCTTCTAACAAACCCTCGGGAGCCTTGACAGAGGACGAAGACATCCCCGCCACCTTTCCCTATCACATATACCCGAGAGCCATCGTTGAGAACAAATATAATTCATTCCCCCGCGGGCCGAGGGTCACAACAGAACGTGGGGAGTATGCCGCCGCTGCAGACTACAACATTCCCTTTGTTGGACGACGATTGACACCTCATTAGAAACCTATGTCCCGATGTCGGACGAGGATGCAGTTATTCAGGTCCCAACATCCCAAGTGTTGTCTCTAGTTTGTATGCGGTTTGGCTGGACGGGAAGGTTCCTCACTCCCCCCACGCCTAGTAGGGATTTTGTTTAGTGACTCACAATTCGAGGGTGGGGATCTATAGAAGAGGTCCTGGTCATAAAAGATCTCTCTCTAGGGGTATGCGCCTTTCACTCACCTCTAAAGCGGCAATGGAACATGTCAGGCAAGGTGAACCCTGGTGTTTTTGGCGGTATCCTCGTATCTTGAATTAACTCACACCGGAAGGAATCCCTAGAGCAACTTTTGATCGTATCCAATTACGGGTGCATGTTTGCGGGCTCTCTAGACGGAGTCCATAATGATCAATGGAACAAGGGTATGAGATACATTGGGTGGTTATGTGACAATGTACGCAAATATATGGCGCTACTGTTGGGGTGGCAAGATTTGGGTGCGCTTTTGGCACCGACTTGACTAGCCCCTCCAGCGGTCGTTGGTATTGGGATTCCAAGAATTCGCCCAACCGATCCAAGCCAACCTCAAGTATGAGCGGTTGCCCATGTATTGTTTTAACTATGGGAGGATTGGCCACGCGGTGGCAGATTGTGTTCTAGAGCTCCAAGGAGGTATCAGTTAGCACACATCACTAGCTGCGCATAGGGCCCTGGAGATATAGGAAACCGGTGTCGAGGGATCGGGTGGCACTATCTACAATATCGTCTCCTGATGTTCCTCATGGTTCTCTCCGATTCAGCCTCAGATCCTAGCATTGGTGTCTACCATCCTACCTACTCGGTCTATCTGTATGGGGTCCTCAATCTCTGCAGGGAATGGACGCTCCCCTAGGATATCAGAAGATATCTTGGTGCCACCCATCTGTCTATCCAAACCCTGCCCGGATTACATACATAGAGCTGCTCCAACAAGGGACTCGGACGAGATTGAAGAAGTGTTGAAGGCCCCATTTAAGATGAGGGTGGGTGATGAGAAAATAAAAGAAAATATGGCGAGGGCTGGGAAACAACCAACCTCCCGTTCCATTTCTGTTTTATTTTTGGCCAAAGTAATTCCAACTTTTAAAGCTTGACCATATCTCAGTGGAGGAGATTTATAGAGGAGTTGTCTCGCTCCTTAAAGGTTGGAAAGAAGCCCAATCAGACAAAAACCTTGAAGGGTTGGTAGGAGGGGCGATTCGGGCTCGGTGGTCTCGATCGGAAAAGGGGAGGTGGAAAGTGAATGTCGATGGAGCAGTACTGGAGGAGGTGGATGGAGGTGGAGGATTGATATGTAGAGATCACCAAGGTGAGGTCCAACCTTTGATCTGTAACATATGACAGGGTCTTCGCGATCCAAAAATCATTGGAGCTTTAGCAATGCGATCGGCCTTACAATGAGTAACTGATAGGGGGATGGCGAATATTACCATTGAATCTGATTGTTTGGGGGTCGTGATGGCCGTCAATAGTGAGGAGTCCTTAGTTACTCCGTTGGGGCGACAATCGAAGATTGTAAGTTGTTATTGAGAGTTTTAAACGGAGTTATAATTGTTCATGTATGTAGAACTACAAATAGGATAGTCAATGAGCTAACTAGAAATGCCTCTACATGGGTTGATTGGATGTGTGATGTAAATTGTTTACCGAAATCTCTTTCGGGGTTACCGGTTTTCAATGCTAAATAAAATTCTTACATTTTATCTCAAAAAAAGAAAGTTTTTTTTTTATAAAAAAAGTCGTAATCTGTCTTCAAAACGGCTTCCCCTTATCTTACGGGATCACGTTATTTTTTAAGAAATAAACAAAAAAGTCATTTACTTTACCACTGATATTTACTCCTCGCGTGTATGGGACGATTTAATTTTGACAGTGAGAAACAGCATGGGACGCATTAAAATCGTAACCCACGATTAGTTTTTTTTGTTGAAACGCTAACCCACGATTAGTTAAAGTGACATATTTATATTTTGTTGGCACACCGCTCAGCGGACTGCTCTGGAGGAGGATCAAAAGAACCAGTAACATATTTTCTGGATAAAGTGGCTTCTTTATTAAAAAAAGTGGTAGAAAATTAGCAACTTTCTAGAATTGAAGATTTAGTTGACCAGTATTTGTTAGGGTATTATATTTTGATTATTTAACTATTAATTTGTTTTAGGTTATGCAGCTGGTCAGGAAGTAAAGAGTTTTTGTTCATCCCCAGAATGTCTCTAATCCATTCCTCACTCGACAACAACCTTAAACTAACAGTAAGTAAATATATTTTTATCTCTTACCTTACTTTTATTGGACTTCAAGGTGATACCTACATGTTTTATGAGGAAAATAACAACTTACAAAATCGTAATTATTCTTTATTTTTATCTAAAATACAATGTTTGATATTTTAAACATTTTCCTTTAGGACCGTGGATATCAAACTAAAATTGTTTTGGACCATGATTTGTAACTAACAACCGTGAATTATAAAAGCAGCTATTTTCAGTAAAAACGTATATTGTTTTTATTTGTTATGATATTAAATTTTAGACCAGAAAAAGAAAATAGTCTTATCTCTACGTATACGGAAGCAAGAGCATCTGGACACCAATACTTGTGTGGGGGCCACACGGAATTGACATGTTATTTGGTCCGGTCCGGTCTGGTCCGGTCCGGTCTTGTCTGTTCAAAACATTTCTTACTTTTGCAACTGTCCAAACACTCCTTTCTTTCTCAACTTTCACATTACCACTTTCTCTTCCCTGTTAATTTTTTTCCTTTCCTTTCCTTCATTCCCGCCGCTTGATTTTCTCTCTTGCCAAACACTCGCTTTCCCTTTCTCATTTCTGTGATCACTCCCACTCCCACTCCTCTGCACCAGCGCCTCCCCCTCCATAGACCAAAAAATCATGAGAGTCCATCACCTGGTCATCGTCCTCTACTCTTGCCTCTTCTGCGTCGTCCACGGCGGCGACGACGCGGCGGTCATGCAGCTTCTGAAGAAAAGCATCACCACAATTGGGAATCTCGACTGGTCCGACCCGAACCCCTGTAACTGGCAACGTGTTCAGTGCAATTCCCAGAACCGGGTCACCCGGATCCAGATTGGGAGCCGGACCCTGGAAGGGAAGCTACCTCCTGACCTCAACAACCTCACCGCCTTGCAGAGGTTGGAGGTGATGAGCAACAAGTTCTCTGGGCCGCTCCCGAGTCTCTCCGCTCTCAACTCGCTCCAGGTTCTACTACTCCACGACAACCTCTTCTCCTCCATACCCTCAAATTTCTTCGCCGGCTTGTCGTCTCTTCAGGAGGTCGATATCAGCCACAACCCCTTCTCCGAGTGGAAAATTCCCGACACCCTCAAGGACGCTGCCACGCTGCAGAAGTTCTCGGCCAACGCCGCCAACATTGTCGGGACCATCCCGCTGTTTCTCGGCGCCGAAACGTTCCCGGCATTGATGGAGTTACATCTGGCTTCCAACGGCCTCGAGGGTGGTTTGCCGGTTAGTTTCTCAGGTTCTCAAATTCAATCGCTCTGGATGAACAATATCAAGGAAAATTCGAAGCTCAATGGTACAATTGGAATGTTGCAGAACATGACACAGTTGAAAGAGGTCTGGCTCCACGGGAACCATTTCACCGGACCTCTGCCGGACCTTTCCTCGGTGACTGGGCTATCGGTTTTGAGTCTGAGGGACAATGACTTGACGGGTGTCGTCCCGCCGTCACTGGTTGGTCTCAAGTCCCTTCAGGTCGTGAACCTGACCAACAACCACCTTCAAGGGTCGCCGCCGAAATTCCATACCGACGCGGTTCAGGTGGACATGAAGGACGGCAGTAACAGTTTCTGTGTGAACGAGCCCCGTGCTCCTTGCGATCCTCGGGTTGAAATCTTGCTATCCATTGCCGGAGCAATGGGTTACCCTGATAAATTTGCCCAGGATTGGAAAGGGAATGATCCTTGTGGAAGCTGGTCTGGGATCACTTGTTCCAATAACCAGATCATAGTTGTTAATTTTCCTGCAATGGGTCTTACCGGTACAATTTCCCCTAATTTCTCTAAGCTTACATCGTTGCAAAGTTTGATACTTTCCAATAATTCGCTCTCAGGCACCATACCAACTGAGCTTGCAGCTCTGACTAATCTCAAGTTGCTTGATGTTTCAAATAATGATCTTTATGGTGATTTGCCGCCTTTTAAGCAGAAAAATATAGATGTTAAAATCCAAGGAAATCTCAATATGGGGAAGAAGACTGATGGTAATACTCCACCTGGTAGTCCAGGGGAGAATAAGTCTCCAGGGGACAATTCTGGTGATGGCAAGAAATCTTCCAATACAGGCGGCATTGTAGGTGGAACAGCCGGTGGTGTTGCTCTTCTGGGACTCATTGGTGTGTCTGTCTGTATTTATAAGAGAAGAAATAAGCATCCTGGTAGAGTACAAAGTCCAAATACCCTGGTGATACACCCTCGACATTCGGGTAATCAAGATGCTGTGAAAATCACAGTTGCAAGTTCTAGCGTCAATGGTGGAGGAAGTGAAACTTGCAGCTATGGAAGTAGTGCTCCTGGTGATGTAAACATAGTTGAGGCGGGGAATATGGTTATCTCTATCCAAGTGCTGTGGAACGTGACTAACAATTTCAGTAGTGATAATATATTGGGAAGGGGTGGTTTTGGGACTGTGTACAAAGGGGAATTGCATGACGGGACAAAGATTGCTGTGAAGAGGATGGAGTCAGGGACAATGACTGAGAAGGGGTTGCTGGAATTTAAATCTGAGATTGATGTTCTAACAAAGGTTAGACACAGACATTTGGTTGCACTTCTTGGGTACTGCCTGGATGGAAATGAGAGGCTTCTCGTTTATGAGTATATGCCTCAGGGGACCCTTAGCAGGCATCTATTTAACTGGACAGAAGAAGAGTTGAAACCCCTTGAATGGACAAGAAGGTTGGCAATTGCATTGGATGTGGCTAGAGGCGTTGAGTATCTACATGGACTAGCCCATCAGAGTTTTGTTCATAGAGATTTGAAGCCATCTAATATACTACTTGGAGATGATATGCGTGCAAAAGTTGCTGATTTTGGATTAGTTCGTCTTGCTCCAGAAGGGAAAGCATCATTTGAAACAAGATTAGCAGGAACCTTTGGCTATCTTGCACCAGAATATGCAGGTAAACCTAATATCATTGGTGTAAAGTTATTGTTTCTTATAATTGCTAGAAAGACAGGAGAATAAGTATTATAGTTTTGGCAGTAAGCAACATGTGAACTTCACCCTACAGAAACCAAGAAACAGGGTTAGTGAAGTAAAACCTTAACATAATCTGATCTGTAGCCATTTATAGATATTGTTATAATCTAGCTTGTTTCATGGTTGATATGATGCATACTTTCCCGCTTACAATTATAAACTTCATCATGTCAGTTGGGTGGCCCCTATCTAATCTCTTAGTTCAAGTAGATTAGTCAACATAGAGGAAAGATGATAAAATGGGCATCTGAAATATGAAATGAAATCAATAATGATATTTGCATTGGCTTGCCTCCAAGGTGAAACATATCTTGAGTCTGAAGAACAACTCAGGTCAAGCTGTTGCATAGCCTGGTTGCTGAGATCACTCCTTTCGTTTCTATGATGTGGTTGTCACCTAACTGATAGTACATGATCAAGCAAATATATTATACTTGAAATGATGAATATGTTTCTTTCCATGTATCATATATATATCTAGTCATTTTGCTACTATTGTTTGTTCATTTATATTTGGTATAGAATTGATCATGAGATTGAATTTGAAATTTATGAATGATTGGACAGTGACTGGACGAGTGACTACCAAGGTTGACGTGTTCAGCTTCGGAGTGATTCTAATGGAAATGATAACTGGAAGGAAAGCACTGGATGAAACACAACCTGAGGATAGCTTACACCTTGTGACATGGTTCAGAAGAATGCACATCAATAAGGAGACCTTCCAAAAGGCCATTGACTCGACAATTGAGCCAGATGAAGAAACTTTAGCTAGTATCAGCACTGTCGCGGAGCTGGCTGGGCACTGTTGTGCAAGAGAACCCTACCAGAGACCGGACATGGGTCATGTTGTCAATGTGCTCTCATCTCTTGTGGAGCTTTGGAAACCTACGGAACCAGATACCCAGGACGTATATGGGATTGATCTAGATATGACCTTACCACAAGCACTGAAGAAGTGGCAGGCCTTTGAGGGAAGTAGCAACATAGATGACTCCTCTTCGAATCTTGCCAGTGGGGACAATACCCAGACAAGCATACCTACTTTACCGTTTGGTTTTGCTGATTCATTCACTTCATCAGATGCAAGGTGAAGGTATTCAATGCTTGAAACCAAGTTGGTTTCTGGTCCATAGCTACCTTTTGTTTGTTCATGTTCTCTATATGGTTTGTTAACTTGGTATCCTTTTAGTTTTCATGTACTATTGGGGATATGCTATAGTTTCGTTAAAGAATTATGTTATGTTAATTTAGCGGTGTCCTTGAGAAGTTTTGGGAAGAAATGAACATAAGTATTTAGAAACATTTCTAGACTGTTGTCATTCTGGACTCTAGCCCTTGTAATCATGTAGCTTTGTAGTGTACAAAAAAACTGCTATAATTGATTAGATGACCTTTTCTCTGGTATTTGGTCAACTATGCATACTGTAGCCATTGCACTGGTAAATGATTTAATTGCACATGATCCATAACTGTGTGATTTAAGTTATCTGTTGGTGTTAGAGTTCTTGGACCATCACATGATGTGAATCACCAAAACCGTTTTGGTAATTCACATCTAACTAGACGGAACGGGAATGAGTTTATGGTCGACGGGTGGATTAGATTGTTGAAGTTGACAAATGGGAATAATAGCTGGCAGCTACTTTTTTTTGTTATTGCTTTTTTTGGAAGGGAAGTCGATCCTAACAACACAACAAGGTAGGGGTAATCTTACCACAATGTCGGGACACGTAGAAAAATCACCACATACTCTAAAACATTTTAAAACCACATAGTATCCTTCAAAATAGGCCGTTCTAAAACGTCGAAACACTTATCAAGAACGGTTGAAACCACATTGGAAGTATCTGATTTCACCATTAAGACTTGTCTCACACCGTTCAATGCCCTTTCTCAAAATTGAACATTCAGCCAGATTTCGCTTGGAAACAGGCTCTCTCTCCAAGGGTTTCCCCTAAATGATTCCCAACCACCAACCCAATATCCACATTTAAAGCTCATATCAAGTCACTACAAGTCGTTGTTAACTGATCAGGTCCCTCTCATGATCTTCATCAAGAACTTGTTGCATCGCACTCCGAATCATATAAGCGGTCATTGCCCAAGCCGCAAAGTCCTCATCCGAAACTTCTTTTCCATGAACAATAAGATATTTGAACTAGATAAAATATCAAAAATCAACCCAACTACAAAAAGACGAAGTACTCTAGGTTGTTGCAGCTACCAAACAACCAAAAAAAGCGGGGAGATGGTGCATCTATCACACTCCTAGACCTTTGGAATACCTCTTTCAGTCAATTCCACCCCACTGGCAAGATATTGAGGAAGAACCGGCACAAGATTCCACCATAAGAAAACACGAACCTTAAGGAGAATAAGAAGCCCACAAAGCCTGTTCCATCAACTATGCATAATCCCATCAAGCCTCTCCCCATCGAGCCATCTCGATCACTAACTCCATCCCAATACCCAAACTTTACTGAATATACCCTATTTTGCTCCAATCCCTAAGCCCAAGTGGTGTCTGCCAAAAACCTCCTCCTCAGAATCTTAAGAATAGGCTCACGGTCTACCGGCCAAAAGAAATTACCAATTTGGGCATCATCCCAACAACTATCGATCCCTAAAAGATCATAAACCCGAGTATCTCTGTGAGTCTCAAATGGAGCGGTAATTGGATGAACCCTAGGTTAGAAAGAATCCACATATCCTAAAAGAAAAGAATATCAAGCCCATGACTTACTCGATTGATTACTTCCTTTTGAACCAACAACCGAATCCACAAGACCCATTCCAAATATCAGATTGACCCGGACAAGCCCGCGCTTCCCAAATAGAAGATACCTTTTATTTCCTTGTTTATAATGATTATGATATGCTTGGATGCATACATATAAGAGCATACATAATGGCTTGAAGACAATTGACGCCAAGCCAACTCGTTCGTTGTAGAACCGTGTGAAGGATTTCACATCCCGCTTGAAACCAATTAGCATCCGCATCATGTTTAGTAGTTGACGCCCACGACCTTGCTTGGCGCTCACATTAACGTGGTTGGTGACAAGCCGGATGGCAACCCGTGTCATTGGTTTTTGAAAATTTTGACTGTTTACTGGTCCAACAGTCATGAACAATAACATTTTTTTTTAATAATCTCATTTACCATAAATACCCTTTTATATTTCTCTCTTCCTCACCCCTCAAACCCTCACCTTATCCTCAAATAATATTTTCTTCCCAACTCGACAACTGTGTTTTATTCCATTGAAAAAATACAACGAATAGACTCGGACCACCATACCAGAAAGCTACTTGACCGATGAAACGTATTTGTTGGCCAGGTTAATAAATTCTTCGATTGAGATCAGGCCGACGAATGGTTCGTCACCATGAATACCTTAAATTTTTCAGACCTAATGAAAATTTCACGCTTTTCCGAACATCACCCTATTTTTCTCAATTTCGACTATTTTTAAAATCGTTGGAATTAAAACTTTCAATACCAACGATTATAATAGTCTGTTATGAAACTTTCGTGTTTCATCACCGATGATTATAATCGTCGGTGCTAAAAGTTCCATGTTTCAATACCAATAATTATAATCGTCTGTGATGAATAATATATAATATTCAGTATTGACGATTTATGAAATCGTCGTTATGGTTATACCCAGAATCGATAAACAAAGTTGTATATCGTGCACCCAAACATGCAAAACCTTCAAACGAAGCTATAAAACGGTTTAATGAACACAAACAAAATACATAACAGTAATGCAAAACGTTAAATAAACCATGAAATTTAAAGTTTAAACACTATAAATGTCATCTAATTGTTAAACCAAAACAATACATGTTTGATAAAAAGGAAAAACCTAAGAGGTCTTGTTGGTCCCGAAGTCTTCGACAATAGTACAACCCTGCATGATTTGCGCGAACATGTTGTTCAATCGGGTCAACTGGGCTTTTATTGCCTCCCACTCCTCTTCCAATGCAAGCTGCATAGCCTCATGATCCTCAGGGTGACTAGCCTTCAACTCTGTGACATGCTTAGCCTACTTGTCACGCCCCAAATCCGGTACGACCGAACCCGGGACGTGAATGGAAGAACAAGGACAAAGAAACTCAAAACAACTAAGCAATTAAGACAACATTTAAAATCCATGATTCAAGTATTAAATGAAAACTAATAAAAAATTCACTCTGAGTCTTACACTCAAGTTTGAATAAAACAAAACTGGAACAAGGTGTGTACGTCACTAGACAACCCAGAACCCGGACTCTCGCTCCCCAGCTCTTCGAGACATCCTCCTAATCAAACTCAAGATCCATACCTATAGGAAAAGCAGCAGGAGGTGAGCATTTCGCTCACCGCCACGGATACCCGACTGACCACGGCATACGAGTAAAAATACCAGGAACACCAATATAACAAAGGTTATAGTTCACACATGATACCGAACCGCCGCACGGCTAACTATCAAACACACCAACACCTCTACCATCATTTCCGCAATCGAAAACAAACAACAGAGATTACATCCTTAACAAATCAAGTTGCAAATGAACATATTATCACGCAATATCAACACACATACTGCACAGTTTCCGGTAGCAAACCGGCTGGGCCTGGCGCTGCCCCGCAATACTTTTTCCGACCGGCAATCGAAAAGGCGAGCCGACCTCTTCGCGTAACAAAATGCAACACTTTACCGATTGCTAGTCGGAAGGTGGGCCCACCTCATCGCGGAACCACGACACCCTTCGTCGATGGCGAGTCGACAGGCGGGCCATACCTTAACCACCCATCACCACATAAATCACCAACACTCAAACAATTATCACAACACACTATCAATTATCGCATTCAACATATCAAGGCACTAGCAACTATCAAGTCACACGAGTCATTCAATACACATGCAAGTTCAACAGTCCAAGCGCACACTAGTCAAACATACAAGCACAACAACGCTAATAGCTACAACACGAAAAGTCCACAAACCTATGGGCACAACCAGGTACCCTCATGCATTTCTACAAATATGCCAAGTATAATCAACCTACGGACACAACCAGGTGCCCACATGCATTTTTACTAATAACTTTCCCTAGTCAAACCGATATCCGGCTACTTTTCCCTACCTCGTAATGCCATCCAAATCCAAACGTAGCTTTAGAAGTGCTAGCGACAACCCGCATAAAGCTCCCCTCTTCCGCGATCGGTGGTAAAATCTAAAGTGACGAAACAACACACTTTTTAATACGCAAGCCAACTTCGATTTTAAAGAAATTAACGCCCAAATGCAACCCCGACAAGTACCGATCACTCCCAAACTTCCCAATTACTCGACATTGTCAAAATGGGCCCGGAGTGGCCCATTTCGCCCGGCTTGGCGAATCTGCCCGGGATCGAGAAAACGTCCCTCGGGGCTCCGAAAATTTCCATTTTCGTTTCTATCATTCCTAATTAATTTACGTGTTCCAACGCACTTGGCGGAATCAATTTACGATGCTCGAGCGTTCTAATTCCGCAATTGAATTTTCTAACCACATTTTCCGAAACGAATCACTTCCATAATTTGTTCCGGGTGTGAATTATCGATTCGAGGGTCACCCAAGGCCACCTGAACACGACAAACCCGAACCCCGGCCAAGTGGGCCCCACGGTCAGACTTGGGCCTTGAGTGGCCGGACCGGACCGGACCGGACCGCCACTATTGTGGCCGGTCACGGCTCCGTGGCCCTCCCTCCAGCCGTGGCCGGTCATGCCACACGGTGGCCGGAGCTCCGGCTAACTTCCGGTCGCCGGAAAAATACTTCCTTTTCCCCCAAAAAAGTTCCTAACAAGCTCTAAACTCTCATCCACCCATATTTCAACCATTTCTACCATGACCCACGAAAGAAAGCAATTAATCTTTTGTTACCGATAAGTAACTCTCGAGAACACACCTTAGCTTATGAAATATACGTAGAAACACACAAATGCCTCTATACCCTTTGGGTTGGCTGCCACTTCTTGATGGAGAAAACAGTGTGTTCTTCTTTGATTTTACCCCGCGACGCAATACAACCAACAATACCTATTGTTTGTTTGGTTGATTTCAACAACACAACCACCATAAGAAATGGTTCCATGGCTGTCTCTCCCTTGAAATAAGATGGAGCATTAAATGCTCCATCAATATGTGTTGCCTTTATAAAATAAAATAAAACATATATAACCAAAGAAGGAGTCGTACCCTACAAGCCCAGACCTTGTTCTTCTCCTCTGTTCACCAAAGCAAGCTGCCAATTACAAGCCAAAGAACCAGAGAATAACACACACATTGTTCTCTCTCTCAGATTGAAGTCGCCGCCTACAAAGCCAAAAGAAATCTTCTCTCCTTTGGAGTTTGTTTCCCCAAACACAAGTCGCCTACCACACAGATACCCACTCCTTGATCTATTTGATGTCGTGTACAAGGGAACCAAAAACCCTAATGTTCCCCACATATCAATACAAGACCATATGAGAGATGGGCTTGAGTTTGGTTAAATGGGCCTAGCTCATGGGCCAAAAAAATTAGGCCCATTTTTGGAGCCAAATATTACACTACTGATGGAGAACGAGCCTGATGCATATCAAGTGCCACAAAAAACATGAAGTTGTAAAGAAGGAAACGATGGACGAGGTGATGGAAAGTCTATTATCGGTAAAAGGATCGTCGCAACATAGATACATGGACCGAGGTTATGCAGCCAAGCACAAGTGACTTATGAAAGACTTCTTTGTCGAGCGTCTAGTATAAGGGGAAAACATGCTCCGGCGTTGATTCTGAATGAGGCGCCCCTACATCATGGAAGCAGTTTTTTTTCTACGACGATTGCTTTGTTCAAAAGTCGAACTATCGAGGAGTCATGGGCTTAGTCCGCACTATAAATGAATAGTTGCACTTCGAATACTAGTATACGATTGTTCTGCCTATACGCTTGACGAGTCAATACGAATGGATACATCAACCATCTTAAAGTGCACAAAACGGTAAGTTCTCGTCGTGAACATCGAATTTCGTAAAGAGCATATGACCTGAAGGAGTAAATGCCCAACCTACACAGTTCTGACCATATGACCGAGAAAATGAAGCAGTGTCATCCTATAAAACAGATATTTTTTGACGTTTTGATGAATAACTCAATTTTTTTTAATTTAAAAATAATAAATTATTAATTAAATGTATTTAATCCATTTTATAAATACAAGAGTTCAAACAATTATGAGAATCAACAAACTTAAAGCATCCACAATCCCTTACCTAGGCTGAGGTTAAATGATTAAGGGTAAATGGTTTCTCCCTCTTTCAATCCAGCTGATATAATTTCATTTAAAGTTCATCAGACTATAGTAGACTAAAAGGTAAGGCTGATACGAAAAAATAACAAATTTTTATAATCTAAACATATAAGGAAAAAAAGTATTATTATTATTATTATTATTATTATTATAAAATAGATTCTTTTATAATTATAAGAAATAAACAAAATTATAATTACATACATGAGTACAATTATAAAATACATAATAATTTTAATTAAATAAAAAATAAATACAATATATAAATGGTTTTAACGTACATCAGGACACAGTCATCAAGCAATATATAAACGGTTAAGTATCGGTCGAACTCATGGGGAGTAGAGGTATCATTAGTATTTTGCTAAACTCGGGGACGTGGTTTGTCACTTCCACATCCCTAAAAGGGAAAACAAATGGCATAAATGTAAAATGATTGTTTAAAGTCTAAGAAAAAAGTAAAATATGAACACGCTACCACCTAAGACACATAGCTATTGATTCACGCAAAGAGTCGGCCACGAGTACAAGTAAACACGACTTCCAATTAACGCATGATTTGGTTAACGGTGGTGAAATCAAATGATGTTTTTCTTATGGTCTTAGAACACTTAAGTTCCTATGTATGTGGTATCATGAAATCAACCACATACGAGTCACAGGGAGAGGGCACAAGACTATTGCCCGGATCGATATGCGAACCACCAATTATTGAAAATAAAATAAAAATAGTGTGTAGCTTTATGATCTTGAGCAAAACTCGATCAGTCATCGAACGAGAAATAACAATAACGAATGCATGTTACTCTCGCTACCAACTACAACAAGTAGAGATAACTACACCACTCGACGAATCTACTCAGTTACGCCTAGTTCACTTCCTAATCCTGATGCCAAAAATAAAGGTGAAAACCGAAAATCAAGTAGAACTAAATAGAGTATCGAAACACAATACTCTAGTACTACACAAACATGGGTGGACTCTAAATAAATTGTCGAATCCACTTAGCTATGCCTAGTTCAATCAACCTAACGACCGAATGCATCGATCATCAAGGAGAATTAAATAGAGCAACGAATCATGAAGCTTTGATAATACTCAAGCATAAGTAAGACTCTAAATCAAATAAATGAATCTACTTAGCTACGCCTTGTTCACTTATTGAAAACAAACACCATTGATCAAGATGATTTCAGTGATCAAGTAGAACTACGTAGAACATTGAATCACGATATTCTGGTAATACACAAGCGTAAGTAAATTTTATAAAAGTGAAATCTCATCTCATCTCACACTAGATTGAATCATGGATCGATCCAAACATCAATCTACATAGCACACACAATAATCATGAAAAATTTCAAATCGTTCGGTTGGCTTGAAACACACAAGAGAATCGAGAAAACACATCCGAGCATATTTCTATCTCGTCAATAGGAAATGAAGACATGTGAGTGAGAAATCCTAGATAAGTTCACTAAATGACTAAAGTTTTCATTTTTACGAACTCTAGCCTAGAACTTGATATACACGCAAGAGATGAAATAGCTAGCACATGAAATCGGGTTCAAAAACATGAAACTTCGAACACAGTACGAGAATCAAGCATAAACATCAATTAGCTTAAATATAGATAAATACCCATATAAGCAGGTGAGTTCTAATTAACTCAAAAACCCCAAATCATGTAAATAACATCACCAACATCAAATTAACCACAAACCCATGCATCAACTTAAAAGAAATCATCATTTACACAATACCCATGACCAAGGATTCAAAATTCAAGGTCATGGAATCCAAATCCTACTCAAACAATCCAAAGATCCTAACTTTAAAACAAAACTAGAGAAGAGTAGAGATTAGAACCAGGGTTTGGTTGAGAAATCCAATAAAAAAACTTCTATAACTTGTAAACCTACCATCTCCAACTCTCCCCGGTTTAAACACATGAAAATGGAGAAATTGGAGATGGTTGGAGGCTCATGGATGCTTGAAACCTCCTTGGATCGTCAAATCTATGGTCTTAGATGGTAGAAAAGGCTCTAATCTTGAAGAACAAGCTACGAACAAAGAAGGAGAAGAAGAACAAAAGAAAGAGAGAGAAAATTGAGCTGAAAAATAATTCTTATATGTAACAATATGACATGAATCTCTACAAAATGTCTCTCTATCTTATATTTATAGACCAAAAAATTGGTTCTTGTTCATTAAATGTGCGCTAGAGCAATAAGGATGGAGGATCGATCCAGCACGAGCAGACGTAGTAGAAGACGCGTGCAACCGGCAGCGGAACCTTTGGATCAAGTCAGGGCGTAGATGGTCGATAATTTGACCTGGTCAGCGTAGTGGTACGCACGATGAACAACCCAGATGCGCGGGCGTACAACACACACGTGGGTTGCGCTTGCAACAGACCTGGGCGGATAGTTACAACATGCAGGCTAGTCTTAGCACGCCACGCGTCTTTCAGCTTTTTCCATTTTCAATTTCAGACTTCTATCGCTCATTCCCGCTCCGTTGATGCTCCGATTGACCTTGTTCTTGCGCCGATAATTTTCTTTTTTTGCGGCCTACAAAACAAGACTAATCATAAATATTTTTTAAAGCATTTGAAAATATCGACTACGAACGAGGTTTTGTGCAATTATTAATAAACCCTAAAAATATAAAAAACGAGGCACAAAAAAGATAAAAATAAAGGGAAACCTAGTTAAATTACGAGGTTCCTTAGGCAACTTCGATCTTAGGATGATTTTTTATTTTATGTTTTTATGTTTTCTAGTTCAGTTCTTAGTACTTGGCATTGCCCTATGTTGGCTAAGATGCAAATTAGACTTTTTTACGGGTCTACGAGCACCGAGAAACCTGTAGGAATCTCGGACATATTATGGAACTCAGTGCTTTGACCCAGTTTCTGTTATTATCGATTGGCATTATTAATAAAATATATGTCTTCATGTTTCCAAAAAAAAAACTTCACTTAATTAAGAAATACAATGCAATTTTAATTGATTTTAGATAAACTATGAATATTTGAAAAAACGAAATAAATAAATAAATAAGAATAGAAAAAGGAAAATAAATTTCTTTTGAGAGGCGTAACATTTAACGCCTCACACCAAAATACCCCATCTTTGTTACAAAAAATGCCGCACATTAGACGTTTTCATAGGCGTATTGAAAAAGCTCTATACTTTCAGCCGACAAAACATCACGGTTACAGATGCTCTTAATTAAAAATTAATTATTTTTTGATCATTTGAGAGCCTTAAACTGCAATCTCATTATTTAAGAAAATAAACATTTTTTGATGAAAAGTGGGAGGCATCAATTTTATATATCAATCAAGTGACATACGTACAACCTGATGAAAGCGCACAAGCAATCGATAAAATTATAGACTCCAAACTCACTAGCCTATAATATTACCGACTCCATACCAGAACGCAAAAGGGCGCCCTAGAACGTGCAAACACGTGCACGTCAAAGTACAACAACGTGCACACCAAACCGTGCCACATAACGGGCACACCAACCGTGCAACAAGTGCACACCAAACGTGCAACTAGTGCACACAAACCGTGCAACTAGTGCACACCCAATCTGCACAAAGTGCATTTATTGAAAAGTTGTCAAACGAAAGGAAAAAGACCTAGCCGATTCAGAGTCGCCAGCGTCCGACAAGAGACATTGACCCGAAGAATCCAAAAAATGCGAATTCCAGATCTCCGCTAAAAGCAACCGTTCAGACCGGATCTACAGCGTGACTACTTGCGCTTAATTTACAGTCAAATTCTTACCCTTGCACATCCTGTTGTAACTATGACATGGCTAGGGTGCATTATCTCTTGTTCTTTGCGTTTGTGGCCGCAACTTGTAATATTGTGGCTATGAATTGACCTAGAATAAATTGAATTTTGATTATGACAATACACTGGAGTTCCTCTGAGCTTATTACATACAAGAACTTGCCTTTTTTTGAACGATCACAGCCCCCATGGATACAATGGGTTCCCTGAATAGGAATAACCCGTGTACACCACAAGGCTCTTACTCTCATCTCTCGACAGATTCACCGCCGCTTCCAGCATGTCCTCCCAGCTCTCGTTCTCATCATCCTCTAACTGTATTAACGGTCTCTCCTCTGTTTTCTCCGCTCCAATCTTCTCCCATTTGGGTTCGCTCCTCACTACCAACTGCCTCTCCCCGTCGTCCTCCGTCACCGTCGACCGTGACCCGACCCACGAAGACGGCGGCGACTGAGACCGCGACGACAAAGACTCCTCCGTTAACTGCCACATCCCGTTAAGTAAGGTGTCGAGAGCCTGAATCTGTATATGTGGGATCCGATCGATGAAGGGGTACTCGTGCAGGCCGCACAAGTTGATGGTCTTGCACCACTCATGGAACTCGATCAGCTGATTCGCCTGGACCGCCGCCTTCTTGTATATCCCGAAGGCGGCGGTGCAGTTCTTGTATGGCATCTGCATCAGGTTCTCAAGAACCACCACCATCTCTCGCCTGAACGTCGTGTAGCACGTGAAGCTGTCCCTGATTATATGCCTCATCGCCGCCTGCACGGTGCTGTTCCGGACGGCCACCCCCGCCGGCCGGCAGCCCATCGCCCTGTCCATCAGGCTCTGCAGCTGCGCCAACACCTCCACCATTTGCGCCACCTCTTTAGTCCTCTCCGACAAGCTCTCCGGCAAGTCCTCCGGTTTGAAATCGATGGAGAAGCTGTCCAGCGCTTCGTCCAGCAATTGGGCGTACGATTTGATGAAGTGGGTGTAATCCACTGAGCCGGTGGCGGTGGGGGACGAGTCGTCTCGGAAGTGACATGGGTACAGAGACATGGACCCGCTCGATCTCGCCCAGATCAGCTCCGACCGGAACGGGGTGTTGTCCGGCGTGGAGCGGAGGAGGCGGTGGAGGAGGAGGAGGCACTTGAGAGCCACGCGCCAGCAGCGGGTCTTGCTGAACCGGCGGGCGAAGCTGAGGGAGAAGGCGCGGAAGGAGGAGGGGGAGAGGGAGAAGATCGTCAGGAGTTCGGCGACGTATCTCTCCGGCATGGGAATGTCGTCGGGGGTGGTGGCCTTGACGACGATGGTGTCGACGTCGCTGAACCCGCCCATGGTGGCGACCTTGGCGTAGCTGACGGTGGTCTGCTCTTTGAGCGAATAGAAGAGCTGGCGGAACCTACGGTGCATGGTTGATCGATTGGTGTGGTTTCATTGGGATTTTGTGGGTATAAGATGAGGGAGAGTACAAGGATCTTCGGTATAATAGGATCGATATGTTTTAGGCGTACAAGAAAATCAGATTGTCACCAGCTTGATGCTAATGAATCCAAAACCCAAATCATACTTACACTACTAACTATGGGTTTCACCAATTTCGTTGACTTTCATTCAAGATTTTTTGTCAACCAAAGAGATTTTTTTTTTCATTCGAATAGGAATTTATTCAAATAAAATACGATCTTTTTTTAAAAAATAAAAAATGTCACCTTCTAACTCTTAAACTATGTCCAAAGTCATAAAAGACATAAAATCAAGGGGATGGGTACTATTTGCAGTAAATCTAATATTCAGAACTAAATAAAAGATTTAGCTCGGAAAATCTATAGATTCGTAGAAATGAACCGTCATGATTCAATTTCTAACAAACATCAATTTACTGATTTTTCAATCAACGATCCCAGGACCCAATCGATAAAATTGTGAATATCTAATAAGTGGAAATTACCGAACAAATAATAAAATGCAGAAAATAAACAAGAAACTCAGTATTTCACGTGGTTCGACAATGTGCCTACATCCACGGGACAACGACGAGCTCCTTGTGTTAACCGAGAAATAATCCGAGAATTACACAAGTCCTATTCTCTATTTCTTAATACACATCAACAATCTACAGAAGAAAAAAAAATCTATCTTTTGTAGCTAATAACTAGCCCCAAGTTCTTAGAACCAAGAACAATTCCAAGTAAACAAGAAGAAAGAAATTTTTTTTTGATAAGCTCGAAAATTTTATTAATTAGACCGAATCTAAAAAAGGAATCGGAATGCCCTGGTTCAAGAAGAAACAGGGTAAAAGAGGTCAAAAGACCAGTAACACGCTTATAGAGGAGCTCTACTAACAAGAAGAAAGAAATTACCAACCCTTGAATCTTTATACCATGGATATGTAGTTGACCATCAAAGAATGAGATGAGTTTCGCTTTGTTTTTAGAGTACAACCACACCAAGCACGTCCTCTCGGTCACGCAACACATCCACTAATTTTGGTGTCTTTGTTGATGGTAATCTATGAAATAAGATAAAAGCTCTAAGTGTTGCTTATTACACTAACTCACATGTGGCTTCATCTTCATCCAAAGAAAAATATGGTCTTTATGCTTGATCTAGAGAACCTTTGGTGAATTATCACACAAGAAGAAGAAATGGAGAAAAAGATCCCCTTTGCTTGTTCTCTTTCTTTGTCCTAAGGTTGCCGCCGCATAAGAATCGGAACCACACAACAATTTGTTTCCTTTTCTTGCAACAAAACCCAGTGGACTAAATGGGCTTGAGTTGGATGAGCTTTGGACTTGAGATTTTTGAGCCAAATTTTACAATCTCCACCTTGACGAGAAAGTCAACAAAAGCTCCATTTGCTAGTCGTCTTCCACCGGGTCGTAAAGACCCCACCCCGAAGGGTCCCGCTCCCGTAGAACATTAACATCGATAAATATTGATCAACTTGAGACAACGCTCTAACTTGACCATGTGAACCTTCTCTTCCTCACCAACAACACCATAACCACTGGGCAACGACATATGAATGTCATCCTCTATATCTTCATGGAAGAATGTAGTCTTGATACAAAGTTGCTCGAGTTCTAAATCAAAATGTTTTCCCTATACTAATAAGACTCGGATAGAGGTATGCTTTATCTTCGGAGAGAAAATCTCATTATAGTTCACGCCTTTTTGTTATGCATATCCTTTAGCCACCAATCTTTCCTTGTACCTTATACGCGTACAATTACCTTTGGAATTCGATATCCCGTCTTTCACTGTAAAGATCCACTTGCACCCAATCGACCTCTTTCCCTTAGGAAGTGTAATAAGTTCCCAAGTCTGATTTTTATAAAGAGATGACATCTCCTCATCCATTAACTTGACGCCCTGAGAATTAACCCACAAAAAGGGCGCGGCAAGCGCACCGGTTGTCAAGTAGTAAATCGGTTTTAAGTCCGGTTATCGTACCCAAGGGAGTAGTAAACAGTCACTCGATTTATAATCCGTTATTAATCTGTTTCTTGAAAATGGTTGTTTTTGTTTTGAAAATTTAAATAACAAGTTGCAAAGCAAATTAAAGTAAAGTGAGAACAAATTTCAAGTGTGTGAAATTCAGGGGAAAAGGCGATCTAGGACTTTTAACGGGGTCACAATATGACAATTAGTTCGCATGGGTTTGTGTTTACATGTGCAAATAAGGTAAGTTTAAAGGTAACATAAGTTCTCTCAACTGGTCCTAAACATCTCTCGATCGAATTAAGACCCTTCTATAATCTGAGCGCCTAGTTATTTCTAATCTAGGTGTAGAGAGACATACATCATTACGATTCATGAACTCCTCTAACTTTCGGGTTTGTACGCCTATAGTTGTTACAGTCGTGTTAACCTAACTTTACTAGACACTAGATCTAAACCCGAGTTGCATAATCCTTAATCCTTTTAGTCATTCTCATCTCTAGATTGTTGAATGCTAAAACCTAATCAACTAGCAAATGGCCAATTTGATGAAGCATTAATTCCAAATTATGCAAACAATATCCTAAACACAAATTGCACAAAATAACCAAAAACCTATTGAATCAATTAATCATATTTCTTTCCCTAGCCCTAAATCAATAGAAACTTAGCTCATGATGGAGAAGAAGAACAAACAAAGAGATGAAAACGAAATATGGATAAACATAATTGTAATGAGTTGATACACAATACCCAAATGACCAAAATGTAAATCCAAAATTCAATCTTGCTCTCAAACACACTCCTCTTCCTTCAAGCTCTAGCTCCAAGTCTCCTCTTTTTGCTCTCAAAATTCGTCACCCCCTAAAAATATGACTTAAATTTCTTATATATGGCTTTTAAAATCGCAGGTCTAGAGCTCGCACGGCCGAAGCGTGGCACAGAATGTGACCCAAACCGGCCCTCTAAGCGGCACGAAACGGGTCACAAACCGGCCCTCTAAGCGGCACGGAACGGGTCACAAACCGGCCCTCTGAGAGGCACGAAACGGGCCTCGTTCCGGATCAGATCAGAGAGCTCGGGCCTATTTCTCCTTTGAGGCGCCCGGAACGTGCTTCATACCGGGCCACTTGGCCGCTCGGAATGGGCCTCTTTCCGGCCCGGTTCACCATACAGACCGGTTGGCTATGAGGATCCGAAGAGAAAGTCTTGTTCTTGGCTCGGGTTTCTGTCCTGCAGCTGCTTGGCTCATAAATTATAATAAATGCCTTTGTTTCGCTCCGAATATCTGAAAACTCTAAAATCCGGGCCTACTGCACAAAAGGAGGAAGAAATGCATTAAACAACCAAATCCCGGGACCGAAAAGCTTAAGATGTGGGCTTAAAAACATCGAAAACGATGCATTTTGCGTCCTCATCAACACCCCACACTTAAACTTTTCTCGCCCCGAGAAACCCAAACTAAAAAAACAGCAAAAGATATGTCCCGGTTAAACCCCGAGGTTCACCTCGATAGGAGGAGTCCGGGCTTCCTTTATTCAAAAACAGAAAAGTAAAGATGCACGTGCAATGCATGAACCTAAATCTAATGCATTCCGAAAACACACTACATGATGCATGCAAAAGGCACAAAAATAGGTGACAGTTGAGTAATCGTGCACAGTGGATCATAAGAACTTTCTCAGAGTCGTCACATGCCACAAAACCTTACATTTATCAAAGAAGCATATGGACTAATGAATACATTAAAGTATGCTGCTACTCACATTAATGATTAACTCTGTTCATTTAAACTCGCATTTCCTTATTCACCATAACCGTGCGTTTCCCCTTTCCCCCTACATGGGCTTTAGAGATTCATATGTTATCATGCTAGACTCATCTCCACTAATAGTAAGGAATCATGGTCATTCGAGAATCAGAAAGGTCTTTAATTAGGCTTGTAATGTCAAGCAAGGCAAGGGGTGTGGAAGGAAGATGAAAAGAAGGTATATATTTATTTCTCTAGACAAAGATGCTTCATTCTCACAACCAAAAATAATTCACACATCCCAAACCCCGTTTGTGTACCATTCTCATCTTGCATGCTCTACCACAATTTACCTTATTTTGGATAGCTAATCATTGTACTAATATTGCTCAATACTCTTTTTTTTCTTTTTCTTTAGCTATCCGAAATCTTGTTACCTTTTTCCGAACCACCATCCCGCCTTACCCCACACTTCTACTTTACTAGGGATATAAAATTTATCTTTCCCTATTTTCCTCTTTTTACGGGGTAAGGCTATAATTTTTCTTTTCACTACAACCCAACGGTTCACAGATACACTAACTTTTTATTTTTTTCTCTTTTGCTCACTCAACATCCTAACAATCACCCCTCTCAAAGAAGCACCTAAGCCAAGAGATAAGGGTTCAAACAACAATGAGGATATAAAAATGAAACAAAAGGCACATAGGATTGTAATGTCGGGTTCAGAAATGAAAGGCTCATGCTCAAATCAGGAGACTAAGATTTAATCATGCAAGGGTGGGCAATTTTTGGCTCAAACGGTCCACAGATGGCCTAAAATCATTTTCCTAAACAACCATGTTCCTCATTCTTATTTCGCCTCGAATGAGTCATACATGTAGTTCTAAACTCAATTCGCCATGCACAAGAATCCAGGGAATACAACACTGGTTCTAACAAATACTTGAAACACGAGTGACCGAGCTAATCATAATGCATGTGCTTTCATACTCATTCGATTCATTTATGCACATATACAACTTTAACTTATGCAAGGAAATTAGCATTTACAACACTTCAATCATTGAAACCTTAAGATCATACACACTAGACTCAACAAATCACCCGAAAATATTTTTTTGATTTTTTTGATTTTTCAATTTTTTTTGATTTTTCAAAAATTTTATAACACGAAATGATGCATGAACACACAAAATAAAACACAATGCAATGCAAGGCATACCCCACCCCACACTTTAAAACCCAACACTATCCCCAGTGCGACTCTAAACATTTATCTACACATGCACACGATAGATGATACGAATGAACACCATACACTTATGATCAGCAGTTACATACAGTTCACACAACCCTATATGTTTTTTCTATCAGCACGGCAAATCAGGCACTCATGCCCCCCAAATAGCATACAAGAAGTAAATAGCGATAGATAATATAAAATAGGAGGGGAAGAGATACTGCCCCTCGAAGAACCGCTACGTGAACTGCACTGACTATGGATATCCTCGTGCATGAATGGATGAAGAGCTCTTCGCCCGAGAAAACCTCCATGAGATTTGGCACCAAAATCTGCTCCGCTGAACTCATCTCACTCCCCACGCCATGTGTTGGGTTGCCTCCCAACCAGCGCATTTGTTTAACGTCGTTAGCTCGACGAAAAAGGTGGCCATAGAAGCCAACCAAGCATTGCTCCAGAAGCCACTTATCGGCAGAGCACCTGCTAGACACAGACTCAAAAACAGAAGAAAAAAAAAAATTAAAAGCATGAGAAATAAAAAAATTAGAGTTCCTCCATTGATAACCCTGCCCTTGAGATCTTTGTGGATAACCAGGGGGGTTGAATTCTGTCCTTGAGGTTTCCATGAGAAATTGTGATGGTTCTTCCACCCTGGATTATAAGTGACCGAGTATGGATCATTCATCAATGGATCATACTTGGATTTGAGCATACTCTCCAAGCAATTCGCAGTTTCCCCCTGTGATGGATCGCCCATTTGATCGGAGTGACCAAATTGCATCTGTATTTGATCCACCTTTTGTGTCATAATTTGCATATGCTCCATCATCTTGTGCAACATCGAGGAGTCTACTGCATTTACTTGGTTTTGAACCGCTCCTCTCTCAGAGTGCCATGCATTGTTGGACACCATCAAATTCAAGAGTTCGACAGTTTCTTCTGGTGTTCTTTGTACAAAAGACCCACTCGCTGCAGAATCCAACTGAGCTTGACTTTCTGGATTCAATCCAGCATAGAAAGTCTGCATGTATAACCACAAGGGGATTCCATAATGGGGACATTTTCTCAGGTAATCTGAAAACCTTGTTGTTTGAATGAATTTATTGTTGCTCTTAGTTGCACTGTTTTCTTTGGAGGAAAATATTGGTTCAGAAATAGTAGTGCCAGCTGTTCCCAGGTTCTGATGCTTCCTTCTGGTAAGGATCATATCCAATTACTTGCTTTATATTTCAATGAGAAAGGAAAAGCTATGAGCCGTATTGCCTGTTCTATGACTTCATTGGTCTTGAATGTACCGTATATCTCTGAAAATGTTGTCAGGTGGTCCACTGGATCCTCGTGAGCATTCCCATGAAATGGATCACTCTTTAGCAAATTCAAGAGTGAGCCATCAATCTTGAATTTGTTGGCTGCAATTGGTGGGGTCACAATGCTTGATCCCCCTATAGTAAAGGGCGTATTGTACTCCATCAGCAC
This sequence comes from Erodium maritimum, assembly GCA_963921825.1. NCBI lineage: Eukaryota > Viridiplantae > Streptophyta > Magnoliopsida > Geraniales > Geraniaceae > Erodium > Erodium maritimum. The sequence continues at coordinate 69,147,478 of OY997590.1, read as the reverse complement.
CCTTTGTCTTGGTGCTGTTTCAATAGCAGGGAGATTGTTTCCTTTTTGCCCTAGAATTGCTTGTTGATTCCTAGCAGGAGGTTGTGGCGTGTGCTGCTCTGTGCCCTCTTGCCTCAACTGATTGATCAGATCATTTGGGTTTCCCCAGGTGGGAGGCTCATTGTAGTTGTTTTCCTCTCCTTCTCAATAGCTTAACGTTTCTCTCAACCTCTTCAGGATCTGCAAAAAATAAACTCGGAGATTGTTGAGATCGCTAGTGCATAAACACAAAATAAAAATAAAAACAAGTGAAACAGTCTCAACATAGATTAGAAACTTAAGTGTTGCCTTAGTTGCTCCTCGACAACGGTGCCATTAACTTGACGCCCTGAGAATTAACCCACAAAAGGGCGCGGCAAGCGCACTGGTCGTCAAGTAGTAAATCGGTTTTAATTTCAGTTATCGTACCCAAGGGAGCAGTAAAACAGTCACTCGATTTATAATCCGTTATTAATCTGTTTCTTGAAAATGGTTGTTTTTGTTTTGAAAATTTAAATAACAAGTTGCAAAGCAAATTTAAGTAAAATGAGAAAAAAAATTCAAGTGTTTGTGAAATTCAGGGGAAAAGGCGATCAAGGACTTTTAACAGGGTCACAATATGACAATTAGTTCGCAGGGGTTTGTGTTTACATGTGAAAAATAAGGTAAGTTTAAAGGTAACGGAAGTTCTCTCAACTGGTCCTAAACATCTCTCGATCGAATTAAGACCCTAGTATAATCTGACCGCCTAGTTATTTCTAATCTAGGTGTAGAGAGACATACAACATTACGATTCGTGAACTCCTCTAACTTTCAGGTTTGTACGCCTATAGTTGTTACAGTCGTGTTAACCTAACTTTACTAGACACTAGATCTAAACCCGAGTTGCATAATCCTTAATCCTTTTAGTCATTCTCATTTCTCGATTGTTGAATGCTAAAACCTAATCAACTATCAAATAGCCAATTTGATGAAGCATTAATTCCAAATTATGCAAACAATATCCTAAACACAAATTGCACAAAATAACCAAAAACCTATTGAATCAATTAATCATATTTCTTTCCCTAGCCCTAGATCAATAGAAACTTAGCTCATGATGGAGAAGAAGAACAAGCAAAGAGATGAAAAAGAAATATGGATAAACATAATTGTAATGAGTTGATACACAATACCCAAATGACCAAAATGTAAATCCAAACTTCAATCTTGCTCTCAAACACACTCCTCTTCCTTCAATCTCCAAGCCCTAGCTCCAAGTCTCCTCTTTTTGCTCTCAAAATTCGTCACCCCCTAAAAATATGACTTAAATTTCTCATATAGGGCTTTTAAAATCGCAGGTCTAGATCTCGCACGGCCGAAGCATGGCACGGAACGGCCCATAACCGGCCTTCTAAGCGGCACGGAACGGGTCACAAAGCGGCCCTCTGAGAGGCACGAAACGGGCCTCGTTTCGGGTCAGATCAGAGAGCTCGGGCCTATTTCTCCTTTGAGGCGCCCGGAACTGGCCTCTTTCCGGCCCGGTTAACCATACGGACCGTTTGGCTGTGAGGATCCGAAGAGAAAGGCTTGTTCTTGGCTCGAGTTTCTGTCCTGCAGCTGCTTGGCTCATAAATTCTAATAAATGCCTTTGTTTCGCTCCGAATATCTGAAAACTCTAAAATTCGGGCCTACTGCACAAAAGGAGGAAGAAATGCATTAAACAACCAAATCATGGGACCGAAAAGCTTAAGATGTGGGCTTGAAAACATCGAAAACGATGCATTTTGCGTCCACGTCAGTGTCCTTCCACTCTTTTTTTGTGATCATCACGCAAAGCCTGCATATATGTGTTAAGAACATCATAATCAATAACCGGAAAAGCATAAGCTACTCCATCCTCATAGCCAAATCTTTGAGGTCCACGCCTTACCCTAGGTTCTCTACCCGCTGCCAAAGACAGTGTCTCAATCTGCTGAACTTGTTCTTGTATAAGAACCTCGTTCCCATCAGTAGGAACCTCATCATCTATAACTGCCTTATCAGGTACCATCTCCGAAGAACTACCTGCATGAGAACTATAACTAGGAGCTCCAAGCTCCACCTGATGATAATCTTCTTTATCTTCATCATAGCTATCACCTCTCCAAATAGGAGATCCATCATTGCATCTCTCACACTTTACTTGCAACAAAGCTCCTCATGGAATGTAACATCCCAGATAATAACAAACTTTTAAGTTTCTAGGTACCATAACTTGTACCCTTTCACATTCTCAAGAAAACCGAGAAAAATAACCTTCTTGGCTCGTACTCCAATCTTATACTCTTTAAATTGATAGTAAGCCGGATAACCAAATGCTTCCAAGTTAGAATAATTATAAGGAATACCAGACCATACCTCCATAAGAGCCTTGGACTCAATAGTTGATTAAGGTGAGCGGTTAATTAAGTAGCGAGTCATATTTACTACCTCGGCCCACCATATTCTGCCCAAACCTGCATTGGACAACATGCACCGTGCTCTTTTCTCACTGTAAAGTGTCTTTTGGTGTCATGCTCTAAACAGAACTGGTTAAGGGGATCCTCGGTTTACTCACCGCCATTGTTAGATCTCAAAACTTCGATCACCCTTTTCTACTGTTTCTCAATCATAGCCTTCCACTTCTTCAAAATATCCAGGACTTCATTTTAAGCTTCATGGTATAGATCCATACTCTCCGACTGAATTCGTCGATAAAATACACGAAATACTGGGAACCATCCTTCGATGCAACTTTAGACACCCCACACTTAGACTTTTCTCGTCCCGAGAAAACTAAACATAAATAAGTATAAACTATCTAAGATAAATGCCAAGATAAACCCCGCGATACTATCTCCGTAGGCGGAGCTTGGCGACTCCGGGTTATTGAAAGCAGTAAATATGCATATGCTGACTCAACTAGACCAAAAATCTTGTGCAAATGCACAAGCAAATTAAAGACAAAAAATTTAAGACTCAAAGAAGGTGTGTGCTTACACTTGGATTTTATCGGCAATTTGACCTAGAGCATGCATAAGGAATAAGTTCTCTCATCATTCTTTTCTAATTTTCACCAACCAAATTTTACATGTTGTAGATTAAGAGAGTATGTGTAGTGGTTTACAAGATGAAGTGCAATAACTAGAAAAAAATTCAAGCCTAACTATTGTCATTTAGCCCTTTGCTCTCTCGATTCTACATACCATAATACTAATCAAGAGCATAACGTAATCTCATTCACGAATCTTATGGGGGGACGTTGTCATGCAATTACGTTGCCTTGGGACTACGTGAGTGGTAAACCTATCTAGTTCCTTTACGAGTCAAGTGGTAGATCAAAGTTTTGCTTGGTGTTTTTCGATTACGTGTCGAAACTTTGGATCACTAAGATAGGCTGGGGGGTTCACCTTTTATTACACTATGATTAACTCGGGACATGAGGGTCTCACTCTGCATAGCGATCCGCCGCAGCCCCTCAAGCCTTTTTTAATACACAGATTTTATTGGATCCCCTTTCCCCGGGACCTATACTTAATTCCCCGTGCATAGTGTGTGTGATTTTGAAAAATTGGTACCCCAAACGCACAATGGGACTAACCACTTGAACTAGACTAGATTTCTAATTTACCGAAACGCATAGTTTGATCCCAAGACAACAAGCATGTGGGGTCAACCTCCTCTACATGCAACAAGTGAAATAAGACTAGTATCCCTTAACTAGGGCCACTATATGCAGAAATCAAGATAGAATCAGGTCGGTGACAATAAAAAGAATTGAAACCTAACCACACCTGATATTTGGTGTGACCGTCTTTTCGTGTTAAGGCATCTAGCATCACAAAATCATCATGAACCCAATAAGCAATATAGCACAAACACAAATACAGCTCATTAATACTATCAACAGTAAAACATCCAAACATTCCTCAAAAAATCCTCAATGATGAAAGTTATTCCCGACTTGCTCATGTTGGCCTAAATTGCACATCCAAGGTTTACACACAAAATAAGACCAAAAAAAAAATACACCAAAAATTCATGAAGTGCAGCATAGAATGCAAACATATAAATGCAAAGCATCCCACCCCACACTTTAAACCTAAGCACTGTCCCCAGTGCGACTCTAAACATATATTTACAAATATTTGCACATGCACCCGATAGATGATAACAATAAACACCCCACACTCAGAGTCGGGCAATATAGAAGTCAAGAAATCCTATATGCATAGTCTATCAGCACAACAATTCGGGTGCTCAGCACCCACCAAATTGCATATAAGAAATACAATAGCGGTAAACAATAGAAAATAGGAAGGGAATAGATACTGCCCCTCGAAGAACCGCTACTCGACTTGTAAGCTGTCGTGGGAGTCCTAGTGTGCATGGATGGATGGAAAGATCATCGCCCGTGAGAATTTCTAAGAAGCTCGGCGCCATGGCATGTGACTAAACCGCTCCCACTTTCCATCCATTGTTGGGGTGCCTCCCAACTAGCACATTCGTTTAATGTCGTTAGCTCGACGGGTAGGAGACTCGATCAGGAGGCCTCCCAAGAACCTCATACTTCCATTGCGTCCTCCTCTTCAAGTGTGGATGTGAAGGCGGGAGAAGGAGCATAATGAAATAAAAGAACCTCTTCCTTGAGTTCTGCACAAACTCCAAACTCAAGGCCAACATCATCAAGCTTGCCTTAACAGAATAATCATGATCAAACTCATCTTGACATAGCTTGGGAGGAATATGAATCCCATGAATCGGAAAATGCACATGCCCAAAAGGGTTAGTAGCATCTACCAAAATAGAATAATAACTCACAAACGGGGAATGAGAACTAGAACATGAATCAAAAACTTTAAGCTCAACATTAAATTTATAAATCAACGGTATAGGTTGAACATAAAGAGTTGATTTTCTAGAATCTAAGAATGAATCTCTCACACTAAATGGAATTTCGACATCATGTTCGATGTCTAGCAAAATAAAATCAATAGGAGATTCAACCATAACCCCTCTCTTGAGAGCATCTTCCATAGTACCCCTTGGATATCTAATAGATCTATCAGCCAACTCTATGGATACTATAGGAAGATTTGGCTCAACAAGAGTTTGTGAACTATTTTCTGAAACTATCCACTCAGTATTTACATCTATATAATCCAATGCATCAAAACTACATGGAGAATCAATTGGCATAATAGAAGAGGGATAAGAACTTGATACCTCACATTCCGTACTTACCTCTAAACTCATGGTTGAATCACGAGTTTCTTCTTCTGTTGTGTCACATAAGTGCTTGGAATGATCATCCTCAATGTGGACTGCTTGATCATCAAATTTTGTCTCATTGATAAATTGCACGAGATCGGCCATTTGACATGAAAGTTCTTTCATCATGGATGTTTGTTCCTCTTGCTTTCTCAACCTTTGCGCCAATATCTCGGTCATCTCATTATCTCTCTTTTCCTTCTCCTCAAATTGGTTAAGAAAAGCAAGACAAACTTCACGAAGTGCTGACTCCTCGTCATTAGGCAATTGCGGTTCAAATTGATAACCTTGATCAAAAGTGGAAGCGTCCTCCCAATTTTGATTATAGGCATTTGAATGCATAAGAACCTCGCAATTGTAAAAATAATGATCATTAGCCCCACATATATCACAATACCCTCTATTAGGGAACCAATTCTCCATAAAAGCTACGATGCAAAGAATCAACTAAAAAAATATATACAAGAATGAAACAGACGTAGCACAAACTATATAGCAAGGGTCGCCTAATTTCTCCCCAGCAACGGCGCCATAAAACTTGACGCCCTGCGGGTTTTAATCGCAAACTTGAGCACGGCAAGTGCACCGGCCGTCAAGTAGTAATCGGATTTGAAGTCCGAAATATCGAGCCCAAAGGAGCAATAGACAATAACTAAACTATTTCGGTAAAAATCGAGTTTTTAAGTTTGAAAAATAAACCTATAACGACTAAAAATAAAATGCAGAATTTGACAGAGAGTTTTCTTATCTTAAATCAAGTGAAGAGAGATCAAGGGCATGGGTTCATCGAGTTCATTCCATAAAATTGAACACATTCGATTGTAGCGATGTCGATTTATTTTAGAGGCAACGAGTTGTCTCGACTCTAGTCCTAACTTCTTTCGAACGATTCGGACCCTAATGGAATCTAACCACCGAGTTCTTTCGAATCACGATGTAGGAAGACCCAAAGCGTTAAGCTCTATGACAACTTCTAACTTTCGACCAACCAAGCCTATAGCTATTGCAATTGTATTAACCCCACTAGTTCTAGCTAAGGTTTAAATCCAACCTATGATCGATTTTTGACTTAACTAGAATCCTCCTCTTTCGAGCTACAGATCCTAATTCGAAACAATTACCAAGCCTACACGGGAGGTAAAGCATTAAGCACAAATCAATCATAGACACTAATACAAATCAACAACACCACAATCGAAGCATCCAATTTATAGAAATCACTACTCTAATCCCCCATAACCCTAGAAATTAAGGGTTTAGTTGTTCATGGGGAGAAAATGCAAAGATGAAAAGGAGCAAACAATTAAATTCATAATCAAGATGAGAGTTGAGATACAATCACCAAATTAGTCGTCTAATGTTGCTCTTCCTCTTCTTCGATCTCTCTCCTTGAAGCTCTTGTAAATCCACCAAAGAAATCCCTTGAGTAGCTAAAAATTGAAGCTTGTCTCTAACAATCTCTACTCAAAGAAATCCTAAATTGGTCCTCTACCCAAAAATATATTGATTCCAAACCAATAATCCAAGACAATAGCTTCCTCTAAATTCTATAAAAAAAAAGAATAGAAAATAAAACTATACAGAAAAAATGGTGTCTGGTGTTCGTGCTCTGCTCAAAAAAAATGGTGAAGTTCAGATCCCCTTTGATTTCGGCGCTGCTGAATTAATAAGGTAGTAGGGTTTGAATGGGACACACGGCACAAAAGGAGAGGAGGAGCTGAAGGACAGGTGTCGCGCACAGGAAGAGAGTCGGCCTGGACAGATGGCAGCTGGGGGACGACTGGCGGCTGGGGGACGCGTGTCAAGCAGAGGAGGAGTGGTGGCTGGCGCTGGGACATGCGTCAGGCGCAGGTGAGGCTGGTGCTGGACACGCGTCACAAGCAGGGGAAGGCGGCTGACGGCTGACGGCTTGAGTGAGCCAGGGATGGACATGTGGCGGCACATGGGCGAGCCACGCGTGCAGGGGCGGGGCCGGCGGCTGGGCTTGGACGCGTGGCGAGCAGAGGGAGAATGGCGGCTGGCCGTGTCGGCTGGAGGCGAAATGACGGCTGGCGGCTGGGACAGCGTGGACAGGTGTCAGAATCTGATGGGTTGCTCCAGTTTTTTTGCTCCTATATCGCTATTTCGCTCGCTCCGGCTTCGTTTGGACTCCGATTGATCTCGTTTTTGCACCAAAATATTTCTCTTTTCAAGACCTACAAAACAAGACCAGTCATGAGTATATTTCGAAGCGACCAAAATCGTCCCTCTTAACGGTCCACATGCACAAAACACCCAAAATGCATCGAAAATCCATCGGAACACCGAACATATCGATAAAATCAGTTATTCATGCTAAATCTAAATATATGAGAGAGAATCGGGACCAAAAGCCTGTATAACTCGATAAAATGTGGTCCTTTTAAGTGTTAAAATGCACCCGCATCAAGGGTCCCCAAACATCACTATAGATATAATCCATAATCCCCGCGATGTTGTGAATATTGTCACCAAAAGTGACTCTACACTACTTCCCATATACACAATGCTCACAAAATCAAGCTTCTCCATCTTGTCACCGCCAAGCAAGCCACGTCTGCTCAAAGTCTTAAGTCCACTCTCACCTACATGCCCTAGTCGCATGTTCCATAATTGTGTGCGGGCCAAGCTCTTTTCATCAATAAACATGGAGACCATACCTCCACCCTCAACAACATTACCCTGAAGAAAATAGAGATTGGAATGCCTAATTGTCGATGATAGCAACCTATTACCATGATAAACATTGCAATGCCCATTCTCACCAACGTGCCTATAACCTTGAGCTTCAAGTACCTCAAGAGAAATCAACCCTCTTACAAGATTTGAAGTATGACGTATCTCGGTAAGATGTCTACATGAACCATATGCTAGTTGGAATCCGACTGTACCAACACCTAACATCCTGCATGGTCAAGAATTACCCATATAAATTGAGCGACCCTCCAACTCATGATAGGTAGTGAACCAATCCCGAAACGGACACAAGTGATATGAATCCCATGTATCTAACAACCAACCATAATACAAATAATCACTAGAACCCGTTTTCAAAGCATGCGCTAGGTCACCGTCGATATGAATATCCTCAACTATCTCCGGTGCCTCAACCACATTTGTCATGCCTTTTCCTATATCTTGTTTGGAGCGATTGTCCTTCAACTGTGGACAATCCTTCATTATTGGCATTTACGCTTACACTTGTAACATTCAACCTTAGACAAATCTCTTTCCTTTGATTTAGATCGGCTTCTTCTATTGTTGGTGTTGTACCTCTTGTTTTAATTTATTCCTCTTGTAACCGAGACACCATATGCTAGAACGTCCTTGCTCACAACACTCTTCCTAAAGCCTTTGCAAGTATAGATTGAACAATGTGACTATACATAAACTTCTTCTTGTTCATCATAGTCATCTGATCAATAAATGGTTCCCATTCTGGAAACAAAGCAATCATCAAGAATAAAGTCTTATAACTATCTTCAAACTTAGCTCCTAAGCTTACACAATCCAAGTACAAGCACTCAAACTCGGTAATATGGTGATTCATAAGCCTACCTGATTGTAATTTGAAAGTGAAGAGCTTCTTTTGTACGTACATAACACACATCTGATCCTTTTGAAGATACATAGCATGAAACTTATCCCAAATAACCTTAGCAATAGTCTCATCAGTTTAATTGTAAGCCACATTTCGAGAAAGACACAAACGGATCATACTACAAGATTTTTGATCCATCTTGTTCCACCACCCAAATTGATCACCCCTTGATGGTTTATCTCCCAACACATCAAATTGATCCCAACTAACAAGAGTGTCTTTACAGTCTATCTGCCAACTTTTAAAATTGTTCCGTTCATTAAACAAAGAATATCGAATCCATGGACCTTCACATAATCTTCATCCTGAGACGTGGACGCTCTATCAGACATATTCACAAACACATTGATAATATCAATAACCAATCACTAGTCTACTAGGCTCTTAAACCACTTGTAGTAAATCTAGTGCTTGAAACTAAATAAAAGATTCACCTCGAAAAAGCTATGGATTCGTATAAATGAACTGACGTAATTCAATTTCTAATAAACATCAATCTACTGATTTTCCAACCACCGATCCTAGGACACAGTCGATAAAATTGCGAACGTCTAATAAGGGGAAATTACCGAACAAATAATAAAGTGCAGATTATAAACAAGGAACCCAATATTTCACATGGTTCGGCAACGTGCCTACATCCACGGGACAACGACGAGCTCCTTGTGTTAACCGAGAAATAATCCGAGAATTACACAACTCCTATTCTCTATTTCTCAATACACATCGACAATCCACAAAAGAAAAGATCTGTTTTTTTTGTTTCGAATAACTAGCTCCAAGTTCTTAGAACCAAGAACAATTCCAAGTAAACAAGAAGAAAGAAATTCATCAACCCTTGAATCTTTGTACTATGGACATGTAGTTGACCATCAAAGAACAAGATGAGTTCCTCCTTGTTTTTAGAGTACAACCACACAAACACGTCTCCTTGGTCATGCAACACATCCACCAATTTTGATGTCTTGTTGATGATAATCTATGAAATATGATAAAAGCTCCGAGTGTTGCTTATTACACAAACTCACATGTGGCTCTATATTCATCCAAAGAAAAACACGCTCCTTATGATAGAGAGCCTTTGGTGAACTATCACCTAAGAAGAAGAAATGGAGAAAAAAGATCCCCTTTTGCTTGTTCTTTTTCTTTGTCCCAAGGTTGCCGCCGTATAAGAATCGGAACTACACAACTATTTGTTCCCTTTACTTACAACAAAACCTAGTGGACTAAATGGGCTTTAGTTAGATGGGCTTTGAACTTAGGCTTTTTGAACAAAATTTTACACTATTAGTTTCCTTATTGTCCATTGTTACAAGAGCATGATGTGCCAAACAATGGGCCACTTTTTAGCCGACATCCTAGCAAAGATAACTCTCGAAATTTGATTATCACTAAGCAAGTATATGTTGATAAACTCATACTAGGAGTTTATTCTTGCGGGATCTGCAATATCCGGCATAACAATAAAGTAGTCTATTTCAATAATTATTTTGTATGGGTTTTGAATCTTTGCTCAGTCTAAAAATTTTCGAATTGTTAAAACTTGCTCCTTAGAGTCGAATGAGTTCTGGAGCATGAACCCTCTACTACCAGTATCAATCCCCGATCATCGCGACAAACCCATCATATCTTTATTTTTGGTTCTTAGGGGTAAAGAGTTTCATCCGTATTGAGTTTTAGAAACTTCGTTGGTGTCTTCTGCCACTTTTCTACAGTCTTACCAGATTGCACTACGTAGGTACCTTCTGTCACCTAGGATATTCTACAAGGCGTCACTTTGGCTCTTATAATTGCTAAGCATTACACAAGGGTTAGGTTTTTATCCGTTCATACCCTCGCGTTCCTTTCCCTCCATACCACATTCTACAACGTCATAATCCTCACCACCTCGTGTTCCGATGTCGCCTTGATGATATGACCAACCCAGTCCATCAGCTCGCCCTCAATCGGTACCTCTATCCCAATCCCCGATAATCCTTAATCTGCAACAACAAAATTGCACCTCCCAAATATATGTGTTATATTCCAAACACTGGTGACAAAGTGGGTGGCTAGGCCATATCATCCGACATTGTCCTATCATCGGCCACCTCATACTCTCGAGGATCCTCTGGTTTGACAGTTCCATATGGACAAAGACAAAGACTTAGGGCACCTAGATATCGAAAGATTGGGAGCAGGACCGATTAATGAAGATGGGGGAATCCTACCCCTAATCCAAGTCTCGTTTTCCCTCTCCGAGGCATGCTCCTGTAGGTTCAGGACCCTGCCTCTCCCGCCACCGAACACCATGGAACACGTACAAACTACACCACCCTCAACATCATAAGCACATCCACTCCTACTACAATCTCGAATGACCCTCGCTGGTTTTCACCCCGGGGTGGACAAAAAAGTACAATTCCAGCCACACCCTACATCCCTTCACTATAGGGGAGATCGACGCGTCTAATCACCAGAATTCAAATCCAGAAGGAAGGAGTGGTGCTGACCTAAAGGATTCTAGATCACCCAACTCTAGAGTTCTCCCACTTGTTGGAGGGGCTTCAGATCCACAAGGAAACAAAAGGACCCTTGCAACATAACATGCTTTTTAGGATCATGCCTTTGAACCTCAAGAACGGTATGCGTAAAGACCGGAAGACTAGAACCAAAGAGAAAAGAATTCAAGCCAAGCTATCCATAATGGAAGAGAATAAGAAGGCAATTGCAAATACGCATAACCTACCTATCACATCCCGACACCTATTTGGAAAGGTAGATACTAAGGCTATTTCATTCCAGGAGAGGTCTGTGAAGCAACTTTGTTGGGATCCATAAGATCAAAGGAGGGTAGACATATTATCAGAGGTAGACGAAGACCTTCTCGTTCCATCAACCAAAGCACCAAGCACGTAATCCATACAAGTATCTGCCATGGACCCCAACTACCGCTCTCAGGGCGCCTTGGTATTGTTGATTCTTTAAGAAATTGTGTTAGTGTTTGTAGGAGTTGTGTATTTGTACTTTTGCGTTGTGTCTCCCTTTTATCATCATTACTTTTATTTGTAGAATAAATCTTCGTTTACCCGAGAATTTAAACCCAAGCTTCGAGAGCAATTAGTTGACTGGACCTCTCTTCAAAGAACCTAAACTTCGTCTGATTTCCATGTCAGGTGTTATATATTGAAGATGTTTAATTCAGTAAAAGTTATCTTTTTACCTTAAAAGGGGAAAAGCTCAAAAACTGCATGCAACTATACACGATTATCACATTACTGTACAAATGTATAAATGTTTTATAGGGATCACATAACTATCTTATTTTTGTCACTGTTAGTTACAAAATCTGTTTTTTTTCTTCTTAAATGATGACAATACTCCCGACCTTATAACCTAATATCAACCTTGACTTTCAAATAATTATGAAAATTCCATAAAATTAAATTATATTTTTTAATATTCAGAAACTATTCTATATACATACCTATATTTTATATCATTTATATCATATTTAATATTAATACTTTTATAAATATAATTTTATTTATCTTTCAAAATAAAATATATAAAAACCTAAATATCTAAAGAACACTTTTACCCTAAATCCCCTCATCTCAGAGCCACATGTCTCTCGGCCAAGCTTTCACGAGAAATCAAAAACTGATCACATCCTTTCCAGAGGACCCTAACCTCTCTACCCTCACCCACCACCCCATCTGCAACCACAAAAGGATCTTGTACTTTATTTCAATCGCAGATCTGATTGGGTTCGTTTACTTAAGAATCTAAATTCGAGCTCCAAAGAGAGCCATTTGGCCGTACCTCCCTTTATCTGATTGCCATGTCAGGTCTTATATACTAAAGGCCTTTAATTCATTAACAATTATCTTTTACTTGAAAAATGATCTAATGAACTCAACTTAAAATAATATTTTTTTTTCTTTCAAGAGTAGGATGACTCTCTCAATAGTTGGCCTTAGCTCCTCGCAATGAAAGTGTCGTTCTACTTCACAGACACCGTCCTAGCTACCTACCACTACACCATCACCAACACCTCCTCCTCCATCTACTCCAATGTCTCTACTCTGGATCGCCTCTCGGAATAAATGGGGAAAGAGATCGAAAGCATTCTGTTCTCCTACCACCGGTCATGATTGAGTACCACCACCTCCTCCTTCTCATCAGACGATAAATTGTCTGCCCCTAACGCCACCGCTTCTACCGCGAGCTTGTGGATCTGCTGAGGTCCTAAGAGAGTCCCATCAGTGCCTCCACCTCCTTCGTCGCCATCGTTTCCTTTGTCTCCTTCGTCGTCACTAGCATCGTCGCCGTCCGATCATCTGAGGTCATCATAGGCCCGACTCATGTTCCGACATCAAGATTGTGGCTAACTTTTTTTTATCAGTAAGTTTTTATAATACCCCACCTTTGAAGTAAAGGTAATGCAAAGAGAAAATCCTTCAAAGAGCTTACAAGAAAAGACATCCTCAACAGAGGATCCTAGAAATAACCAAGCTCAACCTATTCCCAACAAGGGTAAAGAACAAATACATGAAGGTCTCAGTACCAGATATAACAACCTCGAAGTAATGATAAGACCTAACCGGGCACGACACAATATAAATAGCCTCAGTCCAAACCAGTGTGATTGTATCCAATACACATAAAACTAAAAATATCAATAAATAGATAAAACAACTACCTCTAAAGAACTCGACAGTCACCTACCTCACAGCTCCAAGAAAAACGCACCCGGTAACAAAAGGATCTAGAACTCGTACAAACCTAAATTCATCGGAGTCACCAGAACCCTAACACGCCGGTGGCCAACACCACTAATCGATAGAGTTATCCCTCTGACCCTACTAGTCAAATCTGCAAACAAATGCCAAACAAGGCCAAACCCTCGACGCTGGCCAACACCAGGACCGTCAAGCCTCCACCACAACCGTGACCAGAAGAAGAGCAGTTCGAAAAAGTCTAAGATCAGAAATAGTAAGTAAACGAGTGATAGGTCATACCCAAGGGGACAAAGGCAAGCCCGCCGCTACAAAAACAAGCTAAGATCCGAACCGCGACGATTCTCACCGGAAAGACAAACAAGCGTGTACCACGACCAGTTCAAGTAATAGAGGAATATTTGAGGAGAAATCTTATACCTGGGAAACGTCATAAAACAACCACCACAATAAGGATTGACTAAAATTGTGACAATATTCACATGTGAAAAAGAAAGTCACTCCACATCAAAAATCAATCAACCTAAAGTACTCTAAGACCTTCTGTTCGGCCAACACCAACGATGGAATCACAAAACAAATCAAGGGGAGAACTGGACAACAAGGTTGAGGCCGGTAAGCAAGATCAGTAATTCCGTCAAGGTTCTCGAGTCGAGAACGGAGACAACCTCTAGAGTGTTCCGATCAGAAGCCAAAATGCCACCACCGCTGAAGAACCTCCCACCGGACGCCGAACTTTGAAACAACAACCCGGATTTACAAATCTGGTTCACCAGTCCCCGGATCCGCTGAGCCAATAGTCCGGAAACAACCAAATCCTACACGCGCAATTCTGTTATAAGAACATAGATGAGCCCCAACAAAGAGCACATCATAGGAGAGGTTGGAGGGAGGTTGGAACAGGGGATGAGAGAGGCGGAGCCGAGAAACAAACCACAGATCTGGCAAGCAATTTGGAGTAACCCAACCAAGATGAGTTGGGAGTCCACCAGAAAGCTTTCGGTCAGATCAGCACCTCCAACCCGAAAGGGAACAGGAGACGTAGGGTAGCCGAAGGTCGAGCAGGGACAAGCGAAGAAAAAAGGGAAAGGAAGGAAGTCAGAGGAAAGGTTTAGAAGGGGGGAAATAGGTAGGGGATAAGACGGTCACCACTAGCGACGTCCATGGCCGATGACCATGGCGTTGCCAGCGAGGAGACGAGGAACGAAGGTGATGACCCTCTGGCGGCTAGGGTTTTTTCCAGAGCGTTTTCCAACGTTGGGTTTCCCAAGAGCGATAGTCAACCGATAATGTGATATGTAATATTGTGGCTAACCTGATTACTCGGGGCCTCCATGCAGGGCTACTCCATCCCCCCTCTACTGGATCAGGACACTGATATCCAGGCGAGGTCTGCAAAGCAACCTCGCCAGGGCCAATGAGTGTGCGGCCGAGTAGCGGGGTGTGTCTAAGGACGTACACCCCACCCTGCCATAGTTAGAGTTATCTTAACCTCACACCTCCCCTTTTTCTTAGTGTTCTTTCTAGATACTCGGTGTTCCTCTAGTTGTTTTAAAAGGTCTTCGCCGAGAGGCTAATATGTTTCTCAAGACTCCACGAACATTTTCAGGTTAAGTCAGAAAAAAAGTATGTCCCACCTTTATTTTTTTGTATCTCCTAATGAGCTCGTTACTGTGCTAATAAAAAACTTAAAAATAAATCCCCCTTGGGCTTTACTAGGGTTTCAGAAACTCTAGCCTTCATGGTGGCTCTTCCCTAGGGCCCTCGTTGCTCCTCCCAGCCTATGTTCGGCACAGCTTCTCCGTCGATATGACGTTCATCCTCTTCACTCTCTCATGCTCTTTCGCTGCTCACAAGGGTCATCACAACCCGATCCCCATCTTCCCCGATTTCCCCAATCTCACCCACAACTCCCATCACCATGATCACGTTGTCGTCGACATCGCCTGTTCTTTTCCCAATTGTTGTTGGGGGATTCTCGTCTGCTACTGCCTCTGCCCCGATTGAGCTCGGCGGTGATTTTCTACAGCCTCCGCCGCCGCCGAAGCCGCCACCACCGTCTCTACATACGCCGTTGAAACATCCTTCTCACTGGCCTCCACCACCACACCCATCTTGACCCCTCTCGATTCTGGATCTGACTAATCGAGTGGGTCTTCTTTATTTTATCTGATTTCGTTTTTGCAGGGTCAAAAACTAGTACGCCGAGGTTCAGGGACTTTTGCTCTAGGGACTGGGAAGAGCTCTACCTCCCTTTGAAGCGGATGATAGCATGTTCGGTCGCACTCTACAAAGTATGCAGTCGTAGTCAGCTTCACCGTAGTTTAAGTTTTAGCTTGCCTATTTGACGCCTAATCCAATATCAAATACCGTCTGTGACGGTTCAAGTGAAAGAATGTTCAGTGAACCATTGCTCTTTCGTCTGACTTTAGTGGCCCAGGAACATGTTCTCTAGCGCACATCGATGTTCTGATATAAACATTTATAAAATTGTAACTTTCGCTCAAAAGAACTTTTTTTTTTGAAAAGGAGTATAGCTGGATTTTATATATCAATCGGTGAAGACATACATACGATCCTTCACAACTTACAACGAATGAAAGCACAAGCACAACGGTAAATATTACAGACTCCAGACAAGCTAGACCATAATATTACCGACCCCTAATGAAAACCTGCAACGCAACAACATGCGCCCAGTACGTGCAACATAACGTGCACGCCAAAAGTGCAACAAGTGCACACCAAACCGTGCCACAGCGGGCACACCAAACCGTGCCACATTGGCACACCAAAAGTACAACTAGTGCACACAAATTGTGCAACTAGTGCACACCTAATCTGCACCAAGTGCAGTTTATTAAAAGCTGTAAAAAAACGACCCGAACAAACCACGAACCGAACCTTCCGCGGAGAAACTCGGACCGTCGTAAACGAGATAAGGGGCTGGAGGGAGGGAGCTTCGCCGGAATGCTCGAGGCCGGCCGCCGGTGGCCGCTGTCCGGGAAGGAGTTGGAGCGAGTAGCGCCAACAGATCTGCCGGCGACGGATCTGAGAGACAAACACAGCGCGGCGGAGGAGCGGCGACGGAGGGTCTGCGCGGTAAGGAGGGCGGCGACAGGAATGAAGCCCTCACCGGCGAGGGGGAATGAGGGGCGGCGGCGTCGGGAAGTGAGGGGACGTGAGTGGTGGCGACGACACGGCGGCGGGACTGGATCTGAAAGGTCACGGATAGGTGGATATAAGGGAGAGAAGCAAGCCCCGCCGGCAACAACCACAGCCATGACGGCCGTGGCCGTCGCCGGCAAGGGAGAAGGGGCGGCGCGAAGTGAAGGCTTAGGGTTTTTTCTCTGTAGCGAGAGAGCACCTTCGGTTTTAAGAAGAAGAGTTGTAACATGTACTGTTGCTCAAAAGAACTTAAAAATAAAACAAAATGAAGTGTTGCTTACCTGGCATAAAAGAATTGCATGACGTGTCAATATATAATTCCCCGGACAACGTGACTCATAGGAACAGAGTGTAAGGTAACGCCACTCCCCATTTAAAAGCCCAAATCGAAAAGGAAAAAATGAAGAAAAACTTACTCCCAAATTCACTCCATCTTCTAGTTTGTTACACACACACGATTTTCAATTTTGCAGATGATACACATACTACGCATCCCTTAACCTGAATTTCCCAATCTCTGATGGCGATCAGATCTGCCGGCCGCAAGCTCTCCTTTGACATTCTCGACAACGACGACGGCGGCGGCGAACTTGACGGCTCCTCCCTTATCTACCGTTCCAACTCCGATCCCATCCAGAACGGCGTCCTCAGGCAGAGCCGGCGGAAGAGGAAACCCAGGAGGAAGAAGGGTTCCGGAAGTGCCACCCCCAAATTCCAGAACATTCCCGAGGATCCGATCCCCGATTCGTCCTTGAACGACGACGACTGTACTTCACTGGAGACGAATCACCGGAGTTACAGCAGCATCGCTTCTAGTGTTGTCACGGTCACTGAAGTGGCGGCGGAGCACAATTCGAGGGGAGACGGGTATAATTTCGGGGAGTTGAGGCTCAGGGCTGTCAACGCCGGCGATGATACGGCGTCGTCTAGGGCGGAGGAGAGCGGGAAGGAGGATGGCGACGTCGAGGTCAGCTCCATCGGGAAGAAGATGAATGGGACTGTGGCCACCAAGTTGGCCACCGCTGAATCGTTGGATTGGAATCGGCTCATGGCAGAGGATCCTAATTGTAAGTGCGGCTTATTTTGAAATCTGTAACGCCATTTTGGATGCGTTTCTGATTTTATTTGCTATTGGTCGAAATCTGTGGTCCTTGCTTAACCCGGATGCAATCTTGGTGATGGTTGTGATAATTGAGTTTGAATAAGCAAGTTATATGAGATGATACACACACATTTCTGAAATTCAGACTTGCTTTGGTCACTCTGTGTGTTTGGTTGAGTTAATATATTTCAGAAAACTAGTCATTAAATCCTTGAGTCTAATGAGAAATTTCACTATATAGATTGCAAGTTAGGGCAATTGTTATGTTTGGTAGCATGGATTATGTGGTTCTATTTGATGGAAGCTGTATATTTTGTGGCTTTTTAGATTTATTGGGCTAATTCTCACTATGCTAAACACACCATTTGGTGTTATGTTAAATTCAACTAAGTTTTTTGTATCCATACCCACTTATCTTAAAACAAATGAAAAAGGTGAATTGGGAATATATAGTCCATTATATTATGTGCTTAACTTTCCATCTATGAATGGCTCCTCATTTTATCCCCATTTGATGCATCCTTCACTGCATTTACTTCACTTTCTTTTGTTTTTATTGTTATGGTGTTTTGTTTTATTCTCAGATCACTTTTCAGTGGAGAAGTCACCAGTAAAATACTTTATGGATGAAATGTTTAGTGGAAATTCATTACGGAGCACAACCAATCTTGGCAATGAGAAGGAAAGGGAAAGAGTATATGATACTATATTTCGTTTACCATGGAGATGTGAATTGGTAATATTTACTTTCCTCTTGACATTATATAGGAAGTAGACATGCTGCATTGTCAGGTCTTATAGATATGGCAATAATCACATAATTGAATCTATGTTCTTCAGATTAAGTGATGCTTTGTTGGCTCGTCATTCTTGTTTTTTTGCTATGTTTGTGCTTCCATATAGTGTAATGTTGTATCTATCAGTGCCAACCTGTTAGGTCTTCCACTGCTCTTTTATATTAGTGCATGTAGTAAAACTCTTCTGCCAGTTATTTCCACGTTAACTTTTTTTCTCGACCTTCGAGTGCAAAAAAAAAAGTTGTGGTGATGGCATGTGACAAAAATTTGTATTCGAACTATTGCAAATTAATTCATTGCAGTTAGAATACAGGTATAGTAACATTGTTTATTTTCAGGGATATTCTGACACATGATAATGTTATTGCAGCTTATAAATGTTGGCTTCTTTGTCTGCTTTGATTCTTTTCTATCATTGTTAACTATCATGCCAATGAGAATCCTGAAGACTGTTTGGAGGTTTGTACAGACAAGGTACCATGATTATCTTCTTGTTCATTTTTCAAATTGAGCATTCATCTATACATGTTAGGATTTAGCTGATTGCCTTAGGTTATTTGAAAGGTGCCCTTGTAAGTGTATATTCAAGCCGTGTACATATAAAATTGAGATACACTGACATTTTCCCACGTAGCCATAGTGGAACATTTTTACCATTTTATCTCCTGATGTAAACTATATATGAAAGAAAGATAAAGGGGTCGTCCCCATGTGTAGAGGACTAAGGAAAGAGACTACTTTTAAGAAGGCAAGGTCTTAAAGTTGGCGTCTTTGCCCCTCTTCCTATTGCATAGCTTGTAAGGTCTATCAATGAGTCTGGTTCAAACACTGTGCTTCATAAGTTTTGGGTTATACGAAAGCAATACATAATCAAGCAAAAATGTCATTGATCCAGGGAGATTGAAAGAATCTAAAATTGAAAATATGCTTAGATGGCACTGTCATCAGATGTCCTGTTTCATATCAAATGTTCTACATCAAGAAATGAGTATTGTCAAGTTAAAACCACCTTGTCATCCCAGCAACTAGAAACTAAATGCCACCACCTTGTCATCATTCTTGAAAAGCCAAATAATTTAAATCTATGAGCCAAATCTCCCGTGCTTGTGATATAATCAACTGTGTGCATGGTCAAGTTATGTATATTGTAGTATTTACAAAATGACCTAATCATGCTTGTGGCAGGCAGTTCAAGAGGCCTTCTACTGTAGAGCTGTCAGATTTTGGATGTTTCATTGTTATGGCCTGTGGAGTTACTCTTTTGGGGCGTACAGGTGTGGTGATTATGTTATTTAGTTTATGTTTTAGATACTCTCCTGTCAATAATATATAACTTATTTTTTTTATTTCCAGTGAATTGGCGCATTAACAAAATATGTTTCCAATTGATTGCATATGTGTACTAATTGTTTTCCTTCCTTCAAACTCTTTTTTTTTGTTTCCCCCTAGATATCAGCTTGATATACCATATGATCCGTGGTCAAGGAACAGTCAAACTCTATGTTGTGTACAATGTCTTGGAGGTAAGAAACCAAATCTTCTGAGTGTGGCTTGCATTACTCTCCAATGTTGACTCCTTAATCACCCAATGACTTTTTATGGCATATACACTATACAAGGTATACTTAATCATCTGCACTGAGAAGTGTAGGTTTAGAGCTAATATGTAGTGCCTCCATGGCTAATGAACTTATACTCTTAAATTGGGTTGCCCTGCCATTCATGCTATGTGACAGTGCTTCATATAGCTCACCTATATATGCATATAGTGAGGCTATGAAGTTGGGCTATCACCTTGGAGTTACACACAATCCAGCCTTTAGATTGTTGCCAGAAGACATCTATTAAGTCAGGACAATATTGGTCATGGTGGACTGGAATGACAATTTCATATGTTAGTCGACCAAGTATGCCTCATCCATTTCCAACACCCCAGCCAAAGTTCTGTTTTCTGTTTCTTCGACATTAGATCCCTTTTAGATGTCCGTTACAAACTGAAGATGCTCATTGTAAGCCTCTCTTGGATGGATAAAATAGCTGGTGGTGATACAATCGTCCAGCTGGAATAAGGTTATGGGAGGCCTAGGTGTACGGGATGTACCCAATCCTACTAAAACATAGTATGAAAATAGTACTGATGACACGTTAAACCCCGGTGGCGATAGCATAAGCAATTCACTAACTCTTAATAAGGTATTATTTAGATACCTTGTAAACCTGGGTTTTTTCAGGCTGCATTTGTATGTGAGTTTGGGAATGGGAATCACCATAGTTTGTGTAAATTCAGGTTCATTTTGATTCTCATTCCCATTGCCAAGCCATCTCTTAAGCATATGAAAATAAGGTGAGGACCGTGAGGCAAAGGAATGGAAATGGACATGGGATTGCAAAAACTTCGCACCTCCCCTCATTTACAAACAAAGGAGGGGGTGATTCCCATTCCAACCCTAAAACTATGTGAAGCAGTCTATGTGCAAGGGTTACTTCAAGAAAAAGGCATTTAAGTTTGTATGCCTAAAGTTAAGGCTGAACTCTTAGCAAATAAGAGAATGACTTATAGGCTATAGCATTGAGTAAAGTATGTATCATATCTTTTATAAAAATACTATTTCTTTGTTACTTGATTGGCTCAAACTTAAGTGGAGACAGAACAGAATAATAGCATATGAAATGTTGCATAAAGTTTATATTTCTTTTCCTCTTGCTCCTAGCCTGTTTGGAAGAGAGTGTTTGCCATAATCTTCAACTGTGGCTTGATTTTTCATATTTTTGGAATCAACTGTTTTCAATATATAGTTGAAATATGTAGAAAACTGATTTTTACATGTCTGCGCAGATATTTGATAAGCTCTGTCAAAGCTTTGTTGGAGATGTACTGCAAGCTCTTTTTCTTTCGGCAGAGGGGCTTGCTGGTTGTTCACAGGACAATGTGGAATTTTGGGTTTGGAGGTTCATTTCTGACCAAGCATTAGCTGTGGCTGCCTCAAATATCCTTTAGTTCGACAATCACATTTCTTTTGATTTTTTCAATAAGGTTTATGGTCTTCATCTTTCATTTGGTTCCTTGACAGTCCATACTTGTTCATTCTTTCGTTTTGTTAGTCCAGGCAATTACTTTATCGACTTGTATTGTTGCTCACAATAATGCCTTGCTGGCTTTACTTGTATCCAATAACTTCGCGGAGATAAAAAGCAACGTGTTTAAACGTTTTAGTAAGGATAACATTCACAGTCTGGTTTACTTTGGTGAGTTATCTTAATACTTTTTTGTTGTTATTCAGATGATAATTTTTTGTTTCTATTTTACCCTCTGAGTATATCTGATGCTCTCGGACATCGGACCAAGTAATTGATATTTTTCTGTGTATATTAAAAAAATACCTGTGTCAGTTAGGCCAACGAGTTGTTAAATGTATTTGTGTTATCTTTTGGTCTATTTGTATTGTTATCATTTGATCTTATATAATTATTTTTTATGCAATTACATGTATCCAGATTCAGTAGAGAGATTCCACATTTCAGCATTTGTCTTGTTCGTTTTAGCCCAAAATATTCTGGAGGCTGAGGGCCCCTGGTTTGGGAATTTTATTTATGTAAGTTTCTTGGACCCACAATCCTTTGAGGGGGAGTAGTTTCTTGATAAGCAACAAATTTGTTGTTGAATATATGTGGCCTACTCATGTATGTTGTCTTTGGATTTCTGCAGAATGCTCTATTGGTATACGTTTGTGAAATGGCCATTGATATCATAAAACATTCATTTATTGCCAAATTCAATGAAATAAAGCCCATTGCATACTCTGAATTTCTTGAAGATCTCTGCAAACAGGTATTTTTTTTCCTGCCCTTTTCAATTGTTGTTCGTTTGTAATGAGTTCCAATTGGTTCCTTTTAATGTCATTGCCCATCTGTAATGAAGCTTTGTCAATTTGAAAAAAAAAATGAAAAGTTAGTATAACTGAAACAACATATTGAACAAAATGGAAATATTTAGTTTACACATATATTGTCCAGAAGGGCCATGGCATATTAGTACCACCTGGATATTGGATGAAATATATTCCGAAGTTCCTATGGTTATCACACACTTTAGAGCATGTGATATTGTCTGACCCTGCAATCTGCATGTGCCACAACATTGTGGGCTGAAGAGATGAAAAGAACTGAGCATAAGAGAGTCTCATAACTTAAGAGTCTTGATTTCTAGCTGCAAAATGCCCGAGTGATGACATTGACCCAACAGCAGTGATTGCTAGTCAGATGAGGATTCACAAGTGCTTCTTTACTTATAGATTTTAGAAGGTATCTGTAGTAAGCTTAATGTATTGTATTGCTTGGTTGTGTAACTGTGTTCAGCTTTTTTAGGTGTTGTATGAGTTCCATGCAGTGTTATAAATGAGACTTACATATTAAGCAAAAAAGTCAAATGAACTATTTAGCGAATTGTGCAATAAAAGGAACTAGGCATTCCATTCAATGAATTGCATCAATGTATATTCATCTGCTAATGCCAAAAGAGAGATAAATCACCTTGATACATGTTAAATTGTACTCAAATACAAAAGCTTATGAAATGTATTGTGTCATTGCAATGGTTTATGGGTTTGAAGTTTTTGCTTGTGTAATAATTATTTTCTAACCTTTCCAGATTTTTTTTCATCCTTACATCTTGTCAATTTGATTCTCTGGTAAATTTCTTATTTGGGAGAAAGCAGTTTTCAATAAGAAGCGTTTTACTTGGATCAAGTAATTCAAGGTGTAAAGTTGAGCGTGATAAAAATCTTACGGTAAAGTTGAGCAGTTTGCAAAAAGTGTAGGATTAAAAAAATCAGACAATCTTGTTGACGCTATACAGAAAGTCCTTTTTTATAGGCAGTTGTATTCGCAGGTCCTAGGGAGTTTAGAATCAATAACGTGATACTAGTTATACCAGACAGTCTTGTTGATGCGATACAGAAAGTCCTTTTTTTTATAGGCAGTTGTAACCACAGGTGCTTTGGAGTTTAGAATCAGTAACATGATACTTGTTATACCAATTTCACATCATGTGCCACATACCCTTGGTAGAGAAGAAACACTTTGTCTAGAGGGAATGTGAACTTTGTTCTGACTGCTTTTGTCCTTTCTCAGACTTTGAACATTCAAATGGAGGATGTGAAGAAAAAACTCACTTTTGTTCCTCTTGCTCCAGCGTGTGTGGTAAGCACTGTTACATTTATTTTTCAGTTAGTTAGGTAGGCTATCGGTGAACTTTGTTTTTTTTTTTTGCGAAAACATCCCCTTACTATTTTCTTTCTGAAAATCTGTTATCTGTAATGGAAATTAGTCACGTGACATCAAAAAAATTGGAAATGACAGTTTTGCACTTTACATTATACGTGTTGTGCAATTTGGAACCCATGTGTATACATGTTTGCTTACAGAAAATAGTTGGGGGATGTGTTTTTTGCATAAAAAAAAGAGTTCACCGCAAGTTTTTGCAATCATTCCTGATAAAAGTGCTTCTTGACATATGGTTTAGCTTGTTTAGATTTAAAATCTTGTTACATATTTTTTTCGGTTCAGGTCATTCGAGTGCTGACTCCAGTATATGCTGCCCGCCTTCCTTATGGCCCTCTCCCATGGAGATTCTTTTGGATTTTCGTGCTGTCGGTTATGACCTTTGTCATGCTTGGAAGCCTCAAGGTATTGATCAGGATTGGCTTGGAAAAACATGCCACATGGTATGTCAATAGGTGCCGAAGGAGAAAACAACATGCTGATTAACAACCTGGGAGTCCATAAAGAAGATGATCACCATTGACATCATGATACGTGCTGTTTCTTCACTGTTGGTGATATTCAGTGCTTCACTTGTGATTGAATCTGGTTGATGACTGGCCATCATATCCCACCAACTTGGATGTCAGGTTAAGGGAGGATATAGGTTCGAGGTTAGATGATACAAAGCTGGGAGGTTTTAGGGTTAGAGGATGCAGTTAGTGAGAGAGTTTAATAGCAGTTATATGAACAATTTTTGTACCGACTGAGTGAAGAGTTTTGTTTATTTGCATTAAATGTGAAATTTAGAGTTGCACAGGATTAGAAGTTGAGATTCATAGTTACACATGTGCTCTGTTTCTTTCTGAAATGGTGATGGTTCATAACTCGGGTTGAACCTAACATAACATGATTGTAACACCCAACTCCATTGTACTCTAAGCTCTGCTCTTAGGGAAGTGCAATAAAAGCATCATCAAAGCTGGAGGGTTTACAGAGGCTTCAGGTTGAAAATATGGCAAGCCTAGTATAGTATTTTCTACTATTGTGGAAATGAGTTACTATTCTAAACAGGCAGAGAGGGGATTTTTATGGTATGGATGTAAGAAATTTGTACTTGTTTGCTCAACTCCATTCATTTATTTATTACAGAATTGTATTTGTCTGCAGTTAGGGCCTTTATCATTTTTCCAACGCCCAAGTAAATTACATGTTTTTTTAAAAATTACCCTTAGCATTGAGATGGTGGGTATTTTTTCAGAAGAAAACAAAAAACAATATTGATTTCCTTTTCATGGATGAGAACGGGTAAGCGTTTTGCATATGAACCATGATTGTGAATAATCTGTAGCGTAGCAATGGCTTTGAGTGATGTGCAGGATGACATGAGCAGAGTGTAAGGTTTACTTGCGCCTTAGGCTATCCCCAATTACGCATTTGTCCTCCAATATCTGAATCCATTTCAAATAATTTATTTTTAGGATCCGAATTCCTCCATGCTATTAAAACAGCCATTTGTTACACTAATAGTAATTCATACTACTCCAGAGACAAAACAATATTTATTAGTAGTCGTTCTTCGAAGATTCTCTCTCAGTCTTTTCTCACATGCGTGGGCGCTGTGCGTTGCCTTCGACGATCCTACCCCATATTGCCATAGTCTCTTCCCTCCCGTCTTTACTGATGGCCCCCAAAACCCCGCCGACCCACGTGATAATCTCAGCCCCCGAGAAAGATATCCTCTTCTCGCCGATTTGCCAACCACTAATGTCGCTGGGGTTGAGATTGTCCCCCTTCATATCAAATCGCTTCAACTCATGCCTCCGGTCCCTAACTTGGCGGTTATAAAGCCGAAACGTTTTCGGAGGAGGAAACGACCCCTAAACCTCCCTCCCCTCCCGGCTGCCTCTGTCCGACCCAACCGATCTCTGTTCCCCACCCTGACTGCGCCTCAACTGAAGAACGAATAGGAGGAAACCTAGTACACCAGTTGTCTTCACCCTTGATGCAAGGTGAGCCCCATCTCGGTTGTCACCATGACAACGAGCCATGATCCTCTTCGGACGACCTTGGCCTACAACGGATGCCTCTAGTGCTCACAATTTTCCCTGACTGGGCAACCTGCTATGCATGCACATCATACTTGGCTAGAGTACCTCGACGATTGGCGATGGATCCGGACCACCCCGACCCTCGAGATCCAATCCTTGCCCTATCCCAGGAGGGGAACCTTGTGGAAGGAGGAGGACGATACCAGCACGCTCATCCCATGGAGGATGACCTAGTGGCTTCCGTTGGAGGGACTTGAATGCCGCCGCTGAGTCCCTCCCCACCCGCCGTCTCCACCACACTACTCGGTTGTGGCCCAGGTCGAGGAGCACTCGAGATAAGAACCACCCCAATAGCCACCACCTGGAACGAAAGTTTTTTCCTTGACAACCCCACACCATCAGAGCTTGTCCGATGGACCCTCCCAACTCTACCACTGATCTATGACCTTCTATCTAACGCACCGTCACTAATTGGAAGGTCGGGCGTTGTGTCTACTTTTTCTATCTTGTCCCCCGCTGGAAGACGGACCACAGGACTTGGAGAGGCAGAGGCAATACAAGACCTCCTGCCTAATCCGGGGCCGCCTCTGGATAATGCAAAGCTCTTCCAAGCCTCAAAAGTTGCATGTAGTACTACACTGATCGGCCACCCAAGGGCAAGGGGAGTGGACATAACTACTTCGACTTCGATCAAGGCGAGACCCGCCAAGCGGTCTCGCCAGGGTCAATGAGTAGGCCCACCAACACCAAGGTGTATGTGGAGAAGCACACCTCACCCTGTCATGGTCGGTACACAACCGACCCTATACTTCCCTCATTTCCCGGGTTCCTCCTTGGACGCCCGTTGTCCCCTCAAGCGCCCGAGAGACTTTGATGCAAGCACTTTTATGTCGAGACAGGAAATGCCAACCGTCGACCGTTTATCCGTCCAATCGAGACTCTGGCCTCACCATTATTATTCCTGATATAGCTGGACAATCTGTTATAGAGTTAGCGTTTGATGTCTACGGACTAGAACTTAGTCTCATTTTTTTTCTTTCTAGTTATTTTCTTTGTATGCTCAGTTTCTCCGTCGAACAAAAACTTCGTTATATGCTATAAAAACTACTCGAGAGACTCATTGGTAGTTTTACGTTATAAATTTTTAAAGAGTTTTTCAAATAATTTATGGTACAATTTTTTTCCTTTCTTACTGCAATTGTTCAAGGAAAATCAATTTAATTTATATGGTTAACGGGAGAACATATATCTAAGAGCATCTCCAATGTTTTGACACTAGTTGTAAGAACCACCTTCGGTCAACGCCGGTCAAACCGGCAGAAATCGGGAAGATTTGACTTTTCGCTGAAAAAGTCAACCGACGACGCCAGGGGTCGTCCGAGACTTATCTGGGATCTAAAAAGCCTAGCCATCGTTACGAGGAGCTTAATTGAATCGCTTCCTTGCAAATGAGGGTTTTCGTAAAAATGTCAAAATCGAGCCGAACGAGTTCGATATTTGAAATATCAGCTTATTAAAATATCTTTTGAGATATTTTGGAGAGAGAGTGGTCCCCACTTGGACACATGTCACTAGCCTTGTGGAAGAGAGAAAAGGGGAGGAGAGAAGACCTCTTTACCTTTGCTTTAAAAGCTAGAAGACAAATTGGAAGGGCACTTTTGTATTTTAACAAAAGTATGTCTTTATTGAGCATTTAGACATGTGTGGCCAGCATTTGCAAGAGAGAAGAAGAAGAAGAAGAAGAAGAAGAAGAAGAAGAAGAAGAAGAAGAAGAAGAAGAAGAAGAAGAAATGAGGTTTTTTACCCATCATCCAAGCCTTGTTTCTTCGATATTTTTACATATTCTTCATCTCCTCGTCATTTCCTACGGTAAGAACCTCTTCTTTTCCCATTTTGTTGAGGGATGAATGTTAGTGGATTTGAGTAGAAATGATGGGAAGTTGGAGATTTGTGGTGGAGAATTAGTGGGTCTTGGTAATTTGGTGAAACCCTAATTTGTTCTTGGAGAAATTGATGAGATTGAGATTGGATTTTGCTGAAATTGGTTGAAACTTGGAGAAATTGGAACCTAGAACTTGCTAGGAGTGTGTTGAAGAAAGGAAAGAAAAAAATGGGGGAAACCCGCTGGTCCATGGAGGATCCGTGGTGTCTCCCATAATGGAGCCTAACACGGCTCTGTGGGTTCCCCTATAACGGAGCCTACCACGTCTTCGTGGTTTTCCCCGTAGCTGAGCCTACCACAGCCCCGTGACTCACCCGTAACGGAGCTCGTCAGGGCTCCGTGACTCGCTCCGTGATAGAGCATAAATGGGCCATTCCGAGCCCATTTTGATGATATCGGGTATTAAGAAAGTTAATTAATGACTGTACTTGTTGGGGTACACTGGGGTGTTAATTTCTCTAAGATCGACTTTGGGTTGTTTTTGAGACTTGCGTGATTTCGTTATCTTAGATCTTATCCTCGATCGCGGTGAAGGAAGGCACTAGACGGTTCGTCGCATATTGGAGTGGATTGTGTTTGAGGTAGGGAAAAGTAGCGAATACTGGTATGATTTAGGAAAGTTACTAGTAAATGCATGTGGGCACCTAGTGGTGTCCGTAGGTTATGAATTCTCGATATAATATATATTTGCATGTGGGTCCCTGGTTGGGCCCATAGGTTTGTGGACTTGTCGTGTTGTAGAATTGCATGTGGGTACTTGGTTGTACCCATAGGTTGTGTGTGCTCTCTGATCGTCGTGACTTGTCTATTGACTCATGTTGTGTTTGTGTGATTGACCTGTTGCACGTTTGAAGTGTTGAAACCACATTTGTAGCGAATAAGTTGTGAATTGAATGATGCGTGCGATGCAATATTTTCCATGTGATATTTGGTTGTGATTGTGATTGTTCTAGTGATACCTGGATGAGCTGTGCCCGAGAGGTGTGTCGTACCTTCCGATGGGCGGCCAGTAAAGTGTCGAGGGCTGTGTTTCCCGCGAGGTGTGTCGTACCTTCCAGCGCGCGATTGGTAAAGTGTTGAGGCTTGAGATTCCGTGAAGAGGTGCTTTCCCCGCCTACCGACTAGCACTCGGGAAGTGTGCGCTTATTCCGCGAGGAGGTCGACCGCCTGGCCCGACTGTGTGTCGGGGAAAGTGCGTGGGGCAGTGCCAGGTCCAGCCGGATTGCTACCAGAAACTGAGTAGAAGGTGTGTTGATCCTTTGTGATCTTGTGTCACGCCCCAAATCCGGATTTGACCGGACTCGAGATGTGACCTGAGTTAAAATAAATGAAAATCATAAACAATTAATAAAACCTTAAAATTCTCATAAACGCTCCATCAAAAAGATATATACAAACAAGTACTTCAAATCCTCGTGAGTCATAGCTCAACATAAATAGTAAGATAAAGGATGTTCAATACACAAGACCAACATAACTCTACTAAAAACCCCAAGAAGTCCAAAAGCTCCCGAACCTCGAACTCACTAGACATCCGGCACACCTGTAACACAGTTGGAAACCAAAGGGGATGAGCTTACACTCAGTAGGAAAAACCTTAATAACTCAACCCTTAAGTCAAATAGTAAACTGTTTACAAAGGTAGCTCAATAAAATTACAGGAATACGGTTGACAATGAAATAATAGGCAACAAAATAGAATAAGACAAGTACGATGAAATGATGTCTAAACAACTAAGATAGAATAAGATAAATACGATGAAATGATATAAAGAACTAAGATAGAATGAGATAAATACGATGAAATGATATAAAGAACTAAGATAGAATAAGATATATACGATGAAATGATATGAAGAACTAAGATAGAATAAGATAAATACGATACTTTTAAATATAACTTTAACTTGAAAGATTCCATAAAAGAATGAATATAAAGTATCATAAAGATTAAACGGGAGCAATTGATAACACGCCAACCACTCGCTTTCTCAAGCCTCCGATCGATGGATAAGTCCTGGGATCACTTCGGTTTCCATGTTCCAATCCACCAGAGTATCCATGTCATGTCAGATATCCCTCGGTCCAGAGGAGGTACATGCATCGGGGCACCGAAAACCATTCGGAAATGCCTCCATAGGACCATAAATCATAGGGAGCCAAGTAGTGCTCCCGTGGGACACACCACTTGGGTGGAACCTTAGTAACCAATACTCAATGAATATCCCGTAGGATCTGCCGAGCTCTCAGGCTCCAATAGTCAATCAATATCCCGTAGGATCTGCCGAGCTCTCAGGCTCCAATAATCAATCAATATCCTGTAGGATCTGCCGAGCTCGTAGGCTCCAATAATCAATCAATATCCCGTAGGATCTGCCGAGCTCTTAGGCTCCAATAATCAATCAAAATCCCGTAGGATCTGCCGAGCTCTTAGGCTCCAATAATCAATCAATATCCCGTAGGATCTGCCGAGCTCTCAGGCTCCTCACATCACTCATTATCCCCCTATATCTGTCCAACTCCAACCATCATAACGGCACCGGATTCCCCCCCCCCCCCCTCCCCCCTTGGTGTAGTACCGAACCAAGCAAACAAACGGACAACCAAACAAAAGAGCATACATTACAAGAATAAGGATAAAGGGAACAAGCATTAACATTCAAGAACTAGAGTAAAGGAAACATACAATAACACGTCCATCAACAAACACTCCTCGAATCGCACTTTCACCACAACACACCCAAGACATTCACTTAATCCTCAATCTTAGAAGTACACACGTTCATCACAAAGAAGGCATCCAATATCATCCCACACTTACCGTATACTTACCTGTCAAGAACCCACGGTACATCGATCACCTGATTGTACCGCTCGGCACAACCAGTCATACTCGATCATCCGTTCAATCAAAAATTAATCATCACTCAAGTAAATAATGAACATTCAAGCATTCAAGTAAAACTAAGAACAACCAGGCATGCATTCGATCTAGTTCCATTAGACTCTTGAATATCCTAATACTAGCAACCACGCATGTGAACCTAGCACACAACTAATCCGAGAGCTCTTCACAGCCTCTCTACCAGGAAATCAATTCCCAAGTATTGAAAGCAAGCTTCACTAATAGTCATCATCCTAAACATGCAGACTAGACTCATCCATTTATTAGTAATTGAAAAGCGATTATTCTAGTTATTCGCATCCTTTAGGCAATTCTAGGACCTTTCCATTTTTATTAACCTAACATGCATACTAAACGTTATTTAAATGAGAAGTTAAGATTTTCCCTACCTCGTGGTCTTCCTCTCAACACTCTGTTGTCACAAGCGATGGTCACCACACCGTCCTTCACACGGGTGCCGGCAAAGTCTACTTTCTTCAAGGTCTTCGTTCTTCAAGGTCTCGTGGTCTTTGAACACAAAAAAAAAAACTCTAATTAGACTCCACTTGACAGTAACAAAAGGTTCCCAAAACCCCTCCAAAGTTCAGCTCCTAACCAAGATCAAAACGGGGGAAAAACTCTCAAAACCCCTCTGAACTGGTCGGTCACGGACACGGTCACGGAACCGTGACACCGACCCTCACGGAAGACGTCACGGAGCCGTGACGTGTGCTGTCACGGTGTCCCTCACGGAGCCGTGACGTCACCCGTCACGGGATCCGTCACGGATCCATGACGCTCCTGGGCAGTTCCGCCCTTCTTCAACCTCCAGCTCCTTTTCTCCGAAAATCCACCACCAAACTCCATTTTTAACCATTTCCAGCTCCCAAAACCATCAAATACCATCAAAGCTCCTCTACCCATGGTACCAATCAACAAACCAACAAGTTTCCAATGATTCTCCAAATCACAATCAAATCAAAAGCTCCAAAATGTTCATCAAACTTCAACAAAAGTATCAACTCAACATCCTACTTCACTATTCCTTCTCCAATAGACAAACATAAGGCTAGTTCATCACTTTCAAGCCAAAACCCACAAAACCCAAGAATTTAGAGTAGATGAAATGAAGAGTTGAGAGTATCCATACCTTTAGGATGATGAGATGAAGAAGAGGGAAGCAAAATGGAGTCAAAAGGATGAAGAACTAGCTCCAAAATCCAAACTTTCCTCACTATCTTCTTCCTCAAGAAATGAGTTTCTCTCTTGCTCTCTCCCTTTGTGATTTTCGGCTGCAACACTAAGGTGTGAGCTGATTTTGTGTCATCTAATACTTTAAAAAGACCTAGAGGTGTAAAAGACGAAAAACCCTTTAGTTCTTATCCCTTTTGTGGACAACTAGTGAGGGTAGAGATGACTTTTGAGCCTCTTTTCTTCCCTCCAAGCCATTAGTGACACTTGGCATAGTGGGGACCACTCTCTTCCATTTAAAATCCAGCAGTCCAAATTTAAATGTAAAGACTCGATAAAAAGCTCGATTTTGACCAAATTTGACTTCCTTCGATATTATACTTAAATGAATGGAAACGGCCCAATTAAGCCAACCGTGATGACGAATCAGCTTTTTGGGCCTCGGAAAAGCCCCGAGTGACTTCCCGAGTCCTTAGTTGACTTTTCCGGTAGAAAGTCAACCTTGTCTTAAAAGTCACCGGTTCGACCGGGATCGACTGGGAGCGGTTCTTACATCTTGGGTGTTTGTGTGTGTTGCTCAATGCAGTATTGAGTGTGTTTGCATTTGGTTGTTGTAGATATGACCGGTGTCATGTGACTTCCTGTGTGAAATGGAGAGTAAAGGTATGGATGTTGAGAATTGACCTTGTGACGGTTGGGTGTCAGGTGTGAGATATGCATTCCCCTAAGTTTGGACTGGGCATTGAAATTTGTTTTACCTGTTTTAAACTGTTGGTTTGTTGATACTTTACTAGTATGCCTTGGTCAGACGGGTATTCGTGGCGGTGAGCGAAAATGCTCATCCCATTTACTAATTTTCCTACAGGTTGGTCGTGAGTTGGTTAGAAGGACATCTCGAAGCTAGGAAGCTCATAGCGAGAGTCCGGGTTTTGGGCAGTATTTAGAGATGTACTCCTTTTGTACCAAACTTATTTATTTTTGGACCTGAGCATAAGACTCATTTTATGTCAATTTTTGTTGTTAAAGAGCATTTGGGATGATATTTTTGGTTTTAAAATTGGTTCCATTATAAATTTCCGATTCACGTCTCGAGTCCGGTCAAAACCGGATTTGGGGCGTGACACTAGTAGTGTCAAGGAGCAGTGTCAGGAAGTGTTTATTTGCTTCCTAACATGGCTTCCTGACATGGCTCCTCCAATGGTCTGACATGACTAGTGTCAGAAGCCATGTTAATACAGTTTCAATAATTAAAAAAGGACCCAAATTTAATTACTACTTTTATTTAAACCCACAAACACAACTTACATAATGTTTAACCTAGTGCATATTCGATAATTTAAAACACAATAATTAAAAATAAGATAATTAACCTAATTCCTAATGGTTCGAATGTGTAAACGCCACTTCGCATCGTCTTTGAGCATCTCCCACACAGGATGTTTTGTCCACTGCCCGTATTGGCCTTGATAATCACTCACGGTCGCAGCATAGATTTTGTCATCGGTTGCGCCTTTCCTACGGTCGTTGAGACGATTCCGGTAGATAGCATCAAACCACTTGCACTTCTTGCTCATTTTTGGAAATGATCCTTCATTTGCTTTTCCGTCCATTGTGGCCACGCCTCATCCTCGGTTTCAACGAAAGCAAGGTATAGTTGATGCCAATACTTGCCCCCGTGCTCGTAATAGGTGAGCCAATTCAACACCAAATGCATCTCCTCCTCCGGGGACCATAGAGGACCGGTTGCCCAAGAAGAAGATGATCCCGACATATCGAATTGAGAGAGTTTGAGAAAGAGCGAGAGGTAAAGAGAGGTGTGAGAATTTGAGGGAGGGTTGAGGGGTATTTATAGGATGAGAGGTGGAGGAGTCGGCATGGCTGCCACGACCCCTAGGGTTACTATTTCGAAATAGTAACCGTGCAGGAACACCAAGGCTCCGAGAATCAGATAAAAAAAATTAATTTTTTTTATTAAGTAGAATAAAACCCAAACTACATAAAAAAACAACTAGATTAATATGTTTATTACATAGATTAAAAACTAAACTAAATTGAAGTCTTGCTTAACTCAACGACTCCAAACGCCTCCCGAGGCTTTGAATGAGAGCGGCACGAGCCTTCTTTTCCTCAACGGACATGTTGGTGGTGTCTTGGCTAACCACTCGGTTCAACATGTCCATGACTTGTGCCTGCATCTTGAATTTGGTATCGGCGAGATTCTGTTTCTTATCGGCATACGCGTGGAGGAAATGCATTTTCTTGGGAGGTACCACTGGCGCCGGCTGAGGTGGGGGGTCCATTTGTTTTCCTTTTCCTCAAGCCTTGGCCTTAGCTCTCTTCTGGTCGATCGGTCGCTCCTCGGTTGCAAGCGAGTTCAACTCGTGGTCGCACCCGTCCCCCGAAGTGTAGGTGCGAGACTTGTCCAACCTTGTCCACTTTCTTGCTTCACTTTCGACGTCGAGGTTGAGGTCGATGTCGGGGATGTCACATTCTGGAACCTTCTTGGTATGCAACTTAGATTTCCCCCTCACGATGACCTACATATGCTTGAGGTTGAACTCGTGCCCTTCCTCCTCCCTGTACGTCTGTTCAGCGCCTGCCATGACGTCAGCCTCGTTCCTCCCTCTTGTGAGATCATTCTCAAATGTGGTGTACTTCTCATCGAATTTATTGATTCTTTCTTTGCATTGATGCCAATGGTCATTTCAAGCCATCCACGCCCAAGGTGGGTTGTTTGTCGGTTTAATCGCGTCGAACTCGACATGTACTTTTTTCCAGTACATGTCATTCTTCTGGTTCTTCCCGTTGATGGGGTCCAGCGAATTGTTGAGCCATGCACGGGCCAATCTTGTCTGCTCCCCGATGGACCACTTCGGCCGCGGAGCTGCTCTCATGCTCGATATAGATGCAGCCTTCTTCCCCTTCCTCCTCGATTGCGTCGAAGCGGATTGAGAAGGTTGAGTGGCCGGAACGGATTGGGAAGGTGTTGAAGGTTGCACGTTCGGCACTTACGACTCTTGACATTAGGATTGGGTGGTCGGGGTGTATGGAGGAAACGGCGATGATTGGCTCGAGTTGAGGAGGTTGGTGAATGACGTGAAAGTGGTCATGACGTCGTCTTCGGTGTGTTGAAAATCGGCATCTTTGTCGTTCAATGACTCGGATACGAATTGGAGGGCCTGATTGTCGTCCATTGTGAACTGAGGAAAAAAACGAGAGAATTTGGAGAGGAATAGAGGAAAGGGAGCTTGAAACAAGTGATGAGGGAGTGAATTTTTGCTTGGGGGTGGATCTGAATTTATAGATAATTATAGGATTATTTTGGACTCGTCGCTGACACGTGTCGTCTACGCAGTGGCCCGCCGACTAGCCGTTGGAGGCTGGCACGATGTGTCGCGTCGTTGCAGGAATCTGCAACGACAGGCGGACACGCCCCCATGACACGACCTTGTGACACGACGAGCCGTGCCAGCGAGTCGTGTCAGCGCCTCCAACGATCCCCTGACACCAGGGCCGACTTAAGTTTTAAGCGAGTTAAGCAATCGCTTAAGGTCATCGATTAGAAAAGGCCCCGGAAAATAAATAAGAAGTCGTTTAAGGCATCAGGTGAAAAATACCCCATATAATTAAAGATTTTTTATTATTTCATCAAACTTAATCAAGTGAAAATATTAGACTTCCAATCTTGAAATTAAAATTTAATACTAGCTAGGCCTTATTTTGATCTCTATTCAAATTTGTTTTTCAGAAAAACATTTTTCATCCAAATGAAAGACAATTTTTCTTGATGGTTGAACATTCTAACAGCTATATGGATGTTTATTTCGCAGTGAAAAACTATAGTTAACCAAACATAACATGTAAGTTTCATTTATCAATGATTAGTGAATTAAAAATAAGGATAAAATACAATGGAACTCATCAAAAAAGAAGCGCAAATATTTATATATCAATACACTATAGTACTTTTTTGAGGGATCACAATCAATTTATCAACTTCATTACGGAAATGCTCAAACAAAAATAATTTGGAAAAGTAAGATGTCAAAATTGAAAAAGAAAATTCAATATTGGATATAGATGTCTGATGAGAGTAGAAAGAATGCAAAACAAACATATGAGAAATCCATTGAATGTTTTATTTGATATCTCATACTTTCCTTAGTATGTTATAAACCAATTTCTCAGACATTCAAATAATGAAACTATGCATCTAAAAATGAATATTAAATAATATCAATGTTGTCTTATTGAAAAGGAAACAAGACATGCACATATTAACATCTAGTGCTAGAATGCCTAGTTTTTGTACTGTTAGAACATTGTATTGTATCAGTGTCTATGTTCATACTTATCATATATTAATGTCCAGTTTCATAGTTCATTTATATTAGGATTGTACTATTAGTTTCACAATTGTATTAAGAGTTGTATCATATCATCTGTACGTGTATATATAATTCAATCAATAACAACAAAACCCTCAAGGGAAATCAATTACTTTCATGTACAAATATGTTTAGTGAAAAAAATCATTTCTCGAAGAATAATACATGGAGTTCATAGGCTAAAAGCATGAGTCTCAGTGTGTTTGACAATATTGAAAATCGAGTTACTAATATACACTATAAATTGTCTAGAAAATATTTGAAGTAAGGAAATTTTTAGAAGTTGATGATAATTGCTAGTCATACATGACGTCACATATAAGCTACCATAATTTGGTGTAACTGTCTAGAATTATCTTGAACTTGTCATATTTTAATTGGACATGAATGTATCGTGTTTATAAATAAATGTGAATCCTTCAGCTTTTAGATTTTTGTATAGAATTCTAGACGGTACATCTTATCCATGGAGGTTGTCTTGATAGAAATTAATATGCATCATTCATTTTATATTTTGAGTGTTATAAGTAGATGTTCAAGCTCATTTGTTCAATATCATATAGTATAATCTTTTTATACGAACATGTTTGTTTATTTATTTATTTATTATATTCTTTCATAAAGAAAAAAAGACATCGATTAATTCTCGCTTTAGGCCCCAATAATCATTAGGTCGGCCCTGCCTGACACGACCCGTTGGAGCTGCTCTAATATACCAGGAATGATTTTTCAAGTGATTTTGAAATTCATATCTTTGACATAAATCAAAAACATATATTTGTAATCTTCAATCACACATTCAGTTATTTTATTTAAAGCAATTTAATTGAACAGTTAGAGTGATCAATTTAATGCATCATGTTGGCTCATCGTATCATCAGAATATATAAAAGCAATACGGGTAAACAGTAAACACGAAGTAGTAGAAATTGAAAGTAACAGAAAGTGGGAGGACAGAGATTTAAATATTGAGGGGAGTTTGTTTAAATTATGACAAAAATTAATTGAATCAACAAGATTGGAATAATGGGCGAAACACAAAATTTCTCTCAACAGATCCTTCTTCAAACCTTAGTTTTTTCCTTATTTTAACGGTCACTTTTCATTTTCGTTTTCGTCGGTAATGGTTATAGTTTTGGTCACTGTTGTCGTTGGCGGAGCCCATCCCTCCACCTCCTCCAACCCCTTCTCCTTCCTCCCTTCTTCTTCCCCCTTCCTCACCCGCTCGCTCCTTTCTTTGTTTTCAGACTTTTTTCTCCTATTCATTGATGCTTGAAGTCCTCTCGTCTGGCTGGTGGCGTTTGGTTGTGTTCTCGAGATCAGTTGCTCTCTTTGTCTGGTCTCTCTCCCGACAAACGTCCTTTCGACCCGCTCGACAGTTAAGGCAAAGCTTGGGTGACTCAGATCTTGCCTCCTTCCTCGTCACCGGAGAGCTTGGGTTCTTTGTCGTTGGATCCTTCCTCGTCTCCGGGGAGCTTGGATCCTCTGCCTTAAGACCTTTCTCCGGCCGACCAGTTTCTGTGGAAACAGTACTAGTTTGTCGGAGCTCTAGCATGCTTGTTGTTCTCATGGAATTCAGTTCTTGTTTTCTCGGGTCTACGTTGCTTGTGGTGAAGCTTGAGTGGATCGGGTTGCTACGAAGTTTTGGTGGCGATTTTTGGGTCCTTACCCCGACGGAGTTTCAAGAGACTCGTTCTAGATCCGGCATGGGAACGTTTCTCGACCTCCCTGGTTGTAGGTAGTAGCGGATCTGGACGACTGCTCCTGGTGCTCCTGTCAGCCGTACTCCGGCTCCTACCTCTCCGTTTTAAGTGTCTCTCCGGTGGTTCAACTTATTTCTAGCGTGGGACGTGTTACTCGACCTCTGTGGTCGTAGATCGTTGTGGAATTGCTTGATTCGTGCCTCATCCTTTGTTGTTGTGGTGTTGGCACCAGCTCTACGGAGGCTTTTCCTAGTGCTACCCCTTTCCGGTTGAGGTATAATTATGCTCCTTTTCCTATGCTTAAGTGTTGTTGAT
The DNA here is from genome assembly GCA_963921825.1 of Erodium maritimum. Taxonomy (NCBI): domain Eukaryota; kingdom Viridiplantae; phylum Streptophyta; class Magnoliopsida; order Geraniales; family Geraniaceae; genus Erodium; species Erodium maritimum. Next base: position 69,109,049 of record OY997590.1, on the reverse strand, counting down.
CCATTCGCGGTCCTTGTATCATTTATGCTTGGTTATCTTAAGTTTCCTTCCATTTATGGTAAGGAATCACTGATTTATAGGTGTTGGCCGTCGGCGAGCGGTTAGGGCTTCTTGCCTTTTGGTTGATTCTGTCACGCCCTAAATCCGATTTTGACCGGACTCGAGACGTGAACTAAAAATAATAAATAATAACAGCAACTTTAAAACCAAAATTAGTCTCCAATGATAGTTTAAAAGATCCAAGTCAACATCTCGGCAAACCAAATAGTAAATAAGTTTAGTAACAAATAAACAGTACGTCTCTAGACCAAACTAGCCTAAGACCCTCGCTAGCTCCCAAGCTCCGAGAATCCCGCTAGTCCAACTCCCGCTCGAAACCTGTAGAAAAGTAAAGTAAAGGGGTGAGCTTTCGCTCAGTAGGAATAGTAGTTAAGGTGACGAGTATCCGCTCACCACCACGAGTAACCGTCCAATTAGGGCATACTAGTAAGGCACAATACTAATGACAGCCACGGATAACACACAAAACACAACCACACCTTCATGACCAATATCACAACGTACTCACATCACTTATCCAATCCTCAAGCATACAACACATAGTAAAGCAATCACACGTCCCGTACAACAGTCCCCGAACCTACCGGTTGTCCATAGCCTGACTCAACCATATCGTACCGGATCACACAGCATCGGCCTAGATATCTTCCCGGAACCACATCGGGGCACAATCACAATACATCATACCGGATCACACACCATCGGCCTAGATGTCTTCCCGGAACCGCATCGGGGCACAGTCACATTATACCATACCGGCTCACGCCGCATCGGCCTAGATAGCCTACATCGGCATACCCTCTCGATGTAAGTATCGTACCAGAACCACTACCCGGGGGACCGCGTACATGGGACCTCACCGTCGGCCTAGATACCACCCTACACCGGCATACCCCCTCGGTGTAGGTACCATACCGGAATACACCTCATCTCGGAACATACATCAAGAGAGTCTCACGCATCACAATGCCATAATTCAACCACGGTATACCAACCGAGTCAACTTACCACAACACATCACATCGGTCTATCAATCACCCGATCATATCACAAACATTGGTTCACGTCATATAAAGCATGTCATACTTGCCGAAACGTCACAACATACTACACCGAGTATATCATATCATGATTCTCAATCTAACAACGGATAAACCAATCAACAAGCATCACAATCATAGATCATGGCATTACAATCAACACACAACCTAAGGGCTCGACAAGGCCCACATGCATTTCTACAGCACGACAATTCCCAAACTTACGGCTCGACATGGCTCGTAAGCTATCCCTCATTTCACTCGTTTCTCACATCCTACATGCATACTATCATTAAACAAGTATTCACAACCTATATGCATACTAGTAACTTTCTGTAATTAAACCGGTATTCGCTACTTTCCCTACCTCGATCGCTTTCCAAACGCTTAGTCACTTCACGATGTACAAAAGTCTCCTCCGCCGAGCTCGGGTCCAAAGTCTAGTACCACAAATTAATCCGAGAATTAAAGCTAATTCAATTTCGATTAAACGAGAAAACACTAAAATAGGCCCGAAAGTCAAACATGGGCTGAAGGGAAATTGGGTGGGAACGAGGCCCAATCCGGGTGGCCCACATGCCCGGTACCCGACCCGGCCCGTGCAGCACACTGGCCCAGAACCAGGCACGGTCCGTGCGGCACGCCGGCCCGGGACCAGGCATGGTCCGTGCTGCACACCGGCCCGGGACCAGGCACGGTCCGTGCGGCACTCCGTGCCGGACCCTGGCACGGTCCGTGCGGCGGTCCGTGTCGGTCTGGACAGACCCTTCTTCCTCCTCCTTCCACTTCTTTTCTACAAATTTCTATCTCAAAAACTCCATTGATGAACTCCCAAAACTCCAAAACAGACCCCAAATCCTTCAATACCCACCATGGGTTTCATCAACAGCAACACAATCCAAGGGATTTCTATCATCAAACCTCATTTCTTCTTCAAAAATCAACATCTAAACCATCCAACACCCAAAACCCACTAGTTCAAGTAATCTCTACTCAAACCCACAACACCAATTTTATCTAGGTAAGTTTTAATGAGTACTAACCTCTAGGAAATGAAGATGCAATTAACCTAAAGGTGATATGCCTAAAATACCCGTCTTGCTCCCTCTCCCTCCTTTGGTTCACATGAGGGTAGTTTGGTCAAATCTCACCCATTTCTTCCCTTCCAAGCCAACATGGACTAGTGTCCATGTGGGGACCACCTCTAACCCAAATAAATCCAGCTCAAATGATTTAAATAGTTTTAGTCCTTAATTAGGCTTAGTTTGACCCGAGTTTGACTTTTTCGTAAAATTAGTCATTTGAAAGGAAACGGTCCAATTAAGCTAGCCGTAAACGGATAAGCTTTTTGGTTTCATGCCAGCACTCGAGTCTGTTTTTAATTGTTGGTTTCATGTTCAAGTCTGTAGTTAGACCATCATCTTGTATTCATTTTCTCTCTTTGAAGAGATTTAATTTAAATTTTCATTCGCTGATAAAAAAAGATTGGAATAATAATATTTTGTTAAACTGATGAAAATTCTTAATATTTGAATTATTGTATTATCCTGATTTTTCAAATATGAGAGAAATATGATTAAAATACTTGATAAAAAATAGAATAATATTTGTAATATAAAATGACATCTGCTATTACAATTTTATGAGCTATCACAAGAATATAGTTTCTTAAAAATAAGTAGCATAAGTTTTAAAAAATAAATAAATAACATAACTAATTATTCCCCAAGTCCAAGAAAAATTAATGTGTCTAATTGTGTGAGCGGTGATCGTAAAAGAGGCCAATGATGGACCCTTACGGAGAAGATGTTTGAAGGTAATACGAGGTTAATTTTTTTTATTGTACATAGAACATGAGCAGAATAAGGATGTCATAAGGAGGTTCGTGTATATATATGAGATGTAGAATACTGCGGAAGATTATCGATCCAGGGCGGAGGCTATAAGGATATGGGAGGCTCTTATTTCGAGAAAGACCATAGTTGAGAACAAGTGGTTGTGGAGTAGTAATACCAATCGCTTGTGCCAGAGATCAATAATTCGGTGAAATTCGATTCTCTATTGAGACATATCATATTGCATTATAAGCGTTTACTTACGAGTTCATCCATTTATTAGTTCTGGTTGCTTGTAGTTGCTCACATCGAGGAGGCTAATTTTTGTAGGGAAATTTGGAAATATATGCTTCATAACCTAGCATATTTTTTTAGTATACCACTATGATTCAATATTTGTAAATCTATGCTTTTGAAATATTTAGGACAAAAATACCCTCATTACTATTAGTTTAAATTCCAAATTAAATTGCATATGAGAGGATTTGAACTATGGTTGTTCAAGAAAAAAATGTTTGGACTTAACCACTTGTGCTAAATTACTTACATGTATTGTAGCCTTTTATTATTTTTTTTTACTATACTTTATTGTATAATAAGTTCTCGTACTACACCAAAATTTAAAATAAAAATATGAATAATTGAAAAATACTTATGGTGAACTCTGCACTTTTTGCAAATACTTACGGTGTATTGTTTTTGTTACAAATACTTATAGTGTATTATTTTTCATGCGTTAAAGTGTGAAAACTAACAGGAAATTGGGATTTTAGAGATTGTGCAACTTTAGATTTTCAAAATAAATAAATAAATATGGGTATACCGTAAGTATTTCAAAATAAATAACTATGTGTATACAAAAATAAATAAATAAATATATTTGTGTATATATATATATACATATTTATTTATTTTGGAAATTTTAAAGTTTTACATGCTCTAAAATCCCAATTTTCTGTTAGTTTTCACACTTTTTGCACATGAAAAATAATATATAGTAAGTATTTTTAACAAAAAACAGTATACCGTAAGTATTTACAAAACGTGCAGAGTTCACCATAAGTATTTTTCAATTATCCGTATTTTTATTCTAAATTTTGGTGTAGTACGAGAACTTAGTATATAATAAAATATAGTAAAATAAATAATAAAAGGCTATAATACATATAAGTAATTTAGTACAAGTGGTTAAGTTCAAATATTTTTTCTTGAACAACCATGGTTCAAATCCTCTCATATACAATTTATTTTGAGATTTAAACTAATAACTAGGGTATTTTTGTCCTAAAACATTTCAAAAGCACAGATTTACAAATATTGAATTATAGTGACATACTAAAAAGATATGCTATGTTATGAAGCATAGATTTCCAAATTTCCCTTTTTGTATTGATCACGTTTGGTAGTTGGACCCTTTCCTGTTAGGCATTCATTCGATCTTGATCAAGGATTTCTCTTTTATATTGGAATACGTTTTTGTGTTAAAAAAAATCGTCAAAAAAAATATTTCAAATTATACCAATGGTAATATTATGAATTATTTCAATTGTCATGACATATATTTTAAGCATAAGAGCAAGAACAACGGGTCGGCCCTCCGACCCGCGCGTTCACGGTCTGCGGACCGCAGGCCGTCCCACTGTGGGACGGTTTTTACGCGGCCCGTAAACACGCGGGTCGGGCCGTAGGCCTCGTCCCTCGCTCGTGGGCCGGGCGCACGCCCCTCGGCCCTGTCTCGCTCCCGTCCTCTCCCATGGCAACACGTGGCATGCTGGATCCGACCGTTTGACAACGGTCGGTAACAACTATTTTTTTAATTAAATTTAATTCATTTTAAACCCTATAAATACCCCAACCTCATTTTTTCCACACCCATTCTCCAATTTCACTCTACCATTCCCACATTCTACTCTCTCATTTCAAATATTCTCGTGAAAAATGTCGGGCGACGCAGGATCCCGTGCACAATCGGCTGGTGACAAATTCAGCCCAGAGGAACTAGCAAGGAATTTTGAAGACATTCTAGCGGACCCTCGTGACAACTCCGCTTTCACGCCATACTCGCAACCGGGGTCGAGCTCAGGTAATTGCAAACTAATTTTTTATTTATTGTATTTTTTTAATTCATGTATTGTATTTATTTAATGTATTTATTGAATTTTTTTAATTATTTTATTGTATTTGTTTAATTCATTTATTGTATTTTTTTAATTAATGTATTGTAATTTTTTCATTCATTTATTGTATTAATTTATTGTTTAGGGCAATTCCGTCCACAACAATTAGAAATGGCACCAGGGTTCCAGATGCCACAATTTGGAATGAACCCACAAGGACAAGGGTTCCAACTTCCACCCCAATTCTACAACTACCCCGAGCACCCACTACCCGACGTAGTGGTCCCCCGATCATCCTCTGTCGGACCTTCCCAACGACAACGACGACCCCGAGCAACACAGCCGGATGCACGGGTATTCACCAAGGAGGAAGACATACACCTCATAGACTGATGGCTGAGTACTACAAAAGACGCGATCAAGGGAAACTCTCAAGCCGGAAACACATTCTGGTGCAATATTGAGAGGAAGTACAACTCGAGGGGAGGTCACCGCCAGCGCGACTGCGCGACTGTACTTCTCTCAAGAAACGTTGGGGCAGAGGCTCCTCGCAGACAAGGAGGTTCCTCGGTTTTCTGAAGACCGCCAAGGACCAGTACCAAAGCGGCTGGAACCAAGAGGACTACATGAGACGTGCGAAGGACATGTGGGCGGTTGTAAGGAAGGAAGACAGACCGAATGACCACCCAGGAAAGTTCGACCTGGATAATTGGGTTGCGAAGCTCGAGGGCAATAAGAAGTTCGCTGTCGAGGAAGGCACAAAGGGTAATGTCCGCCAAGAACAAGCACGCCAACAACGACAACGGTTGGATGAGGTTGGGGCTTATTGCTCAACCCCACCCACAAGCACAGGGGAGGATTACACACCTCTTAGTGATGAGTCCCAACAACCAAAATGGGGAGCTTTCGATCACAACGAGGGGACTGAGGCCCCTCTCATCGACACACCCCCATTCCCCGAGGCCGCCGTAAGTCCCCCTCGCCAAACGCGACCGCAAGGAAAGAAGGCAGTGAAGGCATCAAAAAAGGCGAGCGTCCTCACGACCCAAATGACTGCCTTCGCCGAGATGGAACGTACACGGTAAAAGGTTGAACGTACACGGCAGGAACACCATGCAGAAAGGACTCGCATGATACACACAATAACCCAACAGTGGGAAGCAAACTTCGCCACCTACATGTCCATGGTGGAATAGGATACCTCCTCCTTCACCGAAGAGGATAAGGAAGAGCATAGGTAGTGCAAGGCCCGACTGCGAGTAGTCTTAGATACCCTTGAAGGTGAACTTCAAGATCGACAACAACCACCACCGGATGTCGACCCAACAGGGGATGATTCTTGAGCATGTATTTTTTTTTGTGGGTTGTATTAAAAGGTGATCAATAAAATTAAAAGTTAATTTTTATTCGTGTTAAATTTATTTATTATTTTTTATTGTCATTAATTTTTTTTCACATTTGTTTATATTTTATATAATTTAAATGGTTTCTGATAAAGAATTAAATAAAACAGCAAAATATCAATTAATTAACAACTCAGCATCCAGTCAGCACAAGAGCCTCAGCCCCAGGGCCTCTCGTTGCAAAACACCCATTATTCTGATGTCCTAGGGGCTCACTTTTGTCCAGTCAGCACAAGGGACTCGGGGCCAGAGCCTCACCCGGGGCCTTTCCATTGCACGTGCTCTAAGGAGATGTCATTAGTAAGACCGGAAAGCAAGAACCAAATAGTTATTACAGTAGAAAGATTCCAACCTAATTGTACTATGTTGAAATAACATAAAAACGATGCTCGAGGCTTATACTAATTAAAACGGAAAAGATCACAAGCATTGTTACATAAAAAAGAAAAAGGACCAAAACATTCTTCTAGATATTTTCAGCTTGTCGTTGTTGTTGCGATGAAGACCATTACAGAGACAACCGTAGAAAAAAGAGAATTAAGTCTTGATCTACCTTGCAAAAAAGAAATATATTCTCTTAGATGAGTTATACAACCTCCCAAAAGACCAACTTTTATCCCATCCCCCTTACCCACCACCGCCACCACCCACATATATGATTGAAGACATGGTTGAAAACATTATTGTTGGACCTAGACTTATTAGGTTAGTGAACGGGTAGTATCTGTAGATCCCAGTATCGACCTTTATATCTTTCATAAGGAAAGGCAGGGGTGCGTACTGCCCCTCGCCCGATAATCTGCCTCCCCTTTAGAGCCCCGATAATAGACAACCTCGGGCTTCCCTCGGGAATGTCTAATCCTTTGTCACGTCCTACCAAATTGCAATATAGGATTCGACATATCATCCCCTTTCTAACATACCTAGGACCGATGAGTACTGGTCACCTTAAGAGTGGGATGACAAGCTAATAATGTTACCCTCCTATAGAGCTCTGATCTTTAAAGTTTTTCCTTCAACCCAACCTGCGAAACTAATCGTCTTTGTGGGGCAGACGATCTCCCCCTGTGCCTAATCGACTTCGTTGACACCAAGGTCTAAAAGGAACACAGTTTTACCGCCAAAATCTGTAATTTTCCTACAGTCCCTTCACGTTCTCCCTCGACATCGTCGAGTCAATTATACCCTACCTGAGAATTTCGTCGACACCCCACTGGTGTTGTTCCGGTTTCCCAAGAGCTTTACTTGCGATGGCCATCAGCTCCCCAATCCGATCCTTGGATTTATCTTGTCCCCACGTTATGTCCTTACTCTTCGCTACTAGACCAAGGCCCACAAACAAATAACCAAAGTCCGACATCTCCTTCGTCATTCATCGCCGCCACCAATGGCTATCTAGAGTCAAGAAACTTCATACCCATCCTTAAAGGAGGAGCCCGAGTTCATAGACGCGAGCCAAAACTCTCTGATGTTAGATCCCCACCCTTTAGAGTATGTGATCATCATCCTCGCGCAAATACCCTGTTACGTGCACTTATTCCATCGTCGTCACTTGGTAATCCCATACCTAACAGAGTACGACATCGGTTTTTTCGATTAGAGTATTATAATCACAAATGACTAAACATATTTTTTTCATGCCGTATTTTATTTTAAAAGAGATATTGTGAATTTCATAATTATATGCATAAAGTATTTTAGTGCATAAGCCAAGTGTTATGCTACGAGTTGAGAGAAGTACGGATCGCGAGCACACAAGCCATTCATAATGCAAATAAAAACTATCTTCGATTTTGGGGAATGACGTTGAATTATTTTGCTGCTATACACCATCCGACTGGCGAATTAGTCGGACATTAGACATGCATGCCCTTCCTTTCTTTCATTATTCTGAAAAATTAATTGTTGGACTTCGAGCTGTTCTACCCTTCTTCAATAGCTTTTTGATCTGTTGTGCCAACACCGCTTCAATCTATTCTTTAAGTTGCTCATCCACTTGTCTTCCGTACAAATTTGGTTTATCAAAAAGTAGAGAGGATAAGCTTTTTTTTTTTTTTTTTTTTTTTACAAATGAATAAGAGAATGATGTAGGAGAGATTTTTTAATGTGACAACTAGGTAGAGAGGGGGGTTTTATTGGTTAAAATGAGGTATGTTGAGTGTTAGATGCGCGGCCACGTGACGCTACATGACTGGGGCTGATTAGCCATTGCCCCCGCCTTGTGTTGACGCAACAACTCAGCTAAGACTTAAGCGTTATACCCCTATACATGACACTACGTCGAGCCTCTTGTGACGTCTCTACATAGATACACCGTACATGTTCTTAGAAAAATAAGTTTTTCTTGGTTCCTATTCTATGTCATGAAAATTTGATTTCGATTTGAAAAAAAGAGAGCTAAAACATACGTACGGAGGGTGGGTAAACATAAACAAATACGTAGAAAGGAGATTGAAAATAAACAGCTCACTTTTCATATTAAATTTAGGGTTTCATATCATGGCCCCACAAAAAAACATAATCAAAGGGCTCCGATCAACAAAGATCCAACGGTTGAGATACGTTTACCTTCCCGCCCGGTAGGGCGCTACCATGAGTGTACTCCGTACTAAACACAGCTTTCACAAAGATTTCTCCTTCCATTAATACTTTTATTATTTTTCAAAAAACAATATTATTTTGATGTTTAAAATTTCATTTTTATGCTCTGAAAAACCTCATTACTTGCCATATTTTGAATGCAATCTTTCCTCTACCCTCGCATAAAAATCCTCTTACGACTCAGTGTCTCACTACAAGCCTCCTCTGTTTTGGCCCCTGTTTTAGCTCTCCCTCCATTGATTGCTCAGCAGTAGGAGTGTCTAGTCTTCGATCACAGAAATGGTAAGGAAGTAATGATTTTTTTTCCTCCGATTTGTTGTTGTTGAATTTGTTCTAATTTAGGCTTTCCCATTCATCAAAGCTGAGAACTGAAGCGTTCCAATTCATCAATATGAGAACTTTTTGGTTCCTCAAGTCAGAGACGGCTACTGTGTAGCTTTTGAGTTCATAATCATCAATTTTCTGTTCAGTTGCTGATATATTGAGCGATTCTAATTTTTATTGAATCTCGTATGTTTTATGTGCTTTACCTTTTGGGTTTTCGAAGAAAATCTCAATCCAATTAACCCAAATGATTATGCTAGTCCCAATATGATTTTGTAGCTGTTCATCAGTTTTTGGGTGGATTTTTGTAAACTCTGCATCGAAAAAGGAAGAATCTTGATGGGTTTTGAATGTTAGTCTCTTAATGGGTTTGTGTGAATTTGAAATAGAAAGTTGAGTATTTGGTTTGCATTGCAGGTGGGTTGCAGAATAATGATAAAGAAGAAGAAGAAGAAAGAGAGTAGTGATTGGCTGAGTAGGCTTCTGTGCAGCAAGTTCTTTGGGCCTTGTGTGAATCATCCCCACCTTTGCAAAAATGAGAAGAATGTGTTTTGCATTGACTGTAATCTGGAAATCTGTAGGCACTGCACCAAGGCTCATTGTCTTCATCACAGGTTACAAATCTACAAATATGTCTACCATGATGTTGTCCGTCTGCATGACATGCACAAGCATCTCGACTGTTCCCAAATCCAGGTCCACTATTCAATCTTGTTAGATTCGTGTAATTAATCAACAACTTGAATTGCTCAATACTCTGAACTGGAATTGGCTGCATTGTTGACATGGGTCATTAGTTCAGGACTTGTGACTAAAGTAGCAAAATCAGTCCACTATTAAAGTTTGTTAGATCTTCAAATTCTTTGTTCTGCTCTTCTGCAACATGTCTTTGGTCTTCTAATTTCATAAGCTATGTTTTTGGTTTGGTTTGGTTTGGTTTATTTATCTCATGTATGCAATTTCCTCACCCAGTTCCTCATGGGAGTTTGATCCCAATTGCATTATCTGTTTTGTGCAGACATACAAAATCAATGGTGAAAAGGCTGTGCATCTGAATGTTCGACCTCAATCCAAAGATAGCAAGCCATCCACAAAGGCAAAGAATGCGGCCTCTTGTGGGGCTTGTGGAAGATACATACAAGATGCACCTAATCGTTTCTGCTCCATTGGATGCAAGGTAACATCAATCACAGACCTCGTTTCTCAAACCAAATCATAATGTTGTATTAACGTTTAAATCTTTAGGTTTCAATGCTCTCTAAAGAAGAAAGACATAAAATCATCACCTTCCCAAACAATACTTCCTCAGAGTCAGAAACATGTACCGATGAGAAGGAATTGTGCTCAGAGGAGAACTATACCCATTCATGGGGGAGGCAATTGCACAAACGAAAAGGGGTTCCTCGCAGGGCTCCTCTGGTGTAAGCTTTCTTGTCTCTTTTTTGTTCCCACATATGACATATACATTATCATGAGAACAAAACCACAGCTCAAATGATACCTACATGAAGAAGCTTTTAGTTGGACTGTTAATACATTGAGCTTGTACAGTTTAAAGAGGTTATGGGTAATGCTCAATGCATGATTTTTATATGTATGTATGCTTGTGGTTTTTGAACCAAAATGTCTTTCTTTCATAGTCTTTTGTTCATGCAGGCTTGTTCACAATCTCCAACTCCAACGGTCAATATTGAATGTGTGAAATTATCTCGCACAGAACAGTTGGAGATGAAGATGGTTGACCCTTTAATTGCATATTGTCCAAGGCATTTACTAAGTGCTTTGGTAATACAAGGAGTCATTAACAATTTAAAAAGGTTAATCTAGCTTTAACGGATCTAGAATTCAAAAACAAGCAGATAAACTTAATAATACTAACATCTTCATCCTCATCCTTATCCACTGTCCACAGCTGAAACGTCTGATAAACACTAATTTAAAAACGTACAGTATCATGAACCAAGTCATGAAACGACTTGTTTTTTAAATAGAATAAAATACATATACAGGTCTCCATAATCTCACGTGGAAACCATCACAAATATTTGCTGTAATTATGTTAAAATTAAGGGATGGGCAAAATATTTATGTTATAAACATTCAAAGAAATGATGAATAAAAATATTATACTGAATCATGAATGGACCAGAGCCAGGTAAGCATTTGTAGGGGATGAGTTACAGGCTTTGTCTATAAGGTCAGTGGACCTACAGTCATGATCAAAGCCCCATGTAATGCAAAAGGCTAGGCCTAGGAGTATATGTTAATTTTAAATGTGTTTAAATATTATGATCATGTAAACCACACTGTTATTACTTATTAGGATAAACATGTAAATTGTAATGAAGATGAACGAAGAATATTAATGAGTTCCCACATCTCCACGATGAAGATCTTTGAGATGGGTCCGCTTATATCCAAAATGATTAGATAACTGATCCAAGTCATGAGTACTCACTTATTCAAAATTTCACTTTTTCGAAGATCATTAGGCCACAAGAATTAATATTAATGGAAAGAACTTCGAAGACTTTAATTAGATAATGGCGTATTTAAAGAATCTAAGGATTTTATTTTATATTATTTGGTTTGCCTTCAAATATTTATGATATAGGAATTATCGGTTAGAAAATATTAGTCATATATTTTTTTTGGTGATATAGGTGCAATTTTATTAATTCATACTTCAACTACGAGGAAAGAACATTAAGGGAAATTCTGTTCACGATTAAAAAAAGTCATTACATAGTATCGAATTTCACTTTCTACACATAACTCTGAGACAAGTGAACCAACACACGTAGTGTTTGAAGAGACATAAAGGCTAACTGAAATAAAAAATAAATAAACTATGACGAAACCAATCATTGCTGCTCAAGGTGTAGCCTTCATGCTCCATTCGTTGTATTAAACCGAATCTACGATAATTGATTTCAAGAGGAGACAACGCTCTTTTCACTGCAAAAATAAAATCAGATAAAATAAAAAGACTCATTCGATTAACCAGATCTAGAATCGAGAGCGGGGTCGAGGAGGGTGCGGTGGTAGAGGCCAGGGAGAAGGACATGCCAGCAGCAGCTTCAGAGACGTCGATGACGACTTTAAAGGTGGCTTCAGATGTGGCGGCGGATGCGGTTTTAGGGACGACGACGGAGACTTCAGATAATTGCCGCTGAGATCAATCAGGGAAGAGGTTGTAGTAGGCGAGAACCCCCCAAAGACAATTGGAAAAGGAAAAGGCGGTGTCGACGGCGACTGATCATGATGATGGGAGTTGGGGTGAGGTTGGGGACATCATGGAGGATGGGGATTGGGTAATGATGACTCTCGTGGGCAGCAGACGATCAAGAGATGATGCAGAGGATGAGCGCCATATCGACGAAGAAGTAGTACCGGAATGCGACCGTGAGGAGCGACGTCGTCCCCAAAGAGAAGCCGTCGTCTGGGCTAGAGGTTTTGAAACCCTAGCAGAGCACAGGTTCTGCGATAATTATATTCTTTTAGTCATACTTTATTTAATTTTGAGATTATTATCGATTTTATCTTGTTTTATTTTTGCAATATCATCTTAAACATTAATATTATTAATTTCTCTAGTCTCTCAGTAACCTTAACTCTAACTTCGTCTAGTTTTCCTGGTGTCGTCTATTGTTCCACCTGTGATCGATACATCTGACCTACCTCCAATGACAGCTTCTGACCTTGCTAACACCACCATGCCTTCTTGGCCTTCCTTGGCTTTTATTAAGCCAAGTGACCTCGGCGTAAGTCATGTTCTAAAACCCACACCACCATACCGTCTCCTTCAATTGCACCAGTCGACCTCCTTTTCCGTAACATGGAGCATGATGTGATCTTTTCGTCATCGGGTCATAGTCTGCCACCATTCATGGTGAGTGGTACACAACCCTTCAAACCAAAGCGGGGACAGAATCCTTGTTCCACGACTACTGTTCTACGATCGTCCTTACAGTGCCGGGAACCCTTTGATTAAGTCCTACTAGGGGTGGTTCTGACCCCTCAGTACAGACAGTGGTGAAGGACAATCCGCATTCAGATGGTACATTATACCAGAATCCTAGACTGGTCTGGGGTACATAGCCCTTCAAACCAAAGTAGGGCCAGAAGCCTCGCTCCACAACTTTCGTTCTACGATCGTCCCCTCACCTTTAGGAACCCTCTTATTAGGTCTAGTTGGGGGTGGTCCTAAGACCTTAGTACAAACAATGGAGAAGGTCAATTTGCATTCGGATGGTGCATCATACTATAGTCTTGGACTGGTCCACCCAAGCCCTAGTTTAGTGCCCTCCCCCTACCCCAACCCCCGTTTGTAGATGCTCTCCAAGAAGGATTCTCGGTAATGCACGATCATCATGGATGAGGATGTCATTATTGACATCCCATTTACCCTGGTCTCTCTGGAGGCCCTTGCTCGACGAAAATTTGGTAGGATGGGAAGGATGCTCACGTCCCGATCATACCGGAAGGATCGTATGGTCGTTCGGTCTTGGGCCTTGTGATCAAAGACCTCTAACCAGGGATTTTTGGTTTTACTTTAGTTCACAGAAAACCAAGGGTTGAGTTTTGCAGAACTAGCCTTGGTGCATTAACGGATCTCTACTCATTCATGGGGATGTCATTGATCCGAAGCGACTAGATACCCCCTGTCTTGATAGGCTGCAACTGTGGATGTAGGATAAGGGTCTTCCACCTTACTTCGTACTTGAGCTATAGGAGAACTCATCGGTAATACATTGGGTGAATATGTGCAAATACCATGTGGCCAATGGGGTTTTGCTGGGGCGGGACAGTTCATATTCATATTTGGATGCCCATGTATTGTCCTCTACGAATGTCATGCCCCAAATCCGGTTTTGACCGGACTCGAGACGTGAACTAAAACAGTAATAATTTTAATCGAAAATAAAGCCAACAAGTCTCAATCTCACAATTTTAAAACTTTAAACACCACGTGAGTCACAACTCGGTAAAACCCAACGGTAAAACAGTTCAAAATAAAACGGTACGTCTCTAGACTATCTAGCCTAGGACCCTCGTAAGCTCCCAAGCATCGATCATCCAGCTAGTACACTTCCCGCTTAGAACCTGAAAAACAACAAGTAAGGGGGTGAGCTTTCGTTGAGTAGGAAAAGTAGTTAAGGTTATAAGCAAGCGCTCACCACCATGGGTAACCGTCCAATTAGGGCATACTAGTATAACACACGACTAAATTCCAACGGAACTCGTAACCACACTCCTTGACTCAAGACCGAACCACACTTACGAACCAACTTAACGAACAAACACAAACAACAACCATCACACCACTTAAACCAACATCGACATAAAGTAACTGTAAAAGCACGACTAGTAACAGTCAAACTAACCAAGGGACAATCTCAAATAGTCATATCGGAATCTCTATCGGCCTAGATCTCTTTCCCGGAACTCCTTCGGGCAAAGGATAGATAAAACAGCCTTCCCAGAACTCCTTCGGGCAAGGCAAAGGTAAAAAAACTTTCCTGGAACTCCTTCGGGCAAAGCAAAGGTGAGACAACTTCCCCGGAACTCCTTCGGGCGATGCAAAGGTGAGACAACTTTCCTGGAACTCCTTCGGGCAAAGCATCAAGATAATAATACAATTGTCATAATTAAACACGGCTTACCCAACCCTATAATCTTACCACAACCAGTCACGTCGGTCTATCACTCACCCGACCATCACAAAACCAAGGGTTTCACATCAACACAACCACGACACACTCGCCCACACATATCAACAACAAGCTCAACGGTTATACTAATCTTGTCTATTAACCCTAACGACAACGACTCGAGTGGGCTAAAGCAGTAATACGGCGAATCAAGTTCGAGCATCCGAGCACAGAACCCGGTGCACGTTTCCCGAGGCACGGGTCCCAATGCACAGATCCCGAGGCACATGTTTTGAGGCACGGTTCCCGAGGTACGGGTTTCTTGAAACAAATCCCGAGGTCCGATTCTACGTTCCGTTTTGTCCCGTTCCAAGAGCGATTAACAGTCCAGTTCAAACATTCAATTTCCAAACTCATCAAGTTTCGTTCCAAGTCCAAAAATCTGAATTAAAACAGTTCTGATTTTAATTCCCTTTTTAAATAAAACTGAAATTCGTTTTAAAAACAATTAATTTTATTGCTTTAAACTTTTTGTTCATGTTCTTCCCCGCTTACACGGATCCAGCACGAAAAAAAAAACAAGAAAACAGTTCTCCACAAGTCCAAAATCAAAAACATCTTAAACCCTCAAGTCCAGATCCAGAAACAACCGGACAAAATAAGAAAAGAGAGAGAGAGGATGGTTGGGAAGTTCCTGACCACCGGCGAAGACAGTGCCGGCGGCTGACCCCGAGGTGCGAATCTCACCGAGGGAAAAGGATAACGGTGGCGGCGCGGCGGGTGCGCACGGATCTGGAGGCGAACGGGAAAGGCCTGGCGCGGTGGTCACGGGCGCGGGAGCGGCGGAGCTCGGCGGCGAGGGGCGGAGACTGAGAAGAGGCCGGCGACGGTGTGAGGGAAGGGTCGGGCGAGGAAGGTGAGAGTGCGTCTGAAGAGAACAGGGAGAGAGAAACGGGATCGGGAGAGAGTGGCCGGCGACGACGGCCGGAGCTGAGAAAGCTAGAGAGAGAGCTGGATCGAGAGTTGGGGGAGAGGGAGGTCTGCGATGGCGTGCGAAGAGGAAAAAGGAGAACGACTGAAACCCAAGGGTTTCGTTGCTTAAATACCGATGCCCCAACTGGGCTGATTCGAAAATGGGCCTGGCTAAACGGGCTCTACGGCCCAAGGCGAAAGGGAAAGCCTGGGTCGGCCTGGCTGGGTCAGCTGGTCGGGTCCGGCCCATCCGGTTCAACCCTATTTTTTCTTTCCTTTTTCTTTTTCTTTTGCAAAAGCTAATAAAAAAATTCGATCCGGTTTCTTCCCACTATGACGTTACCAAACAACCGACCCGATTTTCAACCTCGACGTTTCGGACGAACACTTTTAAATAATTAAAAACTTTAAAAACTGAGGCGGTCTTCACAATCTCCCCCCTTAAAAGAATTTCGTCCTCGAAATTCAAAACGAACGTGCTCCACTTACCCTCTCTCCAGGAACGTCCGATTAAAACCCTCCGTCTACAGTCCCTCAAGCACACGGACAACACTTGAGTCCGTTAGTCGATACCGGAATCCTTCGTCGGTAGAGACGTCACGCCGCCACGCGCAACTAGGTCGATACATCCTATACCGGAACCGTCCATCGGTATAGGCATCAAACGAGAACAAAACTCACCTCGTCCTTAAAACGGATCCAACACAACGACACCTCACCCCCCACCGTTCTCTTCGCTCAAACAACAAGTAACACGTACCCAACAAAACGCAAGGGGGCCACCACGCTTCCGCTGCGCTACTCTGATCTCAACGTTACTTGGTCAAGCTCGGGGCACGAACTTAGAAACAACAGAAAATGACTTACATGAAACGCAAGATCAAGAGTTGCAACAATACTCAAAAGTAGCAAGCCAAAACGAGTCAAACACAAGTCTCAAAATGAAAACACAGTTCTAAAGTCAAAGCAAAAGCAACTCCCGGACTCTCGCTAGTCCTACGTTCCTCGATATCCTCTAGCGTGCTGGAAGTCACGAACGGTCTCACGATCAGAGTCCTGTCTCTCTGCCCGTGAATCGACGACAGCATACACTCGACCATGTCGTAACGGAGGTCCGCCTCTCGGAGGTGGTGGAAGTGCCACCTGCTGCGCAGCTCGCTGCCTCGGCGCGGGCGCGCTCGCTGCCTGCCACGGAGCTCTCTGCGTCTGCGCCTGACGCTGCT
Source organism: Erodium maritimum (assembly GCA_963921825.1). Lineage (NCBI taxonomy): Eukaryota > Viridiplantae > Streptophyta > Magnoliopsida > Geraniales > Geraniaceae > Erodium > Erodium maritimum. The sequence goes on along the minus strand of OY997590.1, from coordinate 69,091,820 downwards.
GAAACTGAGGTGACTGCACAGTCTGCGACTGCTGGTGTCGCGGGACTGACATCTCTCCAACTCGATCGGACATCTGGCCGCAAAATGTCCAGGTCGTCCGCACTGGTGGCATAGCAGTGGCGTAGCATTCTGTCTTCTCTCAGATCTGGTCGAAAGGCGATCCCCTGGTCCGCTCTCCGAACACTCTCAAGCTGCGTTGTCCTACTGTCTACATCGAAAACACGCCCATTCAGACGGGGCAGGTGCAACGGAGGCCATCGATCCGGCCCGCTTTGTACCTCTCAGCTGAGTCTGAGGCTGGAACGATCCCGTGAATATCGACCTCCTCGGATCACGAGACTCGGATGGCCTCAAGAAACCACTCGGCCTCTGCCTGACCTCTCGAACCTTGTCTGTCTCCCGAAGGCGTCGCTCCACGGTCAAGGCCCGGTCCACCAGCTCTGAATAAACCTGAGTCCTCATAGCAGCGAGTCGGTCTGCTATAGCGGGATGCAACCGTCCTCAAACCGTCGACAACGCAAAATCTCTGTCTGCACCATCTGAGAGGAAAAATGTGACAGGGATGTGAACCTCGTCTTGTACTGAGCGACGGCCAAACCCTCATGTCGCAGCTCCAGGAACTGCTGGTGTCGATCATCCAACACCGACTGAGGAAAATACTGCTCCAAGAAACGCTACTCAAACAACGAGTAGTCATCTCCCACGCGCGCCTGCTCGCTCTGCCACCAACGGTAGGCATCACCCTCCCGCTAAAAAGTCGCAAAGGACACTCTCCTACGTCCATCCAGTAACCTAAGGTGTCCAGGTTGCGAGTCATCCGCTCCAGCCATCCCTCGGCTGCCTCGGAGTCTTGCTCCCCGGAAAACACTGGTGTGCCCAGCCCGCGGAAGTCTCGCAGCATCTGAGTGGTGCTGCTGCCGACCTGATCGAGTCTCGAGGTCGCGGCTACAGGTGCAGCAGGTACGGTCTCCGGTACTGGAGTCGTAGTCTCTCTCTCTACCTCCCTACGGGTGAGGGTCTCTACCAAACTCTGGACAGTGCGGGTCAACTCCTCCAAAGCTACCGTTTGAGCAGGTTCGGTGACTAGTGGAACCCTAGTGGGAAGTCCCGATGACCCAGTATCGGTCCTCTCGTGCTTCTCGGCACGTGCACCCTGGGCGCTAGACTGCCCTCGGTCCCTAGCCGGCCGGCCTCTGGTGCCTCGAGGTACGTAGGTCGGCGCCATGTCGTATGTCCTCTGCACGGACAATGCACAAGTTTAGTTCCTTAACTTCGAAAAAGACGCGCCTAAGTAACTAGCGTTCACACACGGCCAAACAGACACAGTAAAGTCAAACTATAACACCAAAACGGGGAAGTCCCCACATAACAACCAAGTAACACAGCAGAAATACACAAGTCACACCAATCACCAACTTACCACATACGAACAGTTCACATTAGACAACGACCACTTGGAATTGAAGTTTAAACACAACCAATTTTCATCCAAAACATTCATGTCGATGTCGTGTCGTTACAACCCGATTTAGGCGTCCCCGAACTACGTTGTAACCACCTGACATCCCCCCATTCACGTCCAGCTATAGTGGCCCCTATAGCCAAACCGTGATGGTACATACACTTCAATTTCTGCAGAAAATCGGGCATGACCCGTTCGTAAATTACTCTAACCATCCGCTTAAACGGGCACAGAAAACACAACCTGCACAGATAAAACAAGGACCACAATACTCAACAGTTCAACCAACAACCAACAACCATCAACCAACCGAGACTCTCTTCGTCTCGTTTAGACGCTTAGGTCATCTCCGAATTGCGTAACCGACACACCGAAACTCAAACACCTAACTCTACCCACCTAGTTGACGTACGGTCCGAGGTTTGAAAAACATTTTCAAATGAAACCAGGCTCTGATACCAAATTGTCATGCCCCAAATCCGGTTATGACCGGACTCGAGACGTGAACTAAAACAGTAATAATTTTAATCGAAAATAAAGCCAACAAGTCTCAATCTCAAAATTTTAAAACTTTAAACACCACGCGAGTCACAGCTCGGTAAAACCCAACTGTAAAACAGTTCAAAATAAAACGGTACGTCTCTAGACTATCTAGCCTAAGACCCTCGTAAGCTCCCAAGCATCGAGTATCCAGCTAGTACACTTCCCGCTTAGAACCTGAAAAACAACAAGTAAGGGGGTGAGCTTTCGCTCAGTAGGAAAAGTAGTTAAGGTTATAAGCAAACGCTCACCACCACGGGTACCCGTCCAATTAGGGCATACTAGTATAACACACGACTAAATTCCAACGGAACTCGTAACCACACTCCTCGACTCAAGACCGAACCACACTTACGAACCAACTTAACGAACGAACACAAACATCAACCATCACACCACTTAAACCAACATCGACATAAAGTAACTGTAAAAGCACGACTATTAACAGTCAAACTAACCAAGGGACAATCTCAAATAGTCATATCGGAATCTCTATCGGCCTAGATCTCTTTCCCGGAACTCCTTCGGGCAAAGGATAGATAAAACAGCCTTCCCAGAACTCCTTCGGGCAAGGCAAAGGTGAAACAACTTTCCCGGAACTCCTTCGGGCAAAGCAAAGGTGAGACAACTTCCCCGGAACTCCTTCGGGCGAAACAAAGGTGAGACAACTTTCCCGGAACTCCTTCGGGCAAAACATCAAGATAATAATACAATTGTCATAATTAAACACATCTTACCCAGCCCTATAATCTTACCACAACCAGTCTCGTCGGTCTATCACTCACCCGACCATCACAAAACCAAGGGTTTCACATCAACACAACCACGACACACTCGCCCACACATATCAACAACAAGCTCAACGGTTATACTAATCTTGTCTATTAACCCTAACGACAACGACTCACAAGGCAGGCATATCAAACAACAATCAGGCAACCAAACAACACGCAACCTACGGCTCGACATGGCCGATCTACCAGCACAGCAATTTCCCAAGTATTGAAAGCAGATAAAAACAATTAACTAGTGAATCCCGTCCTAAATGTTACTATGACTCGTCCGGTTATTATCTGATATAAACGTCTTTCCAGTTTTATTAATCCTAGCATGCATACTAGTAACTTTCTGCAATTAAACCTGTATCCGCTACTTCCCCACCTCTTGACGAACCGGCAGCTACGTCTCCTAGCTGCTGACGTCCTGGCTTGTTACCTACGGTCTTCTCTTCGATTGAAGTCGGACTCTAGATTAACACGACAAGTCACAATTAAAACCGGTTTCACAAAATGATTTAAAAGGTTACGACGGTTTCGATATAACTTCAAAAGTTTCCTTTTAGACTCGAGTGGGCTAAAGCAGTAATACGGCGAATCGGGTTCGAGCATCCGAGCACAGAACCCGGTGCACGTTTCCCGAGGCACGGGTCCCAATGCACAGATCCCGAGGCACATGTTTTGAGGCACGGTTCCCGAGGTACGGGTTTCTTGAAACAAATCCCGAGGTCCGATTCTACGTTCTGTTTTGTCCCGTTCCAAGAGCGATTAACAGTCCAGTTCAAACATTCAATTTCCAAACTCATCAAGTTTCGTTCCAAGTCCAAAAATCTGAATTAAAACAGTTCTGATTTTAATTCCCTTTTTAAATAAAACTGAAATTCGTTTTAAAAACAATTAATTTTATTTCTTTAAACTTTTTGTTCATGTTCTTCCCCGCTTACACGGATCCAGCACGAAAAAAAAACAAGAAAACAGTTCTCCACAAGTCCAAAATCAAAAACATCTTAAACCCTCAAGTCCAGATCCAGAAACAACCGGACAAAATAAGAAAAGAGAGAGAGAGGAGGGTTGGGAAGTTCCTGACCACCGGCGAAGACACTGCCGGCGGCCGACCCCGAGGTGAGAATCTCACCGAGGGGAAAGGATAACGGTGGCGGCGCGGCGGGTGCGCACGGATCTGGAGGCGAACGGGAAAGGCCTGGCGCGGTGGTCACGGGCGCGGGAGCAGCGGAGCTCGGCAGCGAGGGGCGGAGACTGAGAAGAGGTCGGCGACGGTGTGAGGGAAGGGTCGGGCGAGGAAGGTAAGAGTGGGTCTGAAGAGAGCAGGGAGAGAGAAACGAGATCGGGAGAGAGTGGCCGGCGACGACGGCCGGAGCTGAGAAAGCTAGAGAGAGAGAGCCGGATCGAGAGTTGGGGGAGAGGGAGGTCTGCGATGGCGTGCGAAGAGGAAAGAGGAGAACGACTGAAACCCAAGGGTTTCGTTGCTTAAATACCGATGCCCCAACTGGGCTGATTCGAAAATGGGCATGGCTAAACGGGCTCTACGGCCCAAGGCGAAAGGGAAAGCCTGGGTCGGCCTGGCTGGGTCAGCTGGTCGGGTCCGGCCCAACCCGGTTCAGCCCTTTTTTTTCTTTTCTTTTTGCAAAAGCTAATAAAAAAATTCGATCCGGTTTCTTCCCACTACGACGTTACCAAACAACCGACCCGATTTTCAACCTCGATGTTTCCGACGAACACTTTTAAATAATTAAAAACTTTAAAAACTGAGGCGGTCTTCACAACGAAGGTCTCTGGTTCTACGATTTAAGGAGTATCCAGATCCGGTGAGGGTCAATCTGACCTATGAAAGACTACCTACCTTCTGCTCCAATTGTGGCCGGATTGATCACCTGGTCCGGAAATACGAGCTAGAAACTCCGAGGATCCCCAGATTCAACAAATCCCTCTTGGAGGAAAAGGTTGATAAACTGTGCTAGAATTTTGCCAATGACTGGAAAAAGAAGGCATCGCCATCTCCGGTGAGCCGTCCAAGATTTAATCAATTTGTCTCGAACATCTTTCCCAATGTCCCACTACATCCAATGTTGAGATCCCTGGTAACCCCGTACATCTTGCCTAACCCACAGTTGGGAGGGATATTGACGATTTTGATCAAGTTGTCCATCACCCGGGATAGGGGAATGGTCTGTTGGTGTGGACCACACACTTCATGGACTGCCACGTCAGAGGCTCCTGTCAAGAAGAGGATGCTTGCAGCTAAACCACGAGAGGATTAGGCGAGAGCCTGAAAATAGCCTCGCCAAATGAAATGATTAGTGAGCAGAGATTCAGGGCTTTAAATGGGAGGGGCTCTGAATCAAGTACACACTCCCCTACATACTGTCGAGTTTCCAGTTCGATCGCACACCTCACGATAAAAAGATTCCTATCTATGAGATCAAGCAGCGTTTAGGCACCATCTTGAGCGGTTCTCCATAATTGGTTTTATTTTTCAAGCTTTTGTGTTAGGAAGTCCTTTGTTTTCAAACCGAAGTGTCATCGGTTCTATGTTATAGGGTTTTGTAAATATGGAGCTTTGGTTTCCTGATTTATGCATGAACGCTCTTCATTAATAATATATGCACTTTTCGTTAAAAAACGCCTATGTTATTTCTTTTATGTATATAAATGGAGATCTAATATTTAAAATTGAAATAATATTTTTACTATTTGTGTATATATCTAGGGAAATATCAAAAACTACTCTTAACTATACGAGTTCTTCAAATAATAACACTCAACTTTAAATTGTTCATAGAAGTACTTTAACTTTCTTGTAATTTCACTTTACTCGACGAAGTTTGTCACGCCCCAAATCCGGTTTTGACCGGACTCGAGACGTGAACTAAAACAATAATAATTTTAATCGAAATTAAAGCCAACAAGTCTCAATATCATAGTTCTAAAAGTTTAAACACCACGCGAGTCACATCTCGGTAAAAAAACCAACGGTAAAACATTTCAAAATAAAACGATACGTCTCTAGACTATCTAGCCTAGGACCCTCGTATGCTCCCAAGCATCGAGCATCTCGCTAGTACACTTCCCGCTTAGAACCTGAAAAACAACAAGGTAAGGGGTGAGCTTTCGCTCAGTAGGAAAAGTAGTTAAGGTTATAAGCAAGGGCTCACCACCACGGGTAACCATCCAATTAGGGCATATTAGTACAACACACAACTAATTTCCAACGAAACTCGTAACCACACTCCTCAACTCAAGACCGAACCACACTTACGAACAACTCAACGAACAAGTACAAACAGCAACCGGCACACTAATTAACAAAACATCAAACATAAAGTAACTGTAAAAGCGCAACTATTAACAGTCAAAATAACCAAGGGACGATCTCAAATAGTCATACCAGAATCTCTATCGGCCTAGATCTCTTTCCCGGAACTCCTTCGGGCAAAGGATAGATAAAACAGCCTTCCCGGAACTCCTTCGGGAAAGGCAAAGGTGAAACAACTTTCCCGGAACTCCTTCGGGCAAAGCAAAGGTGGGACAACTTCCCCGGAACTCCTTCGGGTGAAGCAAAGGTGAGACAACTTTCCTGGAACTCCTTCGGGCAAAGCATCAAGATAATAATACAATTGTCATAATTAAACACGGCTTACCCAACCCTATAATCTTACCACAACCAGTCACGTCGGTCTATCACTCACCCGACCATCACAAAACCAAGGGTTTCACATCAACACAACCACGACACACTCGCCCACACATATCAACAACAAGCTCAACGGTTATACTAATCTTGTCTATTAACCCTAACGACAACGACTCACAAGGCAGGCATATCAAACAACAATCAGGCAACCAAACAACACGCAACCTACGGGCGAAGCAAAGGTGAGACAACATTCCCGGAACTCCTTCGGGCAAAGCATCAAGATAATAATACAAAGGTCATAATTAAGCACGACTTACCAAGCCCAACAATCTTACCACAACCAGTCACGTCGGTCTATCACTCACCCGACCATCACACAACCAAGGGTTCAGGTCAACACAACCACGGCACACTCGCCCATACATAATAACAACAAGCTCAACGGATATACTAATCTTGTCTATTAAACCTAACGACACTGACTCACACGGCAGGCATCTCAAACAATAACAGGCAATTCCAAAACAACACACAACCTACGGCTCGACAAGGCCGATCTACCAGCACGACAATTTCCCAAGTAGAAACGTAAATGTTCGCAGTTCAAACGGCTACACTAGTTGTTCTCATCCAACATGTTACTACGACTCGTCCGGTTATTATCTGATATGAACGTCTTTCCAGTTTTATTAATCCTAGCATGCATACTAGTAACTTTCCACAATTAAACCGGTATCCGCTACTTCCCTACCTCAAGGCGAACTGATAGCTACGTCCCCTAGCTGCTGACGTCCTGGCTCGCTACCTCCGGTCTTCTCTTCGATCGAAGTCGGACTCTACTTTACACAGAAAGTTAATATTAAAACCGGTTTCACAATTTAATTTAAAAGGTTACGACGGTTTAGATTTAAGGTCAAAAGTTTTCTTTTAGACTCGAGCAGGCTAAAAGTGGGATTACGACGAATCGGGTTCGAGTACCCGAGCACCGAAACCGGTGCACGTTTCCCAAGGCACGGTTCCAATGCACAGATCTCGAGGCATGGGTTTCGTGGCATGATTCCCGATATACGGATTTCGTGACACGGTTCCCGAGGCACCCGTTTCAACGTTCCGCTTTTATCCCGTTCAAGACCCGAATTACCGTTCAGTTTAAACGTCCTGTTTAGTCAAAGCTCCAGATTTATTACAACAGTCCCAAAACCCAAATTAAATCGAATCTGATTTTTAAACCCCTTTCTATTTAAATTAGGTTTTATTATACTTTCCTTCTGAAAATTGTTTTCTTTTCACATTTATGTTCCAACTTCGATTCCACACGCCCAAAATCAGTTCTTTTGATCAAAACAGATCTTAACCCTTTTTGAATAAATCTGATTTTCGTTTTAAATTCAATTTTCTTTTCATTTTCTTTTAATAACAATCTCAACCAAAACTTTCAGATTCCAGTAGAACTTTCCAGATCAAAAGTAACGGAAAAGAGAAAGAGGAAAGAGCTCGGTTGAACTCCGGCCGACCACCGGCGACGCCGTTGCCGACCGAAGCTCTACGGATCGGATTCTCACCGTAGGAGGAAGAAAGGGACGATGGAGGCGTGAGGGTTGAGCATGGCGGAGATTCGCCTCAGATCCGGACGAAAATGGACTGTTCTGTCCCAAATCTGTGCGCGCGCCGGAGAGTCCGTCTCGGCTAGGCCGTGCACGGCGACGGCGGGACTCGGGGACGCTCGGGCGCGGAGGGGCAAACGAAGCTCGAAGACGATACTGACGGCGGCAGCCGTGATGGGAGAGGAGGCGGTCGGGGATGACGCCAGCGATGGCGGCCCGGGTCAACTGAGGAGTGAAGGAGAGGGAGGAAGCACGGGGCTTCTTCTTCGGAGCGGCGGGCTTGGACGGAAACGAGGAAGAAGGAACAAGGGTCGGAGATCTCTCGTCGAGGGAAGGAGAGATCGGACGGAGGGAGGTGTGGCGGCCGTGGTGTTGATGAGAGAGGGAGGCGTGGTGGTGCGCGAAGAGAGAGAAGGAGAGAGGTGAGGGTCGGCGAAGTGAAGACAGAAATGAGCAAAAACCTAAACTTTGGGTTTTTATACTCACAGCCCCTCAAGGATTTGGGCCAGAAACGGGACGGGCTCGATACTCGGGCTTCTGACGCGCGCTGGGCCGCACGGCCCAAATGAGTAGCAGGTCTGAACGGGCGGGCCTGGCCTGCTCGGGCCGGGTCTCTAGTCGGGTCAGGTCTGCTCGGCCGGGTCCGGTCCGACCCGGTCCGACTCTTTTTTTTCTTTTTAAATAAATCTGATTCAAATTCAATTTTTTTTTAACGAATAAAAGATTAAACCCACTTTTCACCCTCGACGTTCCGACAAACACTTTTAAAATAATTAAAAACTTTTTAAACCGAAACGGTCTTCACAAAATTAATTTTCTATCCGAAATATAAAAATGTCTAAAATATCCTTCACTAGTAATCAAATATTCAAACTTTTTGCACTTCATAAATTTTTGACAACACAAAATAAATATATAAATAAATAACTAAAAACACACTTTAGTAACCTTTATATTTTTGAAAAATATCATTATCATTAGCTCTGTTTTTTTCTTATTATTCCAATTTTTCCTATTTTCATTAAAATTTATAGTTTTCCTTTTCGCAGATTTACATATCGTAACTTCTAATTAAATTATTTTTTATTTTAATTTTTTAATTCCTTTTTTTAATATCCTAAATTCACTATTTTTTATATTAATTTCCTTAATTTATTTTTCTTTATACATTTTTATAAGTACTTCTCATAAACTCTTGGTTCTTTATGTATTTTCATTTTCACCAAAATTGATGTATATATATATTTGATATTCAGTTCCATTTGTTAACTCAAAAACTATAAAATTGGGATTAATATGAAGGAAAAAATCTAGAGTTCAATGGGTTAAAAAAGGAGATCGACGCTCGAGGTTTTTTCGGTTTATGGAGAATTACAGAACAGTCAAGAACCGGATCTCTCAAGTTGTGGTAGAAGGTGAGACTCAATCTGAACCGGTTCGAGTGAAAGAGGCGGCCTCTAGATTATTTAAGCAACATTTTAGCAAGGAAGCAAGATCGTTGTGGGAGCTACCAACTATTTTTTCTCGACCATCTCGGTTGTGCAATAAGGAAAGTTAGAGGCTGTGTTTTCAAAAGAGAAAGTGTTGTCAGCTTTGAAGGATTGTAGTGGTTCAAAAGCACCAGGACTAGATGGGTTAACGATGTTGTTTATTTAGAAATGTTGGGGTTTCATGAAGGCCGACATTATGAAGTTCTTTCTTGTTTTTATTTTTTTATAAGCTCGGTTTTTATTGAAAAAGACACTGAATTTGCGAGAAGGAAAGGGTCTAAAGGAACCACGACAACGATTACAAAGGAACTCCATCTACGGGAGCTAAGGGACGACAAGTCCGAACAAAAGCAAACCAAGGAAGACAAACTCAAGAAACTATCATCCTCGATCTATTCGTCACCTTCCAAGGTCAAAGTAGGATCATCAAAGGCTTTGTACTTGACATCTGGGTGTTAAGCACCAAAGTGTTGAGTAGATTGAGCCTTAAGAGCATCCTGTTTCCACAAATCTGAACTCGAAGGTCCAGCTTTGACAGCTCAATCACACAATGAACGAGTCTTCGACCTAATGTTGTAACTATTTAGACATGGCGCAAATTGGTGCTTAGTAGGAAGACCCTTACACATCAGAGGTTTGAGAAGGACATCCTTATACAGACTACCCAAAAGAAAACCACTTGAGGAAAAAGAGAACTCCTCCGAAGCAACTACGTTCGTCGAAATATGAACATCTTCCAAAACCCGAGGGACATGCACCTCCACAACATGGGTTACATCAGGTGGGCCATACGTCTCCGCCACAATATTTGGGACGCTCACCTCTGCCACAACAATTGGGCCACATGCCTCTACCAATGACACTACCATAAGTACAGCACGATCCTCCAAGAGTACCAAATATGATATAAAAGGAACAAGATCAACACAACCGAACGCAGGGACCAAATATGCACCGAGGTTTACCTCGCGAGCCCATTCAACCAAAACCAGATCTTTCACATATATTAGGTCTATGCTAGAAGAACCAGAACCAAGATCACTTGGAGGATCACCGGAGGATGAGGAGCTTACTGAGAAGTTGGAACAAGCCAAGATTCTTGAGGATCCATAGAATTATAATTCGAAAAAGGAATCTAGAACAGAGATTGTAATGACCACGTTCCCACAGGCGTCTGATGGGAACTCGACCACAATTCGATGACCAAACCTCACTACTCGACTACCATCAATGTCCAGAGCTCGGGAGCAGTGATCAGGACGGCTCACCTATACATTAATCTTCCTCCCCACTAAGCTCTTTTTTTCTCCTCTGACCTTCTCTACTCGATGTCGGCAAGGCCAGAGCTATGAATAAGTCAAACCCATTGACTATGTACCCGTTGAAAGTGGCTATTTCCTAAGTAGCTTTTGAGCTTTGACGAAAAGGTGATAAACCCAAAATACCTCCATTTCTTGTTAGGGGGGCATATAATAGAGCATGAAAAAAATCTTGCCAAACGACCCGAAAAAGTTTCGTACCCATTCCTCAGAGCATTCAACTGGTAAATAACAAACAAAGACCTCTGAACTAGTACCTTTCAACACTCTAGTAACGGGAGATAAGTTTTTCTCCAACGAAGGGAAAGTCGTGGCCTACGCCTTCCTTTTCGTCTATGTTCCTCTCTGCTTTCTCCGAGGCTATGAAGCTCCCTTCAACAAATGAACGGTCGAATACTTGGAAGTCCCAGAGAAACTCAAACCTTTTCCAGTCTGAGTGTAAGAACGTAGACACCCTGTTCCATGAGGTTTCCTGCTCGCGTCCGAGATCCCAACCCTGACTGTGGAGGAAGAGGATTTCTCTCCACAAGTGGACGGAGCTTCGGTGGAGAGAAACGCAGGGCGTGTCTCCTTCCCCTTGAGCGAACGAGATTTTTTCCTCCCTCCAAATACGGCTTGGTCTGTAGGAGCGGACGGAGCTCCGGTGGAGAGAATCGCAGGGCCAAAATTATCCTTCCCCTTAAGACAAGAATCATTCTTCCCTCTAAATACTCGTTCTTCCCAGCCACCAAAAAAACCATGAACCATCCCTTCCGGAAGAAAACAATCGGAGTTCATGCAATATAGTTATAGAAAATAGAATTCGGGGAGAGAAACATGGAGGGAAGCTAACGCACGCTTTTCTTCCTTCTTTTTTATAACGGTGGAAAATTTGGAAAAGGGTTGAATGCTGCCTTGTTGGCTTTGTTCCAAATTTTATAATCCATAGGATTTTAATGAGTTTCGGCCTATTAGTCTGGTCTCGGCTATATAAAAGTTTCTAACAAAGGAACTATCCAAGAGATAGAAGGCAGTGGTGAGCGATTTGGTTAGTGATACCCAATCAAGCTTTTTAGGAGGGCGACATATTTTGGATGGAATGTTGATTGCTTCAGAACTACTCCAGTACTTACGAAAGTAAAAGGAGGAGGTTATGATGTTCAAAATTGATTTGGAAAACGCTAATGACTCGATCAGTTGGAACTACATGGACTATTTCTTTTCGATGATGAGGTTTAGAAAGAGGTGGAGAGAGTGGACTCTGAATTCCCTTCGATTTGACATAAAGTTGGAGGCAATCGGAGTTTGTATAAAGAAGTTATGCCTTTCGCAAGATCAGTCAACTTCCAAAACTCCTAAAACCGGATTTTCCTTTATTTTAGCCCTTTTTCGATCAAATCACCTAAAAAACATAATGAGAGACACAATACGAGTAACGAGAGAAAAGTGGTCCAAATTATACAATCCCGGGACTAAAATGCTCAAGACTGTGGGCTAAAATCATCTAGAATCGATGCAATTTATGTCCACATCAGTGGACGTCAAAATACTTTGCAACTCATATTTCTGCCTTGGTAAGCGGTCCCTTGGCTCCAAAGTTCCCAATAAGGAGAGGCTTGTGGAAAGGGTGCCCTTTATCCAATTTTCTCTTTATGTTGCTAGTAGAAGGTTTGCATCAACTTATGGTGTTTAGTGAACAGTTGGGGAGAGATAAGAGGTGTGTAGTTTGGGGAGCGGGGCACATCCATTTCTCACTTGCAGTTTGCTGATGATACGGTGAGTTCCATTCGGGGATATTGGAGTTAGCTTCATAATCGAAAGTAGATTCTCTTAGGTTTTCAGTTATGCTATGGCATGAAAATTAATTTCTCCAGATCTAGTTTTCATGTGTTTAGTCCTAAGGTTTTGTGTGTGGATGCGGTAGCGGAGCTTCTGGGTTGTGGGAAATGCGACATCCATTTCTTTAATTGGGCTTAAATTTGGGGGAAAACCCAAAGAGACTTAAGACGTGAGACCATTTCGAAGTATAGGAAGAAATTGGGCCTATGGAAAGCAAAAGTTCCTAAGTTTTGGAGGGATGGTTACCCTTATTAACTCTATCTTGTTGGCTTTTCCTTATTACTATGTGTCTCTGATGCATGCTCCCGCGGGAATTATTAAGGAATAGGTGAGATGGCAACGGATTTTTTTGAGAGAACCTCGAGGAAAAAAAAGGCTTTATATAAAGTGAGTTGAATGTGGTCTTCTTTCCGAATAAGGAAGGGGGTATGGGACTGAGAGGATTAGCCCGCGTAAATGAGAGTCTGCTCTCCAAGTGGCAGTGGAGATTCACCTTTGAGATTGATTTGTTGTGGAAGCGAGCTATTTGTGCTGGATGTGGGTGGGAGGCCTCAGATTGGGATCTTGGCCGATTGGAGGTGGATGATAGATCATCTTGGGTGGCGCATATGTAGGATCTAACTAGAGATGATCGGTTCAAGTCACTCTTTAGAGATGCAGGGTTGAGATAGTCCATGGGTTCAGGGACCCGGGTGAGATTCTGACTAGATGTGTGGCTTAGGGATGCACCTCTTAAGTCAAGGTTCCATCGCCTATTTCACTTGTCGGAGAAATTTTTTTCCACTGACTCTGATGTTTAGAGTGGTTCGAGCTGGGAGTTGGGTCACTCACAGGACCCATATGGTAGGGAATTGTAGCTGTAGACAGAGTTGGAATGGATGTTGAGCTCGATCTCTTTATTGGAAGGGATTGATTACACTTGTGTATGGGTGGGTAGTGAGAAGATATTATTGGTTGGGAGATGCTTTAGAGCGCTCGATGAGAGGAGCAACGATAAGGTTTGGGTAAAGGTCCTTTGGATTCCCAACATACCTCCCAAGGTAGCGACGTTTGTTTGTTGTGTTGCCATAATACGATACCCATTTTGGTCTGCTTGGAAAGTAGACCAGACTCTATCATAATACAGAAGTGCAAGTGTTCTTTTGTGGTACTAAGTTTGAGGACAACATGCACCTCTTGATCCTGTGTGATTTTTTTACTTATTTGGTCCGGTGTCATAAGAGCAGCTACAAAGGCCAATCCATGCGCGTGACCCACATATGATATTTTTAGTCCCGGATTGATGTTCTTTGATTTAATTTTCCTTCAGTATGTGCATGTAGTCCATTTCCAGTATAAATTAAGGAATCGAAGCGAATTGGAACGGAAATGCCCAAAAGTCAGCTTAGGGAGGACCTAGAGTCGGTCCGGCCTTCAGGCCGCAGCGGGCTTACCAACAAACCGCGACCTAGGACACATCGGTCCGGTGCGCTGTTCGTGGCCCAGTCCACAGCGGGCTTGCCAGCGGACTGCGAGTGAGTGCCCACAACCTCGCTGATCTGATAAGCCCTCGCCAACAGACCGCGGCCCAGGCCACAATAGTCTCGTGCGCAGTTCGTCCCCTGGTTCGCGACACACAACTTTGCATAATTTACTTGCTCGTTTTTGGGCCTTTCAATAGATGTTTAGGTCATATTTTTAGGGGATTCGAGTTTTAAGAGGAAAAAAAAAGGGATTTGGGAGCATCAAAGAGGTTATGAGAAGGGATAGCTTGTATTTTGGAGGATTAGAACTTGAAGAACATCTAGATTCCTGATTTGCTATATGTAAGTTTACATATTTCAACCTAATGAATAATTTTACTTACTTCTTCATGGTTCCTTCTTCCTTTTTCATGAACAACTAAACCTCATAATCTAGGGTTATAGGGGTGTATAGATTTAATTTTCAATGTGTTGAATGGATGAATGTTGTGATGCTTTATTTGAATATAGGGTTTGTATTTGATTTGAACTTAGTGCTCTATCTACCAGGTAGGCTTGATAGATGATGGGAATTGCGATCCAACACTCAGGAGATGAGTATTGCAATTGGTCTAAAATCATATACGAGTTGGGTTTAAGTCTAGACTAGGGATAGCTAGGTTAATATAATTGCAAAAACCATAGGTTTCGTACTGAAAGTTAGAAATTATCAAATAACGTAGTGCTTTGGGTCTTCCTACACCTTGATTCGGGAGAACTAGGAGGTTAGATTCCATTAGGGTCCGAAACATTCGGGAGAAATTAGGACTAGCATAGAGATAATCCGTTATCCCTACAATCAGACAAATTCACATCGTTCATCAGTATTCAATGCATTGGAATGGTCTCTATGGACCCATACCTTAGATTTATTTTTCATCTGATTCAATCATCTCTCTCTGATTTACTTGAATACTTGTTTACTTTTAAATCACTATTCACTTCTACATGTTTTAAATTCAAAACCATCTTTTTAATGAAATAGCTTAACTACAACTCCGTATAGAATTTGATTGTCTTGTGCTCCCTTGGGTACAATAAAACCAAAACTTACATTCCAAATATTACTTGACGACCGGTATACTTGTCGGGCCATTTTCTATGCTAAAACCGCGTGACGTCAAGTTAATGGCGCTGTTGTCGGGGACGTTTTTTTGTTGTGTTGCCATAATACGATACCCATTTCGGTCTTCTTGAAAAGTAGAGGGGTCCCTATCCTAATACAAAAGTGCGAGTGTTCTTTTGTGGTACTAAGTTCGAGGACAACATGCACCTCTTGATCCAGTGTGATTTTTTTTGACTTATATAGTCTGGTGTCATAAGGGCAGCTACAACGGCCGACCCATGCACGCGACCCACGCTTTAGTGGGTTGGAACCAAAAGTCTCGACGCGCGACTCACGTTTCTAGGTCGCGACCCATGAGTCGGATGCCAGCCAATGACTGGCTTCCACATGATGCCTCGGTGGAAAAAAATGATTGTTGCCCCCAATGGTCATAAACGGGCATATATATATATTTAAAAATACAAAAAATCATATCTTAACCTAGAATAGTCAAAGTTTCCCCATCTATAAATACACCCCTCCCATTCATCAAACCACCAACATTTCTTTCAACTTTCTCTCTCAAAATCTCAAATCTCTCACAAATTTTGATTAAAAAATGACTGACGACGAGTCTCTAGCTATAAAGGAGTTGCAAGCCAACATTCGTGTAATGGAGCAACAATCCGTCGAAGGGCTAACATAACGATAGAGAGAGAAATGTCAAAGATCGACGCACTAAGACGGAGGATCAAAAGTGGGAACCTTCTTGGCGACATATTAACAAAGGTTGTCTTGAAGCCCACGACCGAGTGATGCAGGATTATTTTGTCGAGAACCCAACCTTTGGGCCCGATATGTTTAGCCGTCAATTCCGTATGTGTCAACCACTTTTTCAACGGGTGATGGAAAAGTAGCGGAGCGTGACGATTACTTCGTTCAAAAGTCAGACGTTGCCGGACGCATGGTGTTATCAACTCACCAAAAATGCACCGCTGCGTTACGATTGTTAGAGTATGGATGCTCGACCGATTCATTGGACGAATCCCTACGACTTGGGGTAAGTACCATAATTGAATGCGTACGGGGTTTTTCAAGGATGTTGTTGAGGTTTTCATGGATGAGTACGAGCGTAAACCAATAATAGAGGACTTGACCTGATTACTCGAATTGGGGTACAACCGAGGGTTTCTCGGCATGATTGAGAGTCTTAATTACATGCATTGAGAGTGGAAGAATTTCTCAGTCGCATTGCAAAGAGCCTATGGTTGAGGAGATCACCACGGGGATCCAACTGGTATGTTTGAAGCTGTAGCGTCCGTGATTTGTGGATTTAACATTCGTTTTTTGGGATGGATGGCTCGAACAATGACATCAAAGTCCTCAACGACGATTACGTATTCAACAACGCTTTTGAAGGCCGTGACTTTTTCGTGTAGTACGAGATCAATGGGAATCGTTATGACCGACCTTATTATTTGGTTGACGACATTCACCCATCATGGAGTCGGTTCGTGAAGTCGATTCGTCATCCCACTACACGCAAACACAAATTGTTTGCTAAAGTTCAAGAAGGTTGTATGAAAGATATTGAACGTGCTTTTAGAGTCCTCCAACCACGGTGACACATAATTTCTCGGCCCGCTCGTGTTTGGAGCATGAGAACTTTGGCTGATATCATGCACACTTGTATCATTTTCATTACATGATTGATAGAAAATGAACACGATCGATACGAAGCATGAGATGACGACTTGTATTATGACCCCTTCCAGAAATACCAGATTGACCACCACCTAAACGATGACACCGGGGAGGGTCCTTGTACTACCAACAACATTTGACCGCTCGATTCAATGTGGCAAATTATCACCCACCGGCAACTCTAAAAAGATTTTATTGAGCACACATATGAGATCAGTTTGAAACGTATTTTGAAGGACAATTGGACGGCTTCAAAGTGAAAAGGGCCTTGTATCCAAGGTTGTTTTTTGTTTTTCTTGTGGAATGACGTAGGTACCTATTGGTGAACTGTAAGAGCTCCACTCCATTCAAAGAGAAGAGGATGTAGGGGTATCTCTTACACAGTTCTTGGTTATAGAGTTATGTTTGGTTTTATTCTTGTTTTTAGATTGCCGTTTGTGTTGCAGAAGTGTTAGAGTGCCTGTATTGGCATGGTGTAGAATTGGTTTTTAGTATGCTTCATGCAGGTTATATCTTCTTTTTTCTTGCGAGAGAGGCATCAATAAAATTTCTCAGATCAATAAAAAGAAAAAGGTTACGGCATCAACACTCCGCCTCACCGTCGTTGTACATGATCTTAAGAACTCAAGCATCTATTTTCATCAACACGATAACTTTTTTGCATTTTATCAGCAACGAAGAGGGAAATTTTCATCCTAATTTACTCTGAGTTGCACCCTATTTTTTACTCAAAGCCTATGAATAAAGTGAGATGTCTGATATGATTGGGCTATTGCTTGGTTTGCATGTCCATGGTTTCTAAACTATATTATTTGTTTGCTTCTCTCTCCAATTTCCATTTCCATGGCTAATATTTTCCAAGTCATAGCTAACTATATCACGCTGTCCTCGTCGAAATTTCATCTCATTTTCATTTCTCTGGCAAATGATTCATGCTTATTGATACAGTCACACTTAGTTAGTGGTGAAGAACGTGCCTGGAGTCCTTTGCGTGCATTGCAAGGCAATCACATTAATCAGAGAGACAAACATTTAAGTATAAAATAAAAATTAAACAAGCCAAAACCCAGATTAATTAGTACTGTCTAAACAACCTCTGTGTCTGTATACTATAAAATAAATGGAGTTTGTCTAAAACGAAGGCTTAGAGATGGAATTACCGAGCTTTCTGACCCGAGTGGTGCTGCACCTATGGCAAAGAAAGTTTTGAGGCGCGGGTCTACCATCCTCGATGCTGTTGCACCTCGTGTGCTGCCACACGTGGCATCCATCGCAGGCGACCATCCTCTCGCCGTCGTCGTCCCTGGCCCCACAGCCGCCACAATCCACCGTCCAATTCTCGCTCCCTCCTTCGTACCTGAGCTTGGTCCCCAGGTCCAGCCCGTACCCTCTCACCCACATCTCGCTCCACGCCTCCACCGTGCACGTCGTCTCCCCCTCTTCCTCCTCCGCCGCCGCCTCCCTCCCGCCGCCCACCACCCTCACGTCCCTCACCACCACCTCCTCCATTATGCAGTACGTGTCTCTCAGCGCGCTCTGCGCCATCGCTTTCAGCTCGCAGGCGGTGGTGCAGTGCGGCACCACCAGCACCTCCCCCGGCGGCAACGGCCGGGTCAGCTCCTTCTCCAGCTCCTCGTAGCTCGGCATGAACCGGCACAGCAGCCTGATCTTCCCGTCATCCTTGGGCGCCCATTCCTTCACGAAGTGGTTGCTGTCCAGGACCACCCGAGTCGCCCAACTCACTGACTCGGACCTCGTGTACCCCAGCAGCACCTTTTTGTACAGGTACAGCACGTCCTCGTTCACGTCCGCTGGCCCCAGTGGCTCTTCCGCCTCAGTCTCCGCAGGCGGGAGGGTAGAGTCTGACGGCTCTGGAGATTCTTCAAAACTCGTCTCCACTTCGGTTTCTATGTCTTCTTCGTTGACGCTTTCCACCGAGAATTCGAGGACTCTGGTTAACGGGTTCGTCAGGCGGCGAACGATTCGGTTGCCCACGACGGTGTTGTGGATGTTCTTGAGCGTGAAATCGATCAGACCCGTGTCCCCAATGTGTGCTCTGCTCGCGTCCCGCACCTCTTGACGACACATGTTGGCCCCTGGGTTGGTGGCTCTGTGGTCCGACAACACGTTCACGATTACTCGCGCTGCTTGCTCCAGTCTCCTTATTGGGTACCTCGAGTCCAGTTTCGGAGCCACTTTGGTGAAATCTGGGTATTCTGAGTGTTGCATTGGATTGCTCTGCTTCTCCTGCACAAGACTTCTTTGCCGGCGATGTGTGGTTGTTATTGGTGTTGCAACCGGTGATGGTGGTTGCTGTTTCAGAGAAACAGCAGCCAATGCAGAGGCTGTTTTGCACTGAATCGGAGCTCTGGAAGAGCAATCGAGCATGAACTGTAGAAGATCGCTGAGAGTGGTCAATTGGGTATCGGCCATTGCCCGGTAAGTGGTGACGATTTTCTGGACTACTCTACCTCGCTCTGTGCCGGAGAAATCAGAGATCACTCTACTGAGGTCTAAGGAATTGAGAATTTCAATTGCTCTGTTATACTTCTGCTCTGTTACTCCGAACCTTCCATGGCAGAACTTGTAACCCCACCTCCCGAACCATGAACGACCGAATGCGACGCTGTGGAGCAGCCGTAGCTCCATTGATCGCTGCTTCGCTACATCGTCCACTGTAACTTTCCTGGAATCAGAAGAAAAGAAAATTGAGCGAAGACGAGACATGAATTCAAGATAATGCTGTGTGTTTCAGTTACCGGGTATGGAGGGTACTGCAGATACGGTCCCAGAGGTCCATGATCTCTTCTCCGCCGAAATACTTGGAGCCCTCTTCAATTCCATTGACGCGAAGAAGGTGGCCGAAGCCATTGCAGTGAACGACGCCGTGCAGGAGATGGGTGTGGAGATTCAGGACGTCCTTCTTCAATGGCTTGTTCCAGTCCTCGTCCTTAGGTATCAGCATGTGATACCTCCGTCTCGAGACGAAGTGATTGCTCCAACCTCGAAAAGATTCAAAACCCATCACACGATTCAGATCCCATCTAAGAAAGAATCACCAGCCAAAACACCCAAATTGGACACCCAATAAAACCCAGGAAATCAAAACAAAAAGCGCAATCGAAATTGAATGTACCAACGCATCTGCAGATGTCGCAGAGGAAATTGGGAGAGCGCTTGACGGCCTCCTCGATGATGAAGAGAGGGAAGACGACGCCGTTGGAGTGGCTGACTAGGAGAGTGGACCAGACGGGGTTGCCGGCGACGGTGTAGTCCTCGGGGTCGCCGAAATCATGGAGGAAAAGGCGGATGTTCTCTCGGAAGGGGCCGGAGAGGTTCATGGGCGGAGGAGGGTCTTGGCCGTGGTCGGGGAAGATCTGAGAACCGATCATCTTAGGGTTTCGCTTCCGCTTCTTGCAGCTCTGGAGCACCGTCAGCGCCATTGCCGAATCCGAATCCAAATCCAAATCCAATTTCAGATTATCGTTCTCGTTTTGATTTTCGATTTGGGAGAGAGAAAAGGAGGTTTGGTGCTGGCTGGAAACTGAAAAACCGTGAGAGGTTTTGGGCGTTGAATTACGCATTTAACCCTGATTAGGATGGAGATTGCGGCTTGCTGGGTCTGGTTCATACGTCATTTCACTCCGAGGGGTTTTAGAGCGTGGCTGAGGGTTAAAAAGGAAATACAGAGAGGCACGACTCGTATGAACTGTATCAAGAATATTCCGGAGATTTTAACGTTTTAAATTTTTCTAATTATTTTCACACTTCTCAACCATAATTTTAAACACAACTTTTGCACAAATGTATATTTCCATAAATATGTTTTGAATTAAGCCCATAATTGTCAATGGGCTCGATCCAGAATATTATTCTCTTCCATGGATTCTAAAATATTCCGTTTTAATTTGGTTGGATGATGGAAATCAATTTTTTTTTACGACGATAAAATTATTGAGTTTTTGTGAAGGATAGAAGTGAAATTTCATTGATACAAAGAAGGACGTGGAACAATACAATACGAAAAAGTATAAAAAATAAAAAGACGAAACATAGTTCCGAACAAAAAGTTCTAGACTTGAGCTTTATGATTAAGTTACCCGGCTATTATAGGTAGCAACTAAGAGGGGTGGATCCTCTTGATTATAGTCGTGTGGTCGTAGCTCAATTCGTTCTTTTTTTACTCGACTAGAAAATATATGTAGTGTCTGATAAACACAATGGTCTCTCGGCAGAGATCTTTTCGAGACATATAGGGGAATAACAGGCATTCGGAGAAGAAAAGGGGAAGACTTAGGGTCGAGATGATTCATACCCTGGCAGGGTGGGTTGTTCATCCCCAAGCACATCTCGTTGCTCGATCTCTCAATCATTGGCCTTGACTAGGCTGTTTCGTAGACCTTGCTTAGGTGTCAATGCCCCAATCCAACGGACGGGGCTGAGGCGACCCTGCACGGAGGCCTCGAGTGATCGGGTATGCCACAGTCTCAACGTCGGATTTTGGATCGGGCCTTTAATGAGTTGGGATGATCGAATGGCGGTAGAGGATATGTGGGACCTTAGCAGATCCACCACAGGTAGGTAAAAAAGCTAGCACCAGGGGAAAGGACGTTGGTGGGGGCCGGTGATCGCCGAAAGAGAAGGAAAAACATCCAAGCTTCGTGACTGGTCTCGTCGTGGTGGTGACGGCGATAGTGACGAATGCATTGAGGGGGAGGTGCGGTTCATAATGAAATACCCGATTAAACAAGTAAACATGACAATGCTTGGGAAGGACGACGGTGAGGTCGATGAGGCCGATCAACGATGAAGCATGGGTGGTCAACAGCGGTGAGGTCGGGTTGTGGTGAGGCTAGTAATGTGCTAGGGCTAGTGAGGGCTCCTAGAGAGATATATTTCTTAGGGGAAGGGTTAGTTTTGTATTTAGCCAAATTTCTTGACAAAATTTATGAGTTTGTTTGGTAGTTTCATTACAATTTTTTTTTGAAAATTACTAAAACATAAATTTTATAGACTATATTTATAAATGATGATATAATGTATAATAAAAAAAATTATACTAGTGACAAATTTTTTTTTTAAATATGAAATTCAGCGCCCGTGGCTCTTGGAGCAATGAAGAGAGTTGCAGCTGAAGAACCTCGGGCGAGGAAGCATCCATGTCGGGAGGTATGATGTACCCGGTTGGGCATTAGGGACTGGCCTGGGAGGGGTCCCTTGATGATGTTCTACCTCTCACTTCTGCAGATCTCCTTAGGCAGGACTGTTGCGACAATTGTTAGGAGCAAGACCTCCAGTTTCATCTTCGCACTTTTTGTTCTTGTTGGCCAATATGGCATCCAAACACCGTCAGTGGCGGTTCTTATAGAAATGTTTGGTGAACTTCAGTTCCGTATTGTCCTTATTTAGTGGTCAGAGAGTTTGTTCCTTAATGCACATCGTTGTTCAAACATTTGAAGTTTAATGAAATCTGCTCCCTTAGTTCTAAAAAATAACAAGAGGAGCATTAAGATCTTTCCACCCCAAAAATAACAAGTACTCTTAGTTAAATATGAGAAGTCATGTTAAAAGAAGCGCTTGAGAATACTCACAATTAGGGTATTGATTTCCAGTATTTGTCTACTACCGGACGACAGTCTTTGCTATCCTTGTTTGTCAAAAAAAAAAGAGTTTTTGCTATCGTTGACCGGTCTTTCTAACTCTAATCTTTATTATCGAGTTCAACTTTCGATTTCAGAAGCTTACTCAATGTCGAATGCTAGCCTTCACTATATCTCTCTACCGATCACTATTTGCCACATACTCTACCGTTTGAAAAAAAAACGATCGTTGGCAAAGCCAAAAGTCGGGTTCTATATATACATAGACTTACTAATTACTACATATTGTTTGGTTTGATATAAACTATGGCTAATCGTGTTCAATATAATTTCAATGCACTGAGAATGTTTAAAGGATGACGATGGATCAACAAGACGATTAAATCATCTCTGTTAATGACATTTAAACAAAAGTATTAACAAAATTAATTTAGATTTATAATAAAATAATAAAAAGTAATAATTTGAATTAAAAACATAATTAATTTATTAAAATTTAAAAATATAATTAATTAACTAATTAACTAATTGATAATAAAAATAATTTTAATGGCATATTTTAAAGTTTTAAAAGGTTATTATAGACATTTAATAGGTTTTAGGGTTTACAGAACAATGACAATGGATTTTGAAATTTGATGGTTAGTGAGAGATAGTTTTTTTTTCTTTTTGTATGTTTTGGATGGAAAGTTTACAACGTTAGACTAAACTAAAAAAATTACAAGTTTAAGGGAGAGGGGTTAAATGTCAAAAAAAGAAGTTAAAAAGGTGATGTGAGAAAAAAAGACAATAATAAGATAGGTTATTTGTAATTTTTCTTGTGTTCTTTGCATATTCACTTGGTTTTCAAACAAACAATTTGGTTGTATGTCTTTTGTGTTTTATGACAAGTGAATTGAGGTATAGAACTAATTTTCATATACCATCGAGGAAAACTAGAATGAGGAGAAAGGTGCTTAGAAAAATGCTTTTAGACCGTCTTTGGCACGTTTAAGCCAAATTTCCTCTACTATGATGTTTTGTTTATCTCTATTCATCTAATTTGACAACGTATGGACAAGTTAGTCATCCCCGAAGTGATGATCCCACCAACAGACCTTTATGGGCGGGAGCTCAACTTCGCAGACGCCCTGATAGCGAGGGTACTCTTCTCGCGCCAGCTCCGTATATTGGAAATCCCTGGTGGTTTGTCGGCGGAGTTATGGAGACTGTCAGAGGTCATCGTTTAGCCGTTGGAGGCAGGAGTTGTTGGCTTCTTCTGTTGTATGGCCCGGGAACGAGCTCGAGTCTTGGTGGGTGATGTAAGAACCGCCCCGGTCGAACCGGAGGTTTCTGGCAAAGTTTGACTTTCGGCCGAAAAAGTCAACTGAGGACTCCGGGAGTCGTTCGGGACCTTTCCGTGGCCCAAAAAGCTTAGCCGTCATCACGGTTAGCTTAGTTGGGTCATTTCCTTTCGTTTGACTGTAATATTGGAAAAGTCAACGTTTGGTCAAACCGGGACTTTTTATCGACTAAAACAAAGTAAATTGGAAATTCTGGATTTTTCTAAGAGCTAAGTGGTCCCCACTAGAACACATGTCTTTAGTGGCTTCGAGGAGAAGAAATGGGTCTCAAAGGACCCATTTACCCTCACAAAAGCCAAATTGGAAGGTTGGGACCTAAGGACATTTTTGGAACTTCAACAAACTAGGTTTTTGAAGCATTTGGGGTCACTTTCCTCCTCTTTATTTGTGCTGACCGAAATTAGGGAGAGAGAGGAAGAGAAGAAGGAACCTTGAAGCTTGAAGATGAAGAAAGGTGCAAAAATGGAGTCTTGCGGTGGTTTGCTTCCCAAAAACTCTCCAAAACATCATCTTCTTCATCCCCATTCGACTCCTAAGGTAAATCGTTCATCTATTTTCGTTTTCCTTGAGTTTTGATTTGTGGGTTTAGAAGGAAGAACATGAAAATGGTTGGGTTTTGGGAAGATGACTTTGGATGATGATTTTTAAAGATAAAAAGGAAGTAGCTGATGGTTTGATTTGGATTTATGGAGTTTGTTGAAGACCCATGATGGGTATTGAGTTATTGGAGGTTTTAGAACTGTTTTGGAGGTTTGGGATTGATAAAAATGTAGTTTTTAGACTGAAATTTCGTGAAAAGGGAGCTGGAGGAAGAAGAAGGACGGAACCTGTCAGACCTGTCACGGATCCGTGAGGGAGACCGTGATGGCGTCAGTCACGGCTCCGTGAGGAGAACCATGACGGCGCAGGTAACAGATCCATGACAGACCTGTTTTGTCCCCTTTTTGGGTGTTTCCTTCTAATTCAAACGTTTATCTTGAACCGTTTGTTTTGGGGACTGTAACTTAGATGTTTGCCTCTTGGACCACCTTTGTTAGTCTTTAATTATAGTTTTAATTGTGATCCAAGACCTTGGACCCGAGCTCGACGAAGGAGGAGACCTAGGGAACCACGGGAGAAGTTTGAGAGGAAGTAGCCAAGACGTCAGCAGCTAGGAGTATTTGAGCATTGAAGATTCGAGGTAGGGAAAAGTACTAAACTCCTCTTTTAATTTAAAGAATGTTAATAGTATGCCTATAGGATAATAATAACCGGAAAGGTCCTAGTTTACATATAGGATGTGATTCACTAGAATAACTGCTTTTCAATTACAATAATAATCAGACGTGTCTTAGTATGCATATAGGATGTGATTCACTTGTTAATCGCTTTCAATATCTTGGGAAATTGTCGTGCTGGTAAAATGGCCATGTCGAGGCTTAGGATTGCTTGTTGATTGTACTTATTGATGATTGTTCACCCGTAAGGTCGATGCATGTTTCGTCCTTAGGATAAGATAAAAGTCATACTAAACTAATTGAATTATGATGATCGTAATGTAATTGGTTGATCCGTGTTATGACTGATTGATCGAGTGAATGTTTGAATGTAAATTGGTTGTGCCTAATGATATGATCAGGTGGGTGATAGACCGATGGTATGTGGTTGGTAAGTCATGCCGGTAAGCTTGTTGTTATGATGTGCTCGTTGTAGTGTGTTCGGCAAGTTTGGTTGATATAGTATGTCGGTGTGAATTGTTGGGTTGATATGTTGGTATGTCGGGTACACAATGATCAGGTTACGTGTTAATGTGTACCTACCTTTCGACTGAGAGTCGGTAAAATGCGTTGTGATTCCATGATAAGGTGTACCTACCTTCCGACTAGGAGTCGGTAAAATGTGTTGTTGCCAATGTTAAGGCGCACCTGCCTTCCGACTAAGTGTCGGTAAAATGAGCTAAAAATCGTGATAAGGTGCGCCTGCCCTCCGACTGGGTGTCGGTAAATTGTGCTATAGCCGTGAGATCCGGCGTATTAAGGGGGACTTATGGTGTGTGTATTGCTAATGATTTGTTGTGTGAGTGCTATTGCTTTACCGTTGTGTGTGTATTGGTTGGACGATGTGACTTGTACCTTGTGATATGGGAAGATACCCGACCGATGTGTGTGTCGGTCCAGTATATTGTCTGTGTGTTTTACCCCGACGTGAGTTCCGGAAGGTCAGTGTACGGATTAGAGTCGTGTGATCTGATATTCATTATTTCGGTATTGTGTGTTCCTTTAACTGTTTCCTTTGGTAAATTTGTTATCTTTCCATTGATCTCCTTATGTGTTACCTTCTTTAAGTATTGCATTTCTCGTTGATCTTTATTTAGTGTTTGTTGGATAATAGTACTAATCGGTTTTATTGTTAAAACGGGGGTTCCTTTACTTTACTACTTTTTCCTACTGAGTGTAAGCTCACCCCTTCTTGTTTATTGTTTGTACAAGTTTTCTTGATGAGTAGACCTAGAGGTGGTCTCAGGGCTCGGGGGCTCCTTGAGGTTTCGGGAGATTTTATGTTTTAGAGACGTACCGTACTTTGTACCAAACTATTTTTCTATTATTTTGTTGGTTTGAGCATTTGACTCTAAAATTTGAACTGAATTTGAGTTCTTGCGGAAATTTTATTATTAAATTCTTCCTAGTTCACGTCTCGAGTCCGGTCAAAAACTGGATTTGGGGCGTGACAGGTGAAACTTGGTCCTTCTGTCGCTCGTTGGTTTTGTTTGCGGACCTTCGACCATGTATAAGGCCGAAAGACTTACCCACTTCCCAGTATGGGTCCAAAAATCGAACCTTTCTTTGGGGGCTTGAAATTGGGATGTTGACTTTCGGGTTGGGAGTGCTTTAGGCGTGCGTATCAGAGTAGATGATGAAGCAGCCGCCATGAGTTAAGAAGGCTACAACGAGAGCTTCTTGAGAACAGACTTATAGATTCAACTTACTCTGATGGAGCGTCCAAGACAACGGCGGGGCGGTAAGCACCCACGCCTCGACCAATATGGAGCAGGTAGACTAGAGAGGGGTTTTACGAGTACAACCGTCTCACTGGTTGAAGGGTGGCAGTGGTTTCACCAAGAACCAACACGGTACTCTTCTACTATTTTGGGAACCAACATCCTCGCGTTTTTAGAGTTCTACGTTATCATTCAAGGGATGTCGACGCACGTTGGATCCTCAAGGGGAGTACTTAGTCCGCCACGATGCTTTCTCCGATCCGAAAATGAGTCGTTCTGTCCTAAATCATTATCGGTAATCATTGTACGAATTGCTTTAGCAACTATCACAGTATACCCGTTCATGGAATATTTAAGTAAATGTGTATTTTTTTTTACTAGTAAGACTTCCTATCTTTGTCTTTATCTTATTCGTTCAACTTTTTTTCTTGGTGAATCCGTTATGGATCGGTGCCTTCAGGCCGCTGCTCTTTCTACTCTTAACATATGTTGGTTGCCAATAAAAATGAAAAGAAAAAAGTAATAGTTTGTTGGTATCCAGTTTGGGTCTAAAATAAGAAGGGTTTGTAAATTGTGAGGAGGCCAATGCATTTCGGTTACATCGCAGAATTTGATGGCTGATAATTGCTTCATCCATCACTTGTATTTCACAATCCCACAATCTCCTCAACCCCTCTCTCTCTCTCCTTCTCCATCTCCATCTCAATCTCCCTCTCTCTCTCTCTCCCTCTCTCAAAGCGGACGCATTTGTTCTTTTGCCTTCCAGAATCCGTTTTCATTCGCAAAATGTCGGTGAGTTTTCGGTCTTTGATGGGGTTTGTGGAACTGAATTGGTTTCCAATCACATTTGCATTGTTGGGTTTTCTTAATTTCTGGGTGTTGATATGACTTTTTTGGTGGTGGATCATATTTGAGAACTAGTGCAAATTAAATTTGTCATCTTGGGATGTTGTTTATTCTATTAACTAGGTTTTTCAGCTAAGAGCAAAGGATCACCTGTTGTGACAAGAGCTCTATGGGTGATCCCTTTTTTACTCATGCTGGCCCTTTCCCTTGTACTTCCTTTGATTTTAGCTATGTAGCCTATGTTACACTTACCAAGTTCCCCAATGTTTAATATCTCTTATACTTACTCCAGATTTGCTAATCCTGTTTCTTCACCTTCTTTTTCCTTCATCTTCTTCTATACATTACTGCTAAAGTTTTTGAAAATGAGATACACTTCTTCTGGAGCTTCAACTAGTTCCTATATTGCTTCTCTTTCCCAAAGTTGAGTCTTTCATGTGCAGGAGGCTGCAGTGGCCACTAGTCAGACTAATGAAGCATCCTCCAAGCCAACCAATGAGGCGCCATCTCAGCCAACTAATGAGGCGCCCTCCAAGCCAACCAACGAGGCGTCCTCTCAGCCCACCTCCTCTCGGGGAACTGAAGGAGCGACTTTCCGGTCAACCATGGCACCAAACAGTTCAACCACTAATTCACATGTGAGGATGATAGCTATTACAATACTATTAATATTCATAACCCTTGAGTAATAATATTAATACTAGTCATTCAGTATATAGGATTTATGTGAGATCATCTGAGGTTTATTCAACGCGACTAACCACTGCTCTTTGTTTGATCAGTTCTTCTTGTTTGTTTATATGGTAAGAACCTTATATGTTTTCAACCATTTATGTGAACTCTGAAATTAGTTTTTAAAAACTTTCTATTACTATTTAATACAAACATTTTGAAAGTAACTCCTAGCTGTGACATGAGCATGTTTACATTTAATACAGGTGAGAACGGTTAAGGTTACCAATGTTGCACTAAAAACAGATAAGGCGGAGATAAAGGAATTCTTCTCCTTCTCGGGTGATATTCAACATGTAGAAATGCAACAGTAAGTATTCTTGACTTGGTGAAAATTGGTTTGACAATATTAGTACATGTCATTGTAACTAAACATGGTGATAAACTGAATTTGTAGGGAAAGTGACACAACCCAGATTGCCTATGTTACCTATAAGGATTCACAGGGAGCAGAGACTGCTCTCTGTCTAACGGTACCTTCCTATATACACCAACATTATATAAATATTTTTATTCATTTTTCATGCCCATGAAAAACATTTAAAAGTGCACATTTATGGTAAAATAATGAAGAGTTAAAACATGGGAAACTGTACAGATACTAAGGCTTGTTCTGTCATTTTGTGTCGGTGTTTGTAATTCCTATCTATTACAAGTGGTTTCACATTATTAAGCCCCTAATATAGTTATTATCTTGGTAAGTATTGAGTTTTTATACTTATTGATTCATTTATTGCCTCAGGGGGCTACCATATCTAACCTTAGTGTCACCATTACACCTGTGGAGGATTACCAGCTGCCTCCTGATGCTGCTCCACTAGATTCTGTAAGTTCTATTCCTTATATACAGATCTGTACATTTTGCCTGCTATTTGCTATAGAGTATAATCTTATGACACATGTAACGTTAGTCTGGAACAGTTCAGATTTGTTGGAACTGTGGAACAGAATATCAGTCTGTACTTAAGAGTAGAAAATGAAATAGGTGCATTTTATACCCATCTATGTAGACCATGAACTATTAAACTTCATATGATCCTAGGTCTTTTATGCACATGAACATGGGATTTGGGAAGCAAGAAACTTTATTGAAAATGGGATTTCCCATAGTTAATTTCCTTGAAGATAATTGTACGGGATCTCAATCAAGAATTGATTGGCCATGCACGCTTTGTTTCTCTATGGGTTGTAGTTTGTTCAACAAACCTAATCAGAAATGTTTGTTTCACCTCAAATATTAGACCTTTTGGTCCATATATGCATACGAGTTAATAAGGAGAAGGATGAAGTATCTTCTTTGTCTATGTTAATACATAAACCATACCTTCTTGTTTTCTTTTCTTTTCTTTTGTGTGTGTGTGGAGTGGTATTGTAGGCTTGGTCTTGTTACTTACTATCCAGTTGTACCTGTTGAAGGACAAAAGTCCACCTTCCAATGCTCATAAGGCTGAAGATGTGGTGACCACCATGCTGGCAAGGGGCTTTGTCTTGGGAAAAGATGCTGTCAAAAAGGCAAAAGACTTCGACGAGCAACATCAACTGTCATCCAAAGCCTCGGACAGAGTTAATTCCATTGACAATAAGATAGGTTTTTCAGAGAAGCTAAGCATAGGGACAGCTGCAGTGAATGTAAAGGCAAGAGAGGTGGATCAGAAGTACCAGGTATCTGAGAAGACCAAACATGCCTATCAAGTTGCTGAAGAGAAGGCAACCACTGCTGGGACGGCTATAATGAACAACAGGTACGTCATGACAGGAGCTACATGGATTTCAAATGCATATAGTGCCGTTGCAAAGGCAGCTGAGGACGTGAGTGCCAAGACCAAAGAGAAGGTCGAAAAGGCCGAGCTGGAGAGGCTGGCAGCCATGAGTCCCAAGACCAGAGAGAATGCCGTAAAGGCTGAAAATGACAAGGCAGCTGAGGAAGCAAAGGCCAAAGATGAGGCTAAAAAGGATGACGACGACAAGAGTCCAAAGAACAAAGAGACACCTGAAAAGGCTGATGAGAAAGAAAATGCTAACAAGGAAAAGAATGTTCCAGATGGGTCTCCAAAACCAAGCAACTTAGGTGACAGTAAGGCTGCAGATAAGTGATAGCTATGGGTTTTGTCTTCCCCGAGCCAGTCAGTTCCTCTTATACTTTGTTTTATATGGACGAAAACTACCATATTGTTTGCATAGATTGCCCTTGTGTTGTACCATTAAATCTGAGTCAAGTGTCTTACAATCTACTATACTATAAGGAACCAATTTTAAGCCTGTAAATGCTGTATGTTTGTTGAGGATGAAGATGCTTGTAATTCCTATTTGTTTATATATTCATTTTTCTATTTATGTTCAAGGTACTAAGCATACTCCTGAGAAATTTTTCGCTTCAGTTTAAAGTAGATTACTGAACCCCTACCTTTGAATGTTGCATGAGATACATGCTCAGCAATCAGCACAATGCTCTGAGAAAGAGGATAAAGACTTAGCGTGAGCCCCACGATTTCTGTTGTGAACCTAACTCAAAACTTAATTAGGCTGACAACGCAGCAATTTGGCTCAAGATCAATGGTTTATTGGTCAAGAACATGGTGATGCAAGTTCTCACACCTCAGTGTAGAGAGAGATTTATAAAGATTGAAGATGATGCTAAAACATAGTGCTACTTGCTATTTAAGTGCTCCTAATTGCTAAATGGAAGAAGTGATTCTGTTGCTGCTCTTGCGTGGCTGGTTGAGAATGCTTCGAACACGGCAGAGTTGACATAAGTTAGTTACTTAGCTTCATGCGCCGCCGTTCTGTTGCTCTTTTTCTCACATTTTCTTTGTTGTCAAAATAGGTTTTGCTTGACATTATTCAGAATACACAATCCTGTGAGCTAAATAGTATAGTGTGTGGCCTGCATTGTTGGAAGGTGAGTCATGTCAAATGCACCTTTCTATAACTGCTGCCTCATAGTCATATCCAAAGGAGCATGGACTAACACCAATCCCATATCAGTGTTCAATACGCTTCAATGCTTATACTTCTATTACTATACCCCATGACTATTTCAGAAAGGTTAACAACAATAACAATAAGCGAAGATATGCAAGTATCAACAAGTACAACTGATTCATTACTATCTATCTGATAAAGCCAAGAAAACAGTATATGAACTAAAAAAACAATTAATGTTCTCTGCGCACTTGTGTTTTGGCGCAAAGTTACTAAACAAAAACAGTCCATTTTTAGTGTCTGGGTATAGATAGCTTACTGATATGAAAGTAAGCAACCCATCTTTTATGGACAGTTCACAACTAATTTCTTCTATTACTGTGGAAAAAGATTGTGTAATTTCCACTTAACTATTGGTCGGGCTTGAGCGTGGTTCATTTCATCTTCCTTTCCGGCTAGCTAGGGTAAGTACTTTAGCAGCCAACTCAAGCTCTGTTGACATAAACACATAATACTTGGTCTCAGCTTTCCAGGTTCCTAATATTCATATAGGTAACTTAAAACAATAATGATTTACGAGACTTGCACAGAAGAATTTCAACTGTAAATATATTTCAAATAGATTGGAGTTGGATAGATTGTGCCAACTTTAAATGCAATGCAATAGAGGTCAGAGAAAAAAAAGATGTGAGTCTATGATAAACTAATAAGGCTTATGTACCTTGGCACATTCACATAAGTCGTCATTGTTTGTTCTAACATGAGTCTGCAAAATTGTCATGAAATTGGCTTGTGAGACAAAGATTTTTTCTTCTAGGAAAGTTAATGAATACGAACTAAGGTATATCATTTTGACTAGACTGAAGATCACTGCAAGCAAGATGCAATTCTTGTGTTCAGAAGAAGGGACATAAATAACAAGTTCTATTATATGTACCTCCATAACTCGTTTGAATGCACTTTTATTTCTTGCTGAAGAAGCGATCATGACTACAGAAGCTGCTATGGTTGAGGGCAAGTAGGAAAGCTGTTCAGTCCCTGAGAGGAGCAGAACTGCTAGGTACTTGGCATTTTTCTCCATTTCTGCATCAGCTCTTGCAGCTTTGAGGTAAAACCTGTGTTATTTCCAAGCCCGTTACTATGCAAAGATAAAAACATTGCAAAGTATTTAAGAGTAGAACAGTAAAAAGGAGATGCTGTGCAATAGCCAGATTAAACTCTTCTAGGCCAATATTTAAACGTACAAGGGGAGGCTTACCACAAAAAGTTATAGATGGTTGGAAGGAAACACTGAAAGCTGAGGACCTCCTGTACCAGCCACTCCATGGCCACCACTTCACATCTCTTGTACACTTTGTTCCCCACGTAGAAACTCTTTTTCCGAATCCTGAAATGACCTTAGCAAAGTCACCTAATGACACTCTGATGATGATATCAAGTGACACTGCTTTGATCAAGTTGATATTTACAAATCATTATCTACAGGTAAGCATTTCTGCAAACTAGGAAGCATGACAATGATACTTTGGTTGGAATAGAAGGTATAGGCAGAGGTTAATTAGTTCCAGCTGATCGATCTTTTGATGAATGGCATCTTGTTCAAACAAGCTTATGATATTGCATCACTTGTTAATTACTTTGATCATAGTTGCTCTCTTCCAGTCATTGGTGTGCCATCAAAAGAAAACCGGAAGTCAAAACAGTCATTAAAAGTTAGAGGGTAAAATGTCTTGTGGTAAACGCTTAAGCGGGCCCTCGAGAACCAATGGAGTGTCATTGTCATAAACTTGTTACCCCTATGCTATCCACTCCCAAAGAGCTCTTCAATTCAAATAGTTGGAAGAATGTTCAGAGCTCTAAAATCTATTTAGCATTCAATGCTCATCTGACAGTAGTTGATCTTCTATTTCCAACTAGGCAAGGATGATAATTTACAAGGAAGAGATTGTTGATTACCTGTTATAGAGTTGGTTTTCTTCAATTCTTGTGGCCAAAGTAAGGCAGGCTATTCCCGCAATCTGAAGATCTGTTTTGCTTCTAAAGAATCCCTTGCTTAGGAACCGGTCAAGGAGGCTTACTCCGAGGAAGATTGTCTCATCCTGAAGCTCCAACGCGGAACATTGCTGCATATTCACATAACATGCCGAAAGTAACTAGAGATGATCAAGAAAGAATAATGGTATCAGATGGGCATTCATCCACACCTGTACAATTCTAATCAAACCAATAACAAATTCATGAGCAGGAAAAAAAAAGAATGAAAGAAACTATGTTCCAACCTTACAGTCAAAATACAATTAAGGAACATCACCCTCTTGCACTAAGGATGCTCCTATCTTAACCATTTAACGACTAGCTAGCTAGTATCACATCAAATGAAAACACCATATCACATTAAACACAGTGAAATAGCAGGAGACTAAAATTTGGTTTACATCCTTTTCTAACACTGAACCATTTTGATATCATTAATGACATTGTTGCATGGCTCAGTTATATAAAGTAGTTTTTTGTAGTAAAAATTGTGTTGGCTTAATTAACAAATCAATATCTCTGGTTTTTTTACACCCAACTTCCATGATAGGGATAGGCACATATTAGATCTTTTAAATAACAGTAAAGAAGAAAGGAAAACTGAAAGAGTGATTTTAGTCCCTCCATCTTTTACCCCAAAAAGCTTACTTGTGCCACAAGAGTAGCAAAATCCAGCACACATTGGAAAATTTTTAAATACAAAAACATCAAAACGGTTTTATTGCTAAAGAACCTGAATAGACCATAATATCCTCGCCCCTGCATCTATGATGAGTTCGTTTCTACGAAAGGGGTAAGTACAAGCCAATTGGAGAAAATATAAATCAGTTACTGATCACATTGGCACTCTATCACAAGGATCCTAGGAACTCGGAAGGAAAGCATTGGCATCACAACTTCAGCGTGTTTGTGAAAAATCGTCAGTGTGTTTAAAATTTGCTTCTATAACGGAATGTGAACGTGTTTTCTTTTCATATCTAACAGAACAGTCTTACAGACGGACGACTGAGCCTTTAGCAAAATAGTGAAGTGCCAGAGCAATTAGACTGTTAATAAGGCGATTAAACAGGTTCGAAAACCTGGTTTGAGAGAAGATCGTCTCACCTCAACCATCCAGTGGACCATCTTTGATCGTTGCACGATCACCATCTCGCCGCACTCCGTCGTGGACCCGTACTCATCCGCGTAGTTGGGCAGAAACACCTCTCTCCTCTCTCGGTTTCTCAGCAACTGGTAGCTCTCTTCGTCTTCATCATCTTCAAACTTTGCTAACTGGAACGAATTTTGTAACTCAAGTAAACATCGAGTTCAATTTGTTCTGAAATAAAATAAAAATGAAATGAAAAACTGAAAAGCTGGAACCAGAATTTAAATGCGAATTACGTACGACAAAATTATCTTCACTGTGCGTTGAAGCTTTTGCGTGTTGGAGACTCGTTGATCTTGAGAATTGCTGTCTATACTCGATCAGTAGAGAGAATGTAGGTGACGGAGTTGAATCTACTGACTTCTCGGAGAATTCACTTCCAGATGTGAAAATGGAGCTGCAATCCGAGAAATCAAGATCTGAATAATCCTGTAACATCTCCGATTGAAATGTCTCCGACGAGTGCTCAGATTTCTCATCGTAAGATAATTCCTCAATGCAATTTAGCTCAGAAGCTAATTTGAAGCACTTGTCATTCTGGTTTATAGTCGATCCAGAGTTGGAAACAGTATCAGCGCAATTTCGCGAAAACTCATAGAATTCAGTTCCTCGTGCTCTGTTTTCACCGTTCTGAACAGTCTTATCTAGCAATTTCGTAAAATTCACTTTTAAATACGATTCAACACCAGAAATAGCAAGCGAAGCGGTTTTATTCGGTTGAATACCTGACGATTTGTTCGAATTTCCGGCGCCGGACTTCAATTCTTCGCCGTAACTCTGCTCAACACAAGTGATCTCCGATAGAGCAACTGCAACAGAGCCTTCGTTTTCTTCAATTTCCTCATCTTCGCTTCTCTTCTTTGGAAGCAAGCTTTCCTCTCCACGTACGTTGACATTAATTCCAGAATGCGACTCGACATTAGACGATTCAGACACCTCCGCTTCGAGTTTCCTCTCAATTTCTTTCTGCTTGAAATAAGACCGAGTAACTCTACGGAACTCCTCGTTGACGCCGCTAACCTCACCGAAATCTCTCTTCCTCGCGGTGGATCTCTTCTTTCTCTTTGTCTCATCTGGAAGCTTATCCGAGTTGCAGGAAACTTCGGCGGCGCCAAAACGAGAACACGAACTGGAATCCTTCAATGCAGCGGCGCTACTCTTTTGTATTCCAAAAGCTTTCAGGTCCAGAATCGATGATAAAACCGGAGATATCTGTGATCGTAGCCTCCGGCGAGGAAGCACCGCTCGGATCTTCTTCCTGATTTGTGGCGGTGGTGGTGTTGGATGCGTGCTTCGCTTTGGTCGAGTCTGCTTGGCCTTCATTTGTGGTGAATTTTGGATCGAGAACTGCGATTTCAGATCTAGAGTGAGAGTTTTGTGAGGGTTTTGAAGTTTTGATTGAGTTTGTAGATAGATGATGAGATTTGAGAGCTGAGCTCGGTTCGTGTTGTATGTAGCAGCCTGTTGTGGTCGTTAAAGGAAATGGATGCAACTGGGCGACGCTTATATACACCATGTGCGAGGATCGGGCACAGCCTGTGATTGAAGATGGCGGGTCTGTGTGCTTGTGTAAATTGACAACCGAATTAGTGGAGTAAATGAAACCATTGTTATGCTTTATATTATATGGTGATCATACATTTTTTTTTGAAACAACAATGAGGTTAAGTTGTATTATTGTCGAACTTTAGTTACAAAAAGAACAAAGGTCCTAAGTTCCAGAATATATCCGAGTCCTTCGTAGGGTACCCAACATTTTTGGACCCGTAGAAAAAGTCTAATTTGTATTTTAGACAAACACAACCAGAAACCTCGTTCTACCATCTCAACGAACAGACTCAAAGCAAACAACGTCCAAAGTAACAAGTACGAAACTAAATCCAATAAACTGAAACAAGAACAAAAGTAATAAAACTGCATTGCTTCCGAACTTCTCCCGGGACGATCGAGCAAGACCCGTCCTGGTCTTGGGGGATAGGACACCCGGGCCCCATCGCCCCAACCTGAGGTCCGATCATGGATCCAGGAGGGGCTGTTTGGTAGCCCTTGCCTCCTTGTCATCGTTGTCCTCCTCGTCCCCTAGCTAACAGATCGATCCCTTACCCACGTCTTCCTTGTCAGCCGGTTCTTCCTCGAGGAAAAGTGCTCATGTGTAGTGTTGGATCTCCGCAATGGAGACTAGTGCAGAGATGGGGCCTCCCACTGATGCATGTGGCAAGCGGAATCGGGGTCAGGCCGAACTTTATTCGTGGGGGCATGCTTGGACCACGGGGACCGATGGGAAGAGCCTTGATGGCATAAGTGTGGCTCGATCAGAAATGATCGTGCTTGTCATGGGAACCTTGCATGTCGTGATAAGAACAAGTATGGGGCTTGTCGTGGCCGGCTTGGGAGGTGATGGGGAGCTTGGTGGAAAATCCATGGAGGAGAGCGGCGGCGACGACCCTATTAGGGCATTTTTGGTGCTCACCTTCGTGCCCGATCTGTAACAGACGAGTCTGCCATGGGAGAAACATGCTCGGGGGAGGTTGTGACTGGAGTGGAGGTCGTTGGTAGGCTGGCGGGAAGGGGCATGGGAGCGGCAATGGTGGTTTGTGGTAGAGGGAGGCGGCGGTTCGTGGAGGAGAAGAGAAAAGGCTTAACCCCAGGGTTTGATAGTCTGTGAGACTCTTGTAAGGGTGTTGCAAATGGTTATGTCGATGACCAACTCTTAGATGAACATACATTTAATACAGGGGAAGCTGATAAAATATATTTAAAGATGTATGATATTTGTGTTATATATTATTTTAATTTTAATTTTGAAATATATGTTTTTAAATATTTCATATAAAAATATATATTAATTATAACTAATTTAAATTCTCAAAATAAGTTATATTTAAAAGAGTTTGAAATTCGAATCATGGTTGTCTACAAAAAAAACATTACATAATCACTTAACCTAAATTGTTTATATGCATTATACATCTTTGTTAGTAATCTTCAGGACCAGATGGGCTCAATCCTTTCTTCTATCAAAAATATTGGTCAACGGTAGGAGAGGATGTTACGTTCTGTGTTCGACAGATTTTTGAAGGGGGGAGGTCTCGCCTTCCATCAATGAAACGACTCTAATTCTCATCCCGAAAGTGGAGACACATGCATGCCTTAAGGACCTTCGACCCATTGTGTTATGCAATGTCCTGTTCAAAATAGTATTGAAGGTGGCGGCTAACCGTCTCAAGAGTACTTTGGAAGGAATTATATCTTCTACTCAAAGAGATTTTGTCCCGGGACGATCAGTTCAAGACAATATCATTCTATCCTTCAAAACCCTACATTTCATAAAGAATAAGAAGAAAGGCCGTGAAGGTTAGGTAGCCTTGAAGCTGGATATGAGCAAGGCTTATGACAGAGTGGAATGAGGATTTCTTTGGGATATGATGAGAGCGTTTGGATTTTGAGAGGAACGGATCTCACTCTTGTGTCAATGTACCTACTCAGTTAAGTATAACATAGTGGTAGGAGGTCGGCAGGCAGGGTTTGTTCAATCGAAATGGGGCATTTGTCAAGGGGACCATCTATCCTCATATATGTTCCTCTTTTATATGGAAGGATTTTCTCGCCTCCTCTAGTCGGTAGAGAGTCAGAGCCTCATCCATGGTGTAAGTATAGCGTTGTTTGTCACGTCCCAAATCCGGTTTTAACCAGACTCGAGACGTGAACTAGGAATAATAAATAAATAACAAATAAAAAGAAATTTAATAATGCAATCTCCGAGTAGAACATAATTCAAATCCAAAGTTAAGAGTCAAACGCTCGTTCCAACGGAATAACGGAAAATATAGTTTGATACAAAAGGGTAGTACGTCTCTAATACATAAAATCACCCGAATCCTCAAGGAGCTCCCGAGCCCTGAGATCACCTCTAGGTCTACTCATCAAAGAAACCTGTAAAAACACTAAACACGTAGGGGGTGAGCTTACGCTCAGTAGGGAAAAGTAGTAAAGTAAAAAGAACCCCCGCTTGGCAACAATTTTCCGATTAGTACTATTATCCAAAAGCCACTATAATTAGAGATCAGCAAGAATTGCAACACTTAATAAAATAGTAACTCAAAGGAGATTAACGGGAAAACGGTTTATTCATCAATAGAACCAACTAAGGAAACACATGAGTACCGAAAATAGATAATTTAAACCTTTAGACGGTGATCCACACACAAACCAACACATCGCACCGGAATGCCCCTCGGTCACGATGGGACACATATCATCGGGACTCCCGAAAATGTTCCCACAAGGAACACATATCATCGGGGCTCCCGGAAATGTCTGCAAAGGAACACAGATCATCGGGGTGAAACAAGATATCCTCCCGGAAACATACCCGAAGGGACACATATCATCGGGGTGAAACAAGTCTCTCTGGAACACGTAGCATCGGAGTAAGACAACAATATACCATGCCGGAATATCCCTCGGCCTAGGTCTTCCCGGAACACACACATCGGGGTAAACACTATATCGGAATGCACATCGGTCTTCTCGGAACACACATCGGGGTAAACACATAATACAACATACCGGAATGCACATCGGTGTTCCCGGAAATCCCTCGGGGCATAAGTACGACACCTCGTGCCAAAACACAAACTGTCGGCCTAGGTAATACCCTACACCGGCATACCCCCTTGGTGTAGGTACCATACCGGAATAC
Organism: Erodium maritimum; assembly: GCA_963921825.1. Lineage (NCBI taxonomy): Eukaryota > Viridiplantae > Streptophyta > Magnoliopsida > Geraniales > Geraniaceae > Erodium > Erodium maritimum. Next base: position 69,052,602 of record OY997590.1, on the reverse strand, counting down.
AACTCCTCTTGGAACACACATCAAGAGAATAACACGCATCATAATGTCATAGTTCAACCACGGCTTACCAAGCCCAACAATCTTACCACAACACGCCACATAGAACTCATATTATCAACTAAGCTTACCGACATGACTTACCAAACATGTCACATCGGTCTATCACTCACCCGATCATACCACAAGGCACAATCACATAATCACATTCAAACATTCACTCAATCAATCATAACACGGATCAACCATTCACATTACAATCATCATAATGCATCTAGTTTAGTATGACTCTTGTATTATCCAAAGAATGAAACATACTTCGGCATTTGATACCATTTATCACAATTCAACACAAACACAATCAATCCTAAGGCTCGTCATGGCCATTCTACCAGCACGGCAATTTCCCAATAATTGAAAGCGATTAAACTAGTGAATCACATCCTATATGCATATTAAGACTCTTCCGGTTATTAACATAATTGAAAGCGGCTATTCTAGTGAATCACATCCTATATGCAAACTAGGAACTTTCCGGTTATTATTATCCTATAGGCATACTATTAGCATTCTTTAAATTAAGAGTGAAGTTTACTACTCTTCCCTACATTGAATTCTCCAACGCTTAATTACTCCTAGCAGCTGACGTCCTGGCTAGCTTCCTCCTCTTCCGTGGACGAAGCCAGACTCTAAATTAACAAGGAACACGATAAATTAATAACGAGTCCAACATTGATTTAAAGCGACGAAAACCGAAATTAAACCAACAAATCGTCCTTTTTGCAATTTAAACGGTTTTAGGCACGAAATTCACTAACAACCGGGCTTCGAACACCCGAGCCCCGAGTGCACGGTTCCTGGTGCACGGCCCCCGAGGCACGTGTCCCCATGCACGGTTCCCAAGGTGCCCAGCCCGTGTTCCCAATTTCCGGCACCCGTGCCCGGTCCTCCGGCGAGCCTCCTCTCGCCTGAAAATTTTCCTTTTTCTCCAAATTCGTCCAAATGTGTTTTAGGTCCTTAATCCAACAAGTTTCATCAAAAGCCCCATAATCAAAGTCCCAATTTTACATTTTCCCTAAATCTCCAAGTTAGGGTTTCAACTTCAATCTTCAAATCCAACATTTTCTTTACATCTCCTTACAATTCCAACCTTGTTTTCTTGTTTCCAACCACACCCACTCCAAAACAAGTTGATTCTTCCAAGACCCACATATTTTAGGTGCTCAAAAACGGAAATAAAAGAGTTATCACCGTAGGGAATGAAGAGAGGAGAAGGAATATGGAAGAAAAATATAATTTCGGTGGAGAAATGGAGCTTGGATGAGCTTTCTTCTTCTTCTTCTTCCTTGAGCAACAATAGAGTTCAAACCTCTTTTCTCTCTCTATGGGTGTTCGGCCACAATGGTGAGAAATGAGCTGAATTTTGTGTCCCATGTGCTCTTTAACCAAAAGTGGAAAAACCAAAAAGCCCATTTTGTCTTGTTTCACCTTTTTGGGAAAAAGCAAGGTCACATGGGTCTTTTCTCACCTCTTTTCTCATTTTCAATTAAATAATTCCAAGTGTCCATGTGGGGTCATATCCAATTAAAATAATCTCAGCCCAATTTGAAATTACCCGAAAAAGTCTCGTTTTGACCCCGTTTGACAGAAATTGACTTTTTCCGCGAAGACCCTTTTTCGAATGGAAACGGCCCAACTAAGTTAACCATAACGACGGCTAAGCTTTTTGGGTCCCGGAAGGGTCCCGAATGACTCCCGGAGTCATCGGTTGACTTTTCCGGCCGAAAGTCAAACTTTGCCAAAAATCACTGGTTCTACCGGGATCGACCAGGGGCGGTTCTTACATTGTTGGCTCCACTCCCTACTCATTTATTCTTTGCAGATGATTTTTATGTCTTCTGTAGGCCTCACACATTGAAATGTGGATGATCATAAACTCTCATAATGTTCAAGGAAGCCTCAAGGCATGTCGTAAATCTTCATAAATCGTCTCTGTTCTTTAGCACCAACACCCATGTCGAAAATAAAGGGGATGGGTACAAATCCTAGGAATTCCAGAGCTCCATACTCCATCCCCTTATCTAGGAGTTCCAAACCTGATAGGACGTAGCAGGAAGCAAATTTTACAATACATCTTAGACCGGATCTTACGACGAATTCGGAGGTGGGATGGTAAAATTCTAAATGGGGCAAGAAATAAGGTCTTGGTAAATGTAATAACCGCCCCCGGTCGATTCCGGTCGAACCGGTGATTTTCGGTGAAAGTTGACTTTCCGCCAAAAAAGTCAACCTATGATTCCGGGAGTCATTCGGGACCTTTCTGAGACCCAAAAAGCTTAGTCGTCGTTACGGTTAGCTTAGTTGGGTCATTTCCTTTCAAATGACACCTTTTGTGAAAAACTCAAACCTGGGTCAAACTACGTCGATTTTGGAGTATTAACGAATAAAAATGTTATGAGCTGAGATATTTTGGGTAGGAATGGTCCCCACATGGACACTTGTCCATGTTAGCTTGGGGGGGGGGGGGAGAAAAGTGGGTTAAAAGACCACTTGGTCCCCACATATGGACAAATGAGAGAGAAATTGGCTAAAGAACAAAAGAGACATTTCCACCTCGAGGATAAGACCACATGGAGCAACAATTTCAGCATTTTTTTTACCCCATGGCCGAAATTCCTTGCTAGAAGAGAGAGAAACAAATCCTCCATAGAAGCCATTGCTTGAAGAAGAAGAAAGGGAGGAAAATGGAGCTCTTTTGGGTGATTTTCAACACTATTCTTCTCCAAAACATCATTTTCCTCTTCCTTTCTCCATTTCTAAGGTAAATCTTCAAACCAAATTCATTTTTATGAAGGTTGGGTTATGGGTTTTCTAGAAAAGACTTGAAATGGACTTAGTTCTTAGAGATTTAAGGTGCTAAGTGTTCAATTAGATGAGTTATGGAGAAAGTAGAGATTAATGATGAAGTTTCATGGGTTTTGTTAGTTTTTGATGAAACCCACCTTGGGTCTTGAAACTTTGGAGTGTTTGAAGGTAAATTTGAAGTTTTAGAGCTTAAAAATGGTATTGTGGAGAACCTAGAACTAGTTGGGAACCTATTGGGAGAAAGGAAGTATTTTCCGACGACCGGAGGTTCGCCGGAGCTCCGGCCGGTCACCGGAATCCGGCGCCGGAGGAAGGGAGAACCTGCCATAGTCGGTCAAAGGGAGAACCGGCCATGGCTGGCCACATTTGGACCATGACCGGCCCGGTCCGGTTTGGCCACCTACGGCCATGTGTGGCCGTGGGGCCCATATGGCCGGGAATTGGTGATTTCGTACTTGGACGGTCTTGGGTGAACCCCGTGACGTTAATTTCACACCCGGAACGAATTATGGATGTGATTCGTGAAATTTCGGGAAAAGCGATTAGAAACTTTAATTATGATTTTAGAGCGCTCGGACCTCGGAATTTAATTCTGTCAAGTGCGTCGGAACAAGTAAATTAATTATGAGTGATAGAAACAAAAAGGGAAATTTTCGGAGTTCCGAGGGACGTTGTCCCGATTCCGGGCAAAATGGGCCTTCCGGGCCTATTTCGACAAGTTGAGCAATTGGGATTAGTTTGGGTATTTCCCTCTCTAAAACCGCTTTTGAATTAGCAGTAATTCAAGGATTGCCTTTGATCTTAGACGTTGGACTCAAGCTCGGCGGAGGAGACTTTTGGGCATCTTGAAGTGACTAAGCGTTTGGAAAGCGATCGAGGTAGGGAAGAGTAGTAATTTCTGCTTTTAATTAAGGAATGCTAATAGTATGCATATAGGATGATAATAACCGGAAGAGTCTTAGTTTGCATATAGGATGTGATTCACTAGAATAACCGATTTCAATTATGGAAATTGTCGTGTTGTAGATTCATATGTGGTCATGTCGAGCCTTAGGATTGATTGTTGTTTGTGTTGATTGTGGTTAATAGTCCATAAATGTCGGTGTATAGTATGTCTTTTGGTTAGTCTAAGAATCAGATTAAATTATATGAATTATGATGATTGTGATATGAATGGTTGCTCCGTGACATGATTGGTTGAGTGAATGTGTTGAATGTGATATGATTGTACCTTGTGATATGATCGGGTGAATGATAGATCGATGGTGTCACGCCCCAAATCCGGTTATCGCCCGGACTCGAGGTATGACGGGTAATAGAAGACGAATAAACAATAAAACAATATTTAAACCTTGAAAACCTCCAATAAGTACCTCAAACCATAAAATTTCGATACTAAAGCTCGCATCCATCAAAACGTTGTTCAAAACACGAAATAACCCTCAGGGGGTGTAATAATAAGTCTTACAAAAACTGTTCTTAAACCAAAGGGTATAAACATGAAGTCTCTACGGGACCCACACCGAGAAGCTCCCAAGCCTCTACTCCTCAATCAAACTTGTAGACACAACAAAGAACTCGCAGGGGTGAGCTTACGCTCAGTAGGGAAAACACGTAACCAAGTGGATCTTCAAATCAACAGATCACAGATAAAGTCAACCACAAATATGTTAACAAACACAGGTGATAGAGAAGTCAACCAATGTCGTGGTACATGAAGTCTCCACCCTCCGATCCACATAACGTGTCCTCTCGGATTTTCCCTCAAATCCAGAGGAGACGCATAACATTGAGGCGACCGGAAACAACCCTTCGGGGCGCTTATCATCGGTATTCTCAGAAACGTCTCCAAGGGATTTTATGTCCTCGGGAACCAAGTGTATTACTCCCATGGAGAGCATACGCTTGGACAATTTAATAATAAGCAGTTAATAATAGAATAACGTACTCAACCGAAACACAAAATAATACAAGCTCAACAACCACCAATTCAATGCCATACTTGGCTCACTCATCACCAATTCACCACAACAAGCAGTACACGAATCACGCAGACATAGCACACCAATCACACAATTCCAACTTACCGTTCACTTACCAGTTTCAAACCACCGGGGCATCGATCACCTGATTGCACCGCTCGGTACAACCAGTCATACTCGATGCTCCAAGCAACCATTTAAGCAAACAAGTAATCATTCGAATACAATCAACGAGCAAGCACGAGTATAATCAACTAATCATAAAACCTTCAAGAAAGCATTTACCCATGCAAATCCACTAGTTTCATTAGACTCCTTAGCCTATCCACCAAGCAATCAACAGCCAAGCATGTGATCCTAACACGCAACTAATCCGAGGGCTTTGCCAAGGCTCCTCTACCAGACAATCATATCCCCAGTATTGAAAGCGGATTACACTAGTGAATGGCATCCTAATCGGTCACCACTAGACACTTCCGGTTATTAGAAATTGAAAGACGATTACGCTAGTTATTCGCATCCTATATGCATGTCTAGGACCTTTTCCAGTTTTATTAGCTTAGCATGCATACTAGGCATCATAAACGAGAGGTTAAGGCTTTCCCTAACTCAAGGTCCTCCTCTTCAACGCTTCGATGACGTCCGGTGATCACCACTTTCCCTAACTCAAGGATGCTAGTGATTTTGAGGGTGGATGGTTAGAGGAAGACCCCAAATGACTCCTTCTTCTTTGATTTTCCTTCAAACCTCCATGGGAGCTCTCCTTCCTTGCTTCCCCTCTAAGTTTCGGCTACAACAAGAGCAAAATGACTTGATTTTGCTTCTCCAATCCAATATAATACCTAGAAGAAGTAAAGACCTAAAGGCCCTTGAGCTAGATTCCTTTGTAGTAGCTTTTGGGAGGGTAAAAGGGACAATGACCATCCTTTTTTCTCTCCTTCAACCAAAAGAGGACAAGTGTTCCTCTAGCTCATTTAATTTTCCAAATTACTTTCCAGCACTTTAAAAAAAGAAGCTTTAGTCGATATAAAGTCTCGTTTTGACCAAAATTGACTTTATCCGATATTATACTCAAACGAAAGGGTTTTCTCCCTTGAAGCCAACTGTGATAATGGCTAATCCGTTTGAGTTCCGGAAAAGTCCCGAGTGACTTCCGGAGTCACCGGTTCGACCGGAAGCGGGTCTTACAGATGGGACGTGTTTGGTAAGTCGTGTCGGTATGCTTGATTGTTAAGATGAGCTCGGTGTAATGTGTTGTGTTTGGTATTGTGTGTTATTGTTGTTTACTTGCCCCGAGGTGTGTTTCCGGGAAGATGTCCGACCGAGGGGTGTGCCGGTCCGATATGTTTATTATGTTGTTTCACCTCGATGCTACATGTTCCGGGAAGACACCTAGGCCGATGGGTATTCCGGTATGGTGTATTGTTGTCTCAACCCGATGCTACGTGTTCTGGGAAGACTTGTTTCACCCCGATGCTACGTGTTCCGGGAAGACACCTAGGCCGATGGGTATTCCGGTATGGTGTATTGTTGTCTCAACCCCAATGGTACATGTTTCAGGAAGACTTGTTTCACCCCGATGTTGTGTGTTCCAGGAAGATATCTAGGCCGATGTGTGTTCCGGTACGATATGTTGAGTTCGTGTGTGGATCGGAGTTTCATGGTTCAATAATATTATGTTTGTTTTCGTGTGTTTCGTTAGCTTGGTTCAATGGTTGAATAAGTTGTGTTCCTGTTGATCTCTACTGTGTTGTCTTTTTAGTAAGTGTTATTGTCACGCCCCAATTTCAGTAAACCGAACTAGGGACGCGAACGTTTTAAAAACAAAAAAAAACACTTGAATCCTGTTTTCATTAAACACTTTAAAATACCAGTTGGATCAACAAAATAACAATTACAGTTTATAACACGTCCCAACAAGTGGACAAAAGTACAAGGTATCCGTCACTAGACTCAAAAAACAACACCCGGACTCCGCTCCTAGCTCCACAAGCTTCGAGAAGCTCACCTAGTCCGTCCCACGAACAGTACCTGTAGGAAAAGCAGCTAGGGGTGAGCGTTCGCTCACCACCACGGATAACAGACTAACTACGGCATAATTAGCAGAAAAAGCCAGTAACACTAGAACCAAACCCAACACCGGGACTACAGTCCCCAACTCAAGTACCTAACTGACCCACAACCCGTTACTTTCCTCAACAGACTCAACGCTCGATAACACAATGTAGACCCGACACAACTATCGACGACCTCCTCCAAGGACACGACAGAAAGACTACACAACGCCAAACAAGATCACAAAGAATCGCACACCAAACAAGATCACAAAGGATCGCAAACCAGCTGCTCAGTAACCTCCCTCACTCACGCGCTTTACCGAACCACTCAGGCCAGGCGGTCGACCTGTCTCAGTAACCTCTCTCACTCACGCGCTTTGCCGAACCACTCAGGCCAGGCGGTCGACCTGTCTCAGTAACCTCTCTCACTCACGCGCTTTGCCGAACCACTCAGGCCAGGCGGTCGACCTGTCTCATTAACCTCTCTCACTCAGGCAACCACAATCACAGTCACAATCACAAACACAATCACAAGCAAGTTCAACAACACAGGCACTCAAGGCCACCCAAAACTCAACAATAAAACACGCTTGCAACTTACCGAGACTCTAACTCGTAAGCCAGCTAAAACACCAACAGTAAAGTACGGGCTCTCATGGCCACCCAAACACGAATAATAACACGGGCTCTCATGGCCACCCAAGACTCAACAATAATAAAACGGGCTCTCAGGGCCACCCAAGACGCCAAAATAAACAATCAACCTCCGGCTTAACCCAAGCCTCCAACAGTCCTAATATCAACAGTTTCTCAATCAACCTCCGGGCATGGTCATATGCCTCCAGTACTCCTAATATCGATAAGTTCACAAACAACCTCCGGGCATGGTCATATGCCTCCAGTAAATCAATTAACGCTAAGTTCTCTGCTCCTACGACACTACTAAGTGTCACATGCTTTTCTCATAATTACTAAGTTCCCGCAACATGCTTTTCTAATAAACGCTACAATCCCGTATCATGCTTTTCTAATAGTTAAATAAAACTACTCAACCCACGACACCCCGGTGTCACATGCAATTCTACTATTAACTTTCCCTAGTCAGGGCCGAGATCCGGCTACTTTTCCCTACCTCGTGCGTGTTCTCCCAAAAGCCAAACCACGAGCTCCGGTGATGATCTCAGTCACTCACCCAGCTTCCCTTGCCTCGGTCCGTGGCACGATCTAAAGGAACACAATTTAAAGTCACTAAACAACTCGCAAGAATAAACCGAAAACCATTAAAATCGATGCCCAAACTTAACCCTGACAATGTCGATCACTCCCAAACTTCCCAAATACTCGACATTGTCGATAAAGGACTCGTAAAGGCCCGATTCGCCTGATATGGCGAATCTGCCCGGTTTTTGTTAATTGCCTTACGGGGCTCCGAAAGCCCCCGTTTTCGTTTCTACGGTCTTAGAATAATTCAAGGAACCCAACGCACTTGACGGAATCGAATTCCGACTTCTAAGTCAAATAATTAACGTTTAAAATTTCTAAAATCCGTTAATTACAACTTCTCCAATTTAATTCCAAATTTTGATTCGATTAAGGATAATTGGTCCGGGGAACGTTTTAAACCACCCGAACGATAAAACCCGAGCACCCGAGCACGTGGGCCCCACCAACCCACTTGGCCGAGAGCTCCTAGGGCTCAAGGGGGTTCGGCCACCATGGTGGTGGCTGGTACCACCTCCGGCCAGCCACCCCATGGCCGGCCGGCCACCACCCACGGTGGCCGGAGCTCCTCCCGAGCCTCCGGTCACCGGAAAACTCGCAATTAAACCTCCAACACCTCTAAAACGTCTCCAACAATTACCCCAACACCAAAACCACCTCAAACTAATAGTTTCACCCAAACCCTAACATTTGAAAACTATCAAAAAGACGATCGGTTCGGTGCTTACCCAAGAGGAGAACGAGGGGAAGACAATTGCTCCTTGCTTTGAATCGATCCAAGGGTTGAAAATCCCACAAAACCCTAGCTTCCCTCTCTTCCTTCTTCTTCTTCTTCTCCTTCTCTCTCTAAACCCTCTCTTCTTTTCTAATTAAATCAACTAACTACAAATTCTATTTTTTTTTCTCTTTAAAACCCTATACTCGGGCAACACATCTCCTCCACACCTTCCCCCCCCCCCCCCCCAAAAAACTAACACCACCATATAAATGACAAGTGTCAAGGTGGGTCCCACACCTTTTGGAAAATATCTAGTTGATATTTCCCAATCAGTTTTGCGAAAAACGGACGTTTCGGGCCCCGAACGGGCACTTTTCCCAAGAAATTACGAAACTTGGCGGGCTACAAGGAAACGACTCAACTAAGACCGCTGCGACGACGACTAAGCTTTTCGGATCCAAAACGGTCCTCGAATGGACCAAAACGTCGCTCGGTTGACTTTTCCAGCGAAAAGTCAACATTTTCCAAATTGATCAGAAAGTTGCCCTGAGTCCCCCGGAACTCACTTTGGTCAATAACGGGGTCAACTTAAGTGCGGTATGACAGTCGGGGTCATTTTAGGTTCATTAAGTGTCCGTCTTAAAAAATTTAAATTTTCCTGTTTTTCGCAGGTTTGACTGGCGTTGACCGGGAGTGGTTATTACAGTTATTAATCGAATAATTTTGGTGACAAAGCGGAAGTCCTTTTCCCTTTACTACTTTTTCCTACTGAGCGTAGGCTCACCCCCTCTGTTTTACTGTTTTACAGGTTTCGATCACGAGTCGTTTTAGAGGACGTCTCAGAGCTCGGGAGCTCATTGAGGGTCTGGGGTTTACTTAGTAGTGGCGTACTCCTTTTTGTACCGAACCCTATTTATTTATTCGGATTGAGCATCTGACTCGTGGTATTTTTATTGTGTTTTGGAACTAAATTTTGGATTTATATTTCATTAGTTTTCTTTTGTTATTATTGTTTTATTATTACTTTAGTTCACGTCGGTCAAAAAAACCGGATTTGGGGTGTGACAGTAAATTTGGTGCTTCAATCTATACTACCATGTACAATGAGTGTCATGCGACTTCTGCAAGGCATGATAGACAATATAAACTTGGCCTCAACGAGGTTTTGGTGGAAGTCATCGGGAGGGAGTGATAACCCGATTATATGGAAATTTTGTTCGACGATGTCCCAATAAAAAAAGTGAGAGGATTGGTTTTAGGAGCCTTCAGGATTTCAACACTGCCTTACTGGGCAAGAAACTGTGGAAGATTGCGATGGTGGAATCTAATATGGAGGAAAGGGTACTAAAGGCATGATACTTCCGGGATTCTTCGGATTTGGAAGCCAAAAAATGACTCACTTAGAGCTTCATATGGAAAAGCCTACTCTCAGCACAAGGGTTAGTCAGAGCTTCATATGGCAAAGCCTAGTCTTAAGAACAGGGTTGGTAAAGCAAGTGGCACGTAGATCCATTGGTCCCGGGACTTCGACACTCGTGGCTCACTGGATGATATCACTCTAGTAGCAGAGTCAATCCACTACACGACCTCTTATCTTAATGCAGGTGGCTGAAAGAAAAAGCTCGTCAGAGGATTGGAAGTTCTAATCCTGATCATTTAGGACATGGAGCAGCAACCAGCTGGACCTACCCTGTTAGTTTTATGCCTTAGGCCAATCTTTTCCTGTATGATATTATCATTTATTAATACATTGACACTTTCATTATCATTTTGTTAAATGTTAATTGCATGAATAATCGACTCTTTCTAAGATCATCAATTACGTGACTTGATAGTAAAACTCTTATAAGAAAAAAAGAGAGTATTATTCCAATGATCCCTGGTCTTACCGATATATTAAGACTAGTATGATGTTGGCTGATGATCACGTTTTACTGATCATTCATATTGGATATGAAGTCAAATCATAGATGTCGTTTAGGGAAATGGTATTGGATGACCCACTATGAGAATACTACATAGGAACTGTCATGAGTATTTCTCAGTACCATAATATGACTTAAGTCATTTGACCTTATAGTCGTCATGGATTTCTACATAGGTGGTTGTGTGTCTTGACGCACTTCAACGTTGTCTTTGACCGGACAACAATAAAGATTGTTGTTGTATACATAATTGTCTATGTGAGGAATGTGAGCGACTGATAAGAGATTTATCACTCATGTAAATATGAGAGATATCATTTGGGCCCCTTGATTAGTGAGACTGCATAAATGAATGGCCATGCGAATCGATAATGAGTTATCACTTGCACTGTACTTAAGATCAAGAAACTAACGATCGGATAAAATAAGGATGACGATCATATGCCTTATACTCGATCGAGATATCGATGACAAAGGGATTAAGATATTAACGATTAAAGGTTAAATCAGATTGACGATCTTCATATAACTTTGGGAAACCTTAATGTCTTGCTAGAGGCCAATTATGACATGTGGACGAAACAGGGATTTCGGGCTCACTGCCAATGTTGTATGAGCCTACAGGGTCACACACAACAACAAGCCCAAAATAGAGTTGAACTATAGAATATAATTATATTATATTTGATATAATATAAATTTATTCATTTCTCGTTTCTAATTACGAATATAATTAGATTATATTAGGAAGACAAAATGAAATAAATGTATGTACAAGTATTTATTTCAGATTAAACTTTGGAATAAAACCTATATACATTATATTTATTTTGTTTTGTTTTATAATTCAATTAATAATTATTTGAATTTTAGAAATTCAAATAAGTTATTTTTGGATTCCACTCATCCTAACATATCTCCACGTATCTGATTTCGTAACCAACTTTGGATTTACGAAATCAGATATAGGGGTTACGTTTTTTATAGTGGGTGTGTGGAAAAACGAGAGAGAAAAACAGAGAAAAGGAAGAAGAAAACGAGAGAAATTTTTTTGATTTGGTGCTAGCACACAAGGGTTTTGGGAAGAGCTTGTTGGTGTGGATACCTGAAGAGGACGGATTCTTTTGAAGACGTCTCGACTTCGTCAAACCATCAGAGTGCACTTGGTCCCTGTCTCGAACTAGGCTCGAAACTACAAGAGGTAATCTCCATTTAATTTTTCGTTTGTCGGTTTATTCTGAATTACATAGATCCTAAGGAATTTCTAGGGATTTTATAATTTCCGCTACGTTTTTTGCACCCTAGAATCCTTCATACCCAACACAGGGGACCTGGGCTATTAATACGAATGGAGTTCTCTTCGTAGCAGCAGGACAACTAGGTACAGGTCAGGTCTACATGGATGATATAGGTCAGATCACGAGGGCTAGATCTTCCTCTTTTCGGGGTCCTTAGGATCCGAGACTGATGGAACCTTATGCTATCAGGGATGCGCTACAATGGCTAAATCAGAGGCCACGTCAGTAAATACATATATTTATGTCATCTTTCATATATTTATGTTATCAGGGATTCTATATTTAATGTTTACTTAATAAATACATTAAGGGTTAATTCCACCTCAGTACCTTAAATCTTTCATATTTTATTTAAAGTACCCTAAATCTTTTTTGTGTCATCTCAGTACCCTAACCCTAAATATTTTTTATGTCACCTTAGTACCCTAAACTTTTATTAATTCTATTTTAGTACCGTAAACTTTTATTAATTTCATTTTATTACCCACCGTTAACTTTACCATAATTTTGGTTGTTATTGAGGGGTAGTATGGTCATTTTACATGTTTTGGATGGAAAATTATAGGTAAAGTTAACGGTGGGTACTAAAATGGAATTAATGAAAGTTTAGGGTACCGAGGTGATAAAAAAAGACTTAGGATACTCTAAATGAATTAATGAAAGTTTAGGGTACTGAGGTGACACAAAAAATATTTAGGGTACTCTAAATGAAATATGAATGATTTATGGTACTGAGGTGGAATTATCTCATTCATTAGTTTCCTTAATAATAGCTATTTCATAATTTCTTTAATAAATTATTGTAGGGTGTTTAATAACTTCTTTGATAAATTATGCAATGTTCTCAAATGGTTCCTTAATAATAACTTCTAATTTCATAGGGAACTTTGAAAAAATATGTTTCATAACAGCATGTATTTTAATTCTATGCTAGCATAATCCAAAATTGGAAAAATATGCCTTCCAAAAGTTTTAAGACAAAAATAACCTTCTTTTAATTTATACAAAATTCATAATTTCACATTCTCTATTTTTCATCTTCCATTGACATCTTTAATTAACTTATTCAAATATATTTTCGAAATATATATTAAAATCTTATATAAAAACAATTTATTCAATTTTATTAATTTAAAATCAGATTTTAATTTATTTTTTCGAAAAATCATATTATTTTTATAACTATTTTCAAAGAAAAATAAATTAATAAATAAATTTAATAATTGATTTTTTTTAAAGGAAATTTAATAATTAATAAAATTGAACCCAATATATATTATGAAATCTAAAATATTATTTTAAAAAGCATATTTTAAATTAAAATCAATGATATATATATATATATATCAAAAATATTATTTTTTATTAAATTTACTTTAACTATTAAAATTACGTTTACTTTATGTTTTTGAAAAAATCAGATTATTTTGATAAATATTTTCAAAATATAATTCAAATTTATAATGTTAATTTTTAAAATATAATTTAAACTTAATGAAAAAATATTTTAATCGAATTTTATTAATTATTAAATTCAATTTTTCATTTCAAAAAGTATTTTATTCAGTTATACTAACTATTAAATTCAAAAAAAAAATTTAAAATCTAACAAAATAATCATATTTTTTAATTTTTTTATAATTTAAAATCTGATTTTAATAATTAATATGTTGAATGATATATTTTTTATGTAAAATATTAATATGTATTTCGAAAATATATTCGAATAAAATAATTAAACATCAATTTATTTTTAGAGGATTTGTGAAGAAGATGAGAAATAGGGAGGGTAAGATAAAGAATTTTGTATAAATTAGAAGGTTATTTTTGTCTTAAAAAGTTTGAAAGGCATAGTTTTCCAATTTTGAGTTATACTAACATAGAAATAAAATAGATGCTAGGGAAAACTTTAGAAAATCCCGGTGCTCTATTACCAATTCTTAAGTAGTCCCGGTGTATTGTATGTTTTCTCATAAAATCCCGTTGAACTTTAAAAAGTTACCAAAACTTGTTTACAGTTTGGTTTTCTGTTAAGTTTGACTGAAATATATTTGAAATGACTAAATAAGCCTTACATAACCCATGTGAGAGAGAAAGCCCAAGTAGAAACACGAAACTCAGAAGCCAAAAAAGGGGAAGCGGAGACGCGAAACAAACCGGAATCGACGCAAAATCAAGGACCAAGGAACCAAGCAGATGAGACATGTGAGAGTTTGAAATTTTGATTTGATTTGATGGTAAGATTTCTTAAACCCTAAAAATAAAATCTGGTACTTTTTTCTTCTGAATTTGAAAGAGCTAGAAGAAGGCCAATTAACTTCCATTAATTTCATTTTGTGTTATTTGTATTATTTCTCCCATTCTTATCAATTTCTCTAATTCTCTACTACCTTAGTCTCACGATGTTGGCCATCTTCGCCTCTCGTGCCATGTCTTCGTCTTCACAATGATAGGGTGTCATTATGCCAATGATAAGGTGATTTTGTGACGGTGTCCGATGTGTCAGTGATCAGAGTGAGACTATGAGAGAGTTTTCAACTTACAACTTAAGCTTAGAGAAGTGAGGCTTATGAGGACCAATAATGTATGTATTGCTTTATGATCAATTTCGTGTCTTCATATTTTTGTAACTAAAACAATATTCGAGTTGGTGAACATGTATCTGCATGAATTTATGAATTCCTTTGCAAATACTATAAGTCAACACAGAGTCAACACAAGTCAACACAAAAAAGCAAGGATATTGAACATGTGTAACTAAAACAATATTCGAGTTGGTGAACATATGAATTTAACTTCCATTAAATTCACAGAACATGTTTGATGCATATGTTCAGTGAATTTAGTGAGACGTTCTTATTGCTTTGTTTGATGTGTATGTTGGTGTTATGTGGTTTTGGATGTATCTGCACGAATTTATGAATTCAGTGTGGGTAATTTTCCAACTCACATCCTTGTAGCATTCTCCATTTTTTTCCCACCTCATCCTATTATTTGTACTAACATGGAGAAAAAAATAAAGGAATAGAAGAAGGTAGGAAATTGTGTTGATTGGTTTATAATTTTATTACATGATTCCGCTGTTTTTCATGGTCTTCAATGTCGATTGATTTGTATCTGTTGGTCAGTCATAAGAATTTTGGGACAACAATAACCATGATATTGTGGATGGAAATCAGAAGAACAAAGAAACAATGTGCTTTGTGACAGACAACAAAAGGACGAAAAAGCATGCCAGCCAAACTTCTTTTGTGACAAACCATTGTTTGATTTGCAGTTCAACATTCAGAGGGTATCACTAGAGAAAAGCATGGCCTCGAGACACTGAAGGAAGCCAAGGTTGTTCTCCAAACATAATAAAGAAAGGCCAAGTATCAATCTACATAATTAGAGTTGCCAATATAACTTGTAATTATTTCTTTTGGATAAACAAATCTTGTAATTTTCCTTTTGGATAACTAAATTTTGCTTGTTGTTTTAGTTTTTCCATTGAAATAAAAGATTCTTGCTTAACATTTAGCATCATTCTTGTTCAATTCTGGTACATGACTTTATAAAAAAAAAACACATATTAAGTGAAAATAAGACTCCACAATGTTGACTAATATCAAGTGGTTAATTACGTTCACCTATTCCACAGGATATTTTGGGTGTTTGACAGTAAAAATAGTCATGACCTATTCCAATACACCAAATAAACCTGTATTATAGCTACAAAATTCACTATACATTCATCCAACATAATAAAAGTAATCCAACAATCATATACAAGTCATGAAACATTCAACATTCATCCAACAATCTAAATGAAATCCACCAGTCATAAACTGAAATATGTCATTGTGTGTTCCGAAATACATAATTTTATAAAGTTTTCCTATTACTTGTTGTTTCAAAAGACACACAAGTCATGTGCCCTAACTGTGGATGGGGGACCACACAAAAAACCCATACATCTACTGCATCATTTTCAATTTCTACGAAGGTTGTCACGCCCCAATTTCAGCGAACCGAAACTAGGGACGCGAACGTTTAAAAAGTTACAGTACTGAAACCTGTTTTCGTTAAATCACTTTAAAAGCCAGTTTAGTTCCACAAAAGAATATTATTTACATCTCAAAAAAAAAATAGTCCCACACTTGGACAAAACGAGATACACGTCTCTAGACTCAAAACACCCAGCAACCCGCTTCAAGCTCTTCAAGCTTCAGAAGCTCACCTAGTCCAGCCTACGAACGGTACCTGTAGGAAAAGCAGTTAGGGGTGAGCGTTCGCTCACCACCACAGATAACATACTGACTACGGCATAATTAGCAGACAAAGCCGGTGACACCAATAACGACTCAAAAGACACACACACGACCAGTATTTTCCTCAACTGACTCAACACTCGGATACGTTATGTAGACCCCACACTACGATCGACGACCTCCTCCAAGACACGACTGACCACACAATACCAAACAAGATCACCAAGGATCGCAAAACCGGCTGCTCAGTAACCAAACTCTGTCTCTCGCCCTTTACCGATCATAGACGTGGTCAGGCGGTCGACCTGTCGCGCAACTTCTCCCGATCCCAGTCGGGAGGCTAACCCACAACCTCTCCGCTTCACCCGATCCCAGTCGAGTGGTTAGCCACACCCGCACGTCCTTCCCCCGATCCCAGTCGGGGAGCTAGCCCACAACCCCTTCGCTTCTCCCGATCCCAGTCGGGAGGCTAGCTACACCACACAACCTCCACCAGTATCAAGTAACCAATCACAATCACAAACAAGTTCAAACAGACAGCAACGACACCGGTGACAACTCCACAGGCACTCAAGGCCAACAAGACACCAACAACCAAACACAGGTTCAACAACCCTACGGGCCCTCATGGCCGCCCAAGACACCAACGGTAAAGTACGGGTTCACAACCCCACGGGCACTCACGGCCACCCAAAACACCGAAACGAAAACACGGGCTCTCAAGGCCACCCAAGACTCAGCAATAAATAACACGGGCTCTCAAGGCCACCCAAACTCGACAATAAATAACACGGGCTCTCAAGGCCACCCAAACTCAATCAACAAATAACGCACAACAACCTCCGGGCATGGTCATATGCCTCCAGTAAATCAGTTAACGCTAAGTTCTCTGCTCCTACGACACTACTAAGTGTCACATGCATTTCCAGTATTCGCTACGTTCCCGTATCATGCATTTCTAATATTCGATAACCTAAAAACCCACGACACCCCGGTGTCACATGCAATTCTACAGTTAACTTTCCCTAGTCAGGGCCGAGATCCGGCTACTTTTCCCTACCTCGTAAACAACTCCAAAAGCGCTCCACTAAACCCGAGATGATCCCAGTCACTCGCCGAGCCTCCCTTTGCCTCGGTCCGCAGCACGATCTAAAAGAACACATTTTCAAAGCACTTTTAAACTAGTAGGAATAAACCGAAAATTAAATGAACTTAACGCCCAACGTAACCCCGACAATGTCGATCACTCCCAAGCTTCCCAAATTACTCGACATTGTCGAAAAAGGACCCGCAAAGGCCCGATTCGCCCGACATGGCGAATCTGCCCGGGTTTTGTAAATTGCCTTCAGGGGCTCCCTTTCGATCGAAGCCAGACTCCAAATTTAACACGAAGCCCCAAATTAATAACGGTTCCGCCGTTAAGTTAAAGGTTACTATTTGTCCAGTTTAAATACGACAGTTGTCTTTTACACTCGAGCGAGCTAACAGTAGGGTTACGATGGATTGGGTTCGAGCACCCGCGCACCGAACTCAGATTTGATCTAAACCCAGTTAAAACCTCTTTTTATCTTAAACCGTCTTTGAAACTCCTTGCTTTAATTAATTCCGACTTTGATTTTTAAAACAAAACGATTCCTTCTGCTCGTTTCCAAACTCGAGATTTTTGGTCCAAAACCCTTCTAAAGCCGATTTGATTTCGTTTCCCCCCCCCCCTTTCGATTTAACTTAACTCACGTTACATTTTAACGACCGACTTTCGTTTTTAAAACCCGTTTAATTTAATCAGATTTAGTTTTAACAATAACAGTTTTACGTCCGAAAGAACGAAGATCGAACTTTTATTCTAAAACAGATTTCTATTCTAAACTCAAATTAAACCATTTTACACAGTTAAACAGATCTGAAACCGTATTGAAACATAACAACGATATCTTAAATTTGTTGTTCTTCTTTACAATTCCCGATTTACACCATTTTACAATAGTCCTTTAAACAAAACCGGATTTACGTTTTTTTGTTCTGTTCCTTTCCATTTCGGGAGCTCCGTTCCATCCCGACCATATCTCAACGAACTCGGGAACGGGAAAGCAAAAGACGAAGAACGAGATCGGGTTAGGTGCGGCCGACCACCGGCGACGCCGTTATCGGCCGAGATTCCACTGACCGAGAACTCACCGTACCGAACGGTGGCAGGGGAGACGGTGGAGAGCGGCGGTGGGAGCGGCGGTGTACGGCGGTGAACGGCGGTGTACGGCGGTGGACGGCGGGGAGTTCGCCTCGGGTCCGGACGACTCGGTCCCGTTCCGGATCTGACGAGCTCGCCGGCGACGGCGGGAGCTCGGTGGCGAGTGAGGGCTCGGGACGGGGAGGTCGGAGACCGGAAGAGGGGCGGTGGTGTGAGGTCGGCCGGAACCGATGGTGGAGGACGGTTTTTGGACGGAGATGGAGAAGATGCTGGTCGGAGATGAAGGAGAAGAGAGAGGCAGGGAGGTCGGGGACGGTGGTTGCGTGGGCTGGCCGGAGAGGTAACGGGGTCGGGATGGAGGAGAAGAGGACGGGACGAGGGTGGTGAGGGAGGTGGCGGCCGGAAACGGTGGTGGCCGGTCGGAGTTCGGCGAGGGAGGTGAGAGAGATGAGAGAGGGCTGGAACGAGAGAGAAGAAAGGATGAGGGTGGCTGCGTGAAATGATACTGAAACCCTAGTGTTTTAGCCTTTTAAGGAGGTGTGGGTTTTGGGCCGGCCACTTTGGGCCTCAGAGGACAACCGGGCCGAGAGGCTGGCTGGGCTGGGTTGGGCCTGCGCGCCTGGCCTGGTCCAGACCTGCTCCTTTTTTTTTGCACTTGTTTCAAAAACCTACCTTAAGGTTTTCGGATTGTAATTTAATACCCTAACGAAACGAAGCGGGTTTTACAAAGGTGGTGGCTGTGAGCAACTCCCTCTCCCAGATCTTCCTCTACCTCTACCTCTCCCTCTTGTTGAGCCTGCAGGTCCAATTATAGGAGGTGGTTGTGAGACAAATTCACCAACATAGAATCTATCCTCAGTCATGAATCTTGTCCCTCCAAAGCATTCCAATGAGGTGAATGCTTGCTGCACAATGAAAACAACAGATTAGTCAATTATTTTATATTCTCAAGTTTGTTTTGCTGTCGAGGATTTTAGCTTGCTTTCAGTAAATTTCAAAACTGTCCATTTTTTCAGTCTAGTGCAAAACTGGCCAAATTTCATAAAATTGCAAAACTGCCCGGATTTTCAAAAAATTACGTAACTGCCCAGATTTTCAAAAAATTACGTAACTACCCATATTTTTAGAAAATAGCAAAACTGTTCAGATTTTAAGAAAATAACAAAACTGTCCAAATTTCCAGAAAATTACAAATTTACCCATATTGTCACTAAATTTCACCAAGTATCGAGATATTGTGTGTACCTTCTCATGAGTGTGTGCCTGCCATTCTGCTTGTGCAATTCCTTGAGCGGGAGTCAGAGATAATTGTGAGGTGCCCTTTTGAAATAAATTGTAAATGCAGTTAGTATAGTAGACAACAATCACGAAAAATTCAAAACACGTCAATAATTTATAATACCGTTGTAATAACCACTCCCGGTCAACGCCAGTCAAACCTGCGAAAAACAGGAAAATTTAAAATTTTGAGACAGACACTTAATTTAACCTAAATTGACCCCGAGGGTCATACCGGACTTAAGTTGACCCCGTTATCGACCAAAGTGAGTTCCGGGGGACTCAGGGCAACTTTCTGATCGTTTTGGGAAATGTTGACTCTTCGTTGGAAAAGTCAACCGAGCGACGTTTTGGTCCATTCGAGGACTGTTTTGGATCCAAAAAGCTTAGCCGTCGTCGCAGCGGTCTTAGTTGAGCCGTTTCCTTGTAGCCCGTCAAGTTTCGTAATTTCTTGGGAAAAGTGCCCGTTCGGGGCCCGAAACGTCCGTTTTTCGCGAATCTGACTGGAAAAGATTCTTGTTACAATTTTAGCATCCACATCTACATTTTTTGGCATCACTAAATTTAAAGTTGGCATAAGAAACGGTGTTTGTATCTGTTGTGAGTCTTCTTGAGGTAGTAGTGTCGGCTTTAAGTCCGTTTGAAATCTACCTACTGTAGCAACAATTCACACATTTATTCTTTGCCTTCTAAAAGTTTAGTTCTACCAAAACTTTGTGCCATGGATTCTATTTTCTGCAGGAACCCTTCATCCACATCCGTAAGGTCTTCTTCTTCTTCGTCTTCTAAGAAAAATAAAAATATAATACAAAGTGAAGAAATTACTTATGAGTCTAATGAACAAAACTTTGAAGATTTTGAGAAATGTTTAGATGATTGGGATATCCCAAAAGTTAACAAAACCCAAATATATAAAACTAGTAAACTTGATGTTTTCAGAACTAGTTTTTCCATCAAACCCGAGGAAAGGGACATTCAGCTTTCAAAACCTCTTGAAAATATTACCCTTTTTTCTCCTACCACTTTAGAGTCCCATAGACAAAATAATTATAAATACATCCATATAGGTTTGGTTCAAGTCTCTTTAAAACCCCTCACACGTGAGGGACTAAATACCTCTGTTCTGGCCGCCTTAAGGGATGCCAGGTTTATCCATTTCGATGATTCCCTGTTGGGAACCGTCGAATCAAGTCTAGCAAAGGACCAGTTTCCTTTGATTGTTACCCAGATCTATCAGTCTCTCTTAATGACAAACACGTTTTAAAATCTTTGGTTCTTCAACTAAAATTACATAATTACAAAATGATGGAAGGATCTATCCCCGTTGCTTTAATATACAAAATCCATTACAAAGCTATGATGAGTTTTTTTCACACAAATTATAGACATCGTAGGACAAGCGGTCAAACCCTCCTTTTAGAAACTGACCTCTCCAAATCCCATGTTGTAGTACCCAAACCCATTCAATGGAGCGAAGTATCGCTCCCTCGGGAATGGATCCTTGACGGAGCAACCAATCCTGTAGAACAAAGCCTTAAAGTTCCCAACCAAACACACAAATTAGCAACATAACCCAGTATCAGGACGAAAAAGTGGCAATAAGCTTTGACAGATCAAGGCCTAGTACCAGCTCTCGTTTCTCTGATATGTCACGATCAAATTCAATCCGTTCAGATAGGATCTCTAGAGTTCCTTCAGACCTAGGATTTCCCTATAGATCCAGCGATCCAACCAATTTTAGACCCACTATCTTCATACCCCAAGATTACCATCCTTCCCCCACCGAAACATCACAACCCGCCTCAATAAGAAATGTAGATTGTAGCACCCAAATCGCCCAACCTGTTTACATGCCCGCACCTGGTTCCCCATCCGCATCTGTTATAACTGAAAACATTGCAAATGAAATAAATGTATTAGAAAGTGACTTTGAGCTTGACAAAAACTATTTGAGGTCAGATTTTTATGCACCACATAACCATGAAAAACGCATATGGTTTTTTCAAAATCTCACACACCAAAAAGTAGAGATTCAACAGTCTTTTTATGACTTTATTTTACAAAACAAGGTCCATATATTGTTCTTTGAATGGTTCGAGATATATGCATCCCAAAATAAAATTGTATACCCTTTCAAAAATATTCTTCCTGTTAATACGAAAAGAAGATTGCCTATCTGGGAAACATCTGATGGCCCAGTAGAAGCTGAACACCCACCTCTTCGAAAATTTGAATATGTCATCAAAGGAACATCACATAAGGTAGAAGCTTCCCCTCTAAGGAATGCACGAGGAGATACAACCGAGGATCTGAAAAGTGTCCTCAATCAAAATAATTACACCAACATATCTCTATCGACAATCTCAAAACAGTTGAGCAGGGTCGAAAAACGTAGTACTGAAACTACCGTAATTTCTTCCCATCCTCCCGAAAGAACACTAAACCTCAAGAAACCCATGTTCAAACCTTTTCAGGTATCAAAACCTGCCCAACAGGAACTTACCTCAAGTAGGAGTGAATTCCTTAAAGCCATCACAGACCAACTTAGTAAAATAGATAAACCATCCACATCACATAGCGTTGTACCAGACACAACTGACCAGATCTCTAGATGCCAAGTTCTTAACCTAGAACCAAACTCATCTGATAGTGAAGGATCTGTTAGTTCACCCCTGAAACCTCCTACCTTTCCCTCCCATATTCTTCCCCTCTCTCTAGTACCAATACAAAATGATGACATCAATATAGGATCCCAACCTCATAGGATTGCCCAACCAAATTACAAAGCCTCTTCCATCTATGAGTGGAACTTAGATGGAATGTCAGAATATCAAATCCTCAACCTCCTCCAACAAATGACCATGGCATCTAATGCCTACAAAACCCAACAAGGAACCTCAGATAAGACCGTGGCTGAACTTCTAATTGCGGGGTTCTCTGGACAACTGAAAGGGTGGTGGGACCATTACCTAACCTCGCAAGAGCATTCAGACATCCTCAATAGTGTCCAAACAGATAATGAAGGAATGCATATACTAACAAGTCTAGGAGAAACCACCCAGGATGCTGTTTCGGTCCTCATTCTTACCATATCTCTCCATTTTATTGGAGACTCTTCTCATTTGAACGACAAGAACGCAGACCTCTTGTCGAATCTTCGATGCAAGAAGCTAGGATATTTTCAGTGGTACAAATCCACATTCCTTTCTAGAGTCATGCTTTGTGAAGACTCTAACCAGCCATTCTGGAAAGAAAAATTCCTTGCTGGTCTCCCTACCCTCTTAGGAGAGAAAGTCAGAAACAAAATTAGAGAAACCTATGGTAGCCATAT
Organism: Erodium maritimum; assembly: GCA_963921825.1. Classification (NCBI taxonomy): domain Eukaryota; kingdom Viridiplantae; phylum Streptophyta; class Magnoliopsida; order Geraniales; family Geraniaceae; genus Erodium; species Erodium maritimum. Next base: position 69,029,495 of record OY997590.1, on the reverse strand, counting down.
AATCCCTTATGACAAACTAACCTATGGAGAATTAATTAGTACCTCCCAAAAGCAAGGCCTTCAAATATGCCAAGATTTAAAACTTCAAAAGCACCTTAAGTGGGAACTGAGACAATCAAAGAAAGAAGTCGGCTCTTTTTGGAAACAGTTTGAATCTTCATTTTCAAAACCTAGCTCATGTAATAGGGATTGTAACAAAGGACCCTCCACATCAAAACCTTATAGAAGACATAGAAGGACTTCATTTGAAAAACCTACTTATTATAAGAAACCTTATAAGCAAACATTTGCAAAACCCAATAGACAAACCGGAACCCCAAAGTCGTACTCAAAAGATATGAAGTGTTACCGTTGTGGTAAAAAGGGTCACATCTCCCGATTTTGCAAAGTCTCAAAAAAGATCCAAGAACTTGACACAGCAGACGAAATCAAGGAAAGAATTTCAGCTCTCCTTTTAGAGATTTCCGATACTGAAGATGGTTCTGTCTCACCATCCGATAATCTTGAGCCCGTAATAGACGAACTCATAACTAGTTCCTCCGATACTGAGACTGAAGAAGCCCCCGTTAAGCGTTGTTGTATGCTTACAAGTGACCAGTCTCTAATACTTGACATGATCGGTAATATTGATGATCCTATTCTGAAAAAACAATACTTGAGTCAGCTCAAGACCTCCCTAGAAACCAAGCCAGTTACCAAAACCCAAACTCTAGTTGCACCGTCTTCTATTACCAACCTATATGACCTTACCACTATCCTGAATAGGAGAAAGAAGGTCCAAACCCCTAAAACCACTATAACTGACCTACAGGCCGAAATTAAGACCATCAAAACTGAGATAAGACTATTAAAAGACAAAAAAAAGGAGGATTCAGGAAAGATCCAACTTCTTATATCTCATGTGCAAAACCAAGACTTAGATAATGAGGAAGGTGAAACATTCCTTCCTCTTCAAACAGAGGGTTTAGAGGAAGTTCCTGAGGATTTCATATGTGTCCTCAAAGAAGTTACCTCGCGGAAGTATTTTATTAAAATCACTATAGTCTTTCCCGATAACTCCAGCATAGACACCATTGCCCTTTGTGACACTGGTGCTGACCAAAACGTAATAAAGCCAGGAATTGTGCCTCTTCGTTTTCAAGAAGAAACAAAAGAAAGGCTCAATACCGCCAACGATTCAAAACTTCAAATCGTTGGAAAGACCAATGCCTCTGTCTTTAATAACAGATTTTTTTCTCAAAACTATCTTTCTCCTATGTCCTGACATTCACCATACTGTAATTTTAGGAACTCCCTTTATTAACATGATTACACCATATCAAGTTGATCTTGAAGGTATCAGTTTTAAATCCAAATTCTCAAAACTTGTTTTCCCTTTCCTAGAGCAACCAAAAACCAGGAGTTTGAACATAATCAAAGCTGAGACTATTTATAACAATGAGATTAATGTCCTTATATCTGGAAAACAGGCAGACGTTTTGCATCTCAAAAATGAAGTTCAATATAAAAGAATAGAACAGTTATTAGAAAGTGATTCAGCAAAAACACAAGTGTTATACTTCCAAAACCTTTTTGAAAAACATGTTTGTTCTGACTTACCTAATGCCTTTTGGGACAGGAAACAACATATGGTCGATCTCCCATATGAACCGGATTTCAGTGATAAACTTATACCTACGAAAGCACGTCCAATTCAAATGAATGCTGATATTGAACGGTTTTGTAAAACAGAGATCCAAGACCTTGAGACCAAAGGAATAATTTCAAAATCTAGATCTCATTGGTCATGTGCTGCTTTTTATGTCAACAAAGCTTCCGAAATAGAACGCGGCACGCCCCGATTAGTAATAAATTACAAACCTCTGAATAAAGCCTTAAAATGGATTCGTTATCCGATTCCAAATAAAAAAGATTTGTTACAAAAACTTCATTCTTCTTTTCTTTTTTCAAAATTTGATTTAAAATCAGGTTTTTGGCAAATTCAAATTGACCCCAAAGATAGATACAAGACGGCCTTTACTGTTACTTTCGGTCAATATGAATGGAACGTCATGCCATTTGGGTTAAAAAATGCTCCTTCTGAATTTCAGCGAATTATGAATGATATTTTTAACCCTTACTCTGATTTTTGTATTGTTTACATTGATGATGTACTTGTTTTCTCAAAATCTTTTGACCAGCATGTGAAGCATCTCAAGACATTATTTTTCCGCAGTAAAGAAGAGTGGTCTTGTTGTCTCAGCCAAAAAAAATCTCCCTCTTCAAAACTACAATTCGTTTCCTTGGGCATAACATTTCTTGTGGAAAGATAGCACCCATTGAGCGTTCACTACAGTTTGCAAACAAGTTTCCGGATCGGATTCTTGATAAAACCCAATTGCAAAGGTTTCTTGGTAGCCTAAACTATGTCTTAGACTTTTTCCCTAATATTAATAGGTTAGCAAAACCTCTGCATAATAGGTTAAAGAAAAACCCTGAACCATGGACAGATAGACACACTATGCTCGTCCAACAAATTAAACAACAGGTCCTTATTATCCCTTGCTTGCATTTACCAGATCCTCGCCTCCCTAAGGTCGTAGAGACTGATGCTAGTGATATAGGATACGGGGGAATCTAAAAGGAAAATATAGGAGGAAAAGAGTCTATAATTGCATATACCTCTGGTCATTGGAACGATACACAAATAAATTATTCCACCATCAAGAAAAAAAATTTGGAGTATTGTTCTATGTATTTCAAAGTTCCAATCAGATCTTCTAAATCAAAAGTTTCTTCTTCGTATTGATTGCAAGTCTGCAAAAGAAGTCTTACAAAAGGATGTTAAAAATATTGCCTCGAAACAAATTTTTTCCCGATGGCAGGTTATTTTAAGTGCTTTTGACTTTGACATCGAATTTATTAAAGAAGATACAAATTCCCTACCAGATTTCCTAACTCGTGAATTCTTGCAAAACAGATCCAAGCACAAACAAGCCAATGCCTAAGAAGAAGAAAGAAGTTACAGTCATCTCAGCGGCAAAACCGTTACAGACATATGTAGAAACAGCAAAGCAAAACCTAGAATCAGCGTCTCCATCTGAGTCTAGCAAAACACCAGAATTCCAAAAGTGGCTCGTGGCCTTGTCTGAAGACCCTTCGTTACTCAAGAAGCTTCAAGCTCTTCTATCTCAGCCGGTGTCCTCAGGTCAAACCCTTGTCCTCAAAACCGAGAAGGAGATTATATCACCCTCTCAACCATTTTCCCAAAACATTTCAAAACATGAAAAAGGAGAACAATCTTTTTCAAAAAATATTTTGGTTTCTCCATATAATTCTCAAACTGTTTTTCGGTCAAACTCAAAATATCAAAAATCTTTTTACATAGACAAAGTTGATGTACTTCCGGTTCTTACTGTAGAACCAGGGTTTTTTGACTTTGATCCTTTCAAAACCGTTGAAAAATTTGTTCCTAAAGGCTGGTTTTTCACCCCTCTCGACTTAACAAAAAACCCAGCCTATTACCTAAGTATTTTGGAAGACACTAAGTCAGTTGAGTTCAAACACTATGTCGACCCAAAGCCAAACACGGTGTCAGATTCACCCTCATATTCAACAGCAAAAATCCAAAAGATACTTACCATTGCTGATTGGGGCATCCCTCTGACAGCTTCAAAAACATTTCCCATTTCTTTCAAAACTACCATTCCCCATTGTCGGACATACTCCTACTGGGATTATGTTACTGCATGGTATAATACATTCTACATACAAAACTCAAACTTTTCACATTCTTGGTTGTTTTATTTCAACAATAAAACCATCATCCCTTCAAAACTTTCAAATTGGTTTGCTCAATGGTGGAGAATATTTGTCTCTACTCCAGAATACCTCCACCCAGATGTCTCACAATCCTTTCAGATATTTTCAAACTCGTATAAACCTTCTCCAGAAGAAGCCAGATTTCCAGCCTTATGCCTATTTTCTATGCACTTCTTCCTACCTTGGGTTTTGCCATGGACTTTCATCCATAACCGAGATGGTGCCATCCCGCTCATCCAGCGAAAGTTTCGGATCAAATGGTGGTCATCATTCAACATTCCCAAAACCCTGGCGTCAGACGCAGTCAGAGATTGGATATCCCGGACTAGGTCAACTGGGAACATCGCTGGACATCAACAAGCTCTATTTCTCACCCAGAAATCTAGAGCAAATGCACTGCTTGCTTCAGCCAAAACCGAAGAAGAGTATCAAAATGCTCTAAAACAAATCCTGCAGAGTATCAATGGCTCTACCAAAGCTTCGTTAGAGAAGGATCCGAGTCAGACACGTCATCCCAAGCACCAATAATCAACCTTGCTGACGATAATGAGGAGCAATTGTCTCAACCCCCATTTTTTGGGAACTCAGGGTTCTGATATTGGTAAGCTTTTGTTACAAAAAAAAAAAAAAAAAAAAAAAAAAAGGAAAAAAAAGAAATGAAAAAAAAGAAAAAGAAAAGAAATGAAAAAAAAAGAGAAAAAAGAAAATAAATGAAAAAAAAATGCAAAAAAAAAATATCTTTCTTTGTATGTTGTATTATTCATAATACGGTTTAACCGTAAAAAAAATAATAGTAATAATTAATAATATTTTATTATTATTATTATTATTAAAAAAAAGTGTGAAAAATCTGAAAATTGTAAAAATTACAGCAAATAATTATTGCTTGGGTCATTATTGGTTGGTTTATCTCCAACTTGGCAAATTTGGAGCATATGCATAATTGGAGCAAAAAGACAATACATTTCAACTCATTCGTCATCTTGTGCATGATGAAGCCTTGTCTTGAAGTGTTTTGCAGGTCCATCTCACGAAGACCCATGCTCTTTCAACATGAAGGAGGAAGAAGACAACCCATAAATGATTGCATGGGGGCTATAAATAGAAGGTTGGATGCATGACTCCAACACACAACAATTTTGGAGAAAATTCAACAAAGTGACGAAAGTTCTCCTACACAACTCCCTTCAAGTGGTGTCTTCTAGTTGGCAAAATTACCATTTTGCCGTTCGTTCAAATTTCATGTAAGTTAATTAAAAAAAATTATGTATGTATTAAATTTTCCATTTTTTTGTTTAATTACTCTTAAATAAATGGCTGGTTACACCGCCTGTTTTTATTTATGTTTATTCTCGTCGTAATATTTAAGTTTGATATAAATATGTTTATCGTCGTATAATTATTGTTGTTATTGTCATTATTGTTATCTATTTATATTAAAAAAAATTGTCGTTTAAAGTTAATGTTTATGTTTAATTTATCTTGTTATTTCGTTTTAATATTATGTATAATTTTGTTTTAATAGTATTTGTGTTTTAAGAAGTTAATATTTATCCTAAAAAAAAAGTAGTTAATATTTGTCATATAATTATTTGTTGCATATTAAATTAGTATTTTATTAGTTTTTGCATGTTGATAGGATATATGCATATTCCGTCATCTAGTGTAATCTGTCATTTAGTTTAATCTGTCATTTAGTTTAATTAGTGTGTTTTAATTTGTTAAAGAATTTATTAGTGTGTTTTTAGTGTAATCTTGTATGTTATAATTATTTTTATTTTAGTATTTATTTTTATTTAAGTACTTATTATTTTTAATTATATTTATAAAAAAATTAAAAAATTAGAAAATTAAAAAATTAAAATTAATGTTGTTTAATTTTTATTAATATTATTGTTATTTTAGTGTATACTCTGTTTAAATAATTATTATTGTATTGTTATATTCATTGTTCTATTCACGTTTGGTGGCCCAAACCACGGCTTCCCCACTGGTGTATACTCTGTTTAAATAATTATTATTGTATTGTTATATTCATTGTTCTATTCGCGTTTGGTGGCCCAAACCACGCCTTCCCCACTCAACTACAGCAATAGCTAGCGGAAACATGCCATCGTTGGCATCTCTAGCTAAAGCAGACAAGACTTGACCGCCATAATGACCCTTCATATGACACCCGTCAAGACCGATGAAACGCCTACACCCTTTGACAAAGCCTTCACGTTGCGCTGCATATCTTAGATAGACCCGAAGAAATCTAGGAGGATTACCATGATCAACATGTACAATGCACTTGCTACCGGGATTACTTTGCATTTTCAGCATACTTGGGTAGCATTCCATATTGTGCAGCATCATCTCCTACACACATATCTCGACCTTGTTGTATAGCTCGATAAACTTTACCGTCAGACACTTCAATTTTAAGGTCTTTTCTAACCATATCTTGAAACTGTTTAATAGTAATTTTTTCATGATCTCTTATATAGTCCTGATATCTGCAAATTAGCATGAATGATTAGCGTTATGTATAACAAACAAATGACACAATTATTTCAAAAAACAAAAAACTTGAAAACTTACCTTAAGGCTAATACAGCTGCAGTGACACTTGCATTTTCATTCTTTGATTCGCATGTGTGTGTGGGTCGAAAATTCTTAATTCCTAATTGCTCTGAATGATTTATTAGACTACACCATACGTAAAACCCACACCCTTTTTCTGTGCATACCATTCCCAATCCATCCTTATCATTTCGTGTCGGCATAAAAGAAAAACCCTTTTCGCCAGCGTACATCCTCATCACAAGACGAAATACACTAGCATTTTCAAATCTATCTCCAAGTCCTATTTCCACATTTCTTAGCTCAGAGTTTGAATTCCACTCTTTTGGAACTCTACTCAACCCAATACCGAATGCTCTTGTCCAATCTTCATCTATGTCCGGCTCCACAAAATGGTCTACATCGACCTCTTCACTTTCTTGTGCACTTACTTCTTCAGATTGAAGTGGTGTAGGTACATGATATTGACTTTCATCCTCATTTTGGTCGTTCTCCATATTATCTTCTTCAATGTGATCACTGATATACATTTCTTCATCTTGATTAATCGCATCCATATCGATTAATTCTTCTTCAAACATATCATTCATACCAACCTGATTCATGATATAATCCACATGTTATCAAATAATTAAATCGCATTTAGTAAGAAACTATTATGCATATAATTAAAATATAATAACTAAACCAACAAATACTTCAGAATGTTATTGTAATATGATATGCACTTCAAACTTGAATTTGTTGTTTCGGGTGAAAATAATTCAAACACAATAATTGTTCACGTAGAGATGCAAATTAACAAATCTCATATATTGTTGAACACATGAGAAGATAAGCTACATAGAGGCTGAGATGGTGTCATTCCTTATAAGCGTGGATGCCAAAAACCAGCAACAATGAGGGTGGTTTTCGTTTGTGAGAAGCTACAAAATTTGTAAAATGACATAACTTGGTGCACACTTTAACATTGCAGGATTGCGACCACTCATTGGAAAGATATTTTCGAGACAATCACATTAGTATGCAGCTCTGAGCAGTTGGTGCAGTGTTATAACCGCAATTGTCATTTCAACGCATGGTTAGCAGGGGAATTTGGGAAACCATAACCTTGCACTGCAATGTCCATTTGATGCACATTTTATATCGGTTTGGGGTAGTTTAATGCAAGGAATGTCGTGGAAACCGCTACATGCATCTATTGTAGTCAACAAATACAACAGTGTGCTATGCTTATCTTACTTGTGTTTTTTAACTTTATATAAATATGTCATAATACCATGGCCATCATCATGATAATGAAATTCAGATTTTTGAAGCTGGAAGAGATAATATTTCAATTGGGGTGACATTGGGGTGACATTAACTTTGCACTAATTCACACTAAAATTCATATTCCCGAGACTATTGGGGTGACATTAAAAGAGTAAATGTCATAGTTTTTTTTCTTCTAAATGCAACCAGCTACTCTAAAACATAAAATAATGAAGTGCTACCTATTAAATGACAAATGATTATCATAAAAATGGTCTAAAACGTAGGATCTGCCTAAAAGCAAACAATAAAAAAGCATGTTAAAATTTAATGCTACAATAAACCCAAACAATCTTAAACACGGCACTGACACTTTCAATCCCAAATACTAACTTGATCTTAATGCAGGAAACTATAAATTCACATTGTCAACTATTCAAGCACTCTACGTCATATAAAAATCTCTCATTCCAGAAAGAACATAGACAAATTAGATATAAGAATTGAAATCAAATCAACTAACAATCACATATTAGTAAAGGTAGGAACCCTTAATCCTGAACGCAAAAAGTTTCAAACAAATCAAACATACCCGTGAGGTCGCCCACCAAATCGCTTCCAAATCACAGTTGCGGACTATCCTTGCCTCTGTGTGAAGACGGCTTCGCGGTTCATTTGGGGTTTCTTATATTTGCGTGTGGGTTGGAAATAAAATCACGATTACATCTAAAAAAATTAATCTCATAAGTATAACTACCCAATAAGGGTTGTTTGGTAATTTTAAATATGTTTAGTCAAAGTTCACACCAAACACCAACTTTGCTAACCTTTTAAAGTTCCATGGGATTCTATAAGAAAAAAAAACATACACGGGGATTACTTGAGAATTGGTAATAGAATAAGGGGATTTTCTAAAGTTTTCCCTAGATGCTATTATGAAGCATATTTTTTCAAATTTCCCATTTCATATTACTTAATTTTTTATTTTTTATTTAGTATTTTATAATGTAAAATTTCTTAATTAACATTAGGTAATTTCTGATTTATTAAGTTTTTATTAAGATAACTTAATCAATAAAACAATAATTTATGATTTATTAATTTATTATTATCTCATTTAAAATCTTAATTTAAAATTACCAAATTAAGATTACATTAGTTTAAGATTTTTTTGAACTTTAACAATTTTTGCATTTAATATTTCATAATTAAGATAAGGTAATTTTGAAATAACTATTTAATATTTTCCATAATAATATATATTTAATAATTTTATTATTAAATTATAATATGTTATTTAATGTTTACATAATAATAATTTTAAATTTAATATTGCCTAATTTAAGATTATATTAATATTTTGAATAATAAATTAATATTTCCTCATTAATATTAGGTAATCTTGAATTTTTTTTAATTTAATAATAAGTTTACTTAATTAATTATAAAATAATTTTGTATTTTTAATATTTAGGTTACCAAGTTATTATTATATTAATTTAATATTTTTTCCTTGCTCGTTTGCGGAAATAATAAAAAAATTCCTTTGTTTATTTTATTTTATTTACATTGTTTAAATTAATTATTGTTCAATTCGACAAGGAATAGAGCGAATCGGTATATTCCACTGTGAAAAAAAAACATTTGACTACCATTTCAAGGTCAAATTCAAACTAATTTTCAAGAAAACTAACTGAATTGGCTTGTTAATAGACCGATTCGGTCTATTCCCACTATGGCGCTCTTAGTTCACTTTAATGTATTGGTGCATCATCAAATACTCAAGCGAAAAATATATCTGTAAGAGCACCTACTGTGGGAATATACCGACTTGGTCTATTCCCAGGCCAATTTAAATTAGTGATAATTAGACCTTGAAATGTCATTCTAATTATTTAACAACAATGTAAAATACAACAAAAATAGAAGGTAAATTTTATTATTTCCGGAAACGAGCAAAGGAAAGTACAACACAAACCCGAGAAACCACAAAACACAACACTGACCAAACCCTATCGGATGAGAACTAGAGGGAGCCGAACCCGTTGTACAGACGTCATTTTGGGCAATCCCGAACGATCGCCACTATTCATGCTTAGTAAAGGGTTGGCCGACATTGTGTTCATACGACCGATTTTCCTCCAACAACACCTCAGTGTCGGTGGCGGTAGGACCGAGAGCATGGCGTGCCTCTAAGAATGCCATCTCGAACGTCTCACATGTATGTTGGTCTTCTACTAGTGGTCTTTCAACTACTTCTCGATTTGAGGATACGGATCCGAGTGCATGGTACTTCAGTCATAGTGGAGGCAGCGCCAAAACTCCCGAGTCACATCTACATGGACCATCCACGCAACAATAAGATGCCTCTCTTCTTCGTCTGTCAATGTATAGGCGTCATGGCTGATTCTGTCGGAGAGATGTGGTGGTGCTGATTCTGCACAAGAGGAAATAGAAGGTTGTAGATAAGAGAGTCACTACCAAAATGTATGAAGTGAATCAGTGGTGATGTTTGCTTTATATAAGAGATCCAGTTAGGTTAAAGCATTGAAGAATGAATCGGTGAACTTTAATAACTTGGTAGATTTGGCTAGGTTTTATTTTTGGGATAAGTTTGTGCATCCTTATCCCTTGGCAGAATCAGTGAATGTGACTAGGTCAGAATCGTCAATTGGCATAAATGTTACATTGAATTACTCATTCATTGGAAGCTAACACTTTTGAATAATTCGGTTTGGTTGTCGAGTACAAAATCGAACAAACCGTGTTCGGAACCGAGTACAACAATAAAAAAAACATATATGAAAACTATTTATTTGTGGCTCATAACTTAAAGCATATCGAACATAAGGGCTTCGTGGTTGGCCTTCTCGAGCGGGGGTCCAGTCGGTTGTGTCAAGATCAATGGCTTCTGCGCATTGTCTTGTCAATGATTTGTGGCATTTCATTAGCCAGTCTTTAGTACGCTCGAACCTACCACGCCGATTGGCTTCTCGCTCGATCTTATAGAATGGTGGGGGTTGACCCATGTCACTCTATGAAACGCCACTTCCGTTCTCAGAATCCATTGTGTAGGAAATTTGTTGTGCACAAATTTGGAAAGGATGATGAAATATGAATGGGTGTCATTGCCTTTTATGGATTAAACATTGGGGGTGGAAGAGTTGTTTTGAGGGCCACCGATTCGGCCTCCAAGATGCATTGGGAAGGTGCATGGTCCATGTAATTAAAAACACCCATAATGTTGCACGAAAAATTAAACTTCTCGACATACATGCACATGTAACGAGCAAAACAAATCCTAACTGAAACAACACAACAAACGGAAGTCCAATGAAACTAGCTAGCAATAGAAATAATCTAAGCGTAAACGCATTCTCGGAATCCAAAAAGGTCTTTGGCCTAAACATAGTCCAAATGTGTTCAATAAGATCTACTTTAAGTTGTTGGTGGACAGCTCCATCCTCGAGACATCTTGTGTGGCTTTGACGACATCGTAACTGGGTAATGGCCCTTGGTAGACGAGTACGATTGGTTCTACGGACTGCATCCGTTCAATTTCTCCCTAGTATGTAGCACGTTCATTATCAACAATCATGTTGTATATGATAATGCATGTCCGCATTATCATAGATAATTTCCTATCGTCCCAACCTTGAGCCGACCTACTGATGATATGAAATCAAGCTTGGACAACATCGAATGCCATCTCCACATCCTTCCTTGTGGCCTCCTATTTTTTATGTATAACACGTGATTTGGGAGTTGTGGTGCCGGGATGGACTTCAGACTGGTAGCCCACAATGGATAGATTTCTTCCCTTGAGTAGTATGGAGTGTTGTAATACGTACTATTGACATAGAACACGACCTCGGGTTGTTAACCTTGTTGCACATGAGAAAATAATAATGATTGGTTCAACACATTAATATCGTTGTTCGAGCCCGACATACCAAATGATGCGTGCTAAAACCAAGTGTCGGGGTCCGCCACATCTTCAAGCATGATTGTTGGTCCAGGATTGTTAGAGATATTGTTATCAAGAATTTGAATACACAAAAAAACTCTTAGACAATCTTGTATAGACTTTTGAATTATTACTCTTACTTGTACATGTATACGAATAGAAGAGTGAATGAATAGAGAGGAAGGTTATCTAAGAGTTTAAACACAAAACAAACTCTTAGATAACCTTGTATATACTTTTGAATTATTACTCTTATTTGTACATGTATACAAATAGAAGAGTGAATGAATAAAGAGGACACGATTTAAACTCTAAAATGGTATCAGAGCTTTGCCTAGATTAAACCTCTATTATTGTTTTTTCTCTCTTAAGCTTCTGCCACTTTATTCCATTTTTTACATCTTCACATCGTCGGTTCCCTGTTTCTTAAACCGTGTCCTCGCTATTCATTCACTCTTCTATTTGTATAAATGTATGAGTAAATTACAAATACCTACCTTAACTTGTCACGTTTAACTGATACATACCCTCATATTTTTTTAACTGATACCTACTCAGATGTTTAGTTATATAACAAATAGCCCAAGTCGTTAGCTAAAATGAAGAAAATACCCCCAACTACACTTCAATAAATATTTTAATTTTTTTTAAAATAACTCCTATTATATATATGTATATACTTATTAAATCACTTCAGTTTTATTTTGAAAAAAAATATTGAGGGCATTTTCATCATTTTAGCTGACGGCTTGGGCTATTTGTTATATAACTAAGGGATAATTCCATTTTAGTACCCTAAAACTTTCGGATTTCGTTTTTCGTACCCTAAATGTTTTTTGTGCTACTTCAGTACCCTAAATCTTTGATAATTCCATTTTAGTACCCAACGTCTGATTTTCCATCCAATTTTGTTAACTTTCCATCCAATGAACATAAAATGTCCAAAATACCCCTCATGTTACATCAAATTTTGCCATTCTCCAAAATACCATTTATTAAATCAAATTCAATTCAACTCAACTCTGCCTGAATGGGCAGATGGGCAGCCATAGCTTCCTACCTTCCACAGAGAACCGATAATGACATTAATACTACTAGAACACCCACCTCAAGAAGAAGCTCAAGACCCTCCACTCGCCTCTTACCATGAGCACTGGATCATCATCCAAACCCGCTTTCCTCTCCATAAACTTGAGCTCCTCTGCTCCCAGGACCGACCACACCGCCTACGCTTCCAGCGCCGACAGCATCTCGCGCCTATTGGAAGGTTGGATGAGATCTTCCCGCAACGCCAACAAGGCCCCTCCGAGATCCGATTTGTACCGACCAAAAACGGAGCATAAAGCTGCGAATAATTCCATGTCCCACGAACAGATCGATTCCATATTCGACAACGTTACAACATGGGACAAGTCGTCCTACGATTCCGGCTCTCCACGGCTGTGTGTCCACCCCCTCCCTCCTTCACTGGCTGCAGGTTGTGAGAAGAACAGAGAATAGGAAAGCAGAATAATGGTTTTTAGGGTTTGAAGGGTAAGGGTAAGGGTATTATTGACATATAAAAAAAATTGGGACATGTGCCTAGCACATGACGCGTTTCCATCCAAAATTAGACAGAAAGTTAACATTGGGTATTAAAGTGGAATTATCAAAGATTTAGGGCACTGAATTGGTACAAAAAACATTTAGGGTACTAAAAACGAAATCTGAAAGTTTTAGGGTACTAAAATGGAATTATCCCTATAACTAAACATCTGACTAGGTATCAGTTAAAAAACATGAGGATAGGTATTAGTTAAACATGACAAGTTAGAGGTAGGTATTTGTGGTTTACCCTAAATGTATAGATAAGAGAAATCTTTTGAAGTTTAAACCGTGTCCTCTTTATTCATTCACTCTTCTATTGTATACATGTACAAATAAGAGTAATAATTCAAAAGTTTATAAAAGGTTATCAAAGAGTTTGTTTTGTATTCAAACTTTTGATAACAATATCTCTAACACACCCCTACAGTCTAAATGGGAGGTTCACAAACGTTCAAAATGGACCGAAAATCAAGAAATGGGATCCGTGGCAAGCCTTTGGTGAAGAAGTTGGCAATCTGAGAGCGAGAGGGGACGTGAAGAGCTCGAACATGACCCTTGGCAACCTTTTCCCGAACAAAATGAATGTCGAGTTCAATATGCTTGGTGCGCTGATGTTGGACGGGATTGTCAGAGGGGTAAATGGCACTGATGTTGTCACAATAGACCATTGTGCCACGGGAAAGAGGACAATGAAGCTCGAGGAGAAGATTCCAAATCCAACATGGCTCGGAAACGACGTTAGCGACTCCACGGTACTCGACCTCAGTACTGGAACGAGACAAAGTAGGTTGTCGTTTGGAGGACCAAGATATCAGATTATCTCCTAGAAGACACAAAATCCAGAGGTGGAGCGGCGAGTGTCTGGACAGTCAGCCCAATCTGCATCTATGTAAGAGATAAGGGTGGAAATGGGCGAAGAGTACAGATGAAGAGAAAGATGCTTCATCCCTTGAAGGTACCAAATGATGCGCTTCAGAGCGTCCATGTGACTAACTCTCGGATCATGCATGTGCAGACATACTTCCTGAACTGCGTAGGAGATGTTAGGCCTTGTGAAAAAGAGAACTATCATAGGGGCCAAGCTTGCCTTGAGTATCAATTAGAGTCGCTGAGGACGAGAATTAAGTCATACCAACACGAGCTATAATGTCGGTGGTATACTTCTTTTGAGAGAGAAACATACCGTCAGGATGTCGAGTAACGATAGTGCCCAAGAAATAGGATAGAGGACCCAAATCCTTCATAGAAAACTCGGAGATATGGCGATACATAACAGAGAGTCATAGAGTCTCGCTCGAGGAGGAAAAGATGATATCATCAACATACAACAAAGTATAGACGATGTCGTTTCCATGACGATAGATGAACAAAGAGTGATCTGACATGCTGTGAGAAAATTCAATTGAAGAGACAAAGTCAGTAAATCATTGGTACCAAGCTCGAGGAGCTTGTTTGAGACATAGAGAGAACAGTTCAACAAGCAAACATGATCTGGACGAGTGGAGTTGCGAAAACCAAGGGGCTGATGCATGTAGACCATCTCATGAAGTTTATCGTGCAGAAACGCATTTTTGACATCCAACTGATGAATAGACCAAGACCGAGCTATTGGAATACTGAGCATTATGAGAACGGTAGTCAGTTTGACCATGGGGCTGAAAGTTTCATCGCAATCAACTCCAACCTATTGAGACCTACCATCACTAACAAGACGAACCTTATACCGCTCAAAAGAACCATCAAATCGAGTTTTGTGGCGAAAAATACACATGGAGCGAATAATGTTCACACCCAAAGGGCGTGGAACTAGAATCCACATCTTAGTATTAATCAAAACATCATTTAGAGGATATGGGCCTTGCGTCTGAGTCAGGTTTGGTAAGGGAGTAGAATCGTTTGGGCATGGGCCACGCCCGTGTCTTGGGGAAGACGCTGAGGGGTGATGGTGTGTGGTCTGGCTGGAAGAAGGACATGGGTCGGGCTTGACCTGTGAAGATGCTGGAGCAAGAGTGGCTCGTGTGGAGTTAGCGGGATCAAAAAACAAATGGGCCTGCGTGGCTGGGGATATGGGTTCCGAAAGAAAGTCATATGTGGGATAGGAGGGGGTAAACAAGAAATAAAATGGAAATTCCGATTCATTAAAAATAACATGCCTCAAAATAATGAATTTATTTTCCATTAAATCAAAACAAACATACCTTTATGGTTGGGAGGAAATCTGAAGAAAACACATGGATTGGACTGAGCTTGAAGCTTGTGAATGGAGGTAGACAGAAATAGTGAAAAACACAAGCATCCAAAAATTAGAAGGTGAGAATAAGATGGAGCTCGTTGATAAAGAGCCAATGTAGGAGATGAAAAATTAAGTAATTTGGACGGAAGTGTGTTAGATAAATAAGTAGACTTAGAAAGGGTGTAATGCCAATATAATGGACGAATGAACGCATGAAGAAGAAGAGTACGAACTGAGTGGACACATAAATAGTAAAAGGAAGTAAATATCCTGAAAACATCAGATTTCTTGGCTGGAGGGAAATTCCAGACAAAATTAGTGAAGTTATCAAGGAGAACCAAATAATACTTATGTCCTGTAGAACTCAATATATGCGAAGTCCATAAATCAGCATGCATAATATCAAACAATGCAAATGTAACAAACATGGAAGTTTTAAAAGTCCATACAAGGTTATCTAAGAGTTTTCTTTGTATTCAAACTCTTGATAACAATATCTCTAACAAGGATGATCACCCCGCTCGCGAACCCCTAAAAGCGTTTTAGGACAATTCTTAAACACCTAATGCATACAATCGAGACTATCGATATAACATGAGAAACCCCGAGTTTTGTTGACACGAGTAAGGTAAGAAATATCGTTACCGTTGGGCTTCCTTATATGGGTATCACTAAAGACGCTGATTATGGTGAAGCAAAACTAATGCATGCACTCGAAGCCCGTTGTTTTCGCCATTTTCAAATACTCATTCAGGCAATCGACTGGTGAACCATAACAGAGCATCCGTATAGTTATCGTACACTTTTGAATCGGTGAAAACCCGGCCCGACCACGACAATCAACTTTTTGTGTGAAGTAATCATCTAACTCGGACACTTTACCTACAAGTTTCATGATACAGAAACACCGCCGAAACGTTTTTTTTCATCATACACCGGCTTTGCTATGAAGTAGTCAGACATAAGCCGATCGTGAGCATCACTTCGATCTCTAAAAAAATAATTTCTTTTGTGCTTAACCCGAATGGGGTTTGCATCCATTCCTCAACTTCTATAACCGTTGCTTGTAAAGACTACGCCATCTGGTGCTCTAATTGACGTGTCCTCTCCCGTAATGTTGATTAGTCGATTGTGCCGCCATCATACTCCTCATCACTCGAATAATCCATAACGTAATTAGAAATTACAAATATTTAAGAACAAAATAAAACAGTTGATGGTGTAATAATACATTGTTTCACAAGAAGTGGGGGTATTTATAGAAAAATTATATCAGAAAAACAAAAAAAAACATAATTAATCATAGTCAAATGATTGTGTTGACCTTTGGACACGTGGTAGAATCAACACACTTTGTCAGATTCCCCTCGTCGATCCCACCCACATGTCGTTCGTTGATTCGGATGGTAAAAGTCGTTTTTTTGTCAAAATGACCTTATCGACTGTCTGTTGATTCGTAGACCATCTAAAGCTGTTGGACCGATTCGACTACTCAATGGACTCTGATTTGACGAAACAAACGTGAAAAAAATATTTTTCGTCGAATTTGATGCGTAAATTGGTAAAGACAAACCCTATTTTGGGTGTTCTAACATGTTATCAATTTTTCAAAATCATGTCATTAATTTTTTTTTGTAAATGTCTGGTAATTGAATTTGTCACATATTCCCTCTCTTCCTTCCAACTGTGAAATATGTTTCATTCTAGAGAATAATGCTTCTATAAAATTTGTAGCTCATATAAATTCCGTCGATTTTCGTATTACACCAAAAAAATATAAAAAAATATATTATATTTATTCATTATTCTTTAGTTGAAAATCAAATATAAAAAACTTCATACTGATATATTTATATACCTAAGAGCATCTCCAACCCTAAAATGGTAAAGCTGATGGTAAGGCTGATTGTTAGAATAAAAAAATGAATATTCCAGCCTTACAGTCAGCACCCTCCAATGCTAAAATGGTAAGGCTGACTATTGGAATAAAATAATATTCAAGAAAATTAAAAAAAGAATTAGTAATAAGATATTAATGAAATTAAAAAAAGCAAGTATATATCAAGAATTATTAAAACAATATTGAAAATACTACAATAAATAAATAATTTCAACGGATATAATTTAAATTGCATTGAAGTCGAAGGACGGTTACAAACTTGAACGAAAAGAAATTGAACTAGAAAGTAAATTAAACTAGAGAGCTAAATAACTAAGTGTGGCCAAATTTATTTCAAATGTGTTCGACGAGGTCGTCCTTCAATCGATAATGAATACGTTCATCCTGCATCATCTGGGTGTTTCGAATTATGACATTGGACTGGACGAAGCTGCCTCGCGTAAATATCGGTTCGCTTGGCCCACCCTCATCTGTAGGTTCAATGAAGTCATCGTATGTATGACGTTCTGCCTCGACTATCATATTGTGCATGATAACACATGCATTCATCACTAAGTCAAGGGACTAAGGCATCCACATTCGACTTGGTCAAGTGATAATGTGAAACCGAGATTGGAGGACCCCAAATGCTCGTTGCACATCCTTCCGACATGCTTCTTGGACTTCTGCAAACTTCTTCTGTTTCGGTCGCTGAGCTAATGGGACCGGTGGTTGCCAACCATTAATAATGTCCGCGAATAGTCTAGCATGGTTGAGTATAGTTAAGTCGTTGTTCGATCCCATCATGCCGAAGAACGAGTGTCAACTCTATAAGTCACGAGTGGTAACCGCCTTGAGAACCACTGTTAGTCTATTCCCGTGGTCCCTTCTTAAATGTGAGCCCCTCATAGCCGTCGGACAGTTGTTCCACTCCCTATGCATGTAGTCAAGACTACCAAGCATTCCCGAAAACCCTCACGCTTCATTAACCGTCAAAATGTAGTTCATATCAACATGTGTTGGTTTACGATAGTACGTTGGACCGAATATTTTTATGACCCCCTGCAAAATTTGATCACACACTCCAAAGCCGTGCCTTTTCCTATCTTCAAGTACTCGCCGAGTCCATCTGCTGCAATTCCATAACATAATTGCCTAATGCTCGTAGTACATTTTTGATGAGGAGATAAAGAAGGCCTACCCAAGGCGTCTTTCCGTTGCTTGAAGTACGCATCGTGATCCTCCAATGCATAGAGAATGCGGAGGAAAACAGCCTTTATCATTCTGAAATGACGACGGAAATGTACCTCCTTGTACACAAGGTTCGTACTAAAGTAGTCGATCATTAAACGTTCTTGCACACCTTCCCGGTCTCGTGCGATATAGCTTCGCTTCCGTGGTTGAACTTCAGACATCGTCTCGTCTAACAACCCCTGAACGTACTCGCTGGACATGTAATCTTCGAGTACTTCATCCAAAATGCGCTCCAATTTAAACTCGTTGGCATAGGCTTTGGCCATTTCGGCCGGAAAAAATGGAGAGAAATATGTCAAATGTAAGAGAAGAGGAGATCAAGTGTATTTTGTTTGATTCAAGTCTACATTTTTTTTATCAGCAAATTTTTTATGTAAAAGATCAAGTTTTCGAAATGAAAACAAAAACCGAGAGCCATGCCCTCAATTCTTACAACCAAACCAAACAACAGTACTAATTCCCCCCACAACCCTTACAATCAAAAATCAAATAAACGAAACTTGGGGCTCAAGTCACCCAAACTTGTACCCAAAATGTACCCCCAAGGCTAAACTTGATCCCCCATGTACTAAGTGTTACCAAATCCCTTCAACCAAATCAGTTTTTGCCAAAAAAAAAACACCCACAGATTGCAGACTCCAAACCCTCCCACGTCTTTGCTGCATAACAGGTACAAAATGCACCAGCACCCCAAACCAAGGATCTCTCCAAACTTTGACAGTCACAAAAAACTTCCCACCGGTGGGATAGCAACCTGTAAATTCAAAAAGCCACCAGAACCAGCAAGCACAAGAACAAAAACAAGCCAACACTAAGCCAACACCACAGAAAAACACTCTCCTAAGCCTAGATCCCCACTCAAGAAAAAAGTCTACATATTTATACACATTTTCAAGATAAGAAAATTTAATTTTGTTATTTTGAAAAACCAAATTAATTTTTTCAAAAACATTTTATAGGGTTTTAGGATTTCCTACCTATTGTTGCTGGCGGTGAGAGCCACTGGTGAGCTCAGCGCCGGTCCTCATCGTCAGCGTTGACTCACCATCTTACTGTCAGCTCCCCGCCGCCGACTCGTTGCGACTCCTCACCGACAACATCTCACCGCCAGCTAAACGTCAGGCGTTGGAGATGCTCTAAAGTGATTGATTAATAAATTGGGTTTAAATTTTTGATAATATATCAAAGCATATGGATATGGTTGTTTTAGGAATTTGCTGTAATGCACCCACATAATAAACTGGACTAATAAAAGTTAAAAGTCCAGCCCATCACCCAAATCTCAGCCCATTACACAAACCCAACAAACCTTGCCTGATACTAATAACTGAAACCCTTAAAAGTACCCTCCTCCTCATTTCACTCTTTCTGCCGCCGTTGTTACTCTCCTCCTCTCCGTGCCGTCGCCGCCGCCCCTTTCTCCGTGTCTCGCCGCCGTTCCTGATTTCGTCTGGTACTTTCATATCTTCTCTCTGCTTCTCTATCTTTCTTGTTTTCCCCTCTCCTCTTCTTCTACGATTTCTCCACAAACCCTAGCCGTAAATTATCAGCGAAGACTCTTCATTCAAGCTTTAACCAGTTTCTTTCTATGGAAATTCTGTATAGTGATGTTATGGCTAAGACTTATGCTGTGGTTTGGTTTGATGAAGGCATATTGACGGAGAATTTTGTTCATGTTTTGTTTTTTTCATTGAATTAAATCTGGCTATTGCTGAAAGTATATATTTCCAATAATGCGTCTCTTTCGAACTCTAAACTAATGTATTGAACTTTATGTACCATTTCAGCTAAGATATTGCTTAGCATTGCTGTGGCAATTGTCAGAAACCTATTTTTCTCAAGATGAGCCGACCTATGGAGGAAGATGTAAGAATTTCTTACTCTATTTCATGTTATGACTGTACTCGTCATTCATATCTTAACGTAGATTACCAGTGTATCTCCCACAATGATATGTTCTGCTCTTCTTTAACAATGTCTAAGTTTTGCTTGTTCAATAGGAATTTGGTGTTTTTTTAATCACCCAACATAGTATGTGTATAATGTGGATCAATGATTCCAAATGTGCTAGTTTTGTTTGATTAGAGGCAATATTTTGAATAGCTTTAGATAGTTTCAGGTTGTTTAAATGTGCCAGTATTGTAGCATGCTGAATGTAGTTATTATTGTTCTTGGCATCAACAGCAGGTCACGAAGAATGAGGAAGAGGAGTTCAACACTGGACCACTCTCTGTTCTGATGATGAGTGTTAAGAATAACACTCAGGTATTACTGTTTGTAATCACTTAAATAGTTATACACTGTTGGTTCGGCTGATTGAGTTGAAATTTCTATGTAGGTCCTCATTAACTGTCGCAACAACAAGAAACTTCTTGGGCGAGTGAGAGCTTTTGACAGACATTGTAACATGGTTCTTGAGAATGTTAGGGAGATGTGGACTGAGGTATGTTATTTATCCTAGTTACTTCTTTTTCATCTTCAACTAAACAAATATTAATCTTGCCCTCTTCTGTCTCAGGTACCCAAGACTGGTAAAGGAAAGAAGAAGGCACTTCCAGTGAACAAAGATAGGTTCATCAGTAAGATGTTCCTCCGTGGTGACTCTGTCATCATTGTTCTGAGGAATCCCAAATGATGTGTCTTGACGTTCTCCTGGGCCGCATTGTTATGTAGTAGAATAACAAACTTTTGAACCTTTTAATGTGTATTCAACCAACTGACCGTTGTTTTGTTATGCTACAACATATCGGCTGTATTGAGTTTTTAGCTTCAGATTTGGAGGAAATATAATATGTGCTATCTAGTTTGTTGCTCGATCTTTTCTGCATGAATTTCTTTTTCCTGCGATGATATCAGATTGTTCTCTGGATAGCTGAAGCTATTGTATGCTTTTTTGCTACATGAATGTATGAATTACATAGGTCACTGATGTGAAGTTGATGTGGTTCATGTTTTTTTGGTTGGGATATAGATTTTAAAGTTGCCCATGTTCATTAAAATTTAGTTATGAACAGCTTGTGATATGGGTATGGGTTGATCAGGTTTGGAATTATTTCTTCTTGTGGTAGAGTTTGAAATTTTATATTGGTGGTTGTTGCAGACAAGAGTTGGGGAAACGGCTATAATGGCTGTTGTCGACTGGCCTATTTAGCGTGTTTGTGTTCTATACCAAAAAAGAACGTTTGGTCTTTAGATGCAGATGTGTTCACTCATCTTAATTATCGGTATACTTCCAATGTTAGAATCTTAACTTTCACGCCCCTGCAAGTTGGTTCGTCGCATCCCCTGCAATAACCTAATTGGGGAGCCCCTGTCTCAAGATTCGGGGAAAGCTGCTCGTTGTTGGGGCCTCGTTGCTGATCCTAATTGGCGAGCCCTCGCCACTTTTGCCCATCAACGTCCCAACATCTAGTCGTCGTCTTATCGCCGGACGATACTACGTGTCCCACCAATAAATATCCAAAACAATATTTTTTCCTATAAATTCATACTGCTTTCCTTTTGCTATTCACACATGTATACATCTTGTTTTACCTTCATATCTTTCTAATTTGCATCCTGTCCGAAAAGGTTCGATGACCAACAGCGCCTTTCAAGTCATACTCGATGTTACAGAGTCATCAAACTCGAGGATGAGAGCGAGCTACACTTTCAGATTCAATCCAATGTGCCCTCGTCCAACTAACCCAACCGGCGTAACCATCCATGCTTGGAAGCATTGTTTGTAATGTCGTTTTCATTTCTTTTCTTTTTTGATCAGTGATGTTTTATATATCCCTGTCTAAATGACAGGTAGCCAGGAACGGCTCTAACGTGTCTTAAAAAACTATAACCAAGGTTAAAACCTCAACAAAAGTAACACTACAGAGACCTCTATACTGAGAACAAAGAACATAAACATAAGACCTCAACAAAAGTAACATTACAGAGACCTCTATACTGAGAACAAAGAACATAAACTCAAGCTAAGTCGTTTTCATTTCGTATAAAAGCCATCCAACTTCTTTTTAATTTATATTAGTTTTAATTAAGTTTTTAATTCATTTCAGTCTGAACCAAACTATTAAGCTTAGCAGAATTTATTACTACTACTACTGTAGAGTAAATCTTAACTTAGCTTGAGTATTGTTAAAGCCAAACTAATGTTTAACCACTGAAGACTGTTTCTAATCACATCAAATTTGTGTCATCGTTACTCTAAAATGGTGTGCTTTTTGGTGTAAATTGATGACCAACTCCAACCATATTCCAAAAATTATATGAAAAACTATTGGATGTTTCGTTCATAATATGATTTTACGTGCAACATCAAATTCAAATAACTCGAGCATATTTGATTTGCGAGTATCCTAACGCAGCCTCTTCTCTAAACTGGTTTTAGAATTTCATGACAGCGGGCGGTAAGGACAAACGATTCCGACACCGACAACAACCATGGACTGAGCAGTAAGGATTGACCAAGGACGGCGAGCTTCTCACCTCCGGCGTCACCGATGTCTCGTGAAGGATCTCGATCTCCTCCCGTGTTCTCATCTGCAAACGGTGAAGATGGGGGTCAAGGAGGATCGGAGATGGTGTTCTCGACGTGTAAGGCGGCAGAGAACGATTACCAGAAGACCGACAAGGTGTCTGGCGGCCGGAGGTCTTAGGGTCTTCTCATCGAGAAGGCGTACGGGAATGTACGGGAACACCGGCGGTGGGGCCTCGACCACAGCCGAGGAGAGCGGCGCAGGTGGCATCGGGGATTGGTCGGGATAGAATACCATCGGGTCCTCCTTCTCTGGCGTTTCTGAGAGGCTTGGCGAGCCTAGAAGGGCATCATTGGACGGCGGTGTCGGTGGAGACGCAGCCGGAGGAAGATATTGGCACC
This sequence comes from Erodium maritimum, assembly GCA_963921825.1. NCBI lineage: Eukaryota > Viridiplantae > Streptophyta > Magnoliopsida > Geraniales > Geraniaceae > Erodium > Erodium maritimum. The sequence continues at coordinate 69,006,085 of OY997590.1, read as the reverse complement.
AACATGGTGACGGAGTACGGCGGGGGATTACCGGTTGTTCCGGAGAGGACCTCGGCCGAAGATGAGCAGGCTGGCGGCGTGGCGGCCACTACCTGGAAGAGACGGCCGTGTAAGGAACTTGCTAGGGTTCCGAGCCACAGCTCTGGGGAGGAGGAGGTCCGGGCCGCAAGAACAGGCATGGACCGGTTACACCTTGGGCCGAGGAGAAGGAGCGGGTTGAGAGGGGTCGAGTTGCGATAGACTGCAGTCACCTTGGACCTTAGAGATGAGCTGATCCGGACCGCCCTCTTGTATGGTCGGGTGAGCTAGACCCGTCCCTACACCAAGGGGGGACCCAAACCAGATTTAAACCCACCGAAGGGCCTCTCGGGATCGTACCAGACCTACCTGAAACCCGAGAACTTAGAACAGGAGCAGGGGACCCACACACCAGATTGGAATGGGGGATCTATGATCCTTGATGGGTAGCCTGTGTATCAAGGAAGTGGTGGTCTCTCCGTCGGAAGTCTGTGGCAGGGGTACGAATTTCTCGTACGCTTTAACTGCTAAGGTGTTGTCCACGAGAACGTTCTTTTGAAAGACGTTGGTGGAGTGGTTTAAGGACAAATGGAAGATCCGGAACGTGGAGGCAAGGCCATTGGAGGAAGGAGTAGTCGCCTTCTTTTTCAAGAATGCCAGAGAAAGAGTGAAGGTCCTAGCCTGGAAGCCGTGGGAATTCTGAAACTCCTTGGTTTTGTCTGTGGTTCTTCAGCCACATATGAGGCTTGGGGATATGTTATTCACACACTTCTCGGTTTGGGAGAGGATCTTGAACCTGGTAGTATGAGCATGAAACATGGGGGTCGGCTTCAGACTAGGTAGCGCCTTAGGGGTCTGTTAGAAAGTGGATGATGATGTTGACTGGATGTGCTGAAGAGACTTCATGAGGATACGGGTTCGAGTGGACATCCGGGTCCCCCTCTAGAGCTAACTTTGGTTTAGACTCACGGAGTCTCATGTACGTACGATGCTCCACGTTTCATATGAACCTTTGGCCAAACATTGTTTCGGTTGTAGTTTTGCGGGTCATTTGTGCACAACATGTCCAGTGGAGGGGGGCAGTTAGAGGCTCATCGTTGAGATCACTAGCAGACCCTAGGTCAGCTCTGGCGCGATCAAAGCACATGAAACCTGTCCCAGGAACTAACTGGGATTACCTAGGTGATTCCTCGGGACACCAGACCCGGTTGTTCTCCCCGGAAGCGCCAACCCAAGCCAGGCCAAGCACTCGGGGAAATAGAGGGGAGACTCCAAGATGGAAACCTAGGTAAGGTAGAGATCTTTGGGGAACTAGGCCGATCATTATGGAGATCATCCCGGAAGGCCAGGCCAATACCTCAATTTTTGCGGGCAAGAAGAGACTAATGCGGGAGGAGGGAGATGAGAAATCCAAAGGTTCCTCAAAAGCAGGGGAGGCGACAAGTGAAGCGGTGGGGGTTACAAGCACCCTCGCCTCACAAAAATGAGGCTGAAGTGGTCCAATGGGGGGTTGGTCGGTATCACCGCCCCATTGGACGTAAGGTGGAGTAGGTTCCATCAAGATCCGGAAAGATACCCCTCTAACTCCTTGGGACCAGCAATTCCGCGTTTAGGAGCCCTACTTTTATTATTCCAGGGAGGACGACGCGCGTTGGTATCCTAAAGGAGTAGCCAGTCCACCGCAGTTCCAATCCGGAAATGGGTCCGCTCAAGCCTAGCTTCCAGGTCAGAGTAGCTGTATCGGTGTTCAATAACGCTACCGCACCGCAATATCCCTCTCTGAACGTCTCAACTAAGCGGTTCTAGTTCAATGAGTCAGTTTTAGATTTACATTATTGCAATTTACTTTTGTTCGCTCTTTATTTTCAGAACTTTTGCTTTGATGATTGGTGGTTGTATCTGTCTTTCATCTGTTTAAATTTATAATACAAATCGTTTACCTGTCAAAAAATGATCTTCAGGCAATATTTTATCGTACAATTGCAATTTGCAAGTATAATATTTTATTATTGTTATTTTCTCAAATACTGATTTATAAATTTTTAATTATATCCATAATATTATAATTTTTTGTTATTAAATCGTAAAATTATAGTACATTATAAATTATTAAAATATCGTTTCAAAAAAAATAAATTATTAAAATATAATATATTTAATTAATAAAATATTAAAAATAAATACAACTAACTAAATGTAAAATGAATAAATAATAATATTTTTTATTAAATATATATCAAGAAATGATTTGATTTAATAGATTAAGTACTTAAATATTAATTATAAAAACGCTCTCCACAAAACCTCTCTGAGGTTCCATCTTACCCTACTCGGGTCATCGTCGCGCCGCCCTCCTCCGCCATTTCCGACCGCCTGCTTCCAACCCTTCCACCACCTCTTCACTCAAAGCCGCCCTCTCTCCAGCCCATCGCTGCCCAGCCGTGTTCCGGCCTCCACCGACGTGTTTCGCATCCGAACGCCTGCATCTGGGCTCCCATCGCCGCCACAGACGCCTCCTCGACATCGTCCTCGCCCACTTCCGATCACTCGATGTCGGATCTGCCTACTCCCCGTCTCCACGAGTCGAAAATGGTCAAGACCGACCAGATCCACCCACATTCAGAGGTCCCTCGTGACCTCGAGGCCTCCGCCCAGCACCATGAACGCCGTGCCGCCGACCTCCCGCCGCAGCTCGGCCCGGTTCCTGCCTCCCCTCGGATGCCTCCATATCCGATAGATCTGAAGGACAAGACGGGCTCGTCCTTGCCTATCGTGACGCCCCTGGTTGCCGACGATGCTACTGACCCACCGGAGCCCTATCCGTCTTACACTGGACTGTCATCCATGGCGAGGGAGATCCGCCGGGATATGATCACTCTCCCCCGGCCAATCCTGTCTCCGGAGGTAACTCGCCGCCCTCCCCCGGCAGAACGGGTGCAGACTGCTAGCCCTATCTGCCCGAGTGCTAGCCGGCCATCGGGGTCGTCTTCTGAGGCCCAGGCAAGTCGTATATCCCCGATCCCGGACTGGGAGGATGAGGATGAAGAACTGGTGGTGTTGGACGATGGGGTCCCACTCTTTACGTCGGGATCGTACGAGTTCTCCCTTGCAGCGAGGGTCGCAGGGGACCGATCACAGAACCAGCACATCGTCTGCGGGATGATGCTGCGGAAATGGAAGGTTACAGTGATTCGGGTGGAGTTCCTGTCTCCCGACGGCACGGGCTATCATTTCCCGTCAGCTAAGGTCATGGAAGACATCCTCCATAGGGGTCCCTGGAGCTTTAAGGGATATCCTCTCCTCTTTGAACCGCTTCGGCGATTCGATCAGGCGGAAGATATCAGTTTCAATCATGTGGAACTAGGGGTCCGGGCATTGAATATCCAGGGAGGAGCCAGAAATTCTTACATCCGGGTCTCGTTGCGGGCTGTATAGGCCCACAAATTCTGTCGGCCCCAATCCCGACGGTCCGGCGGGAGGATATGCATCTCTGGTTGCGGGTCTGTATGGAGCTGTCTCGACCACTGCGGCGCAGGACCCGACTCCGTTTCCCAGGTACTGACTCCTCTATTGTGATTGATTTACAATACGAGCGAGTGGTGGATTATTGTCGCAGGTGCGGCATGCTGACACACATGCTATCGAGCTGCCAGACCCTGCTTTCGGGGATTGGCCGGGAGGAGATTCGATATGATAGGTCTATTCTGGTCCCAAGGGACCTGGATGTGGATCGGTTGCTTTGCAAACGGTTTGGGAGGCACCCCCTAGCATCACACCCGACGATCACGTACCTCTTGAGTGATCTAACCCTGAACTCTATGGTCCGTTCTAGGGAAATTACCATGGGCGCTGAATCGTCTGATGCAGGCACTCCGAAGCCTGACTACCTGGCTAAGGTTAACCGAGATGGGTTGACCACTATCTTGCAGGGGGTGGCCATGGAGCATCCAACCCGCCACCCAAGTCCACAAAGCCTGACTACCTGGCTAACACCCCCCCTGCTGTTGACTGTGTGATCCGAGCTGCCCCCGGATACAATGCGATGATGAGGAAGGCAGATGAGACAGCCCTAGGATACAATGTGATGATGAGGAAGGCAGAGGAGACAGATCCACGGGGCTACACGGCGGACCCCCAGGGGAGTCTAGGGAAAGGTGGACCCAGCAGAGGCAAACGCAAGATGACCACTCGGAAAACCAGAATTGGCTCGATGTATGCACGCCCACCGGACACAAAGAAGCGGAGGGGAGACCCGACTACCCAGCAGTAGCCCTGGTTTTCGCTCTTCCAGGGGGAGGATCGAGCAGACGGTGCGGAGGTCCAAAGGCCTCCGATGGAGGAATGATCTGCCCCAGCAGGGGTAGGTGGAGTCGGCCCCAGACTATACCTACATACCCGGGACAGCCACTGCTGGGAGGTCCCGGGCAGCCTGCAGTATCAGCACCAGTTATTTCTGTTTATTGCTACTATTTATATTCTTGTTGGGACTCTTTACTTTCTGTTGTTTTTGGAACTTGGTTTATTTCCCCCCGTTATGTTGAAACGACGGTAGGGAGTTGTCTTGAGTTGTTGCCCACGAGTTCAAGTGGGCTAATATTATGGGTCCATGAGCGTCGGGCTTGCTACGGTCGGCCCGGACAAATATCTGGAACCCGAGGCGGTCACGCCTCATCCTGTTTGATTGCCTTTTGGCATTAATGAAATCTCCGGTTACCCGTTTCAAAAAAAAAGTACTTAAATATTAGTCATGAGATCAATCACATACTTATTTTCGCGTACCTCTCTTTTTATTTTCCGAAACAAAGGGTTTTAAGGTTTTGTACTCCTCTTCTCCTTCAACGATGATAATACGGCCTCTACGACAACCCTCGTCTCCATACCGTCCTTGGTCTTGACCTCTAACACCCCTCCTCCTTCTTCTAAGGCTCCAACGTAGATCCCACATACAAAGGAACAACCATGTACAGACACTACACTTGGAAGTTTCATTACCGACTCAACCTCCACGAAGTTGGTAATGAAAATTTTATTACCGACTCAACTTCCAGTGAGTCGATAATGAAAAGTTTCATTACCAGCTCATTGAACGTTGAGTCGGTAATGAAACTTACATTACCAACTCAGTGGTTGTTTAGTTGGCAATGAAACTTTCATTACCAACTCAATTTATATTAAGTCAGCTAAGGTTTTTTAAATTCATTAAACAACCATAAATTCTAACCTACCTACTTATTATCTTTCTCCTATTTCTTCCCCCACCTCCGATTTTCACCATATTTTTCTCCCTAAACTCATCATATCTTCAATAAAACTTTAATTTCTCTCCAAAATTTTTGATATACTCTTGTGTGTTAACAACACGTATAAAAAATGGTAAGTTTTGTATTTTTTTTATTGATTTTGTTATTAAATAAAGATGATACAAATATTATTGATTTATAGATTACATATATTTTGTTAGATGTTTTATTATATATTTTTTGTTAGAATAATTATTTTTTAGATAGGGTAATGAATTTTTTATTTATTGATTATATATATATTCTAATGTACGAAAAAATAGTAATTTTTGTATCATTCATTGATTTTGTTACTTAATAAAGATGATATAAATATATGGTCGCATTACTGATTGATTATATATTTGTTTAGATATGTGTTGATTATATATATTTTGTTAGATTAATTACTTTATTTATCATTTTAAGGATAATAAATTTGTTTATATATTATCTTATTTAAATTTTTTGTTGGATTTGTTTATTTAATTACTATATTTTTTATTTATAAATTTCAACATATAGGATGATCGGAGTTGTGTGAGTTTGCCACCGAAACATGAAACATATAAAGCAAGCATGAGAGTATTTCTCGAGCATTTAGTGGAAAATTTTCCTGCATATAATGGTAATGAATATAAGTGTCCATGTATGAAGTTTTGCAACGACCATCACTGTCCATTTGATGTGATTATGAACCACTTGAAAACACTCGAGATCATGTCAATATACCCAGTATGGAAACATCACGGTGACGAACACTTAGTGCCTAAGACATTCAAAGAACTCATAGAACGGAATAGACAAGATAGAGCTAACCGTGCATCGTCTAGTAGTGATAAGTGGCGACTGAAGAAATCATGAGATATGATCCGGCAAGAGAGTACGTGGAAGATGCGTTTCCATTTTGTAACAATATTGTTGTTGATAATGATCATGTGATGAATCATGATGTTGAGCATGTGATGAATCTTGATGTTGATATTTCGGTTGCAGAATAAAAGGCCAGAGGTACAGACAAATGTTGAGTGTCCAACAAACACCGTTGTGCGAAGAATCATCACACAATAGATTGGAAACCATTATAAATTTGTTGTCGGTTAAGGAGAAACACAACATGACAAACGTAGCTTTTGATGACAATTGTGCGGTTCTAAAGTTGTTGTTTCCATAAGGTGACACGTTTTTACAATCTTTCGCAGACGTGAAAAAAACGGTGAGGAGTCGGATGGGCTATGTGAAGTACGATGCTTACATACATAGGTGTTTTTTATACTACAAAGAGGTGGTGGGAAATAGACGTGGTGTCAAGTTTGTAACTGCCCTCAGTACGAGATAACAATGAGCTGGAAACATAAGGAAAAATAGACCGTTAGGCATTTCCCAATAACTCCATAGTTTTAAAAGTTGTACAATTCACCATATATTGCAGAGAAAATGAATTAGTGCAAGAATAGGATTGAGAAAGACGACGACTTGATGACGCATCCAGCTGACGGTGACGCATGGAAATTTTTCGACATGGAAGGTTGCATCGGAAACCCACAATGTGCGTCTTGATTTGGCCACCGACAGGTTTTTTCCATTTAATGCAACCGTTATGTCTCATAGCACTGACCAAATTTTATCATTCCTTACAACTTACCACCAGACATGTGCATGAACAAAGATTATAATCTAATGACGTTCTTGAAAAATGTCTGAACGCGTTGATGCAGCCCATGATTGAAGAGTTGCTAGAGTTGTGGGAAGTTGGGGTTGTGACCTATGATGCACCACTAAAGAAAACATTCAAGATGCATGTCGCAGTCAAGTGGACCATCATCGACTTCCCTGGTTTGGAGATATTGGGGGGAATTCAGACTAAACGGTACAAGGCATGCCCTGTATGTATGGATGACATTGAAGGGGAATACGGTCACAATAGTAAGTATTACCAGGAAGCACGGAAGGCCTTGCTAATCACCCACAAATTTCGCATGACCAGACACACCAAGAAGTATTATTGCAAATCTGATGTAAGGGAGCAAGCGTCTCAAAGCCCCAACCTTCAGGTCGTCAAGTTTACAGGAAAATAATGCAAGACGTGGAACATTATACCAAAGAATCATTGCATCCAAGTTTTTCTCGGTTGAACAATCCAAGGCAGAAAAAGTTGTGTTGGACCCATGTCTCGATATTTTGGGACCTCCCTTATTGGAATAGGTTGCAAACAAGACACGCGTTAAACGTGATGCATATTGAGAAAAATGTGTGTGACAATCTTGTTGCAACACTTCTGAACTTGTCTGGTAAAACAAAAGATGAATTGAAAGCAAGACGCATGTGGAAGAACAAAGGTGTGCATGAAGAATTGTGGCCACATACGGACAAATTGAAGATTAAGACGCCGCATGCTAACTACTTGTCATGCCAAATAAGTGTGAGGAAGTGCTTAATAGAATCGCATCGATACGTCATCCTACGGGCTATGCAGGAAGCTTGAACAACAAGGTTCACATTAAAGACAAGAAGTTTCTTTACTTGAAGACGCACGACATGCATGTTTTGCTAAGACCGTACGTGGCCCCACTCGTGGGTGATGTCATTTGTGAGCTTGCCCGTTTCTTCCAGCCATTATGTGCAATAGAGATATCAAGGACAAGGCTACAGGGCATGAAGAGAGAGATTGTTTATATTCTCTGCAAATAGGAGATGATATTTCCTCCACCTTTTCATACCATCATGATGTATCTATACCCACACCTTCATGATGAAATCCTAAAAACCGGGCTCGTACACTATACATGGATGTTTTCCATTGAAAGGTATGTTTTCAAGTCCTCCTAGTTCATATGTAGCATTTATATTAACTGTGTTGTTAATAATTTCATTATGCGTATGATGGGAAATCGTGTACTACAAACGATGGGTACGAAACAAGAGTTATCCTGAAGGCTTCATCGTTAAGGTATACATTCATCATCGATGTTCCACGAACATCAATATGTACCTTCATGCTGGAAACACCGTTAATTAACCCCCGAAAAACACTTGGAACAAGTTGTTTTTGAAAGCACCTATGCAGTTGTCGGTTCCCATGCGGAAAAAGTTGACTGACAACAAGGTATTGCTTACACACTAGACGGTCATGACGAACTGTACTGTTCAATGATCTTAGTTGATCTCGCAATTTACAGTGTCTTACAACAACCAATATTCTCACTTAAATAATTTCAAGCATCGAATGGCTACATGTGACATTACTTTCAAGGATACATTACGTCGCCATGGTGGCCCGCGAGACATCCACATCCTCAGTTGTGGTGTCCAGTACCACAATGCCCTCTATAAATGCAATTGTATCGAGGTAAAATTCATTTCGGTTGAGTGAGACAAAAATAAAACCACACAAAACTCTGGCGTGATGCTCAAGATATAGAACAACGAGGAGTTTTACGGGGAATTATTAAAGGTTGTTGAGATTTTCTATAAGGATGGGACGAAGGTCGTGCTTTTTGAATGTCGTTGCTATGACAAGACGAAAGAGGAATTGGATCGTCATGGGGTGATATTTGTACCGACCAACAAAACTTGTCACATTAACGATCTATTTTGTCTCGCATATATGGCCAAATAGGTATGTTTTCTCTTAGTTAATTATAACCCCAACAATTGTATGTATACATTATTTTTTGTCTATCCATTTAGATATTTTACGTGGGCGATCCAAAAATCAAACATAATTCGATTGTCAACAAGATGTCACATCGGGGAATTTTCTTTCCTAGTACCATTGACACGATAAGTCCCAGCCCGCGGCCCAGTCATAGAGACGATGTTTAGGACACATACCAAGAGCCTCGTCTAACATCCAATCCGTCATTAGCATTTACTGAAATAGATGATCTCCATACGAATATTGTCGGTAAAGCGACAGTGTTTGATATCGAGGATGACGATGAAGACCAACACAACGATGTGAAGCAGTCTGATGAAGAAGAAAAGTTCAATGATGATGACATGTTGTCTGGTGATGAAGAAATAGAGTATTCATCCAATGATCGATCGTCTGACGAAGAACATATTGTATTATCTGTTAATTTATATATTGTAAACAAACATAACTTTGTTCGTAATGAAACTGGTAATTATTGAACTCAACATGCTATTAGTTTCGAACATGATCTTCTAAAACGAAAAAGATAAAGAGAAAATGCATAAACTATGTTTTCTTTCATTACCGACCCAATCATATTGAGTCGGTAATAAAAGTAGACATAGAGCAAGTGCTCTATTTTTTCATCCGTTTCCTCGATTCCCAGTACAAATCAATGTGATTTTTTTGATCCAACAATATATATTATTGTTATACAACAATATGAATCTTATGACTATAAATTTGTGAATCATAGACATCATTTGCTCAAATACAATTTCGATTGAATTCACCATCATTTCTAACTCAATATATTGTTGGTTCACATCCATTCACATGAATTTAAAATTGTAATGTTCCTTTTGCTATAAATAATATCAAGCATGGAAGAAGCCAACATTGTAAAACTAGTTCTACTTGAATTCTCAATATTTAGTGGTTTATTAGTTCATACAATCTAGTTATCTACGCATTTGTGTTTCAACAGTATGTTAGATTCTGAACTCAATTCATGTGTCTTCTGTACTTAAATGTTTAGCCTCTATGTCTAAAAAAAACTATTAATTTTTTTTGTACCAACCAATAAGGCAAGATCTTCTCCTCTTTTTAGGACTCATGAGTTGGAAAAACAAACTTTGTACGCAAGAGCCTTGTCATCTTTCTAGGATTCAATAGTCGCAAAGTGACCATAATTTAGAGCATATCCAGTCGTAGGAGGTTCGGTGGCATATTGCTACTAGTAGAGACGAAACGGCGGCGGATAGCTGGCGGGTCGGTGGCTGATAGGCACTGGTAAATGGGTTCGTCGGTTACATTACCGACGGTACTATCAACCGGCGCCAACGACTATATGTCCTTCGACCAATGCTAGACCCTTGAAAAAATATATTTTTATTTTAAATAACACAAAATTAATTGCTAAATTGACCCAAATATTGTATAAATTAAGATGTTTAGCATCAAAAAAATTCACACCTTGGTAATGAATCGGCTCAATAAATATTGAGTCTGTAATGCACGTTCATTTCCAACTATATAATTAAATTGGTACTGAATGTTCATTATCGTCTCAATTATTCAGTTGGTAATGAATTTTCATTACCAAATCAATTTTGTTGGGTTGGGAATGAATGAAAAAATTGTTTCGTATCCGACTGATCGTTACCATCTGACCTATAGTTCGGAAATGACTATGGCCGACTAAACCTCTTTGGTTACCAACTGAATAATTGAGTTGATAATGAATGCTTCTACACTAGCGATGCTCACCCTAGCATAGAGCCTGCAACTACAACCTCGAACCCATGACCAATACTCCCCCCCCCCCCCCCCCCCCCCTCTCTACTCTGCCATGGCTGGAAAAAATCACCCCCTAATGGCGTCTCTTAAAGGAAACCCTACAAATACCACGACCAAGTCAGCTAGAAAACGGGAGGCGATAGAAACAACACCCTAGTGGACTGCATCGACAACTGTTTAAAGGGAGCGACCCCCCGTTTAGCTTTGCTCTTGCCAACACCCTGATATCCGGTCAGAAATATATACTGACACGACGGTAATGATGTCATGATGGCTATTAGGAAGATCCTGAACAAGGAGGCCTAGTCTTTAGGGGACATGGTTATGATGTTCTTTTTCAAGACCGTGGAAGATCTAGAGCGAGTCCTTGATGGTGAACCGTAGGATATCCACTACATGCTATCGATCCAGACACGTGTGACTTCTTTGACCGAAATCCTCTTTACCCATGCCTCAGTTTAGGTCCAAGTTTACAGCCTTCTTGTTGGAGCACGAAACGAGACGGTTGATAAGCGGATTAAGGACAAACTATGAGCATGCATGGCAGTCGATACTGACTCCATGAGGCACGACATGATGACCTTCTTTAATTTCGCGTTCAGATTGATTTATCTCGACCGCTGTCTCGCGAACTCCTCTTAACAGTAGAGGAAAAGGACATAGACGTCAAGTAATGGTTTATTTCAGTTATGAACGCTTACCTGACCATTGCAATGATTACAAACATATTGGGCATGTAGCTACGGATTATGGATAATGTCATTAGGGTCTTCACATGCAGGTGGCATGAGATCGGTTAGGGGGCTCATGCCTCAATTAGACAGCTAGAGACCATCTTGGTCCGAAGCCTAACCCATGGAACCCCACACCGGCCATCCAATCACGAGAGGAGTCGGACCTAATCCCTCTCGTAAGGTCGAATCCCGACTTAGAAACACTATGCCAACGCACACCTCAGAAACTGTAAGATACCACTCATCTTGAAAGTGAAAGAGCAAATACGCATCATATAGTTTGAGATGTCATGGGGCATAACATCTATCTGCCCCCACCATAACATTCTACCCTTCGTTGCCACCCCCTAACTTCTGCCACCTATATCACCAGGCTGGACTTAGAACAGACCATAGGGCAAGGCAACGACCAGTTAAAAATAGAGCTCTTTGTAGTTGTGACTCCTCTTTGAGGTCCGGTCAAATTGAGAAATGACCAACTGGAATTAGAACTCTTGTGTGGTATCTGATTTTTGCACTATTATCGTATTCTTCCTTACTGAATTGATTATTAAGTTAAAGGATTTTATTTTAGAAGAAATTAATGTCTAAATATAATTTCTTTTGAAGATAATGTCTAAATATAATTAAATGAAAATCAAGGATGATATAATTTTTCGAAATATTAATCATGAGATGAGAAATTGAAAGGCACAAGAAGTCTAATATTTATTTAGCCCTTAATTGGAAGGTTGAGTGCCTACTAATAGTCCAGTTAGTGGACAGAGTTGACCCAATGGGCCATCATCACCATCAAGTAGTAATAGCATGATGGGCCCATTGGTAGCACCAGTTTATGATACGATCATCAATCTTGTCGTCGCTTTTCATCATGAATGTTATTGTTGGGTCTCCTTTTTGCCTTTACTCAAAACACCCATTGATAAGATGACAATTTTGTATAAAGTAAAGACCAGGCACGCGTCCTCCACGTTCTCATCCAACTAAAGTTGCCACGTTATCCTGCCTTTTTCTTCTCCTCAACACTAATAATTATTCAAACACCGTACGGTACTCATCATTTCGTAATCCTCTTTTATCCTATACCAAAAGAAAACTACTAATTGAGGGGTAATTTAACAGTAATATATTGCACTTAGCATATTTTTTCACTCAATTATATTGCTTTTTCAATTGTCAAATTTTATTTTATTATAATAAAAATATCTTTATTTTTCAGTATAGTTGAATAAAAAATATATTATCTCTGTACTTAATTGCAGGTACATGATTTATTGGTAGGGAGAGTAGATGGATTAAGTAGTTTAAGGGTTTGTGGAAGACACGAGCCCATCACTCTTAACAAATTTATAAAGAAGGCGCGTGGAGGACGCGTGCCTTGTTCCCTTCCCTTATTGTTTTGCTTTTGGAAAGAGAGAAAAAGTAAAGCGGACAGAAAAGGGGGACAAGACAAGAGAGTGTGTGATGAATGAGGATATGGTCATCAAATGGTATTTGGTAGCCAACATTCATCATCAAAACTATGGAATCTTCTTTTTAATTCCGTGCTCACATTTCATTGAGACGGCGCCGTTCCACGTTGTAATAAAGATCTCTTTCAAATAAATATGTGAATAAATTACGTTAGCATACTACGTACTATATGTATTTAATAGATAAATATTTTAAAATTATTTCGTAATAAAAATATATCCTCAATCAACATTTAGTAACACCATCCTCCATTTCATCTATTATTTCGTCTATTTATTGTTTATTTTTTCAAAAATTCTGAAACTATTTGTAGTGTTAAAATGCTAAAACCAACTTCAACGCTAAATCCATCCTTAAATCTCTCTCCAAACCTATATGTAATCCTACAAATGGACGGAATGACGATGTTGTTACTAAGTGTTAGTTCAGGGTATGTTTTCGTTACGAAATAACTTTGGAGTATTTATCTGTTAAACGTGTATAGTACGAGGTATATCAACGTAATTTACCATATATATTTAATACATTTCAAGTACAAGCAATTTTATCTTGTACTTATGCAATCTTCCGTATTTTCTAAAGCCAAATAACAATGCATGTTTCTTCTCCGGAGTGTTTTGTAAAGTTACAAGGTTCCACTAATTAATGAAAACTATGCCTTCTTGGATGTCCGACAATCCATCATATCAAGACCAACAAATTTTCGAAAAGAAAATGTATAAATAAATGACCTGTCGTTTCCATTTGGGAGGAGAACAATAGGCATATGAGGGAGATATGAAGAAACCGTTGTTAGAGTCTAGCTGCAACCCTGAATGTTGTTTGTGAGAATTCACCAAAGAAAGATCTAAATACGTCGTTGGGACAAAACTGTCCACATAGAAGACCACGAGATGGGGTATCACCTTTGGGGCCTACTCGGTTTGAAAAAGCTTGTGTCGTGATTTGGATGGATATTTACCTATTTGATTAGAGGCCCAATAGCAACTATCAGTAGTCCGAGTCAAGGAGAGGGGAATGACTAGGATTTCCTCCTGATCTCGAGGTTGAAAGAGAGCCCAGATGAGTTTTGGGTCCTGTACCCGCCGCCTCAAAATCATAAGCCCGATTACCGTAGCATCCACCAATATTGGGGATGTCATGTAGATCTGGGGGTCCTCCTTATTAGCCATAGGTAATTGATTATTGGGGTGTCGGTTCTTAGGCCAAGAGTGTGCCGGAGACCCCAGGTGATAAAGCTCTGGGTAGAATGCATACTTTACCAAATATAAATTGGATGTTACCGATTTTAGCACTCCAGAATTCACCTATCTGGTTTGTAATTAAGTTCCATGTTTTCTTTCCCAAAATAACCATATTTGAGTCCCGAAGTTCCTGAAAGCTCATGCCCCTAGGGTTTTGGGATGACATAACTTCGCCTAACCTTATCAGATAATCGAATGACACTTATCCCACATAAAAACTTGCCTAGAGCGATATTGATACAGTCTGTAATAATCTTAGATACCTTGAAGACAGACATAATATAAGCTTGAATGCATGTAACTATTTTAAAATTTTCTTAGAGTAAAATGTATTTTTCATGATTCATAAGGTTAGTTTTATAAACATGTTTTATACTATCAACTAATTTTATGAAAACACGATTAAGACCCAGTTATATAACAACATAAAATTATTTTTAAGTTTTATCAATCATGACATCATCAAATTGACGTGAAATTTCTAAAAAGCGCTGATTTAGTAAACAAATCAAGCGTTAAATATTGAAACTTATTTTAACTATTGGTCACGAACACTACACTGTCTAACGTTTCAAAATGAGAAACGCATTACCTTAAGTATTGGTCATGCGATTTTATTAGTAAAAATGGGCGGAATATTTCATTCTTTTAGTCACATGACCTCATGTATCACTTAATGGATGGTAAAATGACGATTTTCCCTTAATTATTTAAACTATATACATTTTATAAGGAACATTGTCACGCCCCAAATCCGGTTTTGACCGGACTCGAGACGTGAACCGGAAATTCATAATGGAAACAGTTTTAAAACCAAAAATATCATCCCAAATGCTCTTTAACAACAGAAATTGACATAAAATGAGTCCTACACTCAGGTCCAAAAATAAATAAGTTTGGTACAAAAGGAGTACATCTCTAAATACTGCCCAAAACCCGGACTCTCACTATGAGCTCCCTAGCTTCGAGATGTCCTTCTAACCAACTCACGACCAACTTGTAGGAAAAGTAGTAAAGGGGATGAGCATTTTCGCTCACCGCCACGAATACCCGTCTGACCAAAGCATACTAGTAAAGCATAAACAAACCAACAGTTTTAAACAGGTAAAACAATTATGAACACTCAGTCCAAACATAGGGGAATGCATATCTCACACCTGACACTCAACCGTCACAAGGTCAATTCTCAACATCCATATCTTTACTCTCCATTTCACACAAGAAGTCACATGACACCGGTCATATCTACAACAACCAAATGCAAACACACACAATACTGCATTGATCAACACACACAAACACCCAAGATCACAAAGGATCAACACACCTTCTGCTCAGTTTCCGGTAGCAATCTGGCTGGGGCTGACACTGCCCCACACACTTTCCCCGACACACAGTCGGGCCAGGCGGTCGACCACCTCGCGGAATAAGCGCACACTTCCCGAGTGCTAGTCGGTAGGCGGGGAAAACACCTCTTCACGGAATCTCAAGCTTCAACACTTAACTGATCGCGCGACAGAATGTATGACACACCTCGCGGGAAAGATAGCCTTCGGCACTTTACCGGCCGCGTATCGAAAGGTACGACACACCTCTCGGGAACAGATCATCCAGGTATCACCAGAACAATCACAATCACAGCCAAATATCACATGGAAAATATTACGTCGCACGCATCATTCAATTCACAACTTATTCGCTACAAACGCGGTTTCAACACTTCAAACGTGCAACAGGT
Organism: Erodium maritimum; assembly: GCA_963921825.1. Taxonomy (NCBI): domain Eukaryota; kingdom Viridiplantae; phylum Streptophyta; class Magnoliopsida; order Geraniales; family Geraniaceae; genus Erodium; species Erodium maritimum. The sequence goes on along the minus strand of OY997590.1, from coordinate 68,990,162 downwards.
CAATCACACAAACACAACATGAGTTAATAGACAAGTCACGACGATCACAGAGCACACACAACCTGCGGGTACAACTAAGTACCCACATGCAGTTCTACAGCATGACAAGTCCACAAATTTATGGGCCAACCAGGGACCCACATGCAAACCTATATTATATCGAGAATTCATAACATACGGACACCACTAGGTGCCCACATGCATTTACTAGTAACTTTCCTAAATCATATCAGTATTCGCTACTTTTCCCTACCTCAAACGCAATCCACTCCAATATGCGACGAACCGTCTAGTGCATTCCTTCACCGCGATCGAGGATAAGACCTAAGATAACGAAATCACGCAAGTCTCAAAAAAAACAACCCAAAGTCGATCGTAGAGAAATTAACACCCCAATGTACCCCAACAAGTACGGTCATTAATTAACTTCTTTAGTACCCGATATCATCAAAATGGGCTCGGAATGGCCCATTTCTGCTCCATCACGGAGTGGGTCACGGAGCCGTGACGTGCTCCGTTACGGGTGAGTCACGGGGCCGTGGTAGGCTCCGCTACGGGGAAAACCACGGAGCCGTGGTAGGCTCCACTATGGGAGTCACCACGGGTCCGCTATGGACCAGCGAGTTTTCCCCCTTTTTTCTTTCCTTTCTTCAACACACTCCTAGCAAGTTCTAGGTTCCAATTTCCCCAAGTTTCAACCAACTTCAGCAGAATCCAATCTCAATCTCATCAATTTCTCCAAGACACAAATTTGGGTTTCACCAAATTACCAAGACCCACTAATTTTCCACCATAAATCTCCAACTTTCCATCATTTCTACTCAAATCCACTGACATTCATCTTATTTCATCCATCCCCCAACAAAACCCATAACTTCAAACTCAACAAAATGGGAAAAGAAGAGGTTCTTACCGTAGGAAACGACGAGGAGATGAATAATATGTAAAAATATCGAAGAAACAAGGCTTGGATGATGGGGGGAAAACCTCCTTTCCTCTCTTCCTTCACTTCTTCTTCTTCCTTAGCTTTCTTTTTCTCTCTCTTGAAAATGCTGGCCACACATGTCTAAAGGCTCAATAAAGACCTACTTTTGTTAAAAGACAAAAAGGCCCTCCCAATTTGTCTTCTAGCTTTAAAGCAAGGGTAAAGAGGTCTTCTCTCCTCCCCTTTTCTCTCTTCCACAAGGCTAGTGACATGTGTCCAAGTGGGGACCACTCTCTCTCCAAAATATCTCAAAACATCTTTTAGTAAACCGATATTTCAAATATCGAACCCGTTCTGCACGATTTTGACATTTTTATGAAAACCCTCATTTGCAAGGAAACGATCCAATTAAGCTCCCCGTGACGAAGGCTAAGATTTTTGGGTCCCAGATAAGTCCCGAACGACTCCTGGCGTCGTCGGTTGACTTTTTCGGTGAAAAGACAACTCTTCCTGATTTCTACCGGTTTGACCGGCGTTGACCGAAGGCGGGTCTTACAATCTACCCCCCTTAAAGGAATTTCGCCCGCGAAATTAAAAACAAACGTACCTCAGGGATTGAACAGGTAGGGGTACCTCGCGCGAACCTCATTCTCGCGCTCCCAAGTCGATTCTGCTCCGTGGTGCCGCCACTGCACCCGTACCAGTCGGATAGTCTTGCCACGCAAGACCTGCTCCAGTGTATCCAATATACTAACCGGCTGCTCCTCATAAGAGACATCCTCAGCTACCTCAATGTCTTCCCACTCAATGACGTGGGAGGGGTCTGCATTATACTTCCGCAGTTGGGAAACGTGGAAGACGTTATGGACATTCCCAAGTTGCGGTGGTAATGTGAGGCGGTACGCAACGGCTCCCACTCTGCCCAAGATCTCGAAAGGCCCGATGTATTGCGGGTCTAACTTTCCTCCTCCGCGGTTAAATGGTACCAGTCCCTTCTTTGGACTCACCTTCAGGAATACATGATCACCGAATGCGAACTCGAGAGGTTGGCGCCGTCTATCCGCATAGCTCTTTTATCGACTCTGCGCGGTTCTCAACCGCTCACGTATCAGCGCGACCTTCTCGGTCATCTCTCAGACCAGCTCCGAACCAAGTAAAGTCTTATCCCCCACTTCTTCCCAGCATACGAGAGATCGACACGGCCTCCCATACAACGCTTTGAACGGTGCCATTCCGATATTGGTCTGGAAGCTGTTGTTGTAGGCGAACTTGTCTAACGGTAGGTGGTCTTCCCATGACCCTCTGAAGTCTAACACACAGGTCTGTAGCATGTCCTCCAAAATCTGAACCGTACGCTCTGACTGGCCGTCTGTCTGTGGGTGGTACGTTGTGCTGAGTAGGACTTCGTCCCCTAGTGCTGTCTGCAGACTCTCCCAAAACCTGGAAGTGAAACGAGGATCCCTGTCGAACACCACCGACACAAGGACCCCGTGGAGACGGATAATCTCACGGATGTACAGGCGACTCAAAGCGTCAACGGTATCGATCATCCTCATGGATAGGAAGTGAGCCGACTTTGTCAACGATCGACCACCACCCAAACTGCATCGTCTCCCCTCGGCGATCTCGGCAAACCACTCACGAAGTCCATCGTGACGTGCTCCCACTTCCACCGTGCAATCGGCAGTGGCTGCAATAATCCAGCGGGACGTTGATGCTCGACCTTCACTTGTTGACAAGTGAGGCACCTCGATACAAACTCTAGAACCGCTCTCCGCATCCCGCTCCACCATAAATTTCGCCTGATATCTCGATACATCTTAGTGCCCCCCGGGTGCACCGTAAGACGCGAATGATGAGACTCTCTTAACACGTCGTCTCTACAACCACGCGGCATATACAACCCTCCTCGGTACCGCAACCCCCAATCAGCACCATACTCCCAACCCTCTGCGTGGACACCGCTGATACCCTCTCCCGAATCTTCGTCGCATCGGCATCCTCAGACTGCGCCTCTAACACTCGCGCAAGTAGTGTGGGCTGAGCCACCAATGAACACATAGCCACGCCACCAGTAACCTCATCCAGTTCAAGCCCAAACGTGCCTAAATCCCCCATCATGTCCCACTCTCGGACTGATATGCTAGCAAGGCAGTGCATCGACTTCCTACTCAAGGCGTCGGCAACCACATTCGCCTTGCCCGGAGGGTAGAGTATCTCGAAGTCGTATTCCTCTGGTAGCTCTATCCACCGTCGCTGACGCATGTTCAGGTTTCGCTGGGAAAAGATGTACTTGAGACTCTTGTGATCCGAGAACACCTGAAATCTCTCGCCATACAAGTAATATCTCCAACTCTTCAGCGCGAAATTGACCGCTGCCAAGTCCAAGTCATGGGTAGGGTAGTTGCGCTCATGCATCTTCAACTGCTTGGAGCCATAGGCAACTACCTTACCTGACTGCATCAACACACAACCCAGTCCCTCACCGGACGCATCACAGTAAACATCATACCCAATCCCGCGCTCCGGTACTATCAACACTAGAGCGGTAGTCAGACGAGCTTCCATCTCTGTGAAGGAGCGCTCACAGTCATCAGTCCACACAAACCCGACTCCCTTGCGCGTCAGGGAAGTCATCGGCGCGGCCAGGCGTGCGAAGTCCTGGACGAAACGTCGGTAATAACCTGCCAAACCCAAGAAGTTGTGGATCTCGAAGACGCTCGTGGGCCGCGCCCACTTCGAAACTACGTCAATCTTCGCCGGATCGACCAGTATACCCTCACGGGACACGACGTGTCCGAGGAATTTCACCTCAGCGAGCCAAAACTCGTACTTCTCTATGTTGGCGTACAACTGATGTGTGCGCAGCAAGGTCAGAACGGTCCTCAAATGCTCCTCGTGCGCCTCCTCGCTCGACGAATAGATCAGGATGTCGTCCACGAACACCACTACGAACTGATCTAAGAATGGCCGAAAGATACTGTTCATCAGATCCATAAATGTTGTAGGTGCGTTCGTCAGCCCAAACGGCATCACCAAGAACTCGTAATGCCCATACCGCGTCCGAAATACAGTCTTCGCAATGTCCTCCTCCCGAACTCGCAACTGGTTATATCCGGATCGTAGATCGATCTTCGAGAAGCATTTCGCCCCTCTCAACTGGTCGAACAAATCGTCGATCCTTGGCATCGGGTATCGGTTCTTCACCGTGACCCGATTCTACTTCCGGTAGTCTATACACATCCTCAGTGCTCCACTCTTCTTCTTCACGAAGAGTGTCGGCGCTCCCCACAACGATGTGCTCGGACGGATAAACCCCTTCTCTTGGAGTTCCTCGAGCTGACGCTTCAGCTCGGTCAACTCTACTGGTACGAACCTGTGGCGCCGTCCCTAGCATCAGGTCAATCCCAAACTCGACCTCGCGACATGGCGGCAACCTAGTCAGGTCCTCGGGGATGACCTCAGGGAATTCACACACTACTCGTGGCATCCCTCGGCTCGACACGGTCGGCACTCCTTCCCCGACGGATAGTGCTGATAGGAGAATTCCGCTCCTACTGCCCAGTACACATGTAACTGGCGTGTTGCCCGATACCACCGTCACCTGTCACCAATAACAGTCGATAGACGCCTCGTATCTCGCAAGCCAATCCATTCCCAGAATCACATCAAAGGCCGTCATGTTCAACACAAGAAGATCACCAAGAAAAGGACGGTCAACTACTCTAATCTCACACGCACGACATACACTAGTCAAAACCACATCACCCGTAATCGGGGTGTCGAGGCACATGGGTGGACTCAAAGCCTCTACTCTTAGCCCTAACGTCTCAGCAAAAGTCGAAGAAATATTGTCAGGTGTATCAAGTAAAAACGATGCCCATGAATTACATACTAAGCACGTACCCTGAGTGGTCTCATGATCAGTAGGGCGTCCCTCGGCTCGAGAGTCGGTAATCGCATACACTCTGCCCTGCAAAGTCTGCGATCCCTGCCTCGGAGGTGGTGGAAGGACCACCGGCTGTGCAGACCTCGACTGCTGTCTGGGGCTGGCGCACTCGTAGTCAGCCGTGGGATACTCTGTGGCTGGGTCTGACGCTGACGTAACTGAGGTGACTTTCATGTATGCGACCGTTGTGGTCGTTGTGCCGACGTCCCTCCGTCCTGCTCGGGGCAACTGATAGCAATGTGCCCGTGCTGGTCGCAGCGGTAGCACCTGAACTCGCCACTACTCGACCTCCTCCCCGGACCGGTCTGACTGCTCGTTGGACGAGCTACGGGCCTCCCGACCTCAGACACTCCCCGCCCAGATAACCCGGATGGTGGCATAGATAACACACTAGCCTCCGCTCTTACGCAACGGGCCCTACTGATGCCACCGATCCTGCCTGTCTTGACCCGTCAGGCTGAGCCTGTGGTCGGGAGTATCCTGCAGTCCTCTACCGCCTCGGGTCCCGAATCTCGAACGATCTCAAGAAGCTGCTCGGTCGCTGCCGAATCTCCCGGGCCCTTGCGGCCTCCCTGAAACGTCGCTCCACAGCTAACGTCGTGTCCACCAACTCGGAGTACACCCGAATCCTCAGGGCGGTGCTCGATCTAGAATCGGAGTACTGAGTCCTCCCTCGAACCGTCTGCACCGGATCGCCTCAGTCATCACCATCTCTGGTGCAAAGCGGGACAATGATGTGAATCTGGCCTCATACTCTACCACTGTCCTCTCGCCCTGTCGCAACTCCAGGAACTACTGGTGTCGATCCTCATGGGCTGACTCTGGAAAGTACTCCTCCCGAAATACCTCCCGGAACGTAAGGTAATCGTCCCCGACCCTGTCCCGCACGCGCCTCCACCAATGGAAGGCATCGCCCCTCAGCTGATGAACCGCGAAGGACACTCTCGTATGCTCATCCACGATGTCGGATGTGTCCAAGTTCCGGTTAATCTGGTCCAGCCACCTCTCCGCCACATCGGGGTATGGCTCCCCGGAGAACGTAGGTGTGTCGAGCCTTAGAAAATCTCTTAGCGCATGGGTTGTATGGCCCTCGGCCTGAATAGGCCTCGCTGGAACAGCTGCGGCGGCAGCAGGTGCGGTCTCTAGAGCAGGAGCCGCGACCTCTCTCTGGGCCAAGATCTTCACTAAGCTCTGTACAGTGCGAGCCAGCTCGCCTAGAGCGGTCGCCGTAGGAAGATCTGCGACCGAAAAGACCCTGGGCGGAAGCCCCGATGGTCCTGCGTCGCTCCTCTCAAATTCCTCGGCGGGAGCACTCCGGACCCCCACTGCCCCAGCCAACTAGATGGCAGGCTGTTGTACCCGTGCCCCAACCGGTCTGCCTCTCCTACCTCGTGGCACATGCACACTCTCCATGTCATCGATATCCACTGCACGGATACACGCACACGTTCAGTTCGTAAATTCACATAAAGGCGACGCGTTCAAGGTACTAACGTTCACACACGGTTCGCAAGGATCACACTCAAACAAAACATTAAGTCTATACTTAGCCCAGGCACAACTAGTTTTAACACAATAAAGGAAACGCGTACACTTGTGCGCCACACAATGTCAACCACACAGTTCAATAATTGCAAACATGACCACGAGGTCCACAGTCAAATCACACAACAGTTCCACTTAGTCTCAACACCACTCAAATTCAAAGGTTTCTTAAAAAAAATTCTCTTTCCCTCATAATATTCCATGTCGACATCACGTCGTTACAACCCGGTTCAGGCGTCCCCGAACTACGTTGTAACCACCCAACATCCCACCGTCATGTTTGACTACAGTGGCCCCTGAGTCGAATCATGACAACACAGACACTTCAGTTTTCATAGAAATTTGGGCATGACCCGTTTGAAAACTTTACTAACCATCCGCGTACGCAGGACATTCAAATTACATCCTGCACAAAGCACTCAACCCACGACCATACAAACCAAGACAACGATCAATCCAAAAATGTAATAACCACTCCTGGTCAACGCCAGTCAAATCTGCGAAAAACGGGAAAATTTAAAAAAATTCAGCAGACACTGAATTGAACCGGAATTGGACCCCGAGGGTCATGCCGGACTTAAGTTGACCCCGATATCGACCAAAGTGAGTTCCGGGGGACTCAGGGCAACTTTCTGATCAATTTGGGAAATGTTGACTTTTCGCTTGAAAAGTCAACCGAGCGACGTCTTGGTCCATTCGAGGACCGTTCTGGATCCAAAAAGCTTAGCCGTCGTCGCAGCGATCTTAGTTGAGCCGTTTCCTTGTATCCCGTCAAGTTTCGTAATTTCTTGGAAAAAGTGCCCGTTCGGGGCCCGAAACGTCCGATTTTCGCGAATCTGATTGGAAAATATCCAGAAGATATTTCTCCAAAAAAGTGTGGGACCCACCTTGCCACTTGTCAAACAAGTGGTGGTGTTAGGTTTTGGGGGGGAAATGAAAGGTGAGGTGTTAAGGGGGTTTGGCCAAGACTTATTCAAAGAGAAAAAAAATAGAAAAAGGGAAGAGAGAAGAAATAGAGAGTGGCGGCTACATTCTGAGGAGCAAGGGCTTGGTTTTGGGGTGAAAGTGGCGGCAGCAAAATCAGCCAAGGAAATGCTTCTTCTCTTCTGTTTTTGCTCCAAAATTCAAGGACCATTATATATATATACCTACGCGTGGTGTGTTGCAAGAAAGAAACAAGGTGGAGGCGTGTGGTGTGAAGTAAAAGGGTGTCTCTTTCTTGAAGGTAAGCCAAAGGTTCATAGAATATTAATGCTTAATTCCATTGATTTTGGATTCATACAGCACATGCTTTAACTTCACCTAATCTTAAGTGGTTTCAGTAATAACTACTGTCAAAGAAAGAGTAGAATGTGGTTGTACATGGTGGTGATTAGTAGGATATGTTGCGGCAGCTAGTATAATAAGTGTGTTCTTTGAGGTATTTTTATTTTCGGTAACAAAAGAGTAGGTGTTTAATCTTTTGTGGATTACCGACTTGTATGGAGAAATAGGGAATTAGGGTTTGTAATTCGTGAGAATTCGGAAATTGTTTCCGCCAATGGCGTTGGAACACGTGAGTATAATTAGGAACGGTAGAAACAAAAATGGACATTTTCGGAGCCCCGATGGACGTTTTTCCCGATCCCGGGTAGATTCGTCAAGCCGGGCGAAATGGGCCATTCCGGGCCCATTTTGACAATGTCGAGTAATTGGGGAGTTTGGGACTGATCGACATTGTCGGGGTTACTTTTGGCGTCAGGTTTATGAAAATTCAGTTTATGCCTGCAAGCTTAAAAGCATTTAAAATTTGTTTTCTTTTAGATCGTGCCACGGACCGAGGCAAGGGAAAGCTGGGTGAGTGACTGATATCATCACCGGAGCTCGTTGGTTGGCTTTTGGGACAACACGCACGAGGTAGGGAAAAGTAGCCGGATCTCGGCCATGACTGGGGAAAGTTAACAGTAGAATTGCATGTGACACCGGGGTGTCGTGGGTTGAGTAGATTTATTTAACTATTAGAAAAGCATGATACGGGATTGTAGCGTTTATTAGAAAAGCATGTTACGGGAACTTAGTAATTATGAGAAAAGCATGTGACACTTAGTAGTGTCGTAGGAGCAGAGAACTTATCGTTAATTGATTTACTGGAGGCATATGACCATGCCCGGAGGTTGATTGTGAACTTGTCGATATTAGGAGTACTGGAGGCATATGACCATGCCCGGAGGTTGATTGTGAAACTGTTGATATTAGGACTGTTGGAGGCTTGGGTTAAGCCAGAGGTTGATTGTTTATTTTGGCGTCTTGGGTGGCCCTGAGAGCCCGTTTTATTATTGTTAAGTCTTGGGTGGCCATGAGAGCCCGTGTTATTATTCGTGTTTGGGTGGCCATGAGAGCCCGTACTTTACTGTTGGTGTTTTAGTTGGCTTACGAGTTAGACTCTCGGTAAGTTGCAAGCGTGTTTTATTGTTGAGTTTTGGGTGGCCATGAGTGCCTGTGGGGTCGTTGGACCCGTATCTTTACCTTTGGTGTCTTGGGTGGCCATGAGTGCCCGTGTCTTACTGTTGATGTTTTGGGGTGGCCGTGAGTGCCGTGGGGTTGTTGAACCCGAGTCTTGACCGTTGGTGTGTCTTGAGTGGTCGTGAGTGCCGTGGGGTTGTTGAACCCGAGTCTTGACCGTTGGTGTGTCTTGAGTGGCAGTGAGTGCCGTGGGGTTGTTGAACCCGAGTCTTGATCGTTGGTGTGTCTTGAGTGGCAGTGAGTGCTCGTGGGGTTGTTGAACCCGAGTCTTGATTGTTGAGGTATCTTGAATGGCCTTGAGTGCCTGTGTTGTTGAACTTGTTTGTGATTGTGTTTGTGATTGTGACTGTGATTGTGGTTGCCTGAGTGAGAGAGGTTAGTGAGACAGGTTGACCGCCTGGCTTGAGTGGTTCGGCAAAGCGCGTGAGTGAGAGAGGTTACTGAGACAGGTCGACCGCCTGGCCTGAGTGGTTCGGCAAAGCGCGTGAGTGGGACAGGTCGACCGCCTGGCCTGAGTGGTTCGGCAAAGCGCGTGAGTGAGAGAGGTTACTGAGACAGCTCGACCGCCTGGCCTGAGTGGTTCGGCAAAGCGCGTGAGTGAGGGAGGTTACTGAGCAGCTGGTTTGCGATCCTTTGTGATCTTGTTTGGTGTGCGATTCTTTGTGATCTTATTTGGCGTTGTGTAGTATTTCTGTCGTGTCCTTGGAGGAGGTCGTCGATAGTTGTGTCGGGTCTACATTGTGTTATCGAGCGTTGAGTCTGTTGAGGAAAGTAACGGGTTGTGGGTCAGTTAGGTACTTGATTTGGGGACTGTAGTCCCGGTGTTGGGTTTGGTTCTAGTGTTACTGGCTTTTTCTGCTAATTATGCCGTAGTCAGTCTGTTATCCGTGGTGGTGAGCGAACGCTCACCCCTAGCTGCTTTTCCTACAGGTACTGTTCGTGGGACGGACTAGGTGAGCTTCTCGAAGCTTGTGGAGCTAGGAGCGGAGTCCGGGTTTTGTTTTTGAGTCTAGTGACGGATACCTTGTACTTTTGTCCACTTGTTGGGACGTGTTTTAAACTGTAATTATTATTTTGTTGAACCAACTGGTATTTTAAAGTGTTTAATGAAAACAGGTTTCAATTGCTTTTATGTTTTTAAAACGTTCGCGTCCCTAGTTCGATTTACTGAAATTGGGGCGTGACAAAAAATGTCAACCAAACAAGACAACGATCACACTAAGACACTCCACTGAACTGAGACTCACGTCATCACGAGTCTATGCGTAGGACCTTTCCGAATTGCATAACCGACACACTACGGAAAACCTAATGACTCAACTTTCTACCCACCTAGTTGACGTACGGTCCGAAGTTTTGAAAAACAGGCTCTGATACCAAATTGTCACGCCCCAAATCCGGTTTTGACCGGACTCGAGACGTGAACCAGAAATTCATAATGGAAACAGTTTTAAAACCAAAAATATCATCCCAAATGCTCTTTAACAACAGAAATTAACATAAAATGAGTCATATGCTCAGGTCCAAAAATAAATAAGTTTGGTACAAAAGGAGTACATCTCTAAATATTGCGTCACACGCATCATTCAATTCACAACTTATTCGCTACAAACTAAGTTTCAACACTTCAAACGTGCAACAGGTCAATCACACAAACACAACATGAGTCAATAGACAAGTCACGACGATCACAGAGCACATACAACCTACGGGTACAACCAAGTACCCACATGCAATTCTACATCACGGCAAGTCCACAAACCTATGGGCCCAACCAGGGACCCACATGCAAATCTATATTGTATCGAGAATTCATAACCTACGGACACCACTAGGTGCCCACATGCATTTACTAGTAACTTTCCTAAATCATACCAATATTCGCTACTTTTCCCTACATCAAACGCAATCCACTCCAATATGCGACGAACCGTCTAGTGCCTTCCTTCACCGCAATCGAGGATAAGATCTAATATAACGAAATCATGCAAGTCTCAAAAAAACAACCCAAAGTCGATCTTAGAGAAATTAATACCCCAATGTACCCCAACAAGTACGGTCATTAATTAACTTCTTTAGTACCCGATATCATCAAAATTGGATCGGAATGGCCCATTTCTGCTCCATCACGGAGTGGGTCACGGAGCCGTGACGTGATCCGTTACGAGTGAGTCACGGGGCCGTGGTAGGCTCCGCTACGGGGAAAACCACGGAGCCGTGGTAGGCTCCACTATGGGAGACACCACGGGTCCGCTATGGACCAGCGAGTTTTCCCCCTTTTTTCTTTCCTTTCTTCAACACACTCCTAGCAAGTTCTAGGTTCCAATTCCCCCAAGTTTCAACCAATTTCAGCAGAATCCAATCTCAATCTCATCAATTTCTCCAAGAACAAATTTGGGTTTCACCAAATTACCAAGACCCACTAATTTTCCACCATATATCTCCAACTTTCCATCATTTCTACTCAAATCCACTAACATTCATCTTAGTTCATCCATCCCCCAACAAAACCCATAACTTCAAACTCAACAAAATGGGAAAAGAAGAGGTTCTTACCGTAGGAAACGACGAGGAGATGAAGAATATGTAAAAATATCGAAGAAATAAGGTTTGGATGATGGGGAAAAAACCTCATTTCTTCTTCTTCTTCTTCTTCTTCTTCTTCTTCTTCTTCTTCTTCTTCTTCTTCTTCTTCTTCTTCCTCATCCTCTTCCTTCTTAGCTCTCTTTTTCTCTCTCTTGCAAATGCTGGCCACACATGTCTTAATGCTCATAAAGACCTACTTTTGTTAAAAGACAAAAGGGTCCTCCCAATTTGTCTTCTAGCCTTTAAAGCAAGGGTAAGGAGGTCTTCTCTCCTCCCATTTTCTCTCTTCCACAAGGCTAGTGAAATGTGTCCAAGTGGGGACCACTCTCTCTCCAAAATATCTCAAAAAATATTTTAATAAACCGATATTTCAAATATGGAACCCATTCGGCCCGATTTTGACATTTTTATGAAAACCCTCATTTGCAGGAAACGATCAAATTAAGCTCCCCGTGACGAAGGCCAAGCTTTTTGGGTCCCGGATAAGTCCCGGACGACCCCTGGCATCGTCGGTTGACTTTCTCGGCGAAAAGTCAACTCTTCCCAATTTCTGCCGGTTTGACCGCCGCTGACCGAAGGCGGCTCTTACAATAACCATTGTATAAGAGGACAACCATAATAATGAATAACCGTCAATAACAAGCGCCTTGACAATTCAAACTTTTACTACAACATCCCACTATGCAAACTTTAAAATTTTGAAAATTTGATCTCTGGAACATATGACAACTCAGTCTTAGGCAACATCTAGAATTAGTAGTTTGCTCGAGCCTTTGCATTAAAGTCATTTCGTCAGTGTAGATTTTGTTTCAGTTGAAACCACGTGTAAATCCAAATCCAGCAACAACCAAACCTCATATCTACGTTATTAGTGATTGTCAACGCCCTTCACCCTGACCGAGTTGTCGATGAAAGAGAAGACGAAGCTCTTTGTCCTATCACTTCTTCTCTAAGTCTCTACCTTGAGATCTCTAGATCTTACCACCAAGATGATAGAAAACGAAGCAGAGTGCGAACTTCCTTTATCTCAAACAGAGATTTTGATCTCGGTGATTCGCCTCCTTCATCCCAGCTGCAACTGCAAATAAGATGTTGAAGAGCACAGAGAAAGAAAAGTTGACGTCGAGGCACACGAGCACATACAAGTGCTTCCTCATCCTATTTTTTTTTAATTGTAGATATAGTTTCTTAGTTTTTGAACAATATTATGAAGTATGTTGCCACAAATCTAACACTATTTGGATTATATAAAACTGAAAATTAATTTTTTATCATCACATAACTCGATCTTAACTTATTATAATTTGTTCCATCCATAGGACAATTAAAAAAGCCTTTTGTTCCTCTAGGGTTCTCTCCTCCTCTACTTCGTCTTGCCTCTACGAGGCGTCACCAACATCGGCAACCTCCAATCAGCCTCAACCACTTCACCTTGAATCTACGGATGCCCCCACCATCAAGATGCCCCTTTTGCCCCTTGTGATGATTTCTTCACCTGAGACAACTGCGCCTGAAACTATCCACAGGCCCGTCCCATCGCCATCCAACACTAGAGGTTATATAGTCGAAACGATTCCAAAGGAAAAAGTGACCTCCAACCCCCTTTCTCATCCAACTTGGCCTAGATCGATTCGAGCGAAGCCTCGCCACTACCTTGATTGTATCCCACATGATGAACAATTGTCGAAATCCCTAAGCCGCCAGCTACAACCACTATTGTCAACCAGGGAGGTCACTGATCCTATAACCCTTTTGACTAAGCATGGCTTGCAGCGACGGTCTCCTCGCCCCCTCATCTGTTCGGATTGGGAAGGCATGCTCAGCCTCCCAAGACGTATTGGCTGGCTTATCTGGGTATACGGAACAAAACATGGCCCATATCGATCCCAAAGAGACAACCCCCAGCTTACCCTAGATGGGCTCCCTTGCGTCATTGGAAAACTGGCACTAACCTGGCACTGCCTAGGAGACTATTGCAAGAGTCTCGCCAATGAGACCAAAATATCGTGGGTGAGGTTTCAACCACATGTTGCCCCCGATGCGCCATTTTCCCACACCTCAGTATATGGGGGACTTAACTCAGGAAAAGTCTGAACAATCCCACCAGCCATTATAGGGATTACCCAACAATCCGTGAGCAATCCAATGGTTGAATTTCCGCTCCGGTCTAGGCCCAACTAACTAGTTCTTCTCCAACGCAACACTGATACATAATCTCCTGCCTAAGGCAACGCCATCATTGAAAACGAGACGCATTGTGTCCACTCCTTCCAACTGATCCCCCGACGGGGATCAACATTCAGGGCTTGGAATGGCAGAGGCAATACAGGACCTCCTGTCTAACCAGGGGTCCCCTCTGAATGGTATAATATCCTTGGAAGCTTCCAAGCCACCACAAGGCAGTCCATTAACTGCTCAGGCCAGATCGTCAATGCGGACCCTACCTTCCTAGATACGGCCAACCTCACTAGCGCCCCCTCCGGGAGTGAGTCCACCTTCGCACCTATCTTAGAAGGGGTATGATCCAGGATATGACGACCAAGTTGTGACCAATCTCTCGCTTGCCCTAGTAACAGAACATTAACGGAAAACCACCCGAGCTGGATGCCAAGGACCCCTACTTGGCTGATTCAACCCAAGATCTTCATCCCACAAGGATGTATGAGGGATCTACCTCAGAACCTGTTTCTGAAAGGAAAGTAGCGAGGCACGTTGAGAGGCCTCGCGGTTCGTCATGACTCCACAAGGGCACCACAGTGTGTCGTTGAGGAGCCACACATCGGCCTCTGAGGACTAGATGCCTGCTAATTTCTAACCTCCTACTTTCTCAGGCCTACTCCTTGATCGATCGATACGACATAGCGGTATCGATAAAGTTGAGACATGGAAAGCCTTATGTAACCTTAGCGTTAAGCATAGTTGGAATAGGGGTCCACCCATTATCATCTCCCTGGTTTTAATTGGGTATTTAGTTATAGGATCATTGTCTGTTGTGCCGCGATCGAGCTTGTCTCGTGGTGGGTGTCGATCGGCGAGAACCGACGATCTTGTAGCCCCAGTTCTGGTTGAGCATTCACTCTTGGCTGGTTGTGCTTGTTTCGGTGAGGGGATGTGGGAGAGACGGGGAGAGTCTTTGGGTTCCTTGACCGTCTGGTTCAAGGCCGTTGTTTAACTGCCCGTGTTTTGTTGTGGTGCGGTGGTTTTCACGAACTGTGGAGGACTACTATTCGGGTAAGGGTATTTCGAGGGGGTCTCTGTTCAGGCCCTCTTGAAGGTCTAGTGGAAGAGGGTTAAGGGTACCCCTGGTTTTGGCTCGGAGTCAAGGTGGTCGGGAAACCGTCTTGGGTAGAGGTGGTAGTTTTGCTAAATGTGATTGCTGGTTTTGCTACAATTTCTAGGTAGGTGTCTGTCGGTAATTGGGGGGGCAAGGTTCAGTGAGCCAATCAAACTTAATTGGTGGTCTAGGTATTATTGTTTTGTTTTGATCGGGTGTGGACTCCTTTCGACGACAAAGTGTGGTAGGAAACTTCTCCGACTTAGGTGGCTCTCTGAGTTAGGGTGATTGTGTCTGGTTTGGTAGAAAGGAGTTGATATGAAATTTCTAGCCTGGAATTGTAGGGGCCTCGATAAACTGGCTTCGGTGGAGTATCTTACGTCGTCGTAAACCCCAAGTGATTTTCCTTAGTGAGACGTTAGCCAAGGAGGGTCGGGTGGAGACGTTAAAGCTCCAACTAACTTTGGTTGGGGGTGTGAAGTGTTGGTTGTGGGTCATCAAGGGGGAACAATGTTTTTATGGACGGATGCGGTGACAGTCGTTAGCAGGAATTCAGGTAATAGATTTATTGATGTCAGTATCAGAAATGAAGACGGACTGGATTTCCGATTTTCTGGAATTTATGGGGTTGCATATCGTGAACTCAGATGGATGACGTGGCATCTTCTTAGGTCATTGGGGGTAGCACTCCTAAGGGAGGAAAAATGGCTGCTTATGGGAGATTTTAACGGGATCCTGGATCAAAAGGAAAAGCGGGGTGGTCTAGTATATCCGGAACCTCTGATTTCTTCCTTCAAAAATGTGTTACATGAATTACGCCTAACCGATGTTCCATTCCAAAGGTATGGATACACTTCGCATAGTGGAAGCTATCCAGCTACCAGGATAGAGGTGCAATTAGGCATGGCTATTATTTCTCCGGCTCTCCAACAGTTATAGACGCAAGGGCATTTGGTTAATGTAGGGATTTCTACCTCTGACCATCTCCCTATTTTATTTTACTAGGAGTGCAGAGTTGAACCTGTCAGCTCCCGGTATTTTCAGTTCGAAAATATATGGGCAGAAGATCCAGAATGTGGGCATATTATTCAGACATCACGGGGTGACCCAGACGATCGTCCTATTCTCACCAAAACAAAAGAGACGGGAGAGGCTTTGGAGAAATAAGGGATGGAAGTCTACAACGCTCTCTCACGAAAGATAAGCCATTACGAGAAAGATATCCTCTGCTGAACGTCAAGAATGACCGAACCAGTATTCAGAAACGTAAGGCACTCCAAAAATTGTATGATAAGGCCCTGGATCCAAAAGGGGAATTTTGGAGGCAGGGGGCCAAACAACATTGGTTAGCTGAAGGGGATCGAAATACTAAGTTTTTCATGGCCACTGTCTCCCAACGCCAGAACATAAATAAGGTTACTAAGTTTAAAGGTGATAATGTAACGGTCCTTACTTGGGACACGGGACTGGGAGACCATATAATGTCCTTTTACAAGACATTTTCAACAAGAATGGATCGAAGAAGTGCTTCTTGGCTACCTAGGTTCCGTCAACAGGTCACGGAGGCAAAAAAATGTATCTTTAATGGTTCCTGTTATGTCACGCCCCAATTTCAGTAAACCGAACTCAGGACGTGAACTTTTAAAACAATAAAACATTTTGAAACCGTTTACATTAAATCACTTTAAGATCACCGTTTTTTCAACAAAATAAGATTTACAACTTAAAACACGTCCCAACAAGTGGACAAAAGTATGGTATCCGTCGCTAGACTCAAATAAACCCAGAATCCCGCTCCTAGCTCTTCAAGCTTCAGAAGCTCACCTAGTCCAACCTGCGACCGGTACCTGTAGGAAAAGCAGCTACGGGTGAGCGTTCGCTCACCACCACGGATAACAGACTGACTATGGCATAATTAGCAGACAATGCCGGTAACACCAACAACCAACTCAACCCCGGGGATCACTATCCCAAAACTCAAGTAACCCGACCGACACCCACACACTGATACTTTCCTCAGCCGACTCAACACTCGGACACGTAAGGTAAACCCGACACGACGATCGACGACCTCCTCCCAAGACACGACAGACCACCACACAACACCCAAGATCACAAAGGATCGCACACCAAACAAGATCACAAAGGATCGCACTCCTGTCAGCTGCTCAGTGCCGGTTGCTAACCGGCTGGGCTCGAGCCTGCCCCACGCGCTTTGCCGATCCCTGTCAGGCTCCAGGCGGTCGACCTATTGGCGATATATACAGCGCTGCTTTTCCGATAGCTAGTCGGAAGGGAAGCTGCCCTCTCATCGCCTAAAAACACTCACAACCTCCCGAGACTCGAACTCGGTCAGGCTAGCCAAAGAACGCTCGCAACTTCCCGAGACTCGAACTCGGTCAAGCCAGCCAAAGAACGCTCGCAACCTCCCGAGACTCGAACTCGGTCAGGCCAGCCAAAGAACGCTCGCAACTTACCGATCCCTGTCAGGTAAGCCAGCCAAATTCCACACCACTTCCCGACACGAAGTCGGGTCACTAACCTCGGGCAAACACAATCACAATCACAAGTAAAATTCAACAAACAACAACAAGACCGGTTCAACACTCCACAGGCACTCATGGCCACCCAAGACATCAACGGTAAAACACGGACTCAACAACCCCACGGGCACTCACGACCTCCCAAGACACACCAACCATAACTCACGGGCTCAACAACCCCACGGGAACCCACGGCCTCCCAAGACACACCAACCATAACTCACGGGCTCAACATCCCCACGGGCACTCACGGCCTCCCAAGACACACCAACCATAACTCACGGGCTCAACAACCCCACAGGCACACACGGCCTCCCAAGACACACCAACCATAACTCACGGGCTCAACAACCCCACGGGCACTCATGGCCACCCAAGATACATCGACAGTAACGACACGGGTTCAACAACCCCACGGGCACTCATGGCCTCCCAAGACACACCAACAATAAAAACACGGGTTCGACAACCCCACGGGCACTCATGGCCACCCAAGACACAATAGTAAAGTTCGGGCTCTCATGGCCACCCAAAACACAACAGTAAAGTACGGGCTCTCATGGCCACCCAAGACACAACAGTAAAGTACGGGCTCTCATGGCCACCCAAGACACAACAGTGAAGTACGGGCTCTCATGGCCACCCAAGACACAACATACACAATCAACCTCCGGCATAACAAATGCCTCCAACAGTCCTAATATCAACAGTTTCACAAACAACCTCCGGGCATGGTCATATGCCTCCAGTACTCCTAATCTCGATAAGTTCGCAATCAACCTCCGGGCATGGTCATATGCCTCCAGTAATTCTAATAACGCTAAGTTCTCTGCTCCTACGACACTACTAAGTGTCACATGCATTTCCAATATTCGCTACGTTCCCGTATCATGCCTTTCTAATATTCGATAAACCTACTTAACCCACGACACCCAAGTGTCACATGCATTTCTACTGTTAACTTTCCCTAGTCAGGGCCGAGATCCGGCTACTTTTCCCTACCTCGTGCGTGTTCTCCAAAAGTGCCCAAATAAGCCACGGCGTGATCTCCGTCACTCGCCTAGCTTTCCTTTGCCTCAGTCCGCAACACGATCTAAAAGAACACAATTTTAAACGCTTTTAAGCTTGTAGGCATAATGCTGAATTTTAATAAACCTGACGCCCAAAAGTAACCCCGACAATGTCGATCACTCCCAAACCCCCCAATTACTCGACATTGTCGATATTGGACCCGGAAAGGCCCGATTCGCCCGACATGGCGAATCTGCCCGGGTTTTGAAAACGCCCTTTCGGGGCTCCGAAAATTACCATTTTCGTTCCTACGGTCTTAGAATAATTCAAAGGTTCCTAGCACTCGACGGAATCGAATTCCGACTTCCGAGTCAATTAATTGACGTTTAAAGTTTCTCAACCCGATAATTACAACTTTTCCAATTCAATTCCAAATTTGGATTCGGTTATGGATAAATGGTCCGGGGAACGTTCTAAACCACCCGAACACAAAACCCGATCACCCGAGCACGTGGGCCCCACACGGCCACAATGGCAAAAATCCCTTTTTGCCTCAAAACGTTCCTAACGAACCCCAAACCTCAACCATTCAATCTTTAAACCAATTCTAACCAAAACCCAACCATAATCAAACCGTTTAAACTCAAACCCTAAATTTCAAATGTACCAAAACGAAAATCGGTTAGGTGCTCACCGTAGAGAATGACGGTGTGAGCTTGAATCTTCTATCGTTGAGACGATCCAACGGCTTGATGAACGAGAAACGTCACAACTTCCCAAAGCCTCTTCTCTTTTTCTCTCCTCCTTCTAACTCCTTTCTCTCTCTAAAATATCTCCTTTTTTTTGCTCTTTTGAAATGCTTGGCCGAGACCCACATATTTGCTCTTCCTTTTGTTTGGTTTTTAAAACAACTAATATTTAAATACAAAACTAACACTTCAAGTCTCATCTTTGTTTTGTTCAAGAAACCTAACACCACCACATAATGGACATGTGGCAAGTGGGTCCCCGAACGGGCACTTTTTCCAAGAAATTACGAAACTTCACGGGCTACAAGGAAACAGCTCAACTAAGACCGCTGCGACGACGGCTAAGCTTTTTTGATCCAAAACGGTCCTCGAATGGACCAAAACGTCGCTCGGTTGACTTTTCCAGCGAAAAGTCAACATTTCCCAAATTGATCAGAAACTTGCCCTGAGTCCCCCGGAACTCACTTTGGTCAATAAAGGGGTCAACTTAAGTCCGGTATGACCCTCGGAGTCAAATTTAGGTTTAATTAAGTGCCTGACCAAAATTTTTAAATTTTCCTGTTTTTCGCAGGTTTGACTGGCGTTGACCGGGAGTGGTTATTACAATCTACCCCCCTTAAAGGAATTTCGTCCGTGAAATTTAAAACAACGCACTTCAGGAGTCGAACCGGTCGGGGTACTTCGCGCGAACCTCGTCCTCACGTTCCCAAGTCGACTCGGCCTCGTGGTGTCGCCACACCATCAGTTCTAAGCGGATAAACTTCCCGCGCAGGACCTGCTCTCGTGTATCCATTTCCCACATCGGTTTCTCCTTATACGGGACATCACCCGTTACCTCGACATCCGCCCACTCAAAGACGTACTCAAGACCTCGACAGGCCCGATACACCGCGGGGCTAACCCGCCTCCGCCGCGGTTGAAACGCACCAGTCCACCCTTCGGACTCATCTCTAGGGATACATGACCACCGGATGCTGACTCGAGAGGTCGGCGCCGTCTGCTAGCATAGCTCCTACCGACTCTGCTGTCTCTCGATCCAGTTCTAGACCCAGTAAACCCTCATTTCTCACTTCTGCCCAGCACACGAGCGATCGACACGGCCTACCACATAAAGCTTCGAACGGTGCCATCTTGATACTGGCCTGAAAGCTGTTGTTGTAGGCGAACTCGACTAACCGCTCACGGAATCCATCGTGACGTGCCCTCGTTTCCACTGTGCAACCCGCAGTGGTTGCAGCAAACCAGCGGGACGCTGATGTTCGGTTCTCACATGCCGACAAGTGAGGCACCGTGATACTAATCCCACGACCGCTCTCCGCATCCCGCTCCACTAGACATGCCACCTGATGTTGCGCTCCTCTTAGTTCCATTCACGTGCACTATTAGACGCGAATGCTGCGACTCTCGCGGTTCGTCGCCTCCGCCGTCACGCGGTATGTACAAACTTCCGCGATACCGTAACTACCAATTAGCACAGCGATCTCAGCCCTCGGCGTCAGCAGCGCCGGCAACTCTCTCCCGGATCTTTGTCGTCTACAAACACCACCACAAACCGTTTTAAGGACGACTGGAATATACTGTTCATCAGATCCAAGAACGCTGCAAGTGCGTTCGACAGTCCAAAGTCATCACCCCGAACTCGTAATGCTTATAGCATGTCCGGAATACAGTCCTTGCGACGGCCCCCCTCTCAAACTCGCAACTGGTAGTATCCGGATCGTAGGTCGATCTTCGAGAAATACGTCGACCCTCTCAACTGGTCGAACAAGTCGTCAATTTTCGGTATCGGTCATTCACCGTAACCCGGTTCAGTTTCCGGTAGTCCATGCACATCCGAGGCTCTCCACTCTTCTTCTTCACGAAGAGTGCTGGCGCTCCCCATGGCGATGTGCTCGGACGAATAAACCCCTTCTCCCGACGTTCCTCGAGCTGACTCTTCAGCTCGGTCAACTCGGCTGACGCGAACCTGTAAGGCGCCATCGATGGTGCTGCCGTTCCCGGCACCAGGTCAATCCTGAATTCCACCTCACGAACTGGTGGCAACCCGCTCAACTCCTCAGGAAACACCTCGGGGAACCCCCATACCCTTCGCGGTAACTCTCGGCTCTGCACGGCCGATACTTCCTCCACTGCGGACAATGCCAACAGGAGAACCCCGCCATTACAACCTAACACACACGACACCTTCGTGTTGCCTGTTGACACTGTCACTCGTCGCCTAAAGCAGTCGATATTGGCTCGGTACTTCGCCAACCAATCCATTCCCAAGTTTACGTCAAAGGTTGTCATTTCGTAAGTATCCTTCCCACAGATACACGCTCAAGCTCAGTCGCTGCCGATCCTCACGGATCCTCGCAGTCTCTCTAAAACCTCGCTCCACTACCGTCGTCGTTCCTACCAACTCCGAACATACCCGACTCCTCGGGTTGAGGACTCGATCCTCGGCCTTGGTGGGTTGTTCCTCGTCTTCCCTTCTCAGATCTTGGGTATGGGCTCCTCGTCTTTTCGTTTTAGGCATTGAAGTTGGATCTCATCCGGTTGGGCGTTTGCTTTGGTGCTGGCCGGCGACACAGACTCTGGTTTCAGAGCTCTGGGAGATCTGCCTCTTCTGTATGCGCTTCTTCTACTTCTGGTTTCAGGTACTTCTTTCCCAATTTTTGCCCTTTACGACTTCCTCTTTCCTTTCTCGGTGGTGAGTTTGGGATCCCACAGTTGGTGTTGACCGCCGTGGGGGTTTAGCTTCGTGTTGGTTTGAAGTTCGTCTGGTCTTTGCTCGGGTGAGGGGTTCTGTTTCTAGTTTGTTGGGGGTCGGTTCTGTTCAACCCCTTGGGGTCGCCGTGCGGTGCTGGCCACTGGGGAATTACCATTTTGGTATTTTGGACTGTTGGTTGGGTTTGGCTTGGGACGGCTCCGACTTTAGTTGTTGGTCTTCCTCGGGTTCCTCTCTCCTCCTTTTGATTCGCTGGACCTTTGGTTTCCTCTGCCTCTCACTCTCGTGTTCTGTTCGGACCGGTGTGTCTTGTTGTGCGCTCCATTTCCGAGAGATTTGGTTTCATCTGGCTTTGGCGAGGCTTTTGGTTGGCGTGGACTTGACGGCTTGGATCTGTTTTGCCTTTGTTTTTCTTTTTGTTAGTTCTGTTTATTGACTTTTGTTGTTTTTCTGGCTGTTTCTTGGTTGTTTCTTGGTTTTTTCTTTCTTCTGGGTATAGGCATGTTAGACTCTGCCTGTTGTTTCAGTTCTTCAAGTTTGGAAAATCAGGGTATTAAGACCTGTGTTGTAAGGTTCTGTTTCACCCCGTGTTGGGTTTTTGGTTGTATTGAGGATGTATCCTCATCCTTCGGCCTCATTTCGAAGCCGCTGGATTTATATAAAAAAATCTGCTGAACAAAAAAAACATCATCGTATCATTTGAAAATCTTCATTTCATGAAAACTAAGAAGAATTGTCGAGAGGGATGGGTAGCTCTGAAATTAGAGATGAGTAAAGCCTACGATAGAGTGAAGTGGGGTTTCCTCTGGGACATGATGCGCGCATTCGACTTTTGTGAGCAATGGATATCGCTGTTGAGACAGTGCACATATTCAGTGTCGTACAAGGTTGTGGCATGTGGAAATTAGGCTGGGTTAGTACAACCAGAGAGAGGTATTCGCCAAGGGACCCTTTGTCTTTGTATTTATTTCTGTTCTGCATGGAAGGGTTCGCACGACTCCTCCAAGTTGAGGAAGGGTGGGGTCATATTCATGGGGTCCAGATTGCACCGGCCGCCCCTTCGATCACTCATATATTCTTCGCATATGACTGTTACGTCAACTGTAAAGCCTCTCATATTGATATGGGACGGACCAGGAACTATCTTCGGATGTTCGAGGAAGCGTCAGGACAGGTGGTGAACCTTCAGAAGTCATCGCTATTTTTCAGTACGAACACTCATGGGGATGCACAAGCAGAAGGGGTGAGATTTTTGGGCATTCCAGAGCTCCAAACTCCGTCACCATATCTCAGGGTTCTAAATATTATGGGACGGAGTAGGAAGAAAGACTTGCAATACATTCTGGAACGGGTGTTGTTGAGACAGTGCACATATTCGGTGCCGTACAAGGTTGTGGCAGGTGGAAATTAGGCTGGGTTTGTACAACCAGAGAGAGGTATTCGCCAAGGGACCCTCTGTCTTTGTATTTATTTCTGTTCTGCATGGAAGGGTTCGCACGACTCCTCCAAGTTGAGGAAGGGTGGGGTCATATTCATGGGGTCCGGATTGCACCGGCCGCCCCTTCGATCACTCATATATTCTTCGCATATGACTGTTACGTCTACTGTAAAGCCTCTCATATTGATATGGGACGGACCAGGAACTATCTTCGGATGTTCGAGGAAGCGTCAGGACAGGTGGTGAACCTTCAGAAGTCATCGCTATTTTTCAGTACGAACACTCATGTGGATGCACGAGCAGAAGGGGTGAGATTGTTGGGCATTCCAGAGCTCCAAACTCCGTCACCATATCTCAAGGTTCTAAATATTATGGGACGGAGTAGGAAGAAAGACTTCCAATACATTCTGGATCGGGTGTTGAAAAGGGTCCACTGATGTGATGGTAAGCTTCTTAAAGGGGCAGGAAAGGATGTATTGGTCAAGTTAGTTCTTCAGGCCATATCGACTTATGTTATGAGGGTCATGCGTCTAGTGTAAGGAATAATAGAAAATATGAATGTAGCGCTGGCACGATTCTGGTGCAAGTCCTTGGGTGGTGGGGAGAAACCAATAATCTGGAAATCATGGGCGACTATGTCCCGGTCGAAGGAGAGCAGGGCTCTCGGGTTCAGGATTCTCCAGGATTTCAATACAACATTGTTGGGAAAACAACTTTGGAAAATTGCCACGAAGGAGACAACTCTGGTAGCTCGCGTTCTAAAAGCACGTTATTTTCCGGACTCCACGACATTGGAGGCCAAACGGGGACTGAACCAGAGTTTTATCTTGCAAAGTCTCCTATCAGCCCAGGCCCTGGTCAAGCAAGGGGCACGGAGATCCATAGGGTCGGGGTCATCCACTTCAGTACTTCGCCACCCGTGGCTTACAAGAGTGGAACCATGGATAACCTCGACACACCCGGATCTGGAACACATGAATGTGGCAGGCCTTATGAAACAAACCACAAGGCAATGGGATGAAGACAAAATCTGTACTCTGTTTGATGAGAGAGACAGAGTAGCAATTCTTACAGTCCCAAAAAGTAAAGTGGCTCTATCGGACTCTTGGTACTGGATGGGGGAGCACTTGGGACAATACTCAGTCAAGTTGGCCTACGGTATGATCACTCACGGACAATTGTCTTCAAAGATCCAGTCAGATATATGGACCTCGACATGGGAGTTGGACGTACTTCCAAAGGTGCGCACTTTCCTATCGAGAACTTGTGCATGATGTCTACAGGTTACGACCAGACTAAGGATGCGCAGGGTGGATATTGAACCCATTTGCCCAGTGTGTCAAGGAGAGGAGGAATCAGAATTTCATCTCCTAGTCACATGCCCGGTGGCGACATAATATTGGCAAATAAGTGGATTGATCTTTCCAATAGTGGATGGAGATATTATCGAGTGGTTGCGCTCTATCTTAAGCATCAACCCAACAACCAAAGGGGGGAGATAGGATGTCTCCTATGGGAAATCTGGAAAGCTAGGGACAAGAAAGTTTGGGAGAATGTTCCATCTAGTGTAATGACAATAAACCATACGACTGCTCTCTTAAATGCAGGGTGGACGGAAGCTAAAGTTCAGAAGAAGGAATCGACGCCAAATCCAACTCAACCGGTCGCTGGAGCAGAGATCATGTGGACCTATCCGCCTCAAGGGTCATGGGTCATTAATACGGATGGAGCCTTATTTGCCTCAATGGGCCAAATGGGAACATGGTGGGTGTGTAGGGATGACATGGGTTTACTCACTCGGGCTCTGTCAGCCTCGTTCCATGGCCCACAAAACCCGGGTCTCGTCGAAGCTTATGCGATCAGAGAAGCACTACAATGGCTAGTGCAGAACCCGCGATATTGCAGCATCATCAAGAGTGATTGCAAGGTCATAGTGGATATGATCAACAAGGGAAGAATGTCTTCTTCTCCTATAGGGATAGTCGTTCACGATTGTAGTACCCTATTACATAGTCTCGAGTACGTGCAACTCGAGTTTGTTAAATGAACAGTGAACAAAGCAGCTAACTGGCTTGCCAAGGCGACCTGTTCCTCCCCTGACTGGGAGTGGAAAGGAGGATTTATACCGAAGCCACTCCACCGTATTTTTATTGCCGAAATTTAATAATAGCCATCGTTTATTCTAAATAAATATATATATATGTATATGAAATTGTTGGTTAAATATTGAAACTTACTATATACTATTGGTCACAAACACTACACTACCCAACGTTTCAAAATAAAAAATGAACTATCTTAAATATTGGTCACGTGCATCTGTTAGTAAAAATGGACAGAATAATAACGAGGGTACAAGGGTAATATTCCTTATAAAATGTATATAAGTCAAATGAATAAGGAAAAAATCGTTATTTTACCATCATTAAGTGATACACGAGGTCATATGACTAACAGAAAAAAACATTTCGTCTATTTTTACAAACAGAATCGCGTGTTTAATACTTAGACAATGTATTTGTCATTTTGAAACGTTGGGTAATACAACATTCACGACTAATAATTAAATTTTAATATTTAAGCCTAAAATTGTCCTTAATTTTCAAGCAGTTCACTTCAATGAGTATGAGTTCAATTAAAACCAGGCACATTTGAAAATCTCTCTCCTCTTCATTTGTTAGTTTCTTTATTTTATTGGCGGATCAAAGTATTGGATCTAAAACAAGTAGTACCAAAAGAAAGGAGTAAAAATCTGACACACAAGTTAATTAAAGCCAATCATGTGCTATAAACCCATATAAATTAATGATTAAAACTCACATAAGCTCATAGAATTGAATTGATTGATATTATGAGCTGTTGGTCACATTTCCATTTCGTAGAGTCTATCAGAGATTTAAGACCCACTACTGGTTCTCTTTATCGACAGTTTCCACTTTAGCTTCTGGCTCTGGGACTAGGTGCGTGTGCTGGCCACAAGCTTCATAAAAACACAAAAACTGAACTCAGCCAAGCACTTGCCCATCAAAACAAAATAAATGGATATCTAATCTATTTTGATCCGCCCGATAAATATTGTTCTAATATAAAGTATTGAATTTTTATATCAATATCAAAATTAATATTAAACATTGATCAACCAAACAGGTTCTACACTTACATGTAGTATTGATTATTTTCATACAATAGTTACATACAGTAAGTCAGAAGTGAATCCATTTGTTAGTACCAATCCAAAGATAGACCTAATGATATTGGTTTAATGTATTAGATCCATTTTGCATCCAAAAAAATCTGTAATGATTTGACATTGCGGCTTGATTGATAAGATGAGCTGTTTCTCACAATGTATGTGCACATCTAAGATACAAAAAAAATGAAAACCCAAGATTCAAAAACACAATTAATAGAGTGAGCAAAAAGTGACCCAAAAGAAATATGAAAGAGGGAAAAAAGTGTTAAACCCTTTAACCTTTTCCCTTAAACATGCACTGAACCTTTGCAGGTCTACCAACTTTCCTTTTTCCCTTGTTAATGCCAATAATACAAAAACCACGCCTTCTCGCTTACCTAAATTAATTATGGTTGTTAATTTAAAGTAATAATAGCTACCAGCAGTGGCGAATTTGTTCAGGGCCTAGGGGCACGTGTCCCCTCCATTTTTTTTGAAAAATTCCTACATGTTTTTCGATTTTCTTTACAAAAATTACCTCTTAATTCCTTCTAATTTTGTAGTTATGCCTTCCCTCAGAATTTTTACAGTCACATACTATCACTCATGGCCTCATGTTCATCGTCATCATCTCCTCAACCCCAAATTCTAACTCCGAGCATCAGTGGTTCAACTTCTATCACTGCTAGGGACTTCGAGCAACAGATGTCTGAAAGCTCAAGTCAGGGTCAGGTAATTCGAGCAACCACTATATATGTTTATATTGTAGGTTTATTTGTCGGATTTAGGGATTTATATGTTAGGATTTGTCTGATTTTAGATTTAGGTATACTAGTTTCTAATTTTGATTTTTAATGTTTTTTTTTTAATTTTGCTTGCTGTTTTTTTCTGGCTAATCTAACCATTTCTACCTTATGATTTGAAGGTACCACATGAGTTTGTTACATCAGCTAGATCTATGGATGGTAGTGTCATCACATCTAGTTCTACTACAAACGTACCAGATGTGGGAGATGGTGTTGGGGGAGATGCACCTGCTTCTCCCTAAGGTATGATTCACAAACTCTCATTTGAGCAAGATGCTTGCGAAATTGCTCTCACCAAGATGATAGTACTTGATGAGTTGCTTTTCACACTTGTTGAGGGTGAAGGGTTCAGATCGTTTATGTCTATTTGTTGTCCGTTATTTAAAGTGCCTTGTAGGACTGCTATTGCTAAGACAATTTTTGGTTTATATGAATCTGAAAACTCTTCATTGTATAAAGAATTTTTATACAAAAGTTTGAGAAAGTTAAAGCCTAGGGTATCGACAATTGAAGCTATGTTCAACTTTGAGAAAGCTCAAGAAGGTAATTGTATAAAGAACTTTGAAATATCTTCACATTGTCGTTCTTTTACTATTTAATGTTCAAGTCATAATTTAGTTTTGTTACTTTGTTTTCCAGAGCTGGTTGGTGGAGTATTTGTTGTTGGTGAATCGACTTCATAAGGTTGTGAGATTGTGAGGTAAACTAAGTGTTATTTTATTTTTTTAGTTTTAAATCATTTACTTGCTTAGTATCTAATTTATTACTTTATTTTTGTTTTAGGTATGATTGCAAGTCTCACTCATGGATGAAATCATGGAGGAAAAGTGATAGAACAATTTGGAAGAACTTATTTTGAACACTTATTTTGATTTTTGATTAGTTGTTTAAGATTTTATAGTTTCATCTTGCAAGTTTGCAAACTATTGTTGGATTTTGATACACTTTGTTGATTTTATATTATTATAAAATAGGTTTGGGGTGTTTTTTCACCATTAGGCAAGGATCATTGATCTCTGCTCATTAAGATGAATTCAATGAACCTTGTTTAATGGTTTTTCACCCACATGGTTTAACTTAGTTTGTGTTGTTTGCATTTCTATATTGAAATATATGCTTGAATTTATACTTGGGCTGAGCCTACTAAGATTTGATCTGGACAGGGTAAAATCCGTATCCGATCTGGATCCGGATGACCAAAAATCCAGATAATATCCGGTCATCCAAACAGGGTACGGGTATTGAATTTCAAAATTCGTTTGATCCGGACTGGATAATAAAATGGGCTTCGGACCGGGTATACGGTCCGGTTACACCCCTACGGCTCAACACCTTCAAAACATCTCCCAATACCGCCAATATCTCAGTAAACAAATCACTTAAAGTCACAACCAGATATGACACTTTGGGCCTCCGACGACGACGGGAGAACAGAAAAGACATTTGTTCTGCTTCCTTTTTCTATACATCATCTTCTCTGCGTCTCCCCTAGGGTCTATGTTAGGGTTTTTCCTTTTAGTGTTCCTTTCGAGTCGCCTATAGCCACCGCGATGTTGACTCCCTCCCGCCACGAACGAAGCGTCTCACAATCTTGTTCGGTCCCCCCTCTGCAGCTCCGATGGTTGTCGAATGGCTCACCTCGTCATCCATAGACCTCATCGCCTCGGAGCCCTACGATCTCCTTTTCTTGGACCCCACGTTTTGATCGACCCCTGCTGTCTCTAAAGCCGTCGTTGTCGACTCTAGAGTTGTCGTCGCCGTATCTAAAGTCATCGTCGTTGTCGGCGTGTCCTTCTCTTTGGCCTCCACCACCGCACCCTCCCGACCCCTATCTTGATTATGAATCTATCTAATCGAGTGGGTCTTTTTTATTTTATCTGATTTCGTCTTTACAGGGTCAATAACTAGTGAGCAGAGAATCAAAGATTTTTCTAAGGAGGGAACCACGGTTCACGTATATCCTCCAAATACAACTGATGCATTTCAAGTTCGATCGCTTTACTCCCATATGCAGCCTTTAGGCCCTACCTTGAGCAGGACTTCCAGCTCCGTCTTTCAACCCCCACCTTTTTTTCCTGCCTATATGCGAGTTCAATACCGTTTTCAACGGTTATTTTGTGGAAAAAAAACTGAGAATAAAGTTGTCAACTAGTTTGTCAAGAAAGTGCGCTCTATGCCTATTCTTCAACAATCTGGACATTTTCTTAATGTATTCCAATGCATCTTCTAACTCTGATAATTAATAAAAGTCACACCATTCAGCCAAAATACATTTTTTTTTTAACAAAACTCAAACAATTCAATTAGGAAGTTTCACCTTTATAAATTGAGCAAGTGGAGAAAGCACGTGACCTTACTATTTCCAAATTACCTTTATTTTATTTTTACTATTTCCTATTCAATTGTCTTAACATAAATTAATGGCAATAAAACACACATTCATGCCCTATATATATAGTTATGTATATGAGTACAACCCAGCACTTTCCCTTGAGACAAGCTCTGTTTTGAAGAGTTGTTGTTCTGTTTCGTTTTGAGTTGAAGAATGGCAGAGAACGGACACGCAGATCCAGAGAAGCAGAAGCTGCTCCTACAAGAGCACGAGGAGAAGCACTTCATGTCTAGTGAGGTCGTCCGTGACATCATCCTTGGCGTATCCGACGGCCTCACCGTCCCCTTCGCCCTCGCCGCCGGTCTCTCCGGCGCCAACGTCTCCTCCTCCATCATCCTCGTCGCCGGAATCGCTGAAGTCGCCGCCGGCGCCATCTCCATGGGCCTCGGAGGGTATGTACTATATATATATATATATATATACGTACCACTCTGTTTTAATTAAGTGAACACATCCGCTAATTAGTAATTACACATGCATAGGTATCTGGCAGCAAAGAGTGAAGCTGATCACTACATGAGGGAGCTTAAGAGAGAGCAGGAAGAGATCATCAGTGTTCCCGACATAGGTTCGTTTGTTTAAGATCTGGAGATGTCTGTACTATGTAATTAAATCATGTCTTAACGGAACTAGTGCTCTTTGTATAATTGCAGAAGCAGCTGAATGTGCAGAGATATTAGCACAATACGGAGCAGAGCCGCACGAATACGAGCCAGTGGTGAACGCTCTGAGGAGAAACCCAGAAGCATGGGTCGATTTTATGATGAAGTGAGTACATAGAAAAATATAAAAATTAAACCTTTTTTTTAAAAAAAAGAGGCATAAAATGAATAGGGCCATACAAGTTGTAGAAGCCTGATCAGATATAAACGAGTGGTTTTAAACAAAATTTACATGTGTTACATATTCAGCAATTAAAATTCAATGGTACTCATTAATGTGCAGATTTGAGTTGGGGTTGGAGAAGCCGGACCCGATGAGGGCGCTACTGAGCGCGATGACGATTGCATTTTCGTACGTCGCCGGAGGAGCGGTGCCGCTGATTCCGTACGTGGTGTTTCCGATTGCAAGAGAAGCTCTGGTGGCTTCGGTGGTGTTGACTTTGGTGGCATTGCTGATATTTGGCTTCTGCAAAGGTCACTTCACCGGAAGTCAACCCTTCAAGAGTGCCCTGCAGACTGTCTTCATCGGAGCCATTGCTTCAGCTGCCGCTTATGGCATTGCTAAGCTCATCCAACCCATGACATGACCCCAACCACTTATGTTTTTAATTAGTTACACTTACCTCGGAATAATAATAATCGTGTGTTCTTTAGTTATCTACTTTTTTTCAATGAGGAGGAACAGAAGGTGGTGTTCTCAGGAATTTAAGAACAACTCTTGACTTTTTAATGATGTCCTTGGTTTGTTTGTTAATGGATTGATGTAGATGATGGTATGAGATATTTTGCAGACTAAACTTTGATCAATGTCGGTGCACTATGTTCAACTTCTTGATGTATTGATGACATGTGCTACTTTGACCCAAATTGATCAGCTCCCACAGCTCCACGCGTCCAATGTGACATTTCACTCTCATAATGTCTCGACAAATGCCCTCTCAACTTTAATTTTATTAGAACATCCATAGTGACAGTAGTAAATACGTTGAAATTGGTCGTCAAGTTTGTCTTATCCGTGAAAAAAATGTGTCGAATCTCAGAAAGCGCACCGTTTGGCAGTTGGATACGTCGATGAATTTGTATACGTTGATAGTATGTAAATTCGACGCATAGGCTTCCAGACTCGTTGACTGAAGAATGGGTTGCAACCACGTGACGACGAAACAGTTGGGTCATTAAAACAGAAAGGTAAATTCGGATATGAATAACAACCACACGTTTCCTTAATCTTCAGCCAAGTATGCAAATCTCTCTTCTTCTTCGGCGACCACTCTCGTTTTAGCAGCTTCACTGGCAACAACTTATATTTAACGGTAGAATCGCGCTCAACGATGTTATGTTGTCGTGGTGTTACCTCGTTTCCGATGACATAACCTCCCCGAATCTCCGGCAACACCGTGCTTTACCGTGTTGCAGATTCGACAATCAGAGCAAGTTGCGGTAGAGAAAAGGAACGTAGCGGTCGGCGTGACGCTCGACCCGAAGTTGGCCAGCATTGAGAAGCACTGACGGGAGTCACTGACTATGTCCCGACCGCTCATGTAGATGCTCTTATAACATATACAACGTTAGGATCTTTTTAGAGGTTCTCAATCTCATCAGAGAATCCACAGTGTCAATAGATCGAATCGGTTTACTCCTGAGCTATGATTGACTTACAATTAACTTCGGTTGTGTTAAATTGCAAGTCTGATTCTTTTTTACCGTGCAGCGAATAAGCTGATTCAGTATATTCCGAAAAAAAATCCAAGTGTAAAAAAACAATCAAACGGAAACTAAATTACTGCCGAGTTGAGAAACAAAAAGTACAAACCAGGAACGAGAAAAACCGAACAGATGAAAACCTATAGGGGGCGAAGTCGTTGTAGAGGCGCCATTTCAAAATTCCCAAACCATAGCCAACCACTCATGCTTGAGGAAGGGGTGGCCGACATTATGCTCTATTAGCAATCCGTTTCCAAGAGCACCTTCAAATCAGTGGTTGTTGCACCAAGTGTATCCCGGGACTCCATGAACGCCATCTCAAATGCCTCCACCCATAGGTTCGTTTTTTTGTAAATGGTCTTTGAGATGCTTCTCAAACCGGGGTACTGATGGGTGGTCATGCCTAACTTTTTATTGTGGATGATTCTCCAATACTCTTGGGTAACGTCCGCTTGTAACATTCACGTGAGGTATAGCCGAGTTTCTTTTTCTACGGTCCATGGAGGAGCCATGTAGAGATTTGGTTGGGGGAGAGGATGAGTTGAAACGGAAACAGAGAATAAGCAAGGAGAATTGGCAGAAGAAGAAATGTGTGGAGAGAATCCGTTAGGAGTTTGTTGTTATTAAATAGGCTGAATAAACTTGGGGTGAAATTAATAGGGTAAATTCGGTGAAATAATTGAGGACACTTTGTTGACTGGTAAGTTTAACTGATTCAGTGGTGAATTGAATGGTAGAATCATCAAATACTAATCTCATTTAATAAAAAAAAACGTCAAAATTTCATTGTATCGAATAAGCTGAGTTGTTTGCCAAGTACAACATTGAACAACCTGAGCTAAAGCCGAGTACAAAGATGAAAAAAAACATACATTAACTTAAATTATGTGATTCATAACTTGAAGCATAGCGAACATGAGTGATTTGTGGTTGGCCTTCTCAAGCGGGGTCTAGTCGGATGTGTCTAGAGTAACGACTTCAGCATACTACCTCATCAATGAGTTGTGGCACTTAAGAAGTTGGGCTTTGGTGCGCTCAAACCTACCACGCCAGCGGGCTACGCTCGATTCTATAGATAAGGCAGTATGCTGAAGCCGCTCATGAGCATCTCTGAAGATGTAGTTCCTGTTGTGCTTCACCAACATGAGGTTCATGATTCGTTCCTCGACTTCCTTAACAGTAGCCCATAACGACTACACCATCTCATTCTCCGCCCCTCGAGTCATCTCCCGTTACGTGACATAGTTTATTACGAACGCATCAAACTCTTCACCACTAGAAGAATCCGTCAACAATCGAAGCGCTTGAACGTTAGCGGGATAATAGTATAGAGTGAACAAAGAAATGCTTGATGGTGTGGGAAAAATAGAACTTAAATGGGTTTTATAGCGAGAAAAAATCGTTTGAAATTGTTAATTTTTATTTTATTTTTTTGCATCCTAATTGGAAGACTCAGCAAAAGGTGGCGGATTCTGAGCGTAATGGACGAACCTCAGCCCGAAAAACGGCCCACGTCTCACACGCTAAATTGGCTTGTCAAAGTCATCACAGTAGAAACGACAGCTACCACTGAATATCAGATGGTCTTTTGCAGTGCCATCGATTCAACGTGGGAAATGACCACGATTTGACTATTCGACGGCAAAATTTAGCTTTTCCTCGAATTTTGACGCGTGAACCTTCCCCAAAACGATGTCATTATGGGTTCTCTTAGACGTATTAGAATTTAAGCGATAGGAATCGATACTTGAAACTTATGTTTTCTACGATGTCTGGATTATGTAGAAATCTTGTAATGATTCTTGTCTGCTAACTGTATAATTAATTTTCATTTCTAATTTCAATAAATAATGAAATGAAACATAATTGCACGATTAGGCCTCGTATCCTTGATCTTCATCAAAACCACCTATATCGTCATTAGAATATGACAACCCTAAACAAGGTGGTGTCAATTAACGAGCGATAATTTAAAAGAGGTGGATTGTGGTACATTTTTATTGGATGACCCTGTATTTTGGTTGGTTTCAGGTACAACTTCATTTGGCGATAGTGGATCTTGAATCCTCGATTCGGCTTCATCACGTTTTCATGATCAGGAGTTGGCAAGAATGGTTGCACAGGTTCCACCGGAGGAGTACAAGGACAAGAAATCGAAAGGGGAAAAAGTTCATCATAGTAACCATAATCACCCCCATGCAGAAGGCTCCCCGAAGGTGAAGAATAATTTTGACTCATTACAATAGTAGGTTGATGTAAACTTTGAAACTTAAAATTGGTAAAATGGACACGTAAAATACTCAAGTATTATTGATTATTTTTAATATTCGTATTTCTCAATACAACGAGAACATCTTTTTATATAGAGTTTAACCCTATACTAAATAGGAAATACTACATTAAACAATATATCAAACAACATAGGAAACCAAACTAAACTAGAATTAGGAAATACTTGTAACTGAAAATAAACCAAACTCTAACACTGCCCTCACGTGCAAATCGGATAACGAGTCTTGTACGTGGACGAAGAATAAATTTTAAATTTCAACTTCATGTTGCTGCTTCACCATTATGTTGTCGTCGGAGAACTAAATTTTTTTCAACACTCCCTCTCATGTGTAGGACTTGACATCTACACACGTATTAGGGTAAAAAAGAATGTTTGCATATGGGTCACAACAAGAATGTAGTTCTGCTTATGGGATTAAAAAATTAAGACCATAAGATAGTAACTTACTATAAAGTATTGGTCACACGTGTTGTGCTACCCATCGTTTAAAAATTATATTTATTATACCTAAACTTTCGGTCACAAACTCCCGTTAGAAAAAATGAACGGAATATTTCATTTTGTTAGTCCTTTGATCCATTTAGCTGTTCAGTGGAGAATGAAATGTCTAATTTTCCCTTACTCAATGAAACCTTATGAATTGATCGCACTGTAGTGCATGCTGACCACGACTATAGCGCATGATAGATCCAACGATTTGCATTACAGGTTCCAACATGTTTCAACACTTTGTTACAACGTTCCAACGATTTGCACTATCATAGATTCCAACAGTTTGCATTACAGGTTCCAACGATAACATACTACACAAACGGTTGTAACTTGCAGTATGTGACTGTTGTAACATACAATGCAAATCATTGGAACTTTATAACAAAGTGTTGGAACCTAAAAAACCATCAGCGTACGCTCTAGTGGTGGTCCGTAACACTACAGTTGTGCGAAAAAAAAGGTTCAAAAAATTCACTTTTCGATTTATCCCGTTCATTTATTTTTAGATGTAACAACCTACAAGGACTCATAGTTCACACAACAAAATGATTTACGCTAGATAGCGTCCCTTCTCTGATTTATATGCCGAGCAAGTGGGCATTTGCTCCCCCGGTGAGTTATCGGTCCCCAATCTAAACGTTGAGAGTACATAACATCAGCTACATCTTCATACGGTCCTCCTATTTCCCGTGCCAGAACAGATTAGATACTTGTTTTTCATGTGAATCCTTGTGTAAATATTGGTGGCCCTTTTCGGACAAAACTATCTAGGCCACCATGAGAGAGTAATATAGGATGTTCCAAAACGATGTCATTGGATTCTCTCCATTGTTATTATTGCTATGGTCAGCTTTATATGTTAAAAGATGGATTGATAGTCGTAAAAATGATGGTAGGAGCTACAAAGTTGATCTTTTAGCTTGGCACGTCTATTCCAAAGAATAAATACTTGTTTTCTTTTTCTTTAAATAATAATAAAAAAAGTGAATATTTATGAATGAGATGTAAAAATCTTGTCAGTCCAATTTGGACATAGAGTGCTAGTATGAGTATCTCACTTATAAAAGATATGATAATCATCTTCAGGTAGATTTTGTTATAAGCTTACTGATGATAATACACATGTAATGTAACAAGTAGAAGAAGAAAAATAGAGCTTTATGAGGAGATACGAAGGGGAAGAGGAGGCTTGCGGCTTGAATTGTCTGTTTGTTGGAAGCTTTTCTCTGAATGAATCTATGCTTTCCGCTTTCTTTTTTATCAACCACTTCTCCATTTTGTTCTTCCTTTTTGGAATCATCTTTTTATTCACTACTCTCCAAAATACTTCCTTGTACCATACTCTACACTTATTCTAAATGGAATTATCATTTCAATATATTATATTTTCATGGAAGCAACATTACTTCCCGAACTAGTTCGTTGGTTCAAGAATGGAGTTCCATTATATCTCTTACTGTTATTTCTGTTAGAAGACTCGATCTTTGGTTTTAACATTATTCGCTCTGTTTTTTCAATGAGAAGAAACACTCAAAACCCTCAGTCTCTTTAAATTGAAGATAGTAAAATCTGTAGAGGAATAGTAGAGCAGTAGTGATTCTTTTGATGCATGTGTAGCAGCCTTTTATTTCACATGAGGAGCTACAGTTTCTTCAGTGTTTGGACCCTTGTGCTTGTTTACTTGCTCCTTCAGTATCAAGTACCTGTAGACTGTAGTGAGTGTGTGTCACAAGACACATGCATTTTCTTTTTCATGTCACTAGGCTAAGTAAGTCTAGGGATCAGAGAATTTTTAGGTACTTGTCCAAGACTTTTCAGATTTACCCAGAAAGGGAAATATATACATGTCTAAATGTCACCTTTCTCACCAAATTCCATTATACCACCCTTCAGCATCATAAGACAAAGCTTAAATTCTTATGCACTACATAATCTGAATTCATCATATATAGCATAATACAGCACGGGAAGGAAAGTTTGGTTACAAGAAAAACCTTTATTGCTCAAGTATAAGCACTGTGTCATAGTCGTCACCCGCGACAATAAGACTCTCAAGTTCTTGTTCCAACTAATGTATTTTGGGGAAACATAATGTTTACAGATTCATGACAAAAATGATGCGATCACAGTTGCTGATCCAAATATGAGTCTGTAGGTGCTTTCTTGTCACTTCCTAGATATCCTGTGACACTTTGAGCAACCCCAGAGGCAACATTGTTCATCAAAGAGTTGCTCCATGCAAGCCATCCAGTTTGGGCAGCTGGTAGACTTCTTGCTTCCTGCATGCTCCTTTTCTGTTCTTCCTCAACGATATCAGCCCACCTCTTCGCCATAAACTCCATGACTGCTTCAACCCCCTCCTTCACAATCTCCATTGGAGGCATTGAAAGCGGGTTTTGCTCCAAGTTAAGCTTAGTTAGGTTTTGGAGCCTGAAAAATGTGTCGGGAAGGGTTTTGATCTGGTTGTTGCTAAGATCAAGCTCCAGGAGGTTGGTGAGATCACTTATTGTTTCAGGAAGCTCTTTGAAGTCACTGAAGTTACTGCTCAAGTTCAGGACCTCAAGATTTGTCAACATCCCTATTGCGGATGGCAGGCCGTGAATCTCATTGAAATGAGCATCGAGAAACTTCAAAGATCTCATTTCACAAATTGATTGAGGAAGGCTATGGATTTTATTCAGGTAGATTGAGAGCCTCTCAAGATTAACTAGTCCATACCCAATATTCGTTGGCAAACATGTCAAGTAATTGAAGC
Source organism: Erodium maritimum (assembly GCA_963921825.1). NCBI lineage: Eukaryota > Viridiplantae > Streptophyta > Magnoliopsida > Geraniales > Geraniaceae > Erodium > Erodium maritimum. The sequence goes on along the minus strand of OY997590.1, from coordinate 68,952,654 downwards.
TCACATCGAAGTCCACCAGTGAACTGAAATGAAGTTTGGAACAAACCATAAAAAGAAAGATAAAATGACCAATTGGGATGCAGAAAATAAAACAAATAATGGACATCAACAGCATCATTTTGGGAAGGAGTCAGAGAAGAAAAATGTAATAATGCATTACCAGCAACGGGTGATGCTTTCTGGAAGAGCATTAAGCTTGTTTGCAGACACATTGAGGACCCTCAGATTATGCAACAACCCAATAGAGTCTGGGAGGAACTTTAAAAGATTGGAAGAAACATCAAGCTCCTCCAGCTTCTGAAGTCCTGCTATTGAATCAGGAATGACCTACTCCAACATGAACATAAATGGGATATGGTAAACAAAAAAAAATGTTGATCTCATCAATTGCAAGATGACAAGTCAAAATCACCGTGGAAAATGGCTTCCCTTGTGTAACAAAAGTAGGAATGCTAAATTTAGATCACAATGTTTTCAATTGCATGCAAGCACTGGACGAATAATAATGTAGTCAAGTTCATGAACTCTAAATACTATCAGAAAATTATTGGAAAGCCAGAGGCCCAGATAAACCATATTCATATAATCAACTAATTGCTTTGTAGTTGAATTCAAGTTTAGAGGATTATGGCAAGAAATGAGCAAAAGATTGCAAAGAAGAGGCAATTAATTCATTTAGTTGTGTATATAACTAAAAAACACCGTGGCTTGAAGAAAAAACTTTTTTTAGAATAGACATGAGGTCACTCTCAATGAAGTAGCGTGCAAGACCAGGCAAGTGATTGCTAATCTGTAGTCCAGAAATTAGAAATAAAGGACTTGACTTCTTAGTCATTAAATTTGAAATTAAAAAAAAAGTGCATATTCAGATCAATCGAACAGAAGATATCATATAACCGAAATGAACACAGCCACAAACCATATGCAGTACCATATTATATAATACAGAACTCCATAACATATTGCAAGCTCCACAAGAACAAAGACTCTAGTTCCATCTCTATTCCTATAAGCATCAAGGCCTTACTAATATACACAGCTTGTAATTATATGCTCCGTAAGACTCAACTCACCCGTTAAAAAAGACTGTTCTAACCCATACTCTTAGTAGCAATACAAGTTATTGATTCACCAAACCAACCTATATTAGACAGTGTTTTCATTCTAATTAGCCAAGAGAAATCTAAAAATTGCATCTTCATCAAAATTAAAGCACGAGAACAATTAAACAATACTAACCTCCAGCTGATTCTGGGAGAGATCGAGAAGAACCAGCCCATGAAGCTTCCCGAAGGCCTCAGGAAGAAACCTCAGCTGCCGACCAGAAAGCTCAACCTTCTCCACAGTCCCACCCGCTGCCTCCTTCAGTATCGAAACCACCTCCTCGTTCACTTCACCATCCCCCTCCAGCTCCTCCACAGCCGATCGGTAAACACCTAGCAGCATCTCCTCCGCATCTTTGAGCTGCTTCTCGTAGGCTTGGTGCATCTCCTCCAACCTCAACACCGCCATGTAAATCTCGACCTCCTCCTCCATCCCAGGCTGCTGGAGCTCAGAAACCCTGGATCTGGCGCCGGCGACAGCGGATGGGTCGGGGCGGGGGCCGAGGGATCGGAGCAGGGAGTGGATTTGGGGGATCTCGGGAGGGAGGGATTGGGCGACGGCAGAGAAGACGGTGGAGTGGTTCAAGTAAGGGAATTGGGAGAGCAGATGTTGCAGAGGTTCAGTTGGGTCGGAGGAGGAGCTGGTGGGGTTGATTTGGGAGAAAACATAGGAGAGGATGGGGAAATCTGCAGGGTTCGGATCCATTTCAGTTGCCGGAGAATCATATTCAGAGCCGATGACTATGGATTGGAGTGGAAGCGACGAAGACGAAGAACTCATCTCTGTGAAACCTGATGAACACAGAGAGTGGAGTGATAGCTTTGGTGTGGTGGTGAAGACGAGATTGACACTTTGGTGGAGGCGTGGAATACAAGTTGGACCAATTTGATGCCTCCGGCTAATGAGGAATCTTTACACCTTCTGTAGTAATTATTTTCACTTATCTTTCATATTCAAATCTCCAAATTACTTCAATAAATCATTTCAAAAATCATAATTAGTCCAACACAACCTATTTTAATAATTATAATTTACATACTAATAATAGGACGACACAATATAAAGTGATGTTCATAATATATAATTTCATTCACATTTGGTACCTTTATATCTATATTTTCATGCCAAAACGAACAGTTGATGTAGACGAGATCCAACATAAATAACTGAAATATTAACCAGAGCCATGTGATATCACATGACAAATCTGAATCGAGATGCAATCCTTTTTTTATATAAAATAAAAATCTAGTTTCAATTCACATACAGAATCACAGATTTAGAAATACAAACTTTAAGAGAAACAATATACATATTTTACTTTCTGAAAGTCGCAAACTCATTATAGAGATGAACATAGTTTTTACTCCCAGGAACAGTTCGGGATAAAGCAGTACAAAACCAAATTGAGAAAAGCAAAAAAAAAAAGGTCATTAACAAGATAAAACCAAAACATCAATGCTCTCTTCTAAAGCCTCAATCAAAACTGGACCAGCTAAATCTTTTGCTTCTTTTCTGGTAAGCCTAAAGAATGCTCATACAACAATAATGAGTCACTTTTTAGTTCTTCATTCTACCTCATATCAATGAATGGATAACAAAATCCATGTTTCTTCAATGTACAGGTTTCTCAATAAACTGTTCTCTGTCTTCCATCGGCGTCTTCTTTCTCAACCTGGACAAGTAAAATGATCTTGAGATTAATTTTCTTTTGGCAAGGAGAGAGAAAAGGGTGCAATTAGTACCATTATGAATCCTTATTTCTAATCCTTATATGGACAAAACAATGTGCTATGAAAAGCTTACCTCAACAAGTACCCTAGCTTTCTTTTTAGCTTTGGCACCTTCCTCAATCTTCCTTGAACCAAATGCTGAGTCTTTCCTACGCCTACTGCGATCAATGGCTACCGTCTCCTCATCCTCGTCATTATCATCATCCATGTCTTCTGCAATATCAATAAAATTAGCTTTTAAATTCAAATGGCCATCATGTATTCATGCATATATATCTTTTCTATTCACTAATATCAAGCAAGTGTTTTTTTATTTACAAAGCCAACATTCAGTCCAAATAATTAGGATGTATCATCGGAGTTCCATTTAAAGGAGCACAATCAATCCATAAACATTAAAAAATATTCAAGAGAATGAATCTTCTAATAATTTACCATCGTCGTCATCATCTGCAAGAGACTCGTCAATATCTAGGCCACCAAAATCTTCCATATCGTCTTCCTCTTCAAGCCCTTCATAGCCTTCCACATATTCAATCTCAGGTTCCTGCTTTTTCCAAAGACAATCATTCAATTTGCAGATAAACATGATATTTACAGACTGTATTAGCAAAAAATTACTCCACCCAAATGGATATATAATATACTTGGCTCCGATAAGAAAGATCATAAGACACTATTAAGAAAGTACCTCCTCTTCGTCTTCACTGGCAGCCTGCAGCCCTTCCTTGTCCAGAATCTCATTGTATTTGTCAAGAGGGTAGTTATATATCTCACCATAAACTCCTTTCTTAAGGCGCTCAAGTAATTCTTTCTCAATACTCTGTGACGAGAACAATAAATCAACATATAAAAAGTAGAACTTAATATTTTAGCCACTTCGATAACCTATCATTTACGACATCAATATCAATGCACCATGACAAAGAAGTAATAACCTTATCCAATACTGCTGCTTTTTCAGCTTTTTCTTCTCTTCTAGCCTCCCTCTTTTTCTCCTTTCTTGGCGTTGTCATTATCTTCTCCCTGAAAGACAACACAAAGCTCACAGATATTAAAAAGACGGCAAAACGGGATACAAATTAATTGATTTAGTTTAAAAGTCTATAAAGACTCCTCTACAATCAGCTTCTATAAGTTTCATCCTATCTTGATGATACAAATAAGTTTCCCACCTGATAATAAACCTCCAAAATAATACCTAAAGATAACTAAGATCACCAATTACTAGACAATAAGAACGATCAGAGCAACTCTTTCAGAATATTCAACCGAGACAACGATAGTACAGGCCCTGTTAATAGCTCTTGCTGAGACACATAAAGATGCAGAGAACCACTACCTTTTTATGAATAATAGGGCCAATGTTAGAACTTAGAGTCACCATACCGATGCAGAGAACCAGTACCTTTTTATGAATAATAGGGCCAACCTTAGAAGTTAGAAGACTCAATCCTATTTCTTCTTTAAGACAACGTTGTACCAGAAGTTTGATCTCCTGTCTGATGTTTGAGATAGATTCAACCTACCTTGAAAGGTAAGCTTACTATACTTGGAAAGTAAGAGAGTTAGCGGTTATTTTTACTTGACTGATGAGCACATACAGACTCAATCATCCCTGGTTTCCACCATTTTCACTCTAGTAAAATAATTTATTTGCATGCTTCTTTATTTTTCCAATTGTATGCACATAACAACAGTAAATGACAACATGCAACTGTTGTAGCATTTTATAACAACATAATTACCCCACTGCCCTACAATTGAAGTAGCAAGAATAAAAGAAGATTGATTACCTTGTTTTAAGAGCAAGCTTCCTCATACGTATCCGCATCTGAGTCATTTTGGTCAGTCGTTGCTTTGTTTTGTGGACAAGAAGCTTAGGCCAATACATCTAAGAGATAGGAAGTAGTTTAGATTAGCCACTTCCAGAACCTAAACTAAATAATACCACAAACAGAAAAGCATCTAAAGATACGTATAATTTCCAATACCATATTTTTGTCAATGATTTCAAGAGCTTTCTCATAATTTCTGGGCAACTTAATTCTTTCCCATAGGTCATTTGGCTTATGAGCCCTTTCTATAGTTTTCATGTACAAGTAGAAGACTCCTGCAGGACACCAAAACCGAGATTCAGAAAATCACACAGCAGTCATGAAAACACACAGTCAATCAACTAACTATGTGCAAAGGAAAGTCGTTCCACACAATAACACTTAGGATTAACCGGCAAGCTTGTAGCTTTAAACCACACTGCAAACACCCTGAGGCTACAACTCATTTCTTATTATGCATACAAACAACTCATAGCAGATTAGATTTCCAAGCTAAATATATAATATATAGAAATACAACTACACCATTAAATGGGAACAAGTGTCACAGGTTAAAATTGTGAACGGGATTGAAAACTAAAACATCAGCCTCCACGCTTCATGCTTCTTTTATTTTCTGATACCACAAAATTGGAAAAAGGAGTTGCCCAAATTCTTCCAATCCAAGCTACAACTCCATTCTCAAAGTTCTAGAGGAATTAAAAAAGATGAACTATTGTGCCAAAACCATCTATAAGATTCAATATGCTAATTTCATGACCCCAAACGAACACTAAATTAAATCAGGTATGATAACAAATGAGCGAAAAATACCGTCATGGTCGCGAATGGTAGCATAACGACTATTGGCAAGAGGGCAAGAGCTTCGATTACAAATACCGGTCACATTATATGGGTTTCTGCAGAATTTCCCAGTCGTGATTCTGCAAAAACAACAGGAACCAATTCAAAATTTGGAAGGAAAGAATTTGAAAACCCAAAAAGCAGCATACAAAGAGGACGGGATTTGAGTTGGAAAAGGGCTTACTTGGCCATGAAACTGCAGTGGTTGTGCCTGATGACCTGCCATATGACTTCGTCGTGCTGCATCGTTACTGGACTTGAATTTCAGTCTGGGTTATTGCTGCGACGAGGATGGCTATGGTCAAGGTGCTAGGGTTTATCGAGCCAAACGGGATGTGAGTGAAATTTTAGGGTTTAAGCAAATGCTAGAGAAGAAGTTCGTTGTTGCGGAATTCTAATACGACCAGTCGTTTCATCTACTTGTTTAACACTCGGGACACACGGTCTACAGTGTACACTATTACCGGTTTTGTTTCTATGTAGCACACTTGCACAAGTTCGTTTATACCAAAGTTCTAAATAAAAAAATTAAAATCAAGTTAACATTTTTTTTTGAGAAAATACGATCATTATATTATAATTGAAATTTGCTTACAAAAATTAAGTACTGGAATACAAAAAACTGAACTAACAATAGAACTGAAAGTAAAGTCACTCTATAAAGATCAAGGGTAGTCTGGAGGAGAATGTCACGCTTGCGTGCGCGCCAAGCTCCCGAAGTTGAAGATGAAGGAAACGCAGCGTTTCATTTAACTCATTTAAATGAAACGTTGCGTATTGGCTAACTGAAGAAGGGCCGCGATATTTTGTGAGGACGCCACGTGTAGGGCTGGGATGGAAGGCCGAAGTCAATGCTCGAGTTCGTCGTCTCCCTCGCTCGTCTGGTGCAGAAGCAGAGCAGGAACAGAGGAGCACAGGGCTTTTCGAGAGGCTCGCCTTGCATGAGGAGTGTCCGTCTATTTATAGGAGTAGATGCTTTTGGGAAGGATAGGAATTTGATCTTGTTAGTTATTAGCATAGGAAAGGTAGTTTTAGGGCAAATGATCGAATCCTTTGTCAAATTCCGACCGTTGTCCATTTTGAACCGTTGTAAGAGCCTTGGGCTCGTTTCCTATATTAATCTACTTCTCATTTCCGTTGTCATTCAATCTTAAGAGTATTCATACTCTTAACAGAGAATACTGCGACAGTGTCTTCCGATCACCGATACGGCGGCTTCAGACTGATTGGCACGGACCGAGCAGGCCCAGTGTTGGAGTTTCCGATTGGACATAAATCGACTCTGAGGTATGCTCCAGTGTAATACCGAAGCCCTAGAGCAGCGTCCCGGGCAGCCCTGTAACCAAGAACTGAAATGGCTCAATTGGACTTTACATCCTCCCGAGGAACCAGCAGACGTCGTCCCCCCTCTGAAGATAATGAGGGCCCTTAAAAACGTAAAGTTGCTGATTCCCGATCTGATTGAAGATTGTCGCGCTGGTACTTGGTGGAATCGATGCCACCCTACGTCCAGTGAGGCGGTATACCGGCAAACCCCCCACTGGACCACGAAGGCCTCATTGATCTAGGCGAGGGTGCATTCCGCCCCTCACCGTTTGTGGTGTTCCTCCATTTCCCGGGCCCCGATCTCGCCCCGAAACCCGACCCGGGACCCTACCCCTGGCCGATCCGCAACCCAGATTGCTTTCGACTCGGGCCTGTCCAGACCCGACCCAACCGGGTCTTAGTCCACCCGACATGGCCCAAACAACTCGGCCCGCCCCGTAACCCAGGCCCATCTCGGCCCAAGATAACTCTCTCAAAACCCTAGCCTCCCGTGCTTCCTTTCTCGGCCGCGCCGCCTTCGTCTCCAACCGTCCGCCGGACTCAGACATCGCAGACACCACCAACTTCTCCATCATCGGCGGTGTCCACGGTTCACGTGCCTCCTGTTCCCACGCCGTGATCACCATCAGAACCTCCTCGTCACCTCGCGGTGTTAGCGCCACCGCCGATGCTTCCAGATCCTCTGCAATGAGATCTGCGCTGTGTTCCACCGATGAGATGGGTTGCCGCGAGAGAGTTTCCTCCTCCGGCTTCGATCCCACCGAAACCAGACCAATAGGATTGTCTGGCTCCCGAGTGAGAGCATCCTCATGATCCGCCTCCCCTCAATCTATTCCTCTTGAGAACACTAGTGCTCCGCCGGAGAAGATGAAGGATAATCGCAAAAAGTCAAACTCAAACCCTAGGGTTTTAGAGAGAGTCGGCTCTGCGTAGTGTCTCGTCTCATGTCCCTCTCCGCCGCCGTGCACCCCTGTTTCCGCGCTTCCGTGCACCATTAGCAGCCATGTACGAGACCGATCGACGTACACCATACCAATCCTGGTATGATCCCGCACACCAAACCATATTTGGAACAACAACTATATAGGATCAAGGTGAAGAAGAGAGCACCTGCTATTACTGTGACCAGTGATCCCTATAGAACATCCACGATCAACACCATCATCCCCCATGAATTCCTGGGCATTGGTGGCCTAGGCCCTAGCCGCCACTCACACATGCTCCATTTTCCTCTTTCTCTTTTAATTTAACTCAAATCAAGTTAACATGATACAATTAACCAAATAAATATTAGGATAGGGTAGGAGGGGTATTTTTAAGTGTTATTTTTTGGGGCGAAAGGTGTAATTTTTATTAATTTAAATCAACTATAATGTTGTGCATCGAAAAACAGGTTTTTCGATCATGAAAAAGACAGAATAAAGAACAATGGTTCACTGATCCTTGTAGTACTCGAACCGTCATAGACGGTATTGTGACGCCTCTTGGACAATGATAGAATACGGGGATGAGAAGGGGATATTGAAAGTTCTGCTCCGAAAGCTGGCCAAGGACCTCAATAGTAGTGATGAGAGGCAAAGCATCGTCTAGGGACCCCTCCCAGGGCAGTCCGTGATGCTCGGTCGGTCTAACATTCCTTCTGGCGCGACTGTTTTTCAGCCCTCGCCTGATCCTCCCTAGGCGCTCCTGCTGCCGAACTCTTAAACGCTTCAATCGCAACGCTCCCACCATCTCCAGACCCACTAGAAATGGGCGATGAAACTTCAACAACCGGAGTGACGAGGGCGGCGAGAAATTTCCAAAACTTGAACCTACGATTTTCATTTTCATTTTTTTAATTTTAATGGTTTTTTAATTTGATATAAATGGTGATAAATATGAATATCAATATTTTTTTTTTGATAAGCTAAGAATTTTATTAAGCTAGTGTTCTATAAGAATATAGAACACAGCAGGAAAGAATCCAAAAAGGATCAATTCCTCAAACCAATACAACTCCGAAGAGTAAACAAGTATAGGAAAAAATGCGAAAGTCTACTTCCTATCTGGATTTAAACAAATAAACCGGTTTGAAACCGGAACAGGGGTAAAGAGCGAATTGGAGTCGGTGCCTCAAAATCCTCGATCCCGTCCTCGACGTCCTTCACAGGCAAAACGCGAAGATTTACTGCCTTTCGACCGACTTTCGAGCTGTAACTCCAATTGCCCGTGCTATCTTGTTTGGCAATGTCTACCATGTAACATCCCAAATTAGCCCCATTATCAGCAGAGGTCCTAGCTCGTGTCTGATAAACCACGATTGGTTGTTTAGGAAGCTTCGACTGACTCTTCTTTGGGCGACCTCGTTTCTTTGGCTCGGCCCTAGAAATTGGTTTTTCCAAGGCCTCCTTCCAAGGACTTCCCTGAAAGCCGACTTCCAAAGATGGGGTATCATCCCGAGGAAGAGGGTCGGTACTCGAGCCAGTATCTTTCTCAATTCGGCCAAAAACAGTAGCCAAACTGGGGTCCAAATTGGCCACCGCACGAGCCTGTACTACACCTTCCTTTTGAACTGGACCCAATACAGACTCAGGGCCAACTGAATAAAAACGTTCAGCAGCCTGAATCTGAGTAGCTTGGCCCAAATTGTTCCCAAGCCCACTACTGTCTGCGATTTCGTTCATCGCATCCTGGATACTCGGCGTGATCGAAGCAAACAGATCTCTCTTCCTGGGATTCGGGATCGTAATCCCGTGATCAGAACTCGAATCTCCTGAAATCACGGGCCGAACTCCTGCAACCGGACGTACACACTCGCCGGACTTCTGCGCAGACACACTACCGCTGGACTTCTGCGCAGACAACTCCGAAATTGATGCCGGAGAAGACGATTGGAGATTGGCCACCCCTAAAGGACGATCCATTCCATCTCCGACTGTGCGCGCGGGATCGCCGGAGGTGAGATTCAGATCGGCACGCAAAACAGAGCAGGTGCTCTGTTTTGCGTTTCCGACTGCATCAGGCACCGATGAAGCCATCTTCCGCCTGTGAAACGCCACGAACAAGATATGTCCTCTCACCTGTGTCCCGTGCAAAGATTCAAGCGCCTTGGAAGCAGCCATGGATGTCGTAAATCGGACGAACCCAAAAAATCGTCTCGTCCGGTTCGCTTTTCTCAGCAGGGAAATTGAGGCTATATCGCCGTACTCGGCAAACAGATCCCGGAACCAATGTTCCGACGATGGATACGACAGGTTTCTGACATATAGCTCTGTTTCACTCATTTCAAAATGAACCGGACGGCGGCGACGACGAACCACTGCTCCTCCCGTGTCAACTCCAGCAATCTCCCTTCCTTTTGATCCAACAAACGAAGACGGATCAGGAGTAGTCTCATCTGATGCCTGGGCCTGTCTCCCCGTCTCTGCTGTAGAAACCGGTCGGGTCCAAAGTGAACCAACACCAACAGCCTCAGCCTTGGAACGCTTCTTCTCTGGGACTGACCGGAACTCCTTGTACAGGGACACCAAGGCAGAACAAAAGGCGACAAAATCATCAAGTTCGCCGGAGTTGGAGCTTTGACCAAACCGAGAGCGTTTTGCTCTGCGAGTCAAACCCATCCTAGGGAGGGGAAATTAATTAATATTAATTATCATGTTAGTGAAGAAAATAATGCTAACAACTTTTTAATATCAATATTAATAAGAATTTCGAATAAATTTTTTATTAATAATAATTCCTGGAAAAATGAATATTAATATTATTTTCTTATACAGATTGTAAAAAACAGTTATTAATTTTTTTTAGAAAAAATAAAAATAGAATTTAGAAATTAAAGATATTTTAAATTATGACATCAAAAAATTAGAAACAAAATAATTCAAATAAAAAAAATGAAAATTAAATGGAAATGAAATAAAAATAAAAATAATGAAAAGGAATAAGAATAGAAAATAGAGTAGGGGTAAAATAGTCTTTTATCCTTAAGTCCAAAGTCAACCAATTAGTATAAGGGTAAAACGGTCATTTTACATAAATCTGTTAGTTTTGTAATCCCAATAACTCAAAACGTTTGTGGACCGAACATAACGGTACCAAATTGGAATAAAAAAAATTTAAGTGTACCAAAACGTTCGTTGACCGAACATATGGGTACCAAAAAGTATTTAACCCTACAAAATTTGTGCCCTCTCAATGTAGAAGCGAAATCCGCCATTGGCGCCGCCTATGGCTGCCACGAGGGTTTTGGCTTTACGGTAAGTTGAGCCAATACCGCACACGGTCAGGGGCCTGTCTCACCGTGTTTTCGACGGTTGGGGTGAGGCAAGAGATTAGTTAAACCGAAAGCGGTGTGCGTCCGATCGTTATCCAGAACGGGGTGGCTCGAGGAATGCGTAGGGATGATGGAACGGCACTAGGAGGATGGCCAATCACTGTAAAAGACATAGCGTCTGTAGGTCTGTGTGGTGCTGGTAAAACAACGAAATCAACTAACGATGCGGGGTCCGATGGGGCATCAAGCTTACCAGTGAGGGGCGACATGCACCTTCTCCTTGATTAATGAGGAACTTGTCGTCCAACGAGGGGTCTGTTGGTACTACCGTTTCACTGGATGTTTGGTGGCAATGGTTCCACCAAGTGTCGGCACGGTACTCCTTTATTATCTTAGGAGTCAGCACTCTCTCGTTGTTAGAGCCATGTACTATCAATCAAGGGAAGACGACGCATGTTGGATCTTCGAAGGATTACTTAGTCCACCTCAACGTCAACTTTCCGGAAACGGGCCCGCTCTGTCCTAGCTCATCGTTTAGGGTATCTATATCGGTGTCTGCGGTCGTTATCGTAGTATCCCTCTTCCGACATCCACCTAAACTATTTGGGTATCTGAGCATTTTTTTGTTATTGCTATTAGAGCAGCTCTAATGATAGTGATTTTGCCGTGACAAGCGCGCTGTGACATCAATTTTGAAGAGAGATAAATATTAAAATAATAATATTCGAGGAGATAGAATGTTTATAGTGGCAGGATTTACCACGGCTTCATCGCCGGCTAATGGAGATTTTTTTTGGCTATTTGTTTTTGCTACTACACCAAAAGTCCAAAACCACTGCTTATTAGCATACCCATTGGAGATGCAGTAGTAGGATGTAGTTGTTTGGAGGAGAGAGAAAGGCAAAAAAGACCCAAACCACTATCCAGTGGTTTGTCATTGGAGATGCTCTTAATACCATGACGTTCATCTCAATTCACTTATCTATTATATTATTCTTTCATTATCCCGTTATAGATCAAGATCTTATTTTTATTTATTTTAATGATTATTATTATCGTTCAAAAAAACAAACAACCTACTACTAGTTCACACTTACGGGCACGTGCCCCTCCTCAAATTTTGTAATTTTTAGTATTACTTATAATTTTTATGTATTTTCTTTTATAACAAACTTTTTTTGATCCCCCCAATATGAAATAAAACTTGCTTTTTTTCCCCATTTTTGTTCATACAATTCGATTTTTATTATAATATTTTACCTTTCTTCTCAATTCTTAATTTTATTTGCTTCTATATCTATGTTATTATTACTTAATTTATTTATATTATATATATTTTTGAAGTTTCTTAATTTGAACCAAAAGTTAATTTAAGTTATTGTTTTAAAACTCAAGACTATTATTAATTTAAGTTTTGAGTTTACTTATTAATTAAAATTTGAGACCATTACCAATATAAATTTAGTTATCTACAAAACTACTAAAATCATTACGAGATATTATTAAAAAAAATCACTCCATAATATTTGATATAAACAAAAAGAAATCGAATAAAAAGCTAATAAATATCGTACGTGTCGAAAAAGATATTTTTTTATTGGGATGACAGTGAAAGATTTTTACAAGATTGTCAAAATATGAAATATTGACGTTATATTTTGTAATATATATTAATTATTATCTTTGTATACGATGTTAATGTTTTTAATGTTATTTTTACGTCAATATTTCTACAAAAAATTCGGAGCCCCCTCACTAGAAAAGCTAAATCTGCCACTGCATGTACAGTGGGTCAAACCGGATGATCAAACCGTATGTTGACTGTTCAATATTAAGGTTTGCAATCCTTAAACTAAATTGTGCTTTACAGTGGTACAACCCGGATAGGAAACCGTATCGTGAGTGGATGTTGACAGGAAGCTGACTGGATGCTGAATTGATATTTTGCTGATTTAATTAAATTATTTATCAAAACAATAAAAGTTTTATAAAATTGAAATAAATTTTGGTAAAAATAATTAATAATAAAATAAATTAGTCAATTGCATTGTATGTTTAATTTCATTGCTCGGGAGCCCGATTCGATCCGAAAAATGTTAAGATTTTGTCGGAAACGGACACTGACGAGTTTTACATTTTAGATAAAAAAAAATATTGGGTCTATTTTAAATGTTGTCTAATATTTGTTATAGTAAAAAAAATATCCATTTATACTTTAATTTTGGACTTATCGTATTTAGTTAAATTTGATTTTACGTGTATAAAAAAAATCGGGATGACCATGTGTCACAACATGGATGGCTAACGCACGACTCGGGTCGAACAACCCGCGACCAAAAAATACGGTGCGTGGGTTGCACATCATCCTGCGAACCGTATTTTTTCGATTCGCGGGTCGCAAAAACAATCCCCCACAACGGGTCGAACCGTGACCAATGAACCTCATAATCACGGTTCGGTGCGTCAACTCATACACGATGCGACGCAGTGTGTATGCTCTTATAAGATATATATTGACTAACCGTTTGGTCCTTTATCATCTTTTCTTATGGATAAAATAGAAATAAATAAATTTGGAATTGTGTAATTTTAAAATGCTATACTGATTTACACCAAAAAGGAAGGAGAAGATAGACAAAACTTTTCAATACATCGGGAATCAGCGGCCACGAGAGCAGAGAGGATTGAGTATTAATATGGACAGCGACAACAACCAGCATTTATCAAAAACAAAACCTCTCCCCTTCAGATTCTCTCCGCACCTTTTCGAATATGGCCGAACAGACTCAGAAACTGCTTCTCGAGAAGCACAAGGAGAAGCACTTCACCGCCGGCGAGATCGTCCGCGACATCATCATCGGCGTCTCCGACGGCCTCACCGTCCCCTTCGCCCTCGCCGCCGGTCTCTCCGGCGCCAATGCCACTTCCTCTATCGTCCTCACCGCCGGCATCGCTGAAGTCGCCGCCGGCGCCATCTCCATGGGACTAGGAGGGTATATTCTTTTCTTCACTCTTATTGCTTGCATGCCATAATCGATTCACTGTTAAATATACAGATTATGATGAGTGAAGTTGTTCAATTTCTCTGTGTTTGGTATGCTCTGTAACCGAATCTTCTAGAAACCGAATCGACATGAAATAATTAAAATAGCAGTTATTTTCGAATTTTGTTCCGGGCAATGATTTGAAGTAGTTAGATTTTTATCTCTTCTCTACGGTATAAAATTATGATAATATGCTCACTGTATTATAAATTTCTTTATTTCAAACATTAATCACAGATAGGTTTGGATTCATAATTTCTATTTGATGTAGAAGTGAATCGTTGTGTATTTGTTCTCATAGAAGATCCAAAGGAAAGTTAGAACGGAAAATGAAGTGTAATGGTGTTTACATGGAATCCAATTTACAATAGTGAATATATATGCACACAGGTATCTTGCCGCCAAAAGCGAAGCTGATCACTACATGAGGGAACTGCAGAGGGAGCAAGAGGAGATAATCAGTGTGCCCGATACAGGTTCCTTTAAAAATATTTCTTAACGAGTTTCATGATATTTGTACATACATGATTTTTTTCTTCTTTTTTTGCATTGATGACATTGTAGGCAAAGTATGTTTCACCACAAGAAGGATTGTTTTATGTAGTTGTTGATTGGTGATGAGATTTTTTATATGAAATGCAGAGGCTGCTGAGGTAGCAGAGATATTGGCAGAGTACGGGGTTGAGCCACATGAGTATGCTCCTGTGGTTAATGCTTTGAGGAAGAACCCTCAAGCCTGGCTTGATTTCATGATGAAGTGAGTTTATTTCTCTCTCTCGTAAGTAATTTGCAGTAGAAAGAGTAATTTGATTGTGCCTATTACAAGGTGCTTTGATCGATAGAAGTTCTGACAATCATTTTTGACTTCGAATGAAAACTTACATTTGGTTCAGTGAGATTTATCATCCCACTGAACTCAGTCTTCATGTGATTTTTATAGGAGAAAGGACTGAAAATCATTTTCCAATTTCTATTAGAATTGAGTTCCTTGTGCAAGATTCTTTACAGAATAAGGTAATGACAAATATGTTGGCTTTTAAAAATAACCACAAAGTGTTGGATGGTGTCTGATGTCACTAAGCACTTGCTCTTGTCTTGAATAGAATAAAAACAATAATCTTGACATTTCAAAGATATAGGTACACAAACACCTTGAAAATATCTAACCTTGCCAAGTTTCAACATCAAATATGTGAAAATTTGGTCACTACTACATCTAGGAAGTGGAAATACGAACTAGGACAAGCACTTGGGTCTCCATCTCCAGTTTCAGAAGCTACAGAAACCCTGCAAGATAGGGCAATTATGGGTTTTCATATGTGGGCCGGAGTCCATTATCCTCCAGCACTTCGAAGGATAATTGGAAATGTGGTCATGCTCATTTTTGATATAGATAGGGCCAATATCACAATCTTTTCTTCCCTTTCTATCTTGCTTTACCTTCTTTTTTGTGTGGAGAATGTTTTTTTCCACTTTGGATATTTGATTTGCAAAGATTTCACTACCATACTTTACATTTCTATGCCATTAGCTGCAGACTTTTGAGTACTAGTGTTAACCCGAAGAGAACAACTTGTTTTTTTTGTGTGTGAGCCCAGGTTTGAGCTGGGGTTGGAGAAGCCGGATCCCAGAAGAGCGCTGCACAGTGCATTCACAATAGCCATTTCTTACATCCTTGGTGGTTTGGTGCCACTCATTCCTTACATGTTCATTCCAAAAGCAAGTGAAGCTGTTCTTGCATCTGTTGTGGTGACCATATTTGCATTGCTTGTCTTCGGCTATGCTAAAGGTCGCTTCACGGGGAGTAAACCCTTCAGGAGTGCCCTACAAACTGCCCTCATTGGTGCCATTGCATCTGCTGCTGCTTTCTTCATGGCCAAGCTTGTCCAAGGATAAAGCAACGGGCTTCCTACTTTCAATCTAAAGTTAACTAGAACTAAGTTTTATCTTTGTAGTATCCTACAACTGTTCGTGGATGATGACAAATGTTTGCTACTTTACTTAGTTGTTTCCCGCAAAAGTTATGGGGTTTCAATTTACTTTACCATGAAGTCTCCCTTTTTACCGTAATTGTGTTTGCTCTTAGGTAAATAGCCCATGCAAGTTGGTAGTTCAGCCTATCAAGGCTCTGCTTTGATTGGCCAAGTCGAGTTTCTTTTTCATAAGGTCTAAGAGCATGTACATCTAAGAAATTTGGGTTTATAATACTGACGGTGTAGAATAGTGAATCTGAACCCATTAAATAAATTGTATCCCAGAGTGGTGAGGTACATTATAGGATTTATGGTTTTGATTGAATGCCGAATTAATGTAATGCTGAATTTATTAAATTCCGATTTAAAACATTAAATACTAAATAATATTATAATTAATTTAACAAAATTAATTAATTATAAAATAAAAAAAGTAAATTCATTAAAACTTCAAAAAAAATTCATTCCCAAATAATACAAGTCAAAACACATTGACAAAACCATTCTTACAGAGAAAAAGCTCTGTCACTCTATGATTCGTAATTCGCTCCAAAACATCCATATGTGGTCAACAAGGTTATATTGGCGTTGCTGGTGTGTGTTATCATTTGTTACCTGGATTCGAGCCGCCACTTGTTGTTCATACAGGTGTGCATGATATCAGCCAATACAGTTACTCCAAAGACGAGCGGGCCGGGATATTATGTGCCACTGTGCTTGGAAGACTCCAAAAGCTCGTTCAACATCTCTCCGGTAACCTTCTTGAAATTTAGCAAACAATTTGTGTTAGCGCGATGGAAAATCGACTTCAAGAACCCACTCCATAATGGGTAAATGCCTTCAACCAAATTGTTCTCGTACTCCACGGAAAAGTCACGGCCGACAAGGGCATCTTTCAATAAGTGGCCGATTTTATGAATGTTGATGTCATTATTCGAGTTGTCACGCCCCAAATCCGGTTTTGACCGGACTCGAGATGTGACTTAAACCAATAATTAAATAATAACGATAAAAGTAAAATCAAACAATTTTAAACATTCAACTTTAATTATGATCAGATAACTTGTTAAAATAAGTTCCAAACCGAAGTTACGAGTCAAAGCTCAGAATAAAACAGAGTATACATAAGGTCCAAAATAATGACAAAAATGTCTCTAATGCCAACACCGCCCGAACTCTCCCAGAAGCTTCCGAGCCTCGAGTCCAACTCTAGGACTACTCACCAAGCAAGCCTGTACAAATAGTAAATAAACAAACAGGGGTGAGCTTACGCTCAGTAGGGAAAATAATAAATAAAAGCAACCTCCACTTTGGTAATAAAACTGAGTTAACACAATTAATCACAAAGTACAAATAACACGATTAACCAACAAGATGCTAAGGTAAAGAGAACATTAATAATATTCAACGCTTAAAGGAAAACAGTAAATAAAGAAGATTAAGGAAAGACGATGTAATCTTTGATAAAATTACTAAAACGAGGGTATTTAAATATCACGCCAATAACTTAAACCACGATACTCCGATCCACAATTAGTTCTTGTGTCATGTCGGATATAATATTCCGATCCACAATAGTCCTTGTGTCATGTCGGATTTCCCCTCGGTCCAAAGGAGACACATACGTCGGGGCTACCGGAAACACCCCTGGAGGGACACATATCATCGGGATTCTCGGAAATGTCCCCAATAGACCATAGATCATCGGGGTGAAACTAGGGTAACCTCCCCGGAATGCTCCCGCAGGACGCATACACTCGGGGTGAAGCAACAAGTAACCATAACCATCCCCGCAGGCTAAACAATCTCCCGGCTATGATACTACCCCACACCGGCTTACTCCCTCGGTGTAGGTACCATACCAGACCACAAGTAACCATTCCCGCAGGGTAAACAATCTCTCGGCTATGATACTACCCCACACCGGCTTACCCCCTCGGTGTAGGCACCATACCGGATCGCAACTCCTCTTAGATCACACACAAGAGCGTAGCATACTAAACAGTCGTAGAACAACCAAAGTTCAGCAATCCACAATCTCACCACAAAACGTCACGAAGAATTCATATAAACAATTACACTTACTGACATACTTACCAACCACGATCCATCGGTCTATCACTCACCCGATCATACCATTTGGCACAATCAATTTACAATCAACCATTCATGCAATCAATTATTCAATCATTCATTCACTCAATCATTCAAACATTCATTCAACAATTCATATCTCAAGCATCACAATTTGTCTAGTTTAGTTAGACTCTTATCTTAACCTAAAGACTAAGCAAGCACGGTATGTGAGGCAATCACAAACAATCCTAAGGCTCATCACGGCCATTCTACCAGCACGGCAATTTCCCAAGTATTGAAAGTGATTTAAACTAGTGAATCACATCCTACATGCATACTAGACACGTCCGGTTATTATTGTAATTGAAAAACGATTATTCTAGTTAATCACATCCTATATGCCAACTAGGACCTTTCCGGTTATTATTAACCTATAGGCATACTAAAGCGTTATTTTAAACAAGGAGTTTAGTACTTTCCCTACCTCGAAGTCTTCCACGAACAATACTCCTAGCTGATGACGTCCGGGCTAGCTTCCTTTCCGTCTTCTCACGGGTCCAAGTCTTCTTCTTCTTTCAAGCTCGGGTCCACGGTCTTGGATCACAAACAATACTAAAATTAATAACTAGGCAAAGACGGTCTTTAAATTAATCTACCCAAACACGCTCTAAATTACAACTCTAGGGCCAAAGGAACGAATTTAGGCCCGAACTAGGCCCAATCAGGATGGCCCACAGATCTGCAGATCAAGCCCGGAATTTGGCCCGTCCCGTACCACAGTCCGGCCTGGAACCTGACCCGGAGCGTGTCACGGACCGGACCGGAGCCAGACACGGACCGCGTCACAGACCGGCCCGGTACCAGACACGAATCGCGCAACGCACCGACCCGGAGCCAGACACGGACCGCGTCACAGACCGGCCTGGTACCAGACACGGACTGCGCAACGCACCGGCCCAGAATCAGACACGGACCGTACGAGGTACCGTGCCGGAGTCAGGACCGTTCCGCGCCGCCTACCGTGCTGGTACCTAGCCCGTTCCGTGCCGCGTGCCATGCCGGAACGTAGCCCTCTTCAAGTCCCATTCCGTGCCGAACCAGACCAGATCCTCCCCTTTCTTCCCCAACTCGAATTCTGCGAAAACCAAACCAAAAACCCCATTTCCAGCTTCACCAAGCTCCAAAACAGTCAACAAAAACCTCCAAACTTCAACACCCTCAATGGGTTCCATCAAAACTTCAACAAAACCAACCTAAACTTCACTAATTCTTCTCCAACACCAACAATTAACAACCAAGGAAACAAGTTCTTCAAGTTCTAGCCAAAACCCACAAAAACCCAAACTAGAAAGTGAATGAAAATAGAAGTTAAGAGTGTACAAACCTTTAGGATGGTGAGATGGTGAAGAAGAGGTAAATTTGGAGATGCTTTGATGAAGAAAAGCCTTGAAGATGGCTCCTTTCTCTCCCTTTCTTCTTCCTCAAGCAAGGTTGCTCCTCTCTCTCTCTCTCCCTATAGCACTATTCGGCTGCAACAATGAGAATGGAGCTGAATTGGTTTGCTCTAATGCCTTAAATGACCTATTGTGTTGAAAAGACCAAAAGCCCTTTAGTTCTTATCCCTTTAAAGACAACTAGTGAGGGTATAAAGGTCATTAGAGCCTCTTTCTTTTCCTCCAAGCCACTAATGACATGTGTCATAGTGGGGGCCACTCTCCTTTAAATAATTTCCAGCAATCCAAATTTAAATCGGATTTAGTCGATAAAAGTTCGGGTTAGACCAAAAGTTGACCTTTCCAATATTACAGTCAAACGAAAGGAAATGGCCCAACTAAGCACCGTGAGAACGGCTAAGCTTTTTGGCCCCCGGAAAGGTCCCTAATGACTCCCGGAGTTATCGGTTGACTTTTTCGACCGAAAGTCAAACTTCGCCGAAATCCACCGGTTCGACCGGGATCGACCGGGGGCGGTTCTTACACGAGTCAGCCATTCCAAAATACGAATGTCAAAACCACATATCATGGGACGTTATAACTTCTAGCATGATGATTGGATGCTCGTGGTGATCCCCCGGGCCAAAGGCTCCTTGCAACGCGATTGGGAAATTCTTCCACTCCCAATGCATGTAGTCAAGACTCCCAATCATGTTGGGGAACCCTCGCCTGTATCCTGATTTCAGTAATCAGGTCAAGTCCCCCGCAATTGGTTTACACTCATATTCATCCATAAAAACCTCAATAACGACATTGCAAAACCGGTGTACACATTCAAGTATAGTACTTACCCCAAGTCGGAGGGATTCGTCCTACGAATCGACCGAGCACCCGTATTCTAGCATTCGTATCACGGCGGTGCATTTTTTGTACGTTGATAACCCCATGCGTTCGAAAGCATCTGACTTTTGAACGAAGTAATCGTCATGCTCCGCTACCTTTTGCATCACCCGAATAAAAAGTGGTCGGCTCATAAGAAATCGACGCCTATACATCTTGGGTACATAACTGAGGTTCTCGACAAAATAATCCTACATTAAGCGCTCGTGACCTTCGGCACGACCTCTGTTAATCTCTTTCGGGAAGGTTCCCCAATTTTGACCCTTTCGTCTCATTGCATCGATTCTTGGCATTGCTCTTTATATCGCTCTCTCAGCCTTTCGCCGGATTCGTTCCCCCATTGCACGAATGTTGGCTTCGTACTCATCCATAACTCGAACAAACCTACTACTTGTGGGAGGTGGATTTTTAGAGAGAAAGTTGAGGAATGAGTAAAAAATGTTGGTGAATTGATGAATGGGGTGTGGGTATTTATATGTGAAACAAATTTATTTTTGAGTTATTTTCTGATTTTATTTACTTATATATGTATTATCGTTTCAGATCAACGGTTTGATTTTTTTCCACCTAAACGCCATGTGGCGCTTTTCTATTGACTGATATATGAATCGTAAGTCGCGACTCACAACTCGTGGTTTAGTGGTTCGGAACTGCGCACGTCGCACGCCACAACATACAATTCACTGAACCACGAGTCGCGTAGCGAGTCGCAATAATGTGGTTGCTCTAATGTTGGAACCCAAGAGTTAGGATTACATCATTATTTGCCAATAAAAAATATTAGTATTTGGAACTCAACACTTGTAAGGTTTCGTTTTTTAGTTTTACTATCTTCAATCTAATCTCCCAATCATCCATTTCAGAAGTAAGTAGAATGGTGAGCCGTGAGCCTCGTCCAGATAATTTCAGGAGAATATCTTGTTAGTACTGACTACTGACTAGTGACTCCTAATCTCGATGAAAATAAGCATGTAAATTAGCTTGAAATTAGACTGGCTAATCTGCTATATTTGAAAGTCAACTTGACAAATGTCATGTGTGGCAAAATACCAAAATTATGTACCTCATCATTGAAGCTCCCAAGAAAGGTTTAATATGCAAGTACTCATTGCACCTACTACTATACTTCAAAGTTCCGACCAGAACATAGTGTGTGGAAACTTATAGCACTAGCATTCTCACCACCAGACCACAAGTAGAAGCTCAGATCACTTAGATTTTCCAAAACCAAAACCATTACTAGGGGTCACTACAAAAACTCAGCACTCAACTATTTAGAGCTACCATCTATGGAACAAGCCAATGCGATTCCTCCCGGTATGTGTATAGCCATCATGAGATCTGCCACAACAAGGCAATGAGAATTTATAGTTACAATCAAGAAGAGACACCGAGAATACGAAACCAAAAAAAAACTTACAGTGTAAGTAGATAAAGAATGAGTGATCCTTGGGGATGAATTGAAAGTGCTGATTTGTTTTACTTATGAGGTATGCTATATAAAGGAAGAGCAACTTAAGAGACCCAGATAGCTCCAAGAAAATTTCCTTCTATTGTTCATAAGCCAATTGTTCAATTTGCTCCGCCAGACGCTCCACAGAATTACCCAAATCTGAACCATCAACAGCTGATTCGGTCTGAAAGTCCTCCATTTCTTTAACCAGAAGTTCAAATTTTTGGGAA
Organism: Erodium maritimum; assembly: GCA_963921825.1. Classification (NCBI taxonomy): domain Eukaryota; kingdom Viridiplantae; phylum Streptophyta; class Magnoliopsida; order Geraniales; family Geraniaceae; genus Erodium; species Erodium maritimum. Next base: position 68,930,449 of record OY997590.1, on the reverse strand, counting down.
TCCTCCAGCTGGGTTCTACATTCTGTTGATTCCATCTCCATTTCAGTTCCAGTAGGCTCTTCATTATCTTGCTCAACATTTGCAATACTCTCCGAGAAAGGACTGGTCAACAAAAGCTGCTCCCACGAAAAATCATCAGGAATTTCTGGTAGGATAAGCGGGGCGTGATTCTCCAAGGAACACTGTTTTTCATCCATAAGCATTTTCATGAAATCAAGGTTTATGAAAAGATCTTTCATCCCACCAAAGGAGGGATCAGATTTTGGCTGCTTCTCTGGAACGGTAGCTGGAGTTGGCCCAGGGCTCGGTGTTTCATCAACTAGTGGCTGATACCTCACAATCATTCCATCAGAAGCTACAGGCTCATCATCTTCTGTACATTGTTCCAGCATTTTTGTGCCAGGCTCAGCCATACACCAATTATTTTCTTTTGGATGCAGCAGTTGAACCAATATCTCAGGATTTTGCATGGCCATCACTAAGAAAGATAGCATCTGTTGCTGATCCTTTTCCATCCCTTGCAGGCTTTCCCTCAAGAGGAGTAACGTACTATCTGCAGATTCCTGGTGTTGTCTAAGTTTGACTAGTTCCTGGGCTAGGGCCTTTTTATCAATCTTGAGATTCTCCACCTCCTTCCACAGCCCAGAGTATTCCACTTTTTCACCAGTAGTCCCAACACAACTATCCTGCTGTGCTGATTTTCGCTGATCTGACCCTGGACTATGTTTTCTTCTGGTGATGTTCTTCAACAAATGCTTTTGTCCTCTGATAAATCCTTCATTTGTAAATTCCCAACGATCAGTATCAGTCTTCCTGAAGCCCTGAAAAAAAAATTACCGTTAATATCTTGTAAAAAATGCAATAATACACGATGAACACTTGAAATCGAGATATGTATGAGCCACTTCAAGATATTCCAGTATTTGAAATTTCAATGCAAAATTTGCCTTCCCTACTTTTATCCGAGCATAATGTTAAATGCTCCATCCATCCCACAATAAGTGTTTCATTTCTATTTGGGATAATTGTCCAAAACTACCCTTAAGTTTCGTCCACAAACGAGTTGATGCACAAAGTTTCGTCCACGCTGTGTGGTTACCCTGAAGTTTTGTCCACGCTTTTGTGGGTGCATTGAAGTTTTGCCCACGCTTTTGTGGGTGCATTGAAGTTTTGTCCACGCTTCTATTCAATCCGGGAAGCACTGCCCAGAGGCCCCAGACCATCATTCTAAACATCCCTATTACGTCAAAACTAAAAAAGTTGTGGACAAAACTTCAGGGTAGCCACACAGCGTGGACGAAACTTTGTGCATCAACTCATTTGTGGACAAAACTTTGTGCATCAACGCGTTTGTGGACGAAACTTTAGGATAGTTTTGGACAATTATCCCTTTCTATTTTAGTTAGTTAATTAGCTGTGGATAACCAATGTTATCGCCTCATAAACTAGTTATAACAACTTGAGTAGTGGGGACGTGGGAACATGTGAGGGTAAAGTGTAGAAAGTCAAACAGTAAAATTTAAATCTTAATATTTGTGAATAGTCAATCGGGCCCGGACGGAGTAGTATTCTAGTCGACTGCAACAAAAGAACTCCTGGAACTTCCTAGCCGTACTATGGTTAATCCGAAGGTCAAAAGGAGAAGTTACTTACCATGAGATACAGCAACTAATTAGAATGTTATAACTTATAACTGAATAGTCAGTACTTCAGAAGCAATCCCTAAAGATGAATTCGATATATTAAAACACACGAGGGAAGCCACCTATAAGGCAAAAATCATTTATAGAACCATTTAGAATCTAATTTAACAGTTCTGATATGGCATGTGTAAATACTTGTAATACAACTAGTTGAAGTTTTATTTTTGTATCTTAGAAGCTTCAGGAAGGTTGGTTGCTCTACTATAAATAAAAATACTACAGAACAAAAATCAATATTACTTATTCCACATTTTTCACCTTGAAATAAAATCTACAATTGACCAGCACAATCCACAGCAATGAACAGAAAACCTAACCAAACCATTAAACCGGAGCCATTTAGCATGGCAGTACTTAATGATACCATCTTAAACAAAAACCTCAACTCCTATTAAACTCAACCTCAAAACATTTGGAATGTGAGTATATGAATAAAATGACAATACGAATATCAAGGGAACATGCCACACAACAAGTTATGAGGTCCCGTAAGTTCAGTTGATGCCTATTACACTACATGATTATACAACTGAGAATGAGCAAGGAAAAGGTTCCATGTGAGGTTAGATATTACCACTAACCCAAATGCCACTAGTATAAATATGAAATGGAATACTAAAACAAGGTTAATACAACGTCCCTTTTTCAATCCTTTTTTAGTGGGATAAAAGGATAATGGCTATACAAGAAAATACATATAGATTCAATGAGTAATTCAAACCTTTGAAAGGAAAAGAACTATTAAGCCCAAAATAAGCAAAGTCCATTACATCTTAATTGGCCAAACTTTTAGAGAAACCATACATTGTTCTTTCAGCAATTTAAGAGTGTGCCTCTGAGAGCATTTTGTAGGACCTATGCTATTTAAGTGTGTGCTTGTGCAACCAGAACATGACAATTCACGATAAATGAAATGAAATGAAATCAAGAATGTCTGTATGAAGGAACTTAAAATCAGTTTGAATTGGAGAAAGAGCACCCATTTTTTTAAAACCAAAACCAAGAAGTTTCTATCATTCCAATGAATGCAAGCCAAAATTCTCTCCAATGTTCAGTTTTGCATGTAATCAATAGTTCGATTTTGGTATCTACAAGCAAATAGAAACCCAGAAGACGAGAAAAAATAAACATTATCAATCACCTCCAAAGATCATAACTCCAAAACCTAAAAATGCCAGAAACACCAATCACAACCAATAATCATAACCCGGAAAGCATAAAGAAATAAAAAAAAGAAAACACCCAATTGAGAAACGTTGGAAAGAGAAAAAAAAAACTCACATATATATTGAGCTGCCTCATGAAGCTGGAGAAATTGCTGTGCTTGAAGTACTTGGGCAGAAGCTGAACCGAGAACTGGGTCATGTCCCAGATAACGAAAGTATGACCGGTCGTCCCCCACGAAACGATCGGGTCAGTGGCCTCATCATCCACCATCTCGTAGCATTTCTTCAGGAATGGCGGCACCGAACCCGACCCATCATCCCCAGATTTCCCCATCGCAGCTCGAAAACCAAAATCGAGCAGCTTTTCACGGCCCAGAGATCGACTGCGCACAAACAAAAACCCAAAAATTGAATTTGGCTCGTGCGGATTGACTGACTTCGGAGAAGGTCTCTCGTCTCTATTGAAGTGCTGTGCTGAAATGTCTCTGTGGACAAGTTTAGAATATGCTGTGGTTTTTTATTTTTTGTTTTCAAATTTCTTGGGGAGGAAGAGAGAGAGACGGGCTTTGTATCTTGTGTGCGGTTCGGTGGGTCTACAATTGGTAAAGTGAGATAGTTAGAGTTGAGGCCAATAATAGGTCTCCACGTAAGCAAAATATCTTATTAGCTCCGCTGTGTGCGGGATCAGGGGAGGATGGTGTAGATGCGGAGAACATCTTGGTGATTGGGAAGCTATATCTTCATTGGGCCTTGGTTGTTCTGAGCAATTAGGCCCCATACTAAAAGAATACAATTTGTACTGCTTTTTCATGTTAGGCTCAAATGAAACTAAGGCCCATTGTCATGCATGCCCCAAATATAGATGTTTTATTCCCTTGCCTAAATAAGCCATGCGAGGGTTATTTTAATCATAAGAAATCATGCGAGGGTTATTTTAATCATAAGAAATTCTCTCCTAAGGAATCATCAGCAAGACAGTCACCTTATTGAAAAATCCACTGGGACCAAAACACATCCATAACATTAGCTTAACACTAGTAATTTGCATTTTAGAAACCTATCCTTAAGCTACCTAAAATTTAAAAGTATTAAATTAAAGATCTTATGTCTTAGCAGATGTGGAGATCCTCATAACCTACAACGTGCCCCTAGTTTAGGAAGAAGTGGTCATTGGGATAATAAACGATGAAAGAAAGAAAATGGCCATTAAGGGTTATAGGGATAGGTCAACAAAGCATCACAATAAAGAACTACACATGGAAGAGATTTCTGTTGTGGAAGTGAGGGATTTTGCAGTAGGGTTTTATGGATAAATTATTTCGACCCTAAGCTTAAGACAACCAAGAGGAACACCAAATGGAGTTGGATGGAAAATGGTTCGACATAAACAATGACGAAGGCTATTTGGTGTTGTAGGGAGGACATTTCCCGTGGGTCTCGGTGGAAAACCCTTATTATGGTTGGTGCACAGAGACATTCAAAGTTGTGGGAAGCATTTTGGAGACTGTAATCTCGGTGACCAGAGAGGGGACATAGACCTCACATATGAAAAATGTTTCGTGCTGATACACAACAAGGAAAAACTGCTTTAAAGACCAATAGCTACTAGTTTCAAAGAAAATTATACAAGGTGTGGTAACAATTGGGCCGAAAATTGAAATTCCGACGAGAACGCCACCGGTTGTAGTCAAAGAAACAGATGTGGAAAGAGTTTTTTTTTTTTTTTTTGAGAAATGTATCCTCAATCAAGTATTTTGGAACGTAAGTTCCAATTATTAAAACCCTTGTTGGAGGAAATAAAGATCTTATATGATTTATAAAATCTTTACAACCTAACGTTGAAGGAAAGCTCTTAACTCCTTTAGCAGACAACAAGGATAGAGTCACGGAAGAGGAGGTGGACTATAAATGGGTAACAAATTATCCTGCATACCAAGTAACAAAAACATGCAAAGATAGAAAAGGTCAGAGAAATCAAAAGGCCCACTCAACAACAATATACCAAACAAGATCCAGAAGTAGAGGAAGGGAGCATCGCATTGAGTGTAGGAATACGTGAAGAAGGTAAGAACAAAAGTGTTTGCTTATGGGGAGCTAGTGATTGAGCAATTTAACAACCTCGGTCAAGAAATACCTAGGAGGCTACTCTTGGATAATGAAGAGGAAGACAAAGAGGAAGAGTGGGAAGAAGACGAGAGCATCACCAACAATGGTGTTGTCCTTCAAAATCAGTGAAACAGACGAAGTTTCTCTCACGGAATGTGAGAGGAACAAACTCCTCTCAGAAAAGAAGGATGTCAAAGGAACATCGGGACTGTATGTTTTTACATGATACCAAAGTGGATGAAATCGATGGGCTATTACTAAGAAGTTGTGGCTTACAAGTGACTGGAGTTTTGATTTACAAGAGGAGCTAGTGGTCTTGGCTCCTGGCCCTTTGCCGCTGGAATTAGTTTAGGAGCAAAGACATGGTGTGATGTTTTTCAACAGGTTTCCTAGGGCAACGTCAAGGAAGAGTAGGGATGGCGATAAGGTGCCGTGGTAGATAAATATTATTATTTTCTTAGGTTTTAAAGGTTGATCCTCTGTCAAGTAGTATCTCCTTTTTTCTTATCTATTTCAGCTCGAAATTCAAATGATGGAATTGTTAAATTATAACTAATTGAGTCTTCAATTATTAGCTTGAGCTTTTAGTTGAGTTGGTCCTCTAATATGATATTAGAGCTTTGTAACTCACAGACACGGTTTCAAACCCCACCCTCTAGAAAATAACTAACTTCTTCTCAATTTATCAAATTTGCTCCAAATGGGCCACCACTTATCTCTCTTCTCAATGAGCTCGTCTCCTCTTCTAAATAATCCACCTCCAAACCTGTAAACGGGATTGTCCATGAGGGTGCGTGTTAGAATATGACGATAATTGGGTCTTCAAATATCAGCTTGAGTTTTTAGTTGAGTTGATCCTCTAATATGGTATCAGAGTTTGGTACCTCACAGACACGAGTTCAAACCTCACTCTTTACAAAAATAACTAATTTCTTCTCTATTTATCAAAAATTCTCCAAATGGGTCTGCCCTTATAACTATAATAGAGTCTTTAACTATTAGCTTGCGCTTTTAGTTGAGCTTATCCTCTAATAGAAACAATACAATCGTCTGTATAAAGAAAAAAAAAGAACCTTATGAATAGGTCACATGTTATTTACACGTCTTTATGAATTGGTCACTGATCATTTACATGTCTTATGAATTGATCACATATCATTTAAATGCATTTATGAATTGTGACAAATCTTTTACGTGTCTTATGAATTGGTCACATATTATTTACACGCATCTAATTGTAACCAATATTTTAGAATAGTTTATTATTCATGACCAATACATAAAGGTAGGTTTTTGCATTTACCCCATTTATATTTGTGTTAATCTATGTTAAAAATAAATTTGTCCTTGAAAACTTTGATTAAAAAATAAAATCATAAAGTACTGAATTTTATTAGCTAGATTAGGTTAATAGAATGAAAATTTTAATTATGATTGCAGAATCTGAAGAAAAAAAAATTGATTCTGTAAATATTTTATTTTGAATTTAAAATTTTGAAAGACAAAATCATCATTTTAAAATTGACACAAAAAGCAACACATATAAGTTCATGAGCAAACACTTTGGAGGTCATAATCATATTTTGGATTTTCTGAAGAATTTTCTCGGTAGCTCAGCTCAAGCAACAGAGGAAGAATTTCTGTTGTTCTGAGACGCATATGATTCTTGTCGTACGTATGATCATGTAACACCAATCCTCTAGCTTTTGTAATTTATGATCTTCGAACTGATTTTATAATAATGTGGCATAAAGATTCACAGGAGTGAGATTAACTGCGGTGCACTTTTGTTCCGTTGATAAGTCCAATCGTGAGGCCGTGTCAACCTTCTGAACGAAGTAATTGTCGTGTTCCTTGACCTTGTCCATAATCCGTTGAAAAAGTGGTTTTGCACATACGGAACCGACGCCTAAACATATCTGGGCCATATATGGGTTGATCGATGAAAAAGTACCTCATTAATTGGTCGTGAGCTTCAAGACGACCTATGTTAATCTCTCATTGCATTGGTTCCCCACGGGCGGCCCTCTCAATCCTTGGCATTGCTCTCTGCATGCTCCTCTCAATCCTCTGCCGGAGTCATCGCTCAGCTACCCGCATTTGAGCTGCCATCTCATCATATGTTGGCAGTTAGACTGCCAACTCTTCATATGTCAGAACCTCATCGTCTGACATTTTGGAAATGAGAGAGTAGAATGTGGGAATGGGTGAGTGAAATAGGAGAATGGGTGAGTGATAAGTGAAAAAAATGAAGTTGGGGTTGGGCTATTTATAGGGTTTAAATTGGAGTAGATTTAATTTATAAAAAAAATGTTACCATTTTCAAACGGTCGGATTTTTTTTTTTTCTGAAGCAGAACACGTGGCGCCACATGATTGGAGGGGAGTCGAGCTAGGGACGAGGGCTACGGCCCGGCCCGGCCTGCTTTTTTGCGGGACGCGTACCGCGTCCCGCGGCCCGCAAAAACGCGAGCCGAGCCTCAGGGCCGGCCCGTTGTTCCTGCTCTTAGGGCATGTACATGAGAGAGCTTGGGTTAGGGGTTAGATCAGAGGCTTGGATGCTGACTGTACAAAATAGTGGGACTCAGGACTCAAAATAAGCTGTGTTTTACAATGGTGGATCTCGTATAGGGTCTCGTATTGTGAGTGGACCAATCATATTTAGTTAAATCTGATTTTTCGTATTTTAACAAAAATAAGACGCGTGGTGGCCTGCCATTGGCTAGCCTTCAGATGCGGGACTTGGCCCGGCCCGTGTTTTTGCGGGACGCGTAAAAGCCGTCCCACAAAGGGACGACTCACGTCCTGCGTCCCGCAAAAACGCGAGCCGTGCCGCAGGACGCAACACGAGACGACTCATTATTCATGCTCTTATGCTGCAATTCTTTTCTATACAGACATTTACACCATACCAGAGAGAAAGGTTTGGTAACAGAAAGGGCCTTAGCTAACTGATGAATATGAACATCTAGTAGTATCTAATATTCGAATCTTAGGGTTGGGTGATGAATTAGGTTATGAATGTAGGGAGGGGTTCGGGTTACGTTAAGTATTACCGTATTAAAAGAATCGAAGAAAGACAACCATATATAGCTATTAAACAGATAAAGGTTTCAAGTTCCCAAGAGCAGGAGGTAATTACATCAGAATAACGCCTACATGCACCCCCGCACAGAGATAACATGACTCAGTCATAAGAAAAGCAGTCCAGATAAACAAGCACACTGTATATACAAACCTGGAGTATTAAAGATGGAGCAGAAGCTTGTTTTATCAAATAAAACTGAGTCCATCACTGAACTGGCGCTGTAGACGTGACATCCTCCTCCTAACTTTGGCTTTCTCCTTTATGCTGATCAGCTTGTCGTATATACACCACGGGAAGCTAAGATAGTGAGCTCGGTCCATTCCTTCATTGCAGCGACCCCAATAGTTCGGATGATAAGTCACATGGTACCAAGCAGAAGCTTTGGCAATCGGTTCGTCATCTTCATAATCTTCCACAATTTCCTTCTCATTGAACCATGCCCTTGCTTCCTTTCTCAAGGACTTTACTGCCATGGTAATCGCTTCTGCATCTCTCCTCTTGGTGAAAGATTTCGACATTTTCAGAATACTTCCACTCAGTATCTCAGCCTCAGTCTTGATCCCATAATAGTCCATCAGGTTCCCTAACTTGGAATCATAATCATTTTTGTGAAACAATGCATCCTCAATGTAATCTTCAAATCCTTCAACTTCCATGTCGGGATCATAGGCTTGCTTTGCCACTTCCCGAGTGAAGGACTTGATAGAGTTTGTATGAGGTGCAATGTCCTTCACCTCCCGGAAGAGCTTTCCAATTACATTAGGTGATTCATATGTGTCTTTGTCGAGTTTTTCCATGAAATCCGGGTATCGTCTTACATGTAGCTCAGGTGGGATTACAGCCGGAACACCAGTTTTTGGAAAGTCAACCGCTATTGAGAACAGCTTTGCAAGCTCTATGCATGGTGGGCTCATTGCTTTCTCATATTCCTGGTCCGCGAAGACAGTGTGAGCATTGGCAATAATACCTAAACTGTCATTGAGCATATAGTTCGCAAAATACTCCTCAACTTCCTGTGTGAAGAAAGTGCACAAATTATTTCCAAATCAAGGCTCTTCATAAGCATAATGATAAGAAAAAAATCAAGCATGGAACTCTTACTAATGATTCATAATATTACTACTAGCTTGCAATAAAACGGCTGTAATAATATAATATATGCTAGTCTAACAAAAGTTAAAATGTGTGGGTTGAGATATATCGACACTAGAAGAGAAACAGAAAAGACATTTGTGAAACTATAATTGACACATCATCAGTAACAAGTTCAAAAATTACTTGAGCACCGAAATAATACCTCAATTGTGACATCATGATCCAACAGCATGTTTGGTGGTGGTGAGTAGTCCATGGGTTGCTCTTGCTTAGATGGAATCAATTCAGGGTCCCAACAGACAAAGTAGATATCTCCATCCAAATCACTCCCAGAGCATTCGTTCGGATGAGGTCTAGTATTGCAATTCAACTTTCATACATCAGTAAAATCATGTATACAGTGCATTTTTTTCTAAATAAGCATGGCGGCCAATCAGATATAGTAGCACAATTTTATGTGAAGAATGAACTCTATTAGGCAAGTAGTATATACATGAATAATTTGAAAAATATCATAATACACCAGAGATGTACGAAGAATCTAAACAAGAAAGATCATTGTGAAATTTACTAATCTTTCCTACTTTACCATTTCTTTTTATATCTCCATAATCTCAACCCCCATTTCATGGGGGGTCCAAAACCAAAATAGTGAATAGTTCAAAAATGTTTAGAGATGTAGAATGCCTACTTTTGAGTTGTGAATATTGACTACTATGCACCGTAAAGGCCAGAATAACTCGTATCACATCAGTGTATGTATCATATCATATTTCTACTTACTTGTATGTAAACTGCATCCAAGAGCATATAAGTAAAGTTGAATAAATAAAACAGAGAGAACATGGCAATACACAAGTTATTGCAGAAGTTGATGAATTACCTCTTTCCCTTCTGAGGAAAAACAACACAGTCCACTATATGATATAGAGATGGCACATTAACAGCTCTCAAAACCCGCACATCACCAGGGTGCAAGCAAGGATTTTTTGCAACCACTACCTTCCCCTGAACAACATAACCATGACCAGATTCACTTCCAATACCAGAATATTGCACAAATACTTGCCCGTATTCCAGTGTTCTGGTTTCATCTAGGCATCCCATCATTGATCTTGCACTTGGAAGAAAGATCCGTGATTTAGTTCTCAACTCCAACAACTTCGATGCCCGGAAAATTTGCAGCATCATTGCAAGGTACGGCTCAGCATCAGGCTTGTAACCACACTTTAACATTTCCTTGAGAACGTTAGTATTCTCCCCAGGAGACATCAACTCCAGCGCCTCCTGTGCACTTAATGGATCTGTTAAAATAGCATTCAATTGGCTCACAGCTTCTCTTTGTTTCTTCTCAAAAACCTGATCTCTAACTCCTAGGGTGGATAAAAGGGTGATCAATTGACGATTCAGAAAGCAAGGCTGAAACTTGCTAAATGCCAACACATCTAGTTTTGTGTTGTCCGATTCATACTTCAACATGCTCTTTCTCAATGATAACTTCACTGATGAGGTTGGATCAGCAGCCACAACACCTTTGTACCCACCATAACGAATCTGAAAAGCTGATGGCATAGATCTTCCATTAAACCCACATTTTCTAGCCACTTTTCTAGCAAAATCAGCAGATATTTTACCAATTCCATCAGAGAAAACATATTTGCCTTCACCCCATCCGATCTCTACATCAGGAATGATTTCGATTTCATGCCTACCTACACTTAGAGTTTCTGTTGATGAACCGAAGGATTGGCCCAATCTAGCAGAATATTTTGCCACATTTCGTATCTTGCTAAAATCTCCCATCCATTTCCTTATATCTGTGGCAGTAAGCCCACTTCTTGAAGCAAACATCCATGCAGAGTTTTCACGTAACTGGCTTGATGAGAAAGCAAGAAATTCAAACTTCTTATCACCAATGACTATACCGTTCCTAAGAGTTGAAAGAATCCTTTTGTAGATTTCAGTTCTCTTGTCCCCAATTGCACGTGACATGCGTGTGGACAAGTCTGTTGAGTGCATCTTATCCAACTCCTCATCAACAAAGGAAACACGAAGGAAATTATCAATATTTTCAGGGTAATTGCGTAATACACGATTTGAGACATTAACCTCTGGATCACAGAAATACACTTTACAAGGAGTTACCTGAACCCTGCGTATATACACCAAACCACCATCCAAAGAGATACTAGGTGATCTTGGAAGACGCTTAGATCTACGGTACTCCAGATACTGCTCATAGAGCCACTTTGAAGGTTCATAGCAACACTCTTTTAGATGATAAAGCTTCTCTAAGGCATGTTCTATGAGGTCAATGTTCATTATTTGTGTACTTACCAACCGATAAAAGGTTGCATCAAGTGCTGGCCCCGGAATACACCCATTCTGCACCAAGAAATTTATCTTAAACAAAATTCGATACGACAAATCTGTTCCAAGTGAAGGCCCAACAATGGGGACCAAATCCAGATTTCGAGAAAAAGAACGACCACTTTCCAAAGAAAATTTACTTTCATTTCGCTTATAGTAAGCAAAATTTTCACGCAAATCTGGAAGTTCATAGGCACGAGGAAGCTCCAGACAGAAAGCAGATGACTGCCCGATAGAGAACGATGGAGTAAAATCAGTTGTCCTGACCCATCTTTCATCAGGGGTATCCCTCCAAAAGTTGAGAGTAGGATCATCATAGATACTATATGTAGAGGGTGTATCCTTCTGGTAGATCCGAGGCGCGCCAGCTAACTAAATGTTTTGTGGAAACAGAATTGATTAATTTTCATCTGAAGAAACAAATGATTGCATGCAATACATTGTCTAGTTAATGACGGAGGGCAGATTGTGAACTACAAAGAAACACATGATTTTTCATATAGTTGAAGAAAAACTTAACTGCCATCTGAAGGATCCCGCCATGACCTACAGAAGGTCTAGCCTAGAAGAACTAGTTTACCAATTACCATTGTAGAACTTAATTAACAGCAGGTTATAAGAATTCCATAAAAACAAGCTATTCAGCATAAATATGCAATACTTTTAATCTAGTATCCAGTAAATAGTGTAGGTGGCCAAGCTAGTATATGAAGAAAACCACCTAATCTAACCCAAATTTTTCATGCCAACCTATCATAATTTCTAACCTCCTGTCCTTACTCTTATATGCACCTACTCTACGTATATAATCCACAAAGATTCGAACAATGCATCTCCTTTTACGTCCAAATTGTTAGAATATAAAACTATAATTGTGTCTTCAACTATCAGCTTGAACTTTTAGTTGAGTTGTCCTCTAATATGGTATCGGAGCTAGGTTCCTCACGGACACGGTTCAAACCCCACTATCTACAAAAGTACTAATTTCATTTCTCTATTTATCTAATTTGTCCCTAATGGGCCAGCCTTTATCTCATTATAAATATTTCACATCCAACCCCGTAAACGGGCTTTTCCATAAGGGCGCTAATTGGGCCTTTAACTATCAGCTTGTGAGGTTTTAGTTGAGTAGCTCCTCTAATACACAAATTGGTGTTTGATGATTTCTGACAGTAAATTCACAAACAGATCCCCTCTTATGCTGTTGAAAATACAGTATATATAAAATGTAATGCCTGAAAATAATTCAAATGACTAACTACCACGAGCGTAAGAAGAAATTACTTATATAACAAACAAAAAAATACCAACCTGTATAAGGAGATACTTTGAAGCTCGATCACGTGGACAATGTAACTCTATCTCCCAAATATTCTCATATGAAAGCTCGAGCTTGTAATTCTTTCTATGATAAGAGAAAATGAAATGCAACTTTCTGATTCCAGTCCCGAACTTCACAGACACATCCTCCCCTTTCCAGAGGACTGAGAACCTTTCTTTCGATAACTGGCATCCAAAATGCAGAGTTATGTGTTCCATGCTATGCATATAGGTTCTTGGTTTTGGAACAATATCAGATGCACATGTTTTTGCCTTCAAGTAAGAAGAGTTATACCATAGCTTGTTAGTGTCACCAGCCAAGGCTAAAATGGTTTCAGCAGCTGTGGCAGTTGTGAATTGGACAATAGCAAATCCCCTGGGACCCCCATTTTTAACTTGCCTGAATTTAATGGCAAAGATTGTATCCTTACCAGTATACCTCTCCAGGAATTCCCTAACAACTTCTACAGACCCCGTACTAGGGAATCCATAAACCTGAATTGTCTTAACCATTGAACCCAAATGAATTTATCTGCATTTACATCAAAACAGACCACCAACTAAGTAATGTCAAATCTGCTTGTTACACACTACTTCTACAATATAAAAAAATTAAGCTCCATTCCCAACACTTAACAAAAAAGGCTGAAACACCACATATTTTCTGTTGTGTATTATTGGCTGTGCAAACTAATTGTACTAGATCCAAATATCTTAATTGTTATATATGAAACAAGCCTCTCGCATCTCAGCATCCGTATAAATAAATAAGCCACTTGAAATCAATGAAAAAAGGTGCAGAATTTTAAACTTCCTGGTAACATTGTAAAATTAAGTTTCTAGAGGGCCTCAAGACTTGACAGTAACCCAAACTACAAACATTACATAATCAGAAATACATTCCAATAAATTTAGAAAGAACTCCATGTCACCTCATAGTACTAAAGTCAAACATCAAATCATAACCCACATATATGAAACGTATCAGATAGTAACAAGTTTCACCTTATTAATTCTCAAAATGTATCAAAATCTGTTAAGTGTGGCTAACACCGTGAAATACCAGTTACATGCATGTCACGTGCTCTAAAACTTTCCTAAAAAAGGAAATTTAACTTTTCGTTTATTCTGAAATCATAACTTCAACTTTTCGTTTATGGCCAAATCATAACCATGAACTATCAACTTTTCCTGTTACTCACTTAACGGCCGTTAGACTTGCGGACGGAATATGCAATAGTTGCTGATCAACGTTACTACATGACAATTTACGTTTGCTTAGTTAGAATTTAGCAATGAACTACAGGTGGGCGTGCGGACATGGAGTAACCCCATAAATTTATGCAGCTCAAAAACTTCTTATTAAATGTAAATAGGAACTCCATATCCATCAAACCCAACTCCTTCTCTCTTTAATTTTTTTCCTGAAAACCACCAACTGATTTGGAACCAATCATACCAATAAATTAAGACAGCACATCTATACAGAATCTAAAACTAAAACTAATTTCAGAACTATAGATGCGTACAAGCACTAATGAGCATCAAAATGAACTTAAAACTTTCATCAGAGTCCATATACATGTGAGATCAATATACTACCAACAAACAAATCACTGAGAAAGTGAACACATCAAAGTAAAAAACTTTACTTTTGAATGATAAGTCAGTTCTGCTCTGACACACAGTCTAATTCTAAAACCCTCCTCCATCAATTTACAACCCCAAAACATGATCAGCACATAAATATCAGTTTCCAAATAGATCTGTGAACTGAAGCAATACAATGAACATCACATTGTGCTCCAGCGCCAGTAACGAGCTGCGGAGATAATAACCTAGGTACTCGTTTTGCTTGATCGGAAAATTCGAAGGAAAAAGCAAGTAAGCAAGAGAGCACGCAGAGAGGCTCACCGGTGAGAGAGAAGCAACTCGTCGGAAACGAATCGCCGGCCGTCAATTTCGAGTCAACCGCAGAGAGCGAGCGTCTAAGCAGCGGGAATCAGAATGACTCTGCTCCGTTATATAAGAAGATGATGGACAATGATTGATACCCGCGGGACCTTTCCGTTAGAGCATGTACAACAGAACGGTCCTGCGTGAGGCGCTGATCCTGAGGCATTTGTGCTGACTTGACAAAAGTCAGGGAGTGGGAGTGCAGAAAAGTGGGTGTTTTTGATATTTTCCTGTTTTATTTAATTTGTTATCAGAAACCGTTTAAATTGTTTATAATTTAAACAATTTTGGAAATAAATAATTAAGGACAATCAATAATTAATAAATAAATTCAACACGAATATAAATGAACTTCTAATTTTATTCAACACGAAACCTCGTGCCAGTTCATCCTCGGTGAATCCTACTTCGTCACCAGCTGAATGTACACGAGACCCAGCGTCGCCCGACATTTTTCACGCGAATATTTGAAACGAGAGAGGAGAATTTGGGAAGATGAGAGTGAAGTTGGAGAGTGAAAGTATAGAGTGGTGTGGAAAAAATGAGAGTGAAGATGGGTATTTATAGGGTTAGTTTTTGTTGATTTTTGAATTAAAAAAAATAGCCGTTAGAAATCAGAGTGTTGCCAACGGTCGGGCCACGTGGCGCAGCCACAGGCTGCCACGCCAGCGACGGCGCGCAGGGAGCGGGATCGGCCAGCGGCCAGCAATCGTGGCACGCGGCACGCACAGAGGGGAGCGGGAGCGCGAAACTGGGGAGCGGGCGCGCGTTTTTCGGCCTCCACATCGGGTCGGCCAGCGTGCCGCATTCCTCGCGCGCGCGGAGTGGGGCGCGGGTCCGACCCGTTGTACATGCTCTTAAGCTGCTACCTTAATTAGTCAAGCTAGGTGCTGACGTGTAGACGACCGCTCAGCGGCTCGAGTCAACTATGTTTCTTTGTATAAATTGAGATAGAACGCGGTGGATCGTAGCTTTGTATGGAACTTGCAATTTTCACTCTAATAATTTATGTAAGCGCATGTACGATGGAAAGGCTCTTGGTGAAGCCCTAGGACTAAATCTTTTGTGCTGATCGGACAAAATGGAAGAACTAGGGATTCAGAATAATGAGTGTTTTGCAATGAGAGGCCCTTGGAGTCCCTAGGGCTGAGGCCCTTGTGCTGATTAGATGTTGGGTTGTTAATTAATTGATATTTTGCTATTTTATTTAATTCTTTATCAGAAACCGTTTAAATTATTTAAAATATAAACAAATGTGAAAAAAAATTAATGACAATCAAAAAAATAATAAATAAATTTAACACGAATAATTCTGAACTTGAACTTTTATTGATCCCCTTTTAATACAACCCACAAAAAATACATGCTCAAGAATCATTGTGGTGGGTCGACATCCGGTGGTGGTTGTTGTCGTCAAAGATCTGCAATTTCACCTTCAAGAGCATCCAAGACTCTTCGCGTTCGGGTCTTGCACGACTTGTGGTCTTCCAAATCTTCTTCGGTGTAGTTGGAGGTACCAGTTCCCCTCAATGACATGTAGAAGGTCATGCTTGCTTCCCACTTTTCGGTTATCTTGTGTATCATGCGGGTCCTTTCTGCATTGTGTTCCTGCCGTGTACGTTCCATCTCCTGTCGTGTACGTTCCATATCCGCGAAGGCAGTCATTTGGGCCGTGAGGACGGTCGCCTTTTTTGATGCCTTCACTGCCTTCTTTCCTTGCGGTCGCGTTCGGCGAGTTGGTTGATGGGGACTTGTATCGGCCTCATGGGAGGGGGTGTGTGACTGAGAGGGACCTCACTCCCCTCGTTGTGGTCAGATCTCCCCATTCTGGTTGTTGGGACTCGCCACCAAGAGGTGTGTAATCGTCCCTTGTGCTTGTGGGTGGGGTTGAGCTATAAGCCTCAGCCTCATCCAAGCGTTGTCGTTGTTGGCGTGCTTGTTGTTGGTGGACATTACCCATAGTGCCTTCCTCGGCAGCAAACTTGTTATTGCCCTCAAGCTCGGTAGCCCAATGATCCAGCTCAAAATGTGTTGGGTGGTCACTCGGTCTCTCTTCCTTCCGTACAGCCGCCCACATATCCTTCGCATTTTGCATGTGCTGCTCGTGGTTCCAGCCGTTGTGGTACTCAACCTTGGAGGTCTTCAGATAACCAAGGAACCTCCTTGTCTGCGACTGGCCTCTGATCCAACGTTTCTTGATAGATGTAAAGACCACTTTGTTTTAAAAGGGGATTATTTTTCAATTCGAAACAAAGGGGCAAGAAATTGAAACAAATGTCTTGGAAAAGAAAAAAAAAGGGAAAGGCAGGCTTTGGACCGTATGGGGATTGGGCCAGTTCGGGCCCAATCATTGAACTGTGCAGGCCCAAGAGCGAGCCCGACCCAGTCAGACGCGAGGTCCGGCCCAACGCCACTTTATAAGCAGACCAAAGCCTATTTCGCGTTACTGTTCATCTTCCCCATCGCGCGGCTCTATCCCTCTCTGAGATTCGGAGCACCAACTACGCCGCCTCTGCCTCTCCGACCTCCTCCTTCTCCTTCTTCACCTTTTACTTCTTCACCTTTTACTTCTTCTCCTTCACCTTCACCCCATCTCCGTCCTCGCACCGAGCCACCGTACGCCCAAAATCGAACCCTCGTCGGAGAAACTTCTCCGGGTTCGTGTTACCGGACGCGTTCGACACCAGTGACGAGTAACCGTAGGTCCGAACCTTTCCTCGCCGCTTTCTCCTTCTTCTTCGACTTTGCCGTGACGGAAAACACCCATTTCCGAGCTCGATTCGAGCGGGTTTGGTCGGAACCCTCGTCGGCGACCTCGAGCTCGTCAGATCTGAGACGAGGACGGGTATTGGGTCACGCCTGAGCCATCGCCGCCACGTCCGCGCGTCGCTGGGAGCTTGGAGCTTATCTCCGCCTTCTCTCCTCCCTGTCCGAGCCTCTCCAGCACCGTGGACGGTGGCCGGAGAACGTTGGCGTCGCCGGAGCTGAAACCTGCTCAGCCCGAGCCTACGTGGGTGGGCCAGGTCCTGAACTTGGGCCGACTGAGGACTTGGGCCGGACGGTCTTGGGCCAACGATCCAAGACCTAGGCCAGGCCCAGAGCTGGACGGGTCTGAATCCGGGTTGGGCCTGGATTCTGGTCGGATTCGGGTCGGATCAGGGTCAGACCGAATTTAATTAAATAAATAATTAATTATTTTGACTTAAAATTTGTTTTTTAAAGACGTTTTGGACTTTTCCGAGGACTTTAGTTATACCTGGGCTGAGTGGACTTTTTACCTGTTAAACCCAGGCTTGGGCTTCGCCCGAGAAGACTAGAGGTAAACCCAGACGCGGACTTCGCCCTAGAAGACGGAGTTGGCCCGGTCGTCAGCAGCTAGGAGACGCAGCTGTCGTATCGTCTTGAGGTAGGGAAAGTAACGGATACCGCTTTAATTACGGAAAGTTACTAGCGTGCATGATTAGGGTTTAATAATAAAACCGGAAAGATCATAGTTTGGCATGTAGGATGTGAACAACTAGCGTAGACGTATAAACTGTGAACGTTCACATTTTCTGTCTTGGGAATTGTCGTGCTGGTAGATTCGGGCCATGTCGTGCCAGTAGGATTGGTTGTTGTGTGTATCTGCTTGGTGCTATGTGTTGTTTGAACGGATATTAAATAACGAAAACGGAAAAGGATAAAATTGAACTAGCGATACATGTTGATGATTTGAGTGTTTATTTCCTGTTATACGTTATGTTGAACTGTGGGAAGGTTGGGGATTGGATGCCGGTTAAATTGACGGGATTGCCTCGTTAAGAGTGGTGTCGGTAAGTGATGGTAAGTACGTGACGTTATGAGTGTTTAACAGTCTAATAAGATTATACTCGGTGTCGCATGTTGTGACTGTGTGTGGGCAAGTGTACCATGTTTGATGTTATGAATATTTGGTTGTGATATGACTGGGTGAGTGATAGACCGGTTGTGTGCTATGTTGAGATGATCCGGTTGGTGCGCCGAGACCATCATTGGATTGTGTTGTGTGTTAAACCCTGTTTGGGTGTTCCAAGAGACGGCGTAGCCGGAGTGGACTTACACCGAGAGATAGTTCCGGTGAAGTGTATCAAGGCCAAGGATGGCGTGATCAGTACCCGATGACTCGTAGTCCGGGACGAGGTTCGACTAAGGCGTGTACCGGTCCTGTACGTGTTGTGCGAGGATGCCCCCGTCTGTGTGCGAGGATGCCCACGTCTGTGTGCGAGGATGCCCCCGTCTGTGTGCGAGGATGCCCCCGTCTGCGTGCGCGGAAGATATCGGGACTGATGTTGTATGAACCAGTACGATATAAGTGGATGTGCGTATCCGGTGGTATGACTTATGCCGGTAGATGACATCTGTGTGTGTCTTGCTTGTGCCTTATTCTGGCTGTTTGGTTATGTGCTGTCCTACGACATCTGTGTGTGTCTTGCTGTGTGCTTTATTCACATTGGTTGGTTGTGTGCAATTGTGTAAGTACGTTTTAGGTTGTGGAAATGGGCAATAACGGGGAAGTGTGTCATTAGGCTTTTGTGCGTTGTCTATTGTGTGAGTCGTGCGGGCTGTCTGGTTTTGTGCATTGGGTTAAGTAAGACTTTGGTCTTGTGAGAGTGTTGGGTGACTCTAGGTGATGTTGTACCTGATTCATGTGTTGTAGTGCGAGTTCGCACGTGTGGTCGGTTATGAGATAACCGTAGGCATGGTTCACTGAGAATTGTTAGGTGATGGGTGTCAAGAGCTAGTTGTAGAAAGTGGTATGAGTTCGGTTCGTTGTGTTACGGGTTATGCCTGATGGAAGGCTAAGTGTTGTCTTGGAGTAATTGTTTTATTTTGATTTTTAATAGTTGTGCTTTACTAGTATGCTCTAATCGGACGGTTACCCGTGGTGATGAACTGTGGTTCAGAACCTTAACTACTTTTCCTACTGAGCGTAAGCTCACCCCCTCCCTTACTGTGTTGTATTTCAGGTGTTGAGCGGGATCTGTACTAGCAGGATTCTCGGAGCTTGGGAGCTATCGAGGGTTTAGCTAGTGTCTAGCAACGTACCGTTAAATGTTGAACTATTTATTTTACCGTTGTTTTTATCGAGCTGCGACTCGCGGCATTGTTTAAAGTTTTGAACTACTATTTGAGACATATTTTGGCTTACTTTCATTTCAATTTATTATTGTTTTAGCTCACGTCTCGAGTCCGGTCAACACCGGATTTGGGGCGTGACAATAGAAGTCCAGTCGCGGTGGCGGAGACCTCCGACCGCGTTGACCAGAATGTGTTTCCACCTTGAGAGTTTCCCTTAATCGCGTCCCTCGTAGTATTGAGCCAACACTCTATGAGGTGTAGGTCTTCTTCCTTGGTCCATAACCTCAGATCCCGCTGTGCTGCTCGGGGTCGTCGTTGTCGTTGGGAAGGTCCGGCAGAGGATGGTCGGGTGACGCCTACGTCGGGTAGTGGGTTCTCGGAGTAGTTGTAGAATTGTGGTGGAAGCTGGAACCCTTGTGGCATCTGGAACCCTTGTGGCGGCATTCCAAAGTGTGGTGGCATTTGGAACCCTGACGCCATTTGAAATTGTTGTGGCCGGAATTGACCTTCGAAATATGAAATTACAAAACTTTTATTACACAAGTATTATAAATAAATTGGTTTAATGAATTAAACAACAAGACAATAAATTAATTAAAAAATACAATAAATGAATTAAAAAAAATACAATAAAGAAAAAATTAGTTTGCACTTACCTGAGCTCGAACCCGGTTGCGAGTATGCCGTGAAAGCGGAGTTGTCACGAGGGTCCGCTAGAATGTCTTGCAAATTCCGTTCTAGTTCGTCGGGGGGTGAATCCGACATCGTCACCAGTTGATTGTGCACGGGACCCTGCGTCACCCGACATTTTTCACGAGAATATTTGAAATGAGAGAGTAGAATGTGGGAATGGGAGAGTGAAATTGGAGAATGGTGTGAAAAAAATGAGGTTGGGGTTGGGGTTGGGGTATTTATACGGTTTAAATTGTTTAAAAATTAATTTTAAAAAAATAGTCGTTATTACCGACCGTTGTCAAACGGTCGGATTTTTTTTCATTGCAGTGACACGTGTCGCCATGCGAGAAGACGAAGCTAGCGAGGGACGCAGGGGCGAGGGACGCGCGCCCGGCCCGCGTGCGAGGGACGAGGGGTGAGGCTTGAGGCAGGCCCGCATGTTTGCGGGCTGCGTAAAAGCCGTCCCACAATGTGACGGCCAGCGGACCGCAAACGGGCGGGTCGGGCCTCAGGGTCGGCCCGTTGTGTGTGCTCTAAGGGGAAACGCTATACCTAATTATGTTCTATTTTTGTGTAACAGTAGCTAAAATCTGGATCGAAAATTAAAGACATTTCTATTGAAAAAAGCTCATAAGAATTGCTGATAAAAATCTAAACTTTGCTCAAGAATTCTAACGTCCCTTTCTTAAAGCATCCACATCAATGAGGGACAAGAGGGGGGCGGGGGCAAGGGACATGAGCATCAAGCCTTTAGCCTCTTGCCCCTCTTGATGTGGGGAGCCAAAAACCAAGGGGCAGGGGCGCGAGGCGGGTCGAGAAGTGGGACCGCAAGGGGGGTGTGAAGCGCGGGGCTTAATCATGCCCCTTGCCTCTTTTCTTCGTGCCCCTCTCTCCATGCGTTGTTGGGCTGCCATGTGTCCCTATTATATATATATATATATATATATATATATCAATTTTTAATTATAAAATCAGTTTTTAATTTAAAAAATTAATTTTTAATTTAAAAAATCAGTATTTTTTATTTAAAAAATCACTTTTTAAATTTTAAAAAATCAGTTTTGGTACAACACCTCATCAATGATGCGACTCATCGGCAACTTCAAGAAGACGTGGAGCACATATGGAATCCGTCGGGAGGGACTTACAACTCCGACGGTTCGGACGACTGATAATTCCTTGGTTTAATGTTATGTATTTTTTTAACTTATGTGCTTTTTTTATTTTGTATTTTATTAATGAACTTTTATTTTTATTTATGAATTTTATTTCTATTTTATTTAGTAGTTGTTGATTTAAAAATAACGTTAACAAATTCAGTTAAAAGCTTAATTAATTACACAGTCAGCATTTCTGAAAACCCTGCCCCCCATACTTGCCTCTCTAATGTGGAGCACACTAAATTTAGAGGGGCAGGGGGCTGAACCTTGCCCAGTCAGCAGAGGGTTATGCCTCAAGGTTCAAGGTTCAGCCCCCCATTGATGTGGATGCTCTTACAATTTCTACTCTACAAAAGAAAACTTACAACTTCAAAGACAATTCTCAATTGCTTCTCTGTTCCCTCTGATACCCTACAACACCTCTCACACGAGCACAACACAAAACCAAGCACAGCTGGCCCAAACTCTCCACCTTCATCGTACAAGTCATTTGGGACCACAAAGACAAATGATAAGGATGAAGCTCCCGCAACCCGCGACCCAACACGTAGCCACGTCTGGTAGCCCAAACGATGCCGTTTCTGGCTTGTTCTAATTACTTTAAACGACGTCGATGACACTTTTCCACTTACTCGCTTTTTGGCACAATTGACCATCGTGACACTTTGATTCCACTTTCCTATCTGCAATTGACATTTGGTCACAATTTTCATCGGTGAATTATTCGCGATTCTTGAAAACTAACGGAAACCGTCTAACTTGACAGAACTGTTAGTTTTTTTGTGCAAAATGTCGAAAATGCCCTCCGATATAACTCAAATTTTCAAAAAAATGTCATTATACTGTTAAATTTTCCAAAAACCTGAAAATTATGATGCTTTTTCAGTGACTTTGATGATTTGTACCATATGTTTCCATTCATATATTTGAAACACTTACATAAATTTTTGGGTAAATTACAAATACATACCCCAAACTTGTAGCGTTTAACTGATATCTACCCTAAAGTTTTTTTTAACTGATACCTACTCAGATGTTTAGTTATTTAACTGATACCTACCATAAAGTTTTTTTTAACCGATACCTACTCAGATGTTTAGCTAAAATGTCGAAAATACCCTCAACTACATTTCAGTAATTATTAAAAAAAATTAAAAAATCACTTTTGTTAGGTATATATATGTACTTATTAAATCACTTCAGTTTTATTTTTAAAAAATTATTTAAAAAATCATTGAGGGCATTTTCGTCATTTTAGCTGTCTGCTTGGGCTATCAGTAAATAACTAAACATCTGAGTAGGTATCAGTTACAAAAAAAAACTTTAGGGTAGATATCAGTTAAACGCTACAAATTTGGGGTAGGTATTTGTAGTTTACCCTAAAATTTTTGCACAAACTTACCTTCTTAAATGAACTAAAACTCCAATCCAATTCCCCTATTTCATCTATTTTTTTTATCAGACTTTTAAAATTTTATTTCTTTTTTAACTTATTTACAATTTCTTCAAAGAAATTAATATTCATTTATTTAACTTTTTCCTTTATTCTTTAGTACTTTTTCAATTAAATCTTCAAATATAAACCAAATGAATCGAGCTTCTATGCACTGCATCATCAGTATAAACACACATTTTCTTATAAAAAATAAATGAATCATCTAAGAACCGCCCCCGGTCGAACCGGAGGTTTTCGGCGAAAGTTGACTATTTACCTAAAAAGTGAACCGATGAATCCGGGAGTCATTCGGGACCTTTCCGGGGCCCAAAAATCTTAGCCGTCGTCACAGTTAGCTTAGTTGGGTCGTTTCCATTCGAAAAAGGGTCTTCGCGGAAAAAGTCAAATTTGGTCAAACGGGGGCTCGAATCGGATTATTTTATCGAATAAAATAAGCGGGCTGAGTTTATTTTGATTCGAAATGACATCATATGGACCCTTGGCATTATTTAACTAAAAGGGAGAAAATAGGTGGGAAAAGACCCTTGTGCCCTTGTTTTTTCCCAAAAAGGTGAAACAAGACAAAATGGGCTTTTTGGTTTTTCCACTTTAGGTTAAAAAGCACATGAGACACAATTTTCAGCTCATTCTCACCTTGTTAGCCGAACCTATAGAGAGAGAAATAGCTTGGAGACCTCCATTGTTTCTCAAGGAAGAAGAAGAAAAAGAAAGCTCATCCAAGCTCCATTTCTTCATCGAAATTCCATTTTTATTCCATATTCCTTCTCCTCTCTTCATTCCCTACGGTAGGAACTCTTTTATTTTCGTTTTTGAGCAACTAAAATCCGTGGGTCTTGTATGAATCAACTTGTTTTGGAGTGGGTGTGGTTGGAAACAAGAAGACAAGGTTGGAATTGTAAGGAGGTGTAAAGAAAACGTTGGAATTGAAGATTGGAGTTGAAACCCTAACTTGGAGATTTGGGGAAAATGTAAAATTGGGACTAATATTAAGGGGCTTTTGATGAAACTTGTTGGATTAAGGACCTAAAACACTTTTGGACGAATTTGGAGAAAAAGGAAAAATTTCCGGCGACTGAAGGCTCGCCGGAGGTCCGGCCACAGGCGCCGAAATTTGGGGAACACGGTTTGGCACCTCGGGAACCGTGCATGGGGACCTGTGCCTCGGGGGTCGTGCACCGGGAACCGTGCACTCGGGGGTTCGGGTGTTCTAAGCCCGATTGTTAGTGAATTTCGTGCTTAACACCGTTTAATTTGCAAAAAGGCGAATTGTTGGTTCAATTTCGGTTTTAGTCACTTTAAATCAACGTTGGACTCGTTATTAATTTATCGTGTTCCTTATTAATTAAGAGTCCGGCTTCTTCCTCGGAAGAGGAGGAAGCTAGCCAGGACGTCAGCAGCTAGGAGTAATTAAGCGTTGGAAAATTCAAGGTAGGGAAGAGTAGTAAACTCCACTTTTAATTTAAAGAACGCTAATAGTATGCCGATAGGATAATAATAACCGGAAAGGTCCTAGTTTGCATATAGGATGTGATTCACTAGAATAATCGCTTTCAATTATGCTAATAACCGGAATAGTTTTAGTATCCATATAGGATGTGATTCACTAGTTTAATCGCTTTCAATTCTTGGGAAATTGCCATGCTGGTAGAATGGCCATGGCGAGCCTTAGGATTGATTGTGATTGTGTTCAATTGTCTCAAGTGCCGATGCATGTTTCATTCTTTGGATAATACAAGAGTCATACTAAACTAGATGAATTGTGATGATTGTAGTGGATCCGTGTTATGATTGATTGAGTGAATGTTTGAATGTGATTATGTGATTGTGCCTTGTGGTATGATCAGGTGAGTGATAGACCGATGAGACATGTTTGGTAAGTCATGTTGGTAAGCTTGGTTGATAATATGAGTTCTATGTGGCGTGTTGTGGTAAGATTGTTGGGCTTGGTAAGCCGTGGTTGAACTATGACATTATGATGCGTGTTATTCTCTTGATGTGTGTTCCAAGAGGAGTTGTGTTCCGGTATGGTACCTACACCGAGGGGAATGCCGGTGTAGGGTAGTACCTAGGCCGACGGGTTGTGTTTTGGCACGAGGTGTCGTATTTGTACCCCGATGTGAATTCCGGGAAGACCGATGAGCATTAATGTATATGTTTACCCCGATTTTAATTCCGGGAAGACCGATGAGCATTCCGGTATAGTATTTACCCCGATGTGAGTTTCTGGGAAGACCGATGTGCGTTTCTGGTCTTGTGTTTTACCCCGATGTGCGTTTCCGGGAAGATATCTAGACCGAGGGGACATTCTGGTACGATATATTTGTTGAGTTGTGCGTGATGATTGATTTTCCTTGAATACTTTTTCTATGCTTGTGTGTTGTTTCCGGTGTTATATATTACTTGCTCCACCCCGATGATATGTGTTCCTTTGAGGACATTTCCGGGAGCCCCGATGATATGTGTTCCTTGGGAACATTTCCGGGAGCCCCGATGATATGTGTCTCCTCTGGATCGAGGGGCATTCCGGTATGATGTGTTGGTTGTGTGTGGAGCGGAGTCTGTGGTTTTGCACCCCGATGATATGTGTTCCTTTGAGGACATTTCCGGGAGGATGTCTTGTTTCACCCCGATGATCTGTGTTCCTTTGGAGGCACTTCCGGGAGCCCCGACGATATGTGTTCCTTGTGGGAATATTTCCGGGAGCCCTGATGATATGTGTCCCATCGTGACCGAGGGGCATTCCGGTACGACGTGTTGGTTTGTGTGTGGATCGAAGTCCAGCTGTTTAAATTATCTATATTACAGTATCCTTGTGTTTCCTTAGTTGGTTCTATTGGTGAATAAACCGTTTTCCCGTTAAGCTCATTTGACTTACTGTTTTATTAAGCATTGCAGTTCTTGTTGATCTCTGATTGTGGTGTCTTTTGGATAATCGTACTAATCGGAACTTTTGTTGTAAAAGTGGGAGTTCTTTTTTACTTTACTACTTTCTCCTACTGAGCGTAAGCTCACCCCCTTCATGTTTACTGTTTGTACAGGTTTCCTTGATGAGTAGACCTAGACATGGTCCCAGGGCTCGAGAGCTCCTTGAGGTTTCGGGAGATTTTATGTTTTAGAGGCGTATTGCCCTTTGAAGCAAATTATATTTTCTGTTATTCTGTTGGAATGAGCGGTTGACTCTTAATTTGAATTTGAATTGAGTTTTTCGCGGAGATTGCATTATTAAATTTCTTTTTAGTTATTATTTAATTATTATTCCTAGTTCACGTCTCGAGTCCGGTCAAAACCGGATTTGGGGTGTGGCAAATCATGCTTCAAATCAAGAACAAAAAAGAATTTGGGTTGTTTGAGAACAGATTCTGAAAAAAACCGAAGAACAAACTAGAAAACGATGAAGAAATTTGATTTCGCACATAAACCTCACACCCCAAAGCCCTTGAACAAACGAACAAATAGTCGGATTTGAGCTCGACCTCGATGAAACGCTTAAACATTTCTCAAACCCACACAGTTCCAAACAAATTAAAAACAAAATAAGAATTGATGGAAGATGAACTCAAATCTCTAATGGAAGATCTGGTTCTCATACCTAAACACCCAAAATTCTCAAACACAAACCCCAAAATATGGAGAAATCTAGACTCAAACTAGACAAGGCGGGGATGAGGATGAGGAGGCACTGGAGATGTGTTGTGCTTCTCGCTGGTCTTGTAAGGCTCCTTCTCCTTCAGCTGTTTCTTCTCTCCTTCACCTCTCTCTCTCTTTTGCTTCTCTGTATACGACCTCAATAATGAAAAAAGCAACTACATATTCGAGTTTTAAACCTAACAAAAGAGGACAATTTGGTCATTTAAGAAAATATGCACAAGCATGTGACAGTCATGTGCTGAAAATGCTGACAATTCTGTTAAGTTAGGCGGTTTCCGTTAGTTTTCAAGAATCGTGAATAGTTCACCGATGGGAATTGTGACCAAAGGTCAGTCGCAGTTAGGAAGGTGGAATCAAAGGTAAAACATAGTTGGGATATAGCGTTTCCCCTATGTAAGGGGTAAGTTGTTTTCATCGGAGATTCTTTCTTGGTAAGATCTCCCGTTTTGTATTGGAAGCAAAAAAGATAATAACAAAATAAATAATTGTAAAATTAGCTAGTATTTTTATTGTTATTTTCAACTTGTTTCCTGATTTTAAGTTCATAATTTTTTTAGGTTTTAAACGAGAAGTATTATTTAAATGTCGGTATCAAAGACACGATGGAATGGTCCGGGGATATACCTACCTTGTTATTCCCAGACGGGGGAGGAACAAGCCGCTCTGACAAGCCAATGAGCTGCTTTGTTCGTTGTCCACTTTATGAATTCGAGTTACACAGCCTCGAGTCTAGAAATTAGGGAAATACAATCGCTAATGACTGTCCCCAAAGGGGAAGTGGATCTTTCCCGTTTGTTTATCATATTCACTATGACGTTACAATCACTTCTAGCGGTGGTTCTCTGAGACGGTTCTTTTACAGTCCCCAATCCTGGGTTTTGGGGGACACGAGAAGAGGTAGATCGGGCCCGGATAATTTGACATGTATCATCCCTATACACCCAGCTTGTTCCCATTTGTCTCGTTGATGCAAAAAGTGCACCATCCATATTAATGGGACGAGAACATTTAATTGTTACTTCATTGATTCAATGAGACGGGAGATGTGTTCCTTTCCCATGATGAGATTTTGCCTTCAAACATCCTACATTTAGGAGAGAAGTCGGGTACTGGATGGTCGTTGCTAATGGGTTTACATTATTCCACACTTTCTTGTTTCTTGCCTTCCACAACTCCCACAAAAGACACCCACCTCTCCCCTTCTATCTGGGGGATTGATAACAAGGATGTTCCTCAGTTACACAGTTATATCCTCGATTGCAAGAGGTAAGTTCAGACCGCTGAGATTCCAACAATTCGCCGCCACCGGACATGTGACTAGAAGGTGCATTTCCGACTCCATCCCTACTTGGTAGACAGGGAAAGAGTCTTACATGTCCACCCTATGGGTTCGAAGTCTGGTTGCTACTTGGAGACAACTCGCGCATGTCTGCCATAGAAACACATATTGTGGTCCCATATTGTGGTCCAAATGTCCGGGGGAGTATTAGGTGATATGTGGCCATGGTTGCGAAGACCATAAGCTGATTTTATTGCATATTGTCTAAGGTGTGTACCCGATCAATACCACGTATCTGATAGGGCCGAATTGCTCGTTATAACTGATAGGATGACTAAGTAGTCCCTCTCGTCGAACAGTCCCCGAATTACCTCTTTGCTCCACTGTCCACGTTAAAGTGTTTTATCCTCACTTCCATCAAGGAAATCCAGGGATCTATCCTTGTTAGCCAGGGATGATGAAGAACTGAAGTTTTCATTCTTGGACCAAAAGATCTTTGTGCCCCATGTTTTACCAGATCCCGAGTCGAGAGAAGACTTTGTCAAAAAACTCTGGTTCATACCCGTTTGTGCCTCTAGCGCCGACGAGTCTGAGAAGTATCATGCCTTTAAAACTCGAGAAACTATACTTGATTCCTCTATTGCAATCTTCCACAGTTGTTTTCCCAACAGATCAGTGTTCAAGTCTTGTAGGCTCCTGAATCCAAAACCTCCCACTTTATTTGGTCGGGACATGGTGGACCAAGATTGCCAGATTATCGGCATGTCAGTACCCCCCGATGATCTCTACCAAAAGCGCTCGAGAGCCACATTTATTTTCTCTAAAGTCCATTACGAGAGACGCATAACATTCATCATATAGGTATGGATAGCTTGCAAATCCGACCTCACGAAGACCTCATTGCATGCCCCCATTCAACATCTTTCGTCCACTTGTTGATCCGCCTCAATATACGATCCCACATATACTACAAGTTGTTCTTCCTTTTGTATCCCATTAGGTTTAGAACACCTAGGTACGGGGACGACGTTTGGAGCTCTGATATACCCAACATTCGTACTCCTTCACCCCAAGCATCCGGATGAGTGTTGGTACTAAAAACAACGAAGATTTCTAAAGGTTTACCACCTGACCCAAAGCTTCCTCAAACATCTTAAGATAGTTCATGGTCCTTCTTATTTCTAGATGGGAGGCCTTGTAATAGACATAGCAGTCGTCTACGAAAAATAAATGGGTGAAAGGGGGGCGAAGGTGCAATACTAACGCCATGGATGAGACCTTGACTCTCTACCGATTGGAGGAGACGAGCTAACCCTTCCATACATAACAAAAACATGTACGGGGAAAGGGATCCCATTGGTGAATACCCCTTTTTGATTGGACAAAACTCGCTTGATGGCCTCCTATCATTATTTTGTATGTGACCGAGTAGGTACAGCGATGCATGAGTGAGATCCATTCTTCTTCAAAACCAAAGCCTCGCATCATATCCCACAAACAGCCTCATTCTACCCTGTCATAAGCATTTCTCGTATCCAGCTTGAGGGTTACCCAACCTTCCCGACCTTTTATCTTACATTTCATGAAGTGAAGAGTTTCAAAAGATAGAATGATGTTGTCCTGGATTGAGCGCCCAGGGGAGAAAGCCCCCTGCGAGGGAGATATAATCCCATCCAAAATAGGTATGAGCCGATTAGTTGCAACCTTTGAGACTATTTTGAAAAATACATTGCATAAGGCGATGGGACGGATATTCTTAAGACTCGTTGGAGCCTCTACTTTCGAAATGAACACTAACGTCGTTGCATTGAGTGAAAGCGGTACCTCCCCCCTTCAAAAAACCTATGCACGCAAGAGACAACATCTTCCCCCACCATAGACCAGTACTTTTGATAGAATTAGGGGTTGAGGCCATTCGGTCCCAACGATTTGTTAAGTACCATTGAAAAAGTGGCATCCTGGACCTCTTTCGACGATATAGGAGCAAAGAGTGAAACATTTTGTGCTATATTGATTTGCTGGGACAATGAGGTAACCAGGAGGATCCCAACCTCTTTCACCTCCTAGATAGAGTCTTGTAGAAGGAGAGAATATGATCCCCCATACCCGTGTCCCAGGTTAGCACCGTCCCGTCTACGTCCTTGAGTTCTGACACTTTGTTGATCCTCTTTTGTTGAGAAGCAGAGGCGTGGAAGAACTTTGTATTACGGTCTCCATTCGTCAGCCAATGTTACTTAGCTCTCTGCCTCGAGAAGACCCATTTCTTGTCCAGGGCGATGGTGTATTGAATTTGCAAATCCATGCGCCTCCGTATACTAGTTCGATCCCTTTTTCCATTCAGCTAGAGGATATCCCTTTGTATCGGAATTTTTTTCGAGAGAGTGCATGATAAAATTTCTTCCCCCATTTATCTAGAGATTCCCCCGTCTTCTTAGTATATTTCTATAATATGGCGGTTATCTGTCTCTCCCCATACATTCTGAATGAGATGTCCACATTCTGGATCCTCCGCCTAGATATTCTCAAATCGAAACTGTCGGGAACTTGGGGGTCCAACCCTCAGCTCCGTATCCATCAGAATAGGAAGATGGTCTGGCGTGGAAATACCCACATTGTTTAAGTGGGCCTGGTGCCACCTGTTACAGAGACTAGTACACAAGATGTGGCCCTGTCTAATTGCACCTCCATCCTAGTAGTCGTACCACTAAACCAAATGAACGTGAACCCCTGCAAGGACATATCGTGTAGGTGCAAGTCCCTCAAAACATCCCTGAACGAGGTGATAAGGGATTTAGGATACGGATGGCCACCTCTCTTTTCTCTTAGTTTGATAATGTCGTTGAAGTCCCATATCAATATCCATTTGACCTCCTCTGAGTCATTCAACTCCCCAGTGGTAGATACTAGAAAAATGGAACTCATTGACTCCAACCCCTTGAATATTGATGTCGATATATCAAGCCCCGTACCCCGAATCATAACCTACACTTCTTCCGTTTAGAGTAGCATTATGTCCCGTTGATGGCCAGTCGTCGGTACCTCACAACCTCCCGTTAGACCAAGATAGAGTTTTAGGGTGCCCAACAAGTCCACACTGGCCAATGTTTCACAAAGGAAAACAACTTGGGGTTTGCGGCGACGGATAATACCCTTCAAGTACTATGTACTAGCCAATTTTTCCAAGACCCCTATAATTTCACAATCAAATTTTCATGGTGTTGTGACTGTGGCCCAAACTCATGGGTCACGTAGAGAAATTGGATCTACCATAATAGGCCCCCACTATAGAGGCTTCACCTATCTCGCCTTCGATCACTCTTTTAGTAGTTCGGGACACCGACGAAGCTCGTTCTTAGAGACCAGTAGGAGCACTAGATCACGATCCAACACCTTACCCATATAAACTCCTAAAACGCAAACCAATAGTTGCCTAATCAGTAAGACGGACTTATTACCTCACCGGAGATCAGTACACACGGGTACAAACAAAACCAACCCAACTGGAACACAAGATCATCGAGAAGGGGTTACGACGAGCGACACCTTAGTCTGGCTGACTCCAACAACGAAAAGATCCCAAAAAAA
Organism: Erodium maritimum; assembly: GCA_963921825.1. Taxonomy (NCBI): domain Eukaryota; kingdom Viridiplantae; phylum Streptophyta; class Magnoliopsida; order Geraniales; family Geraniaceae; genus Erodium; species Erodium maritimum. The sequence goes on along the minus strand of OY997590.1, from coordinate 68,898,746 downwards.
CACAAAATTGTCAATCGAAGCAAAGGGGAAGAGAGCACGAGGTTACCTTCCAAACGCTGACTCCATAGTAGGAACGCGAGGAATCACGGCCTAGAAGCGTCGTCAGGATGTAGTCGCCATGACTTCCGGCTTCCATTTCGTAGGAACCCTAGTGGCACACATATTCTATCCATTGTGAGCATGGTTTTACGATCCATCTTGTTAAACAAATTTTAGTTTAATTTTATAACTAATCAATCATGAATAAAAACGTGTATGATGTACATCGTGTAGTTCTGAATCCCACCCGAGAAGATAGGAGTCGAGGATCTCATGATGCAGAGGTGAAGATTTGGTGGCTCGGGATTACTAAACGAGAAACAGGATATATGATCAACCAGTTCGACACTACTATGTGGGAACCGTTAGGTGCGGGATCATGACCTCACGCTTGGGGCTGAGGTGGAAAAAAAATAGTCGTTGTCTTTGCCAACGGCTATTAATGGCATTATTTTTTTTTTTGAAAATTTATCAAAAAAATTCTATCCAAAATTCTGTTGTATTGTCCACACTTTATTTATCTCACCCAGAAGCAAAGTATACACTTTCGCTCTCGCTTTTGTGGTCGAGCTATGGATGATCTAGAAGTGAACGTTCTTGTAAGGGAGGCACGATTCCGACAAAAGGCGAAGCATCTTAGAGCAAGAATGCAGTCTCAGGCGGACGCTTTGAGGCAAAGGGTCGAAAGTAGGGACATCTCAAATATGATATCATCGACTGGAAACTCCAAGTCGATCTTGTTGAGCACATATGAGATCAATTAAGAGCGGATTACGAATTAGACGATCAAGTTTATGTACTATTTTTGTTGGACAATTCGTTTGTACTCGTCGGTATTATTTATTTATTTTACTTGTTAGATTTCTATTTTATGTCTGTATTTAATAAATTCAGTAAAACAATATTAAGTATTTAGTCAACAGCTTAAAGATGTCTGAAAGATCTAGAAAACATGAAAAACAACATTTGTATCTTAAACTCGAATCTTGACATCGAATCTTAATACACAAATTCAAAAATAATTTTAAAAAATCGAATCCTCTAGAAAGATCTCAACGATGTACCTACAAATCCAATGCATTAAAAAGAGTAGGAAACCTGAAAATATAATATTTTATAAAGATCTATTTTTTTTATCATAAGTTGCTGAAATAAATAGAAATTATTTTGAAATGTGAGATACTATAATTATAGATTAAATATTTACATTTGGGATTATCATAAACTAACTAACTATGTGTATATAGAGTCTAAGAGACGATAGACCTAAGGTTTTCATCCGCCTCTTTTTTTATCTTCTTCCTCAAAACCTACCCCAAAATACTCATTTCCAATATTGTTCATACCAAATCAGAGACTATCCGACCAAAAACGACAAGACCGACCGTCTCCCCCTCTTCAAAAAAGGATTTGGAGCATTCGGATCTTCTAATGCATCCTCATGTAGACGTGGACAGTCTTAACCAATCGACCGGTAAGGATGTGCATGTCGTCCTCCCCAATTCGCCCCTACAATAGCAGCCGGAATCCATGGCGACTCTGACCATTGCGGTTGCGAACGCGAAGCCAAACTCGACTTGGTCCTCCGCTCCTCCACAGCATCCGACCTGGCCATGACTGCAACTCCCGTCTGCAACATCGAGAGTGGCCAGTGCTAGCCCCACGAAGCCGACTCTCATCACCCAATTTGTCACCAGGGATCCCTCCTCGCCTGTTGTCCCAAAACCATCGAGGGAGATCCACATGCCATGGTTTTCGTTGCTGACTGAGGAGGACCCGGATGAGGACGATGATGTACTCATTGTCCCGGTGGAAGCTGTTCCAACATCCACAAACGGTCGATATCGTCACTCGTTAGAAGACCGGATTGTGAGGGATGCCAAGTGCAACGTCACCATCCTCTGCTGCCCTCTGAAAAAAACTGGAAGGTTCTTGGCTTGGTTGTGTAGTGCTTGACCAAAGAAGTAGTAGCCTTCCACTTACTGTCTGATGCTTCATTGGAGAATATCCAACATAGAGGACCATGGTATTTTAGTGGATACCCGGTGTTGCTAGTCCCCCTCCTACCTTGCATGCAACCGAGCACTATCCCATTTCGGTTCATGAAGGGGGTTTGGTCTTTTAATGTCATGGGGGACGCTAAAAATGCTTCAGTTCGACCGATCATTTCCAATGCCTTGGGTATTGAGGTAATATCTTCTCTTATGCCGACTCCGCGTCGATTAGATAATTTTTTTGTAGTTTTGGGTAAGCCTTGATGTGGACAAACCTTTGCATCGGAGGGTGCAACTCCGGCTCCCAGTGCATCTGGATTCCACCGTTGTGGAGCTACAATATGAGCATTTGCCGGTTTTTGTACTCGGTGCGGACGACTCAACCACCAAATAAGGGCTTGCCAAGCGCACATCCAAGGAGAGGAAAGAGGGGAGATCTGATTTCATGACTCCTTACAGGTGCAAATAGGTCTTAATGTGGTCCGTCTTATCCATACGAATTGGGGAACACTTAGGGCACTCCGGGTGCTCCCGGTGGATGAGCTCCTTACCTCTCTCACTATGGGTCCCGCTTGGGATCGTTGGGGCGAAAAGGGACTCCTTTTACTACCACCTCCGGGATTTCCCACACTGGAAGAGGATAGAGAGGTCAATTCAGAGACCTGTGACATGGCTAAGGAATGTCCCGATGGGATAATTCAATCTACTCAAAGGGTACATCTAGTATCATTAACTTGGTTCGCGAGGACCACAAAGATATGTGACATGGCTAACGTCTCCGAGGCTGAGTGTCTTTCATCTTTTGTAGGACCAGTGATCGACATGGTGGCTGGTATGGGAAATTAAAAAAAAGGAGCCTCGGGCGCATATGGATGGCCCGGGACCAATGCGAATGAAGGCAGTAAAGGAAAAAGGAAAGAGCAATGCGGGACAATGCTATACCCGGACTACCAAGATGAAGAAGGTCTTAGATCTCTCTGGTATCTCTTCCCGGCAGTTGGAGGACGAAGATGATAGTAATGATCACCAGGATAAGGCTCTGAAACAACCCTTCCAAAACCAATGGGGGGACCCTAAGAGGGGGGAAGGGGCATTATGCATAATCCCCTAGATCCGGGACGAGTGGTGCTTGTTTGTCCCAATGATAACTTGGAAGCATTTGGAGTTTTATTTCAATTTAAGTTTTTTCTATATTTTGTTTAGTTTTGATTTTTTGATTTTTAGATAGTTTAGCTCTTCCCCTGTTTTTGGGACGGTCGAACGTGGTCTCAATTTCTTTTGTTGTCTGTGATGTCAAAGCAAACTATTTCTACGGGTCCACGAGCGCTGGGTATCCTGAGGGGGACTCGAACTATATTTTGGAGCCCAAGACCTCGGTCATTTTGTAACCTATAATGACAATAATGCATCTTGACCTCGTTACTGTTTCAAAAAAAATACTTGTGGTCCCTGATAGTGGAAATTTGGTTTCATATTTTAAGAGTATTTTTTTTTCTCAATCACTTTCTTATTTTTTTAGAATAAGAAATAACTTTCATTAATAATGGGGGAGAATCATTACAACGACCAGTACCCTCAAGAGGGCAGTGATCCAATAATCCTTAAGTACGAACCACTCTAAAACATAAACTAAAAGAGAAAAAGTAACTAATACAGAAAAGAAAACCAAAGCTAGAACTGAAAAGGAAACCAAATGGTGCCAAATGTCAGGAACAACTCAAGGTGGGGCATAAACGCTGCTTGGTCCCATCTCTCCAAGGAATCGTCTTGTCGACTGAACCACCAAACTTGAACCCGACAATACGGTGGGGAGGAATGGATCTCATCATGTACCCCTCCCGAGGTAGATCCTTAGAGCCATGAAATCCTTTCATCTCTCCTGACGAAGCTGTTTCCCAACCCTTGCCTGATCTTCTCGCAGCTCCCCCACCGTGCTCCTCTTCTGGCCTCAAAGGCCCTGTAGCGTCCCAGATGGGCCAGACCCGGGAAGGCCTATCTCTAAACACCTAGGGTGGCTTATCGTAGACGACTGGACGAGACCCCAAGTGGAGGGCTCCTTACCCAGCCTAAATTAGGCCCTTAGACCCGAGTTAGGTATCGATTCCATGGGCATGAGGGGAGCCTTCCCTCGAGGCAATCTGGCCTTAGGTATCGAATTCAAGGTCAGCAGTACGAACCCCGATGATAGTGGTGGAATCGGATCTCGTCCCCAATTAGTCACATACAACCTGTCTTCCTTCATCGTCCTGAACTCCAACATGGAGTCATCATATCGAGGAATCCACGACACCTCCCACTCGCAATCTCTGACCATATGACAAATCCTACTACATTTGAAACATAAGGCAAGAAGCTTTTAATGTGAGGGTAACACGTACCGGGTCTTGGTATTCCCTGAAACGCACTATCATCACCCACTGAAGGGGTCGATGGATAGCCATCCAGAAGCGCACCTTCACCGTACCACCCCAACACAGACCCTATTGGTCACACGGGGTATCCACATACTCCCCTAGGGTTGCCCCAATAACCTCTCTGGTTGCCCGCGTACAGACGAGGGGTGGTATCCCCTAAACAAACATACAATCTCCCTGAGCAATAGAGGGTGGCCGTGGAAGCACCACGATTCATTTTGGCGTACCCATACTCGGGCTTCTAGAGACACAAAATAGAAAGCGAAGGTGCCCGGTTCGAGGTCCTTGACGACCACCCCCACACCAGCACGCCCCTAGGCATAGGTGATGACGTACAGGAGGACCTCTTTCCGAGGAGGGTTTGGATAATCCAATCAGCCCACCATGCCAAATTGGAACCGAGCTAGGGTTTGTGGATACGGCGGAGTGTAGGGCACCACCACCTCCATCGCCTCTTCTTCAGTGAGGCAGCAAGCCGAGAATACCGCCTAAAGGATCCTCATCATCGGGGAATGATCAAGGAGAGTTGGGACTCCTACATGCATGGGCGCCACCGATTGCATAGACGGAGGCGTCTTCTCCTAGAGGGGAGTCATCTTCTCCAAGGACTGGGCAGGCGGAGTCAAAGCCGGAACAAGCAGTGGAGGAGTCATGGCCTTCATCGGTCGGCCTCGTTTGATTTCCACCGGTGGAGGAGCCGGAGTAGTCTCCACAAACGAGAAAATCACCAGGCGGTGATCCTCGGGGACCGGTTGTTGAAGGAACTCAGATGATGGAAGAGGAACCATCGGTTACATAGGAGCTTCGACTAAAGGGGATTTCGGTTTGTGTTTTTTCCTTTCTCTCTCTCACGGGTTTGGTGAAACATGTGGGTGATTTTGGGGAAGGGGAATATGAAGCACCTGAGGAGGAAGACATGGCGACGGAGAGAGACAACGGAGCGGTAGGCGAAGAAGGTATGGTCATATCGGTAAGGTTAGAGAGAGACTCTAGGGTCACGGTTCCAAAGAGACCGAGTTTTTTACTTTTACTAAAACCTTGACAATGCTCGCTCATTAATGATAAATGTATCAATAACAAACTTTCATTTTTTCGAGTAAACGTGCAATATATTTCCTTTGAGGGAGTTAGTACAAGCCTGAAAGCCCTGACGGGACAAGCACAATAACCCTATCTATACTAAAAAACGTCTAAGACGTTTTGTTGAAATGCCATAAAGGCGACCCACAACTGACAACCAAACCAAATGAACTAGAACAATATTGAAATAACTAAGATAAACCAAACTAAAACCGTAGTGAACTAACAACTAAATCCTAAAAAAATAAAAGTAAAGACGACTGACGAAACACTGCTCAAAGTGGGGCCTGAATGCCGCTGGGTCGTCCGAGGGCGCACTATTTTTCTGTTGTAAAACCGAACCTGTGTCCATCAGCTGCGAAGGGCTGACAGGGTATTCTCAGGGACTCCTTCTTGCCCCTGAGCCCTGCCAGTGTACTCATGAGGCCCGACGGGGCTGAATCCCAGCCCTCGCCCGAACTGTGACTCCCTAGCCACTCTTCTACTCTGGTGCTGCCGGCTCTAGAACTCCTACCCTCCCTCATCAATAGGCCAAGAGTCGAAGGACTCCCGACCTCTTCCACCAACCCTCCCAGATCGTTCCCCTGGCCGGCAACAATCTAACCAGCAGAGAACATCCCCAAAGGGCCTATCCCCCATCTAGGTCCAGGTCCCAAGTTAGGTAATGGATCCAGGGATACACTGGTACCCCACCCAGATACCCCTAGGTTTAAGTAATGGATCCAAGGACATTGGGTCCCTGCCATGCGCACCAGTCACCCTTGATCGCCCCAGATATCGCGCTCCGCCATGGCGAGGTCTAGGTTCCATCACCGCTGACCTCCAAAGAAAACCTATACGGGCCAACGGAAAGTCCTCGTACGGGAATCGAGTCCAAGTCGGTGGGTCTGCCTTGCATGCAGCAGGAAGGACCCGACTAGTCTGATACATAATGGTGGGCAAAGAGACCAACCACGTCGCCGTAGCCAAATCAGGAGATCGCCAAACTGAAACCCTAGGGCATCCCAGGTCCGAGCCCCGAGAAATAGCCCAGGTCGGGAAGGTCGGAGGAGTAAGCCAAACCTGATGGCCGCACCCTCCCCTCTCTACCGGACCTCAGAGCAAGGTCAAGGGTCGACCGTCCAGTCACAAATCACGACCGTGGAAGCCGAAGGAAGGCACCAGTGCCCGAAGAGATTGCCCAAGGTTGCTTTCTCGCGAAACCCCGTCGCATTGGAGGGGACGAACCAGTGCCCAGCCGTCCCCGAGAACAATCCGTCGTTAGAACCGCACGACGGCGCTGCATCATGGGTGAAGAGGGAGAAGAGAATGAAGATGAGGGCCTCGTTCCCTTGTGGTGAGTATAAAACCTTGCCCCCGACACGGTCTCCGAGATGGCATGCATGCCTGCAAGGAAGTATGGGACAAGACCACGCGGCGCTGACAAGATGTCAGCGGCGGACACATAGGTTGGGGTAAACTCCATAGGCCAGGGTTAGGTCTCGACAGAAGCGAGTAGGGGGGTCTCAACAGAAGCGAGTGGAATATTAAAACGAAATCTTTAATAACCAACTTTCATGATTTACACCGGTATGAAAGTTTCTATATTAATCACTTTCTTATTAGTTTGATTAAACATTTTACTGAATTAATGAGGGACAGATTTTAGAATTTAAATCGAATCCAATAAAGAGGATGACAATTTAAAATGATTTCCTTGTTTATGAGAAATTTGAGATTAAGAGAAGATAAAGAATAATTGTTTTGAATAAGTTAGCTTTGAAAATTATGAAAATTATTTTAAACGTAAAAATAGATGATTTTATACAAACAAAAAATCATACGATCATGTTATTAATTATTTTTTTCTCGACTTGCGAGATCTTCCTCCTTACTGAAGAAACCCTAGCCTCATCTATGGAGGTCCCTATTTTTGCCGCCGACATGATTGCTGCTTCCATCGTCGGTCTTTTCCCATCGCATCCCAATGTGGTGCAACACACGCCATCTGTGCCACCACTGGGTCCCTCCTCGGAGGCCGCGCCCCCTATTAAGATGAGACGGAACCGGAAGCCAAAGAAGTATTTGGCTTTGGTCCCTCTCCCTTCTTCTTGCACATGCCTTCCTTCGGCTCCGACGTTAGTGGTGCCCACGACTTTCGCTCTGGATCCTCTAAACCACTGGTGAAACCACAGCGGGGCCGTCCCCTCAAGTCTAAAACACTAACTTCTACCCCAAGTTATGTTAGGGTTTTGACGTCTCCACCGCCGTCATCCAAACCTACCGGCTCGCCTCTGTCACTATCTCTGGTGATTGACTCAGCTCCTCAACTGCCATCGGAACCTCGCGCTCCTGGCACGCTACAATTGACGGTGACCCCCGTCGTTGCCCCGCCATTTACTCTTGTACGTAATCCTCTTAAAGGAAGGGCAGAGTTGGGGCTGGTAGAGTCGGTCATCCCTTATGATCCCCCCACGAGGGACGGAGTCTTCTCCCCATACTCCTCTGTTCCGGTGTGTAGTCACCCCTTCATGCCCAAAATCCTAGCTTTAGGCACAAGATACGCTAGGGTTTTGGAGGTTCCTGTATCTGTCCCGACGCTTCCACTGATTAGGGACCCATCTCGGGGTAAGGCCCCTATGCTTGATACAAAGAGGGAGTAACGGGAACGAAAAGAGCAGGAGGCTGTCTGTGAGGGGGTCATCGTCCCCAATGTTGATCAGGTGCCGGTGACTCCAGCGTTACTCTCTCTTCCACCGGGTATGATCCACTGTCGCAAATCCTTCAAGCCTAAGGACACCGGGATCGCCTCGAAGACGCTGGAATTTCTGGTGTCGTTAAAGTCCCATCTGCTCAATCTTAGGATTGCCTCTCGGCCTGCTCGTTGGAGGAGGGGGAAGAGGAAGTGGTGGAAGTCTTGTACCTTCATGTGAGCCCGTCGGTCTTAGCACGACAACAGTTTGCCATGTTGGGCAAACTATGGACCTCCAAGCCACCCAATAAGGAGGCCCTTCTTCGGATAATCACTCAGGCATGGGGGAAGTCGGTCGAGGGTTTATTCATAAAGGACATGGGCCTGGGGTGCTTGGGTTTACTTTGAGACAAAGATGGCTCGATCATGGGTTCGTAGGAACGAGCCATGGTGCTTTCATGGACAGCCCCTCCTGTTGGCTGATTTGGACCCCATGGCTAGGGAGCCTCCGGCCCTGGATCGCCTACAACTATGGGTGCATGCCCATGGCCTCCCTCCGATAGTGCGCACCAAAACCACAGGAGAGACGATCTGCTCGACACTAGGATTGTGTGCCGAGGTCCCGTGTGACCAATGAGACATCTGCTGGGGCGGTACAGTGAAAGTCCGTTTTTGTCACCTTGTGGAACGTCCTCTTCGTCGTCAGCTTCTTCTCCGATTCTGGGAATTCCCCGATCCGGTTTTTGTCACTCTTACATATACAAAACTCCATGGGTTTTGCTTTAACTGTGGCATGATTGGTCACATGGTGGATGACTGCGATCGAGAGATGGTGGGTAAGCCCAAGTTGGACTCCTCCGTCTTGGAGTATTAGAAGGACCGCCACTCGAAGACGTATGCGACAGATTGGGAGGTGAGATTCTCCGCCGACCAGTGTCCTCGACATTTGCACCTCAGGGTCCCTTGTCTCGAGACAAGGTCACAATAGTATCCTCGGCTACTGCACCTTAGGCTGTGAACCCTCGGAGGGTCTCTTAACCCCGATTGACTGACCCAAGATGGAAGAACTTGGTGATCGGACAACCTATCGGGGGCAGTATAGCCGACCCCCACGCCTGCCTATGCACAGAGATAGAACTGGACTTGGAGCTGAGTCTAGTTGTGGAGTGGGAGGTGGGGGAGTGAAACGGGTTCTACAGGGGAACCTCGGAAGATCAAGGGATTGACCCTGGGAGGGGTCCGTGGGAAGAGCTCTGTCTCCCTTGGAAGCTGGTGTCAGCAGGTTCGGTCGGATTTTACAGAATATGCAGCAGTTGAGCAATACCTTGAACAACAGACATCGATTTCATCGTTATTTACTTTTTGTTCGCCTTTACGGCTCCCCAACAAATCGATTGTGTCAGTTCTTTTGTTACATAGTTATGCGTAGACAGACCTGAGGGGCTGGATACCATGTAATAACTTTTCTATTATGATCAAGGGTTCTCCGTTGCACTTTTTTGTCGGATTAAAATCTAATTAATAAAATTACACCTTTAAAAAATATATAAGATCCTCAAGAAATAATGTAATAAATCATAAAAATTAATAGCCTAAACTAATCTATTGATGTTACACACGCATACAAAATGAAAGGATAAAATGTATAAAAAAGAATTTGGTATACTTGGAGAAAAAAATTTAATAGTCAAAATATAATAATAGGTCATATGAGATTATCCGAAAGATGGCCCACATGCTCCCGTTTTTTCTGCACGAAGCGTCCGACAAGTGCAATCGTAATAGAATCTCTTTTGGAGTGACCAGTGATAGTGAGGTGCTGCTGTGGCACTCCTTCCTCAGGAAGGAAAGGGGTGATGCTATCTAGTGTTCGCTCCTCCATACCACTCTTGTGTGGCCACTTCCTGCTATTAGTCTATTACCAAGTACCAACTCTACCTCTTTTTTATCAGTTAGGGCCAGATATTTATAATTGAGGTCTATTTCTACATAATTATATTTATACAGAACTTTTAAATTCAGTCCATGAGACTTGTTTTTTTTTTTTTACTTTTTAACATGTGTTACATTCGAAGGTAAAAGAATCAAAATACGCTTGAGTCAATTTAGGGTACCTCCAGTCGTAAACGATTCGTTGGTGGATTGGTGTAAGCGAAAACAAAACGAAGGATGTTAACTGGCGGAAAAGCGGAGGCGAATAGGTGCGTCGGTTGCGTTACCCACGACTAATTTCCCTTTGTCCAATGGTTGACCCTCGAAAAAGTAAGTTTTTATTTGAAGAACACAAAATTAATCGCTAAAATTGACCTAAATTGTTTATAAATTCAGATGTTTAGCATCCAAAAAAAAAGCACACCTTCCATTATCAACTCCTTCAAACTTTCAAATATTGTATTCTCTATTTTTTTTTGTTCGAAATGGCGAACAATTCCAATGCCAGAAGAGAGGTATGTGCCAACGAACGGAGGCTCGAACGAATGTTGGAACAAGCACTCGAAGATTGCATGTCCAGGGAGTACGTTCAAAGTTTATTAGACGAAAAGAAGAAAACCTACATCAAGCGAGACCGGGAAGCTGCCAACGAACGTTTAATGCGCGACTACTTCAATAGGCACAACGTGTACAATGAGGTGCATTTTCGTCGTCGTTTTCGAATGCCAAAGTATGTGTTCACCCGCATTCTCCGTGTGATGGAGGATACTGATGCATACTTCAGTCAACGGGTGGACGCTTTTAGTCATGTATCATTATCTTCGTATCAAAAATATATTGCGGCCGTTAGGCAATTGTGTTATGATTTGCTGTCGTGTTACTACAACCCATATTCTACCTAAAAAAAACTACAAGTTTACTGTAATTAGAGTATCTCCGATATAAATAATTCGGAGCTCATTGTTGTCTCGTGGATATAGGTCATTGTCGAACAACGTAAATCTGATGTTCTCTATTTATTTTCTACGCTTTATTTGATTGTTCGGTACTTATTCACATATTAGACAGTTGAAATTATCTACTAGGTCTTGGGCTTTGTGTTTGAATTATGAGTTTATCAGCGTTCGTTGTGTATTGAATCGTGTCGATTCTCTTCCACAAATCCGGTTGGTTTTCCAATGTGAACTTTGTTTATTCGTTTTTAACAAGGTTTAATACACTTACCAATAATCACATTATTCAATCCGTTATCAAATAATTTTCTAAATAATTTCTAAAGTTGGTATGTTTAACACCTCTTAGAGGATGTACAATGATTAAGTCAAGTGTTTGGATAAACAACTTGGCTTAATCATAAATTATATCTACTTTCCAGTTTCTCTCACTTATACTCATCAAGCGGTAAAGCCAAGTGCAACAATAGAAATATTCAGTAGTTGACTTAACAACTTGACTTAAGTAGAAATTGTTCAATTAACAAAAATAACAGAAAATGGAGAATTCATTAATGGAAATGGAAAATATGATATGACACGACAATTGAAATGAAATTTTGCTAATTGTGCTCGTCATCTTCATATAGAACCAAATGTGCTCGTTGAGGTGGCTATGGGCCTCCCGATCTTGGAGTATTGCTTCAATTTGCAGTATGATTAGGTCATCTCTGAGGTAGCTATGGGCCTCTTAAATACATTGATGACGCCTTGACAGACCTTTTGGACTCACTCCAAAATTGCGATCGTTGTCAAGCCTAAGTATTCTTATCAATAGAATCAGGTGTTGCTACATAACACATTTGGCGAATAGTTACATTGGATTTTTGTTGGGGAGAGAAGTCATCTTTACTACAACAATTAGGCCATTGCCAGAGTTATTGGTCACGCTCCTCCAAAGCATCCATAATGTGAACAAAAATTAAATTCGAAATTCGGGATCGACGACAAAGTTGTTTTTCGTTGTACATTGGGAGGTGGAGAAGTGGTTGACCATCAAGTGTGTATGTGCTTTATGAAAGGGTTATATACTTTTTGGTACCCTTATGTTCCGTACACGAACGATTTGGTACCCATATGTTTAAAATGACCAATTTGGTACCCTTTTGTTTTGTCCACGGACGGAAGTGGCGTATTAATTTAGAAAACTAACGAAATATTCCTCTAAGTTAGTCATGTGCAGTTAAGTGGGGTGTGAAATGACGATTTTACCCTTTCTTATTTTAAGCTTATACTTTTGATAGACAAAATTACCATTATACTCTTAGTTATAATACAAGAAATACTTAAATAATAAATAAATAAATAAAAGAAATAAAAGAATTAATTAATGAGTAATAATAATAATAATAAAATATATAATAAATAATTTCCTTTACTTTCCCTATTCTATATCATGTGCAATCTGATTATATACATCACTAACAATTTTCTTTACTTTCCCTATTTTATATCTTCGTCTCTCTAATCTCTCTAACCCTACAACCTTCTCGCTTCATCTCCGGTGAGACCACAATGCGAAGCTCGTCCTCACTCATGGTTGCGCCCATCCCCATCGTCGACCTCCATGTGTTCATCGTGTTCCTCCTCACCCTAATCTCTAGTTAAGAGGCACGGGCAGCGACGCGAGTTCAGAGGCACGGGGGGGGGGGGGGGGGACGCAAGTTCAGAGGCACGGGCGGCGACGGCGGCGAGCTCAGGGCAGGACGAAGCTCTTGTCCTTCGCGTCTTATCTTCGACGTTTGGGGCGAGGACTTTCATAGTGAGATATTGTCCTTCGTGCGCGTCTCCGACATCTGGGGAGAGGGCTTTCACGACGACCTCCATTCCAGTTAGATTTGTACCTCGCCGTGAAATAATCTGAGCCTCCGCCGCTGTAGATGTGGAGCTGGGGCGAGACCAAGATGAGGACTCTTGGAGTTCCGAGGTTGTGGCTGTTGGAGTCTCGAGGGCAGCGAGGTCCCTCGGTTGTTTGGGTTTCTGGTTTCAATTGTGGTTGTTGGAATTAAGGTTTTTACAATTAGGGATTCTGGTGTATGATTCTTCGTTTGGCTTAAGGTTTGTTTTTGTGCAACAATAGAAATATTCAGTAGTTGACTTAACAACTTGACTTAAGTAGAAATTGTTCAATTAACAAAAAAAACCGAAAATGGAGAATTCCTTAATGGAAATGGAAAATATGATATGACACAAAAATTGAAATGAAATTTTGCTAATTGTGCTCGTCATCTTCATATAGAACCAAATGTGCTCGTTGAGGTGGCTATGGGCCTCCCGATCTTGGAGTATTGCTTCAATTTGCAGTATGATTAGGTCATCTCTGAGGTAGCTATGGGCCTCTTAAATACATTGATGACGCCTTGACAGACCTTTTGGACTCACTCCAAAATTGCGATCGTTGTCATTTCTATATAGAGACCAGTCAATAACAAAGAATTGTATGGAATGAATGTGTGTATTTCTGTAGCAATACACTGTATATATACATGAGGTAGTTATATGTAAGTAGGAGACTACCACTATATCAATACTAGAGATAAGACCTATCAATATTAGAGATACAAAGTTTAAATAGTCTAGATCTTATCACTACTTGACACGCCCCCACAAGCTGAAGTCAGGGCAGAGATGAGACGAAGCTTGTCACGAAAGTTGTGAAAATGTGGCTTGGGCAATGGCTTCGTCAATATGTCAGCAATCTGGTCGAAAGTAGATAGAGGGGACACTGTAAGTCATCGTTGTAGGACAAGCTGCCGAACAAAGTGGAAATCGACCTCAACATGCATGGTACGAGCATGAAAAGCCGGATTCATAGAAAGATACACTGCACCAACATTATCACACCAAATATGGGGGGGGGGGGGGGGGGGGGGGGACGAGCTAAACGAACACCAAGCTCATCAAGCAAGCTAATAAGCCAGCGAAGCTCAACACAAACATCTGCAACTGCTTTGAATTCAGATTCTGTCGAAGATCGAGCAACCGTTTTCTGCTTCCGAGAGTTCCAAGCTACAAGTGTGGTACCAAGATAAATCAGGATACCCCTTGTAGACCGGCGATCATCTGGGCAACCCGCCCAATCAACATCATTAAATGCAACCAAACAATCTGTTGGACCCGACTTAATAAGTAGGTCATCATCAATAGTGCCCTGCAAGTAACGGAGAACTCTTTTCAGAGCACTCATGTGAGTAGACGTCGGAGCATGCATAAATTGACAGATTTTGTTGGCAACAA